>OY757310.1:180181799-181381799 GCA_963583905.1 Stenurella melanura
GTAGAGAAAAGTCTCAGCTTTAATGTGGAACTAATCACAAAATTTATAAAAAATTTTATCAAGGAGAGAAAGTGTCAGAAGATGGCTTAGTGAACTTTATACAGATGATCCACAGAATTATTCATATCTTCGCTGGGAGTCGTTAGAATGATATAGATATAGAATTTGCTTATATGTTCTTATATAATGACATATTAATCCAATTAATCCAATTAACATTTTATTGTTGGAAAAATATGCCTTGCGATCAAAGTAGAGGGTATATTTCTCATCGATCAACACCTCAAAATTTTGAGGTTCGATTCGCTATATCTTAAGTAATAATAATAGCACAGTCTTAATTTTTGGATTATGAGTACAATAAAACATATTCTTTCGAATGACTTTAGAGTTTCTTCTCTCTTTTTGAATTTGTCTACATTATTCACACACGTTCAGAAAATGCACAATTATACAGTAAAACATATACAACTTATTTGTTTCTTAACATTCTTCAATGAAATTTTCACGAAATATAGATTAAAGTGCGTGGAATCGAATCCATGCAGTGAAAAAGCACCCACTGTTATGGGAGAAATAGGCAGGATGCATAAAACTCAAAGATGTGAATAAATCAACTGTATAAAGTTTACTAAGCCATCTTCTAACACTTTTTTCTCTATGATAAAAATTTGTATGAATTTTGCGATTAGTTCCACATTAAAGCTGATACTTTTCTCTACATTTTTTTTAGCGGGTCTGAACAGTAATAATTATCGATCGATATGTCCCGTCGTACGAAATACCAGAGAATTCTCATTTTCCGCGCATTTCGGAGCGGCTCAAAACTATAAAAGGAAAACTGGATTTGTCTCCTAAACGGCTTAAGTAAGACAACAGCTGGTAAATACCTATTTTGCGGAGAAAGAGACGAGCTACAAATTTTGTTGAAAACTTTTTTCTGCATTTTCATTATTTTAGCAGTTAGAGCAAAAAAACCGAAAATCAAAAAGTTTTTCCAAATTTTTTTGAATTTTCCTGGAACTTAGAAGTGCATCATTCCATTCTACAGGTTATTAACTACTTAATTCCCAGAGATGATTATTTTATTAATTTTTGCGAGGTTTTTACAACATTTTGCCTTCATTGCCTGTACCAAATGTTAACAATGAAAAATTAAAAAAAAACGGGCTTTTAAAAACAAACAAACTGTTAAGAAATGCACTAAAAAGAAGAAAATAATAATAATAATAATAATAATAATAATAATGATGTTAATATACGTAAAACGTGGGATGTCCGATGAGTAAAATTGTCAGTATTTTAAATTTCTTAAATTGTTTATTTTCTTCTTTTTAGCCCTAGCTGCACAAAATATTGGACCAACGGACGGACGGTCCATATAGGTCCAGTAGATGAATGATGATGGTCCCATTTGATATTTATAACGAATATTGGGCTTCTATTGTTATGAAATTTTTACCTGATATGTGCATAGTTATTTTTGACACTAGATTGCGAAATGTTATTTTTGCTTTCGAGAATAACATATTTTTTTCGAGCGATAGCGAGCAAAAAAATCATTCGAGAATTCAAAAGAATTTCTTAATCGAGTATCAAACAACATTTTTTCGAAAACTGTCTCCCACAGTTAAAAAATTACTAAGAATGTGAGGAGCGAATTTTGACACTTAAAATTAATGTATTTGACATGTATGACATCTACAATTTGCTGCGCCTATTTTAATATCTAATTTTCGTTGGCGTGTTAGTAACGATAGCGAAGCAACAAACAAGCTTTATACTCCAGGAAAATAAGGATTCAACCTCGGCATGGGAATAAGTTGTAAATTTGTAAGAAGCTTTGCCTTGGCATTCCGAAGGCTGATAGAAAAGTCTCATATAATCTCGTATCTGCGTCGCGAGATACTCAAGGTCAAAGGTCACGAAAATTGGTTTTTCGGAATTATCTCGTTTCTTATGCGAAATGCGTCATTTAAGGTTATTATAAAACTTGTAGATCATGAAATTATCTACACTGTTCATTTCAAGCATTATTTCATCAACCATTCTCGAGATACAGCGCGGATAGTTGCTTATTTTAAATGGAACACCCCATATACTTTCGACTTCTCGAAATGACCATGAAATTCGAAACATTTAGCACACCCTATACCTAGACCCAGCAGTTTAGGAGATTTTTGACATTTTATAAAAAAAATTGAAAGGTGCAACGGTTTGCAATAACTGTTATAACTGAGGGGTCAATATATTTGAATCGTATATTAATAGAATTTCAAATTGCGGCTTTTTTCTAAATAAATACAGAATCATAGAAATGAAATTTGTGTATTTAAAATATTGACGTGTGGACAATGGGGCAATTATATTAAATGTTCCATGTACTACATGGGAATGAAATATGGCCTATAAAGATCAACAAATTGTTTACAAAAAAATAGCTCGATTTATTATATAGTTTTCGAGTTACAGATTTTTAAATTTGACCGTACTAATGTCTTGTTATGATAACACGCAACGTGACAGCTACGGCAAGGTTCGTTCTGTGCAATTGTGGATAAACATTAGTCTAGTACCTAATTTGGTTAAGATATTAATTATACTGTTGTTGATCAACGATTGTCTGAAAATTATTAAACAATTATTTCTGTGTTATAAATACGTGATTTTAAATTATGGTGTAATTTGTTGTAGTATGTTATATACAGCTCTCCTAAGCCAAAATGACGTACCTCAGTATCTGCTCATTTTATGCAACTAATCTCAGCACTACTTGTTTTTTTTTTAAATATAATTCTATGAAGCAGATGCAAAAATAATGGATTAACGATTATTAAAGAAACAAGGAAACTTTGAAGTACGTTCAATTTGCTTAGGAAATTTCGAGTTACGTCATTTCGGCTTAGGAGGACAGTATATTTAAACCACAAATGACAAAAAATCACAACCGGATCAAAAAAAGAAAACAAAAAGTGGAATTGTAATATGTGACTAAAAATATGCGTCCACTTGGTGTTCTGTTGCATGTGCATGTGCAGGCTTTCCTAACAATTGTTTTAAGTGCAGAAATACTACAGAGCAATTTTTAACAGATAGTGATTCTTACTAGTAATGCCTATATAGTGCTTTGTTAATGCTTACTGAGCTGTGTATACTTATTATGTATTATTATTATTACTACTACCTATGTATATATACTAATATAATGTTAGATTAATAAAATATAAGAGATTGTGAAGTATTTAAATAATAATAATAATAATACTCAGGACTTCAGCAGCTACTTGGAATTAGGGACACAGACGTAAGAAGACAAGTTGAGCACAAAGTAATGGCCAGGGTTGAGAAGATCTGTAAAACATACGTCAGCTCTAGAAACAATATAGCCGCTATCAATTCATGGGCCATTCCAGTAGCTGCCTATACCTTCGGTGCTGTCAGATGGTCAGACACTGAACTTGAAGCTTTTGATAGAAAGATCAGAACTACTCTCTCGAAATATCGAATCCATCACCCCAGAAGCTACATGGAACGGCTGTATCTATCACGAAATTATGGTGGGAGAGGCATAGTGAATTTACAAAATCTATGCAGGACTCAAGACAAACGCCTGAGAGAGTATTTTTTAACACAAACAGAACCAATGCATAGAGCAGTATGTACCCAGGATCTAAAATATACACCTTTACAACTGGCAAATGAATGGCTAATTACTGTTAAGACATCAGCAGAAAGGGTTCTTAATTGGAAACGAAAAAAGAACTACATGGGCGATTTGCCAGCAAATTAACATTTGATGATATAGATATGAAAGATTCCACTGAGTGGCTCCGTACGCCCGGGCTATTCGCAGAGACAGAAGGTTTTATCTTCGCGATACAAGATCAAGTCACATTATGAAATTGGATACCAGTGACAAATGTCGACTTTGTAGCGGAGACAATTCAACAACATCTTTCAACGGCATGTCCGGTACTCGCTCCTAATGAATACCTAGTCCGACATGACTCAATCGGGAAAATAATTCACCAAGCACTGGCGAAAAAATATGGATTTATCGAGAGAGAAACTCCTTACTATAAGTGCAAACCCGAATCAGTTCTGGAAAATGAAAATGCTAAAATATTGTGGGACATGTCTATGATAACCGATAGACAAGTAGAAGCTAACCGCCCAGATTTAGTACTGTTCAATAAGAGGTTACAAACAGCTACTATAATTGATTTTGCCATACCATCAGATGACAACATCTTACGAACAGAAGTTGAAAAGCGAAGAAAATACCAACCACTGGCAACAGAGCTTAAGCATATGTACCGCCTCGACGTAGTCAACATATTGCCAGTGGTCATCTCAGCAAATGGGCTAGTTAGCAAGAGCTGGAAAGATGTAATGAAAGATCTAGACCTAAACAATTTTCATAAGAAAATTATCCAGAAAGCGGCATTACTCGGAACAGCAAACATAATAAGAAAAGTTCTAGAACTTTGACCATCTCGTTGATACATGAATGACAGTGCTTATGTCTCAATGAGCCCAGCACTGTTATTAAGAAACTAAATTTAAAGAAATAATAATAATAATAATGTTTATTACTCCTTTTAATGTTACAATATACAAGTATTTCAACATTGTGGGATCGTCAGGTAAGATAAGTAAACCATAGTACTTAGTAATTGAAACAAATAAAGTATAAACAATTATAAGTCACATAGTAGTACAAACATACAACAATTAATATACATACAATAAAGACATACAAACATATCAAACATTATGACGTGGTATTATCAATCGTCTATTGAATAATAGGATTTACATATTAAAATTTTTTTAACTCGGCCTTAAATCTGGACATTTTTAAATTTACAATCGATTTTTTTTAGTTTTGTCAATTTATTAAACGTTTTAACATCCATATATCTAGGATTTTGTTGGCACACAGATAGTCTAGAAAAAGGTAAAGTCATATCGTCTTTAGTGCGTGTGTCGTAATCGTGAATATCCTTACGTTTTTATATATTAAATATAAAATCAAACAGTAGTATGAAATATAATTTTGATATAGATATATTTGATTATATTTATTCAAATTATCATAATTGAATTTCATACTCTGCATAATACGCATTCATTAAAATTTTAATGATTTAGTTATTAGGCTTAATATTACGTATTGTTGAGCTGTTAGAATAACATTATGAATATTTGGATATATATGTCATTATGTATTTGAATATTAGTTACCTGCAGTTGTAATTAAAATGAACAGAGCTATTTGCGTTAAAGTCATTGAAAAAATGTACTAAATGAAGTTGCATTATAAAAGAGAATATTATTGTGCTGAACAAAAAATCAGTATTATATATGTCAGGCGCTGCTGAATACCTATTAGAAAAATAAAGCAGAGGAACTGATTGTATACTTAATCTCAATAACACCACGTAAAATAAGTTGTGTCGTGTTCGCAGAAAATGTTGGGGCAAGACACAGAGTGTTACTAGTGTAAATGAAGATGTAAGGCTGGCTTATTTTCTTAGCGTACAGAAAAAACGCTCTGCTTCTTCACAGTATTCAATGCTGAAGGCAACTTTAAAGGTTTATAAAAATATTGATATTTTTAAATATGGAAAACTGACTGCTTATTTAAAAAGTGCGTCAAGTATTTACAAACCAAAGAAAGCTATTTTACATTCTCTCACTAGTGACTTTCTGAATATTCTCTTACTAGTGTGTAATACATCATATTCTACATGTAAAAATTACCATAGTAATAGCCATATTTTATGGCTGTGTTAGATACAATTTTGTATTGAACATATGTGTAATTGCACATTAGCTACTCGACTTAACGGTTTCGTGGCTAACTTCCTCTTGCGTGACTAATGTGCATAATTACACACTAGTACAATAAGTAACTATTACAGAATGCATCATAAAAATCCGAGGTTTTGCAATTCTTGCGGCTTCATTGATTACACTATTTTTGATACAAAGAATTCAGAAAGGCATTTAGAAAAAACGGTACCTTTCACTTTTTGGCGAGAATGTTTGATTTCATTTCTTTTTCCAATAATTAATAATAATAATAATAATAATAATAAACATTTTTTATTTTCAAGTAACGCCACAAAATACATTATACATGTAATAGCAACATTAAGTAAAATAAACGTCGGCACATAAACACTACATACTACATTTATATATACATTTACTATTTAATTACATAGGTACTCTGATATAGTATAAGGTTCCAAATTTAATAACAACCTAAAAATTTTATTTTTAAAAAGAGGAAAGCTCTCAATAATTTTAATATTATGTGGAAGTTTATTATAAAGCTTTATACAACTATACTGTACATTTTTCTCTGATAGTGTCAATCTGTGTATAGGGTACACGTAATTAAAGTTTCTTGTATTATAGTATTCTGCAGGTAAAAATTCATTAAAAGAGTTTTTGTTTTTAAACATAAAGAGTAGGATCTCTTGTATATATATGCCTGTGACAGTTAACATTTTATTTTCTTTAAATTTTCCCCGGCATGACTCTCTTTGGTTCACTTTAAGTATACTTCGGAGGGCTCTTTTTTGTATTGTAAAGATCCTATATATTTGTGTACTTTGTCCATAGAAGATAATTCCGTATCGGATTATAGATTCAAAATTAGCATGGTAAACCATCTTTAAAGATGTTAAATTTATATATTTTGATAGAATTCTCAGACTGTAACATACTCCATTTAATTTGTTTTCAATATTTGTAATATGTACATTCCATCTGAGAGTGTCATCAATATGGACTCCTAAAAATTTGGTATGTTCCACTAATTCAATTTTTGTGTCTGTAAGAGTAATGTCCTTGGGTGTTTCAAAATTTCCTTGTTTAGTTTTAAATAGTATTGCGTTAGTTTTAGTTTTATTGAGTATTAACCTATTATTGGCAAACCATTCTGAGACTGTAGTGTAAAAGTAGGTGGCACTGGTGAGAATTTCCATGAAATTTGGGGCAGCAACTAACATACTAGTGTCATCAGCGTATTGAATGAAAGTAACATTATTCCTATCGTTAATATTTATAGTGAGATCATTTACAAAAATTATAAAAAGTAAAGGTCCTAGAATACTTCCTTGGGGGATTCCAAGGCTAATAAACAGGTTATTTGATTTACTTGTGACATTATCTTTGGTAATAACTACCCTTTGACGGCGATTTGAGAGGTATGATCGAAACCACTGCAGTAGATTTCCTTTCACTCCATAGTTATCTAATTTGTTTAATAAGATCTTGTGATCAACACAATCATATGGCCAATAGTACAGGCAATAAAGGCAAAATGTTGTAAAAACCTCGCAAAAATTAATAAAAGAACCATCTCTCGGATTTAAGTAGTTAATAACCTGTAGCGTGGAATGATGCATTCTTTGCACTTGCAAGTTCCGGGAAAATTCAAAAAAATTTGGAAAAACTTTTTGATTTTCGGTTTTCTTGCTCTAACGGCTAAAATAATGAAAATACAGAAAAAAGTTTTCAACAAAATTTGTAGCTCGTCTCTTTCTCTACAAAACAGGTCTTTACAAATTTTTGTCTTAAGCCGTTTAGGAGATAAATCCAGTTTTCCACTTATAGTTTTGAGTCGCTCCGAAATGCGCGGAAAATGAGAATTCTCTGGGAGTTTCGGATGACCGGACATATCGATTGATAATTATTACTATTCAGAGCCGCTAAAAAAAATGAAAACAACGTAAAATGTAGAGAAAAGTCTAAGCCTCAATGTGGAACTAATCACAAAATTCAAACAAATTTTTATCATAGAGAAAAAAGTGTTAGAAGATGGCTTAGTAAACTTTATACAGTTGATTTAATCACATCTTTGAGTTTTATGCATCCTGCCTATTTCTCCCGTAACAATGGGTGCTTTTTCACTGCATGGATTTAATTTCACGCACTTTAGTCTATATTTCGTGAAAATTTCATTGAAGAATGTTAAGAAACAAATAAGTTGTATATGTTTCACTGTATGCATTTTCTGAACGTGTATGAATAATGTAGACAAATTCAAAAAGTACTGCGCGCATTTAAGAAACTCTAAAGTCATTCGAAAGAATATGTGTTATTGTACTTATAATCCAATAATTAAGACTGTGCTATTATTATTACTTAAGATATAGCGAATTGAACTCCAAAATTTGGAGGTGATTGATCGATGAGAAATATACCCTCTACTTTGATCGCAAGATATATTTTTCCAACAAAAGTAATTGCAATAAAATGTTAATTGGATTAATATATCATTATATAAGAACATATGAGCAAAATGAATTATCATTCTAACGACTCCCATCAAAGATATGAATAAATCTGTGGATCAACTGTACAAAGTTCACTAAGCCATCTTCTGACACTTTCTCTCTTTGATACATTTTTTTTTTAATGAATTTTGTGATTAGTTATACATTAAAGCTGAGACTTTTCTCTACATTTTATGTTATTTTCATTTTTTTAGGGGCTCTGAATAGTAAGAATTATCGATCGATGAGCCCGGTCGTACGAAACTCCTGGAGAATTCTCATTTTTCACGCATTTCGAAGCGGATTAAAACTATCAGTGGAAAACTCAATTTATCTTCTAAACGGTTTAAGTAAGATAAACATTTGCAAAGACCCTTTTTGTAGAGAAAAAGACGAACTACAACTTTTGTTTGGAACTTCTTTTTCTATTTTCATTATTTTGGCAGCTAGAGCAAAAAAACCGAAAATCAAAAAGTTTTTCCTAATTTTTTTGAATTTTCCCGGAACTTGGAAGTGCAAAAGATGCATCATCTTATTTTCCAGGTTATTACCTACATAAATCCCAGAGATGATCCTTTTATTAATTTTTGTTACCCTAAATTGTTAATTTGCCTTTACTACAATATTAATTGCCAGTTTCATTAAATTAATTGAAAAATTTGTTAATCATACACAATATGCCATAGAATTAGACGAAAATAATTACTCGGGGGTTTTTGGGATCGCTGATCACGAATTTGGGAAATTCAAAATGGCGGGCCGAAAATCGGGCCATTTTCCAGATGAAATGAGAATGGATATCTTGGCCTTGAAAATCTGTACTCGGGGGTTTTCAAGGTCGCTGATTACGAATCCGAGGTCTAATTTGGTAAATTCAAAATGGCGGACCGGACGTAGAGTCAATTTCTTAGGAGAAACTCGTATTCTTTTCGTTTTTGGGGTGAAAATGAGTACTGGGGGTTTTTGATGTGGCTGATTTTCCAATTTACCAAATGCAAAATGGCGGATCGGAATAACAGTCCATTTCTCCGGAAAACTCGTATTCTTTTCTTTTTTGGGCGCTAAGTGAAAACTCGGGGCTGTTGGATATCGCTACTAACGAATCTGATGTAAAATTAGGGAGAATTTGAAATGATGGACCGGAAGCAATAGTACTTTTCAGGAAATACTCGTATTTTTCATACTTTCAGCCCAAGAACGTAAAAAATACGAGGTATCCGGATAAATTGACTATTCTTCCGGCCCGCTATTTTGAGTTCCGTAAATTGGACCACCGATTCGTGATTATCAACCTCAAGAACCCCCAAGTACTCATTTTCAGCTCAAAAATTCACAGATTCCTTGCAACCATCGGGACATTGGAAATGATAACACCATACATAAAACATAAACTTTTTCAACTTTTTCCGGACTCGGCTTCGCCGGAAACAGCACGATTCACTACATCGCTGGATTTCGACCTTAAATGAAAACTGGTAACTTGTCCCCCTGTGATATATGCAACCCACATTACATTTGCGTATATCAGCCGTTGCATATACGACAGTCTCACTCGACCGCGATACCGCTGTCTTTTGACCTTGAACAAAAACTGGTAACTCTACCATCATGTACGAACATAAACATTTCCAATGTTAAAACTAAAAAAAAATACGAGTTTTTCCTGATAAGTTGACTCTACTTCCGGTCCGTCCGTTTTGAATTTACCAAATTAGACCTCCGATTCGTAAACAGCGACCTCGAAAACCTCCGAGTATAGATTATCAAGGCCAAGATATCCATTCTCATTTCTTCTGGAAAACGGCCCGATTTCCGGTCCGCCATTTTGAATTTCCCAGATTCGTAATGATCTTTCAATTAATTTAATTAAATTGGCCATTAATATTAACCAATTATTGGAAAAAAAATGAAACCAAACATTTCCTCCAAAAAATAAAAGGAGCTGTTTTTTCTAAATGCCTTTCTGAACTCCTTGCAACAAAAATGAAATCAATTGACCCTGTACCTTTTTTTTAGAGGTTTTCAGATTTCTCATGCTAAAATGACGCGACTATTTACAAATGGAGACTGTTTATATTTTCAAATGTAAATTCCAAACTTTGTAAATAGATATAAATGTTGCGTCTTCATATAGTAATTGTCTGGTACTCGATGTTATTTTACAGACAGAGGGAAAATAGAAACAAAAAGGTACAGTGGTACAGCAAATATTCTGTAACGAAGACGAATTACTTACTTCAGATATACCAGAAACGTACAATAATTGTTTATTAAATACTTCTAAGAGATTTGGAAATCTGACTTTACTTCTTGTAATAAATCTCTGGAGGTCTCTCAAAGGAATTTAATAAAATTTATCTATCTATATAAAGTCTTAAAAAGTAATCATCCTTCAGAATATCTACCATATTACGAACATTTTGCTCTGAAGTTTCGTACGTTATTAGAAACACTATATAGTTCTACTTACTCTTATAAAATCTGCTATGAAGTTTTATTTCAAGAATGTCTTTTATATGTATAGACAAAATGTCCAACATAATTTAAGAAAGATAATAAAAGACAGAAGGTCGATGATCTCACCCAGGATTTTGCCAGGAAAATGACACTATGTTCTTATTTTAAAACAAATCTGTAACTTGACTGATTTTTAATCCATTAAAGTATAAAATATATATATATATTTACAATTACTTTTACTTCTTTCGCTTATCGAAGGGAGAAAAAAAATCACCCGCCGAGATTCTTTCGCATTTTCACGTTTCAGACTACATTACGTTATTTGAAATTAACAAAATTCCAGCTGTTGAACGCAAGTATTGCTGAAACAATGACAAAAAAATTACATAAACATTTTTTTATAGATGTATATAATCAAAGTAACTTTTTTATTGAGAATTTAGAATAAGAAAGAATAATTGATTAAAACAGCGACAAACTTTCATTGAAAAATGTTAATTTTCAATTACTGATGGCAAAAGTATGTGCGTGTTAAAAATTGCAGTCCCATAAAAGAGGAATCCGAATCCGAGTTCAAAGAAATTTGTATACCCCTTAAATGTTCATGTAAAGGCAGTAATATTCATTCATAGTCTAGTCAACAAGTGCCATTTTGGTGAATACCTCGTAGCCTGTACCGAAAATTATGATTAGGGCTCATTACAAAAGTTATAAAAAATTTAGTAAAAAAAAGAGGGGGGTCCTCAAAGAGCAGGAAATTTCGTAAAAAAAGTCCTACCTTCCGGAACTCTACCACCAATATTTATAATTTTAATTTAGAGGTGAAAATAGGGCTAAAAACGGGTGATATGACTTCCGCGCGCCCCGACCGATTTGGAGACTGTAACAATAAAAATTATTTAAACTCATTAAATAAGAATATTAAAAAATAAAAAAATTCACATACCTTTTGGATTCTTGAATAAACGAAAATCCATTGGAAAAATATGTTTCCCGTAATTTTTTATTAGATATGCTTTTGTTAATTAACTTATTTTTACATGTTTTAAATTAACATAAACCCTGATAATTGTCAGTATAAAAACCTAAGATTTTTTTCACTTCCTGGAGCTATTCCGAAAGGCTTTAGAAAAGATCCCCGTTGGATCCCCGTTTAAAAATTTTGATTTTCCACTTTGTTATTAACAATCGAACGTAAATAAAGAAATGAAAAAAATATTTCTTTTTCAAATACTCCGATTAGCTCGTTTTCTTATTATTGAAAGCTACATAAAAACGATTTTTTTATAATTTTTTACTCCTATTGTTTAAATAATTGTTATAAACAAATGCATTGTTTATAAGATAATGCAAATATTTTTTTGGACTCTAATCATCAATAAATATAATGATTTTTAAGAAAAAAATCGTTTCTTTAGAATTTTTTTTATTGCTTCAAAGCGCATTTGTTAATTAACAATTCTTTTTTGGTGCTAAATATTAATACTAAGGAACCATTTTTTTTTATAAAATCATCATTTCTATTGCGCTTCTATATTCTGAA
Organism: Stenurella melanura; assembly: GCA_963583905.1. Taxonomy (NCBI): domain Eukaryota; kingdom Metazoa; phylum Arthropoda; class Insecta; order Coleoptera; family Cerambycidae; genus Stenurella; species Stenurella melanura. Next base: position 180,194,097 of record OY757310.1, read on the forward strand.
AAAAATAAGAAAATTTGTTTATATTTTATTTGTTTATTTAATAAAAAAATTGTTATAAACAAATTAATTTCCGCGTTATAATTCTTTTTAATGCTACAAAAGCTAATAAAAACAACCACGTGTCGTATGTTATGTGAAATTTTGTTTTATTCCTTATATAATTTCAAGCATGTTTATGTTTTTATGTTTGTCACTTTCTTTCAGTTTTTCATCATTGTTATTAGAATAACTTATAAACGCTCAAAAAGATTATAAAAAAAGTAAACAAAAATTGTAATGCTTAAAAAAGTGATAAGTCAATAACATTTTTACTATTATACATTCTCTTAAAATTACTTTTGGTTTATAAGCTACTTAGGCTAAAAAAAAATTGTTATTTTTATAAATATTTTTATTCATAATTCAGTGAATAATTGAGTTAGAGCTCCGGTTATAAGCTCAATTTGTTTAATGTTTAACGGAGGATAAAAAAGACTTAAAGTGTCTTTGTCCTATTTCCAATAGCAACAAAAAATTGTTAATTAATAAATGCACTTTTAAGCAATAATTTTTTTGTTAAAAATCATTATATTTATTGATTAGAATCCAAAAAAAATGGATTATCTTATAAACCATTTGTTTATAACAATTATTTAAACAAGAGGAGTAAAAAAATTATAAAAAAAACGTTTTTATGTAGCTTCCAATAATAAAAAAACGAACTAATCTAAGTATTCGAAAGAAAAAAAAATTTCGTTGCTTTATTTATGTTTTCCATTTTTTAATGCCTTCGATTGTTAATAACAAAGTGGAAAATAAAAATGTTTGAAATTTTCAAAATTTTTCAAGAATAGCTCCAAGGAATGAAGAGAATCTGAGGTTTTTAGTTTGATAATAGGGATGTTTTCTATTTTTTAATTGTAATAAAAAATCATAGTTCTAAGGCTACAGAAACACGTAATAACCATTAAAACGCCTAAAAACTTCTTTTCTGAAAAATAAACTAAAAATAAAAACTCCGAAATTAACGAGGCTAGTAAGCGATCCCTGAAGTGAGAGTAGCGCGCGTGATGTCATAATGCTCTAGCGGAACTCGTATACCAACATTATATGGATTGTTTGTTTCAGTATTGTTTTATCTCTGTTTTTGTAATAATGAGGGACTTAAAAAGTGTGAAAGTTAATAGAAACAAGTGTTGTTTTGTTCCTGGATGTACAAATACATCAATAAATAACTCAGAAAAGGTTTTTATGTCTGTGTCACAAAATGTAAAAAGAAAGAAGCTTTGGTCCTTTTTTAAACCAATGATATTTTTTTTAAATTTTTTTTACCTTAAACGCATTTATCAAAATCGGTCTCCGATTATTAGGGATGGCAACGATGTATCGATATAAAATAAATATTGATATATTAATCCTATACCATGAATATATTCATATCATTTTTTTGTTGCAATATATCGGGTTGAAATATCGATATTTTTATTTTAATCGAGATAAATATTGTACTGTAAAGAATGCCACCCCCCGCTTTCCGAAGTTATACCTTAAGCAATATTCATTAATTTTTGACATTAAATGTTAATCTACAAAATATATCGATGCATAGAAATATCGATAATTTTTGTTGATATATCGATTATATTGATCTGAGTCTTGTGATGTATTAAATGTTTCATATATCGATATATTACATTTTTTGCCACCCCAATTCTCATAAGAAACATGCATGAAAGCCTAGCCACTATATTCGCTCGCGTTTAACTATGAGCAACATGACGTCTCACCAGTCAAGGAGCGTTTCGTGCATTCAAATGAATATTCATATTTTTTTAGGGATTTTCCCATAGAAGGGATTTGTTGATTTTTGTAAAACTTTGTGGATATTATTATAAGACTATTTTTAACCATTTTATGATGTTTAAACAGGATTTAATTTTTTTGTGAACATCCCTATTATCAGGGTTTTTATGTTAATTTAAAACTTGTAAAAATAAGTTAATCAACAAAAAATACATCTAATAAAAAAATTACGGAAACATGTTTAATGGATTTTCATTTATTCAAGTATCCAAAAGGTACGTGAATATTTTTATTTCCTAATATTCATATTTAATGGATTTAAATAATTTTTATTGGTAAAGTATCCGAATCGGTCGGCACGCGCGGAAGTCACATCACCCGTTTTTAACTCTATTTTCACTTCTAAATTAAGATTATAAATATTGATGGTAGAGTTCCGAGAGGTAGGACTTTTTGTTACAAAATTTCCTGCTCTTTAAAGATCTTTTTTTGATTTCGGATGTCTTTAATAATTTCCGAGATATTTGCAAAAAATCAAACCCCCTCTTTTTTTTACTAAATTATTTAAAACTTTTGTAATGTTTAGCGGCTCAACTTCAAATTTCCAAAAAGTTTTTAGTTGTCATTCCGCAATCATACTTTTCGGTACAGGCTGCGAGGTATTCACCAAAATGGCACTTGTTGACTAGACTATCAGTAAGGTAAAGGACCCCGCACAAACCTTATGGGAAATGGGTTTCGGTAGAATAGTCTGAATTTTTGGTATATTGCAGCTTTTGTCATTCTGAACAAAAGCCTCCATGGCCGCGATGCTCCACATTTTGTATTTTGGCGCTGCATTTTGAATATTTTGGGTCCTATGGAGCACCAAAGCTCCATACCCGCACTAATCTTATGCAAATTGGGTTTCGGCGGCATCGTCTGAATTTCTGGTATAAGTATTGTACCTTCTGTCATCCTGAACAAAAGTCTCCATATTTTGTATTTTGGCGCTCCATTTTGAATATTTTGGCTCCTATGGAGCACCAGAGCTCCATACCCGCAGCTGAGACTGGAACTCAGGATCTCTCCTTTTATCTCTAACAGCGACTAGACATGTTGTGCCACTCAACAGCTGTCTAGCTCACTGCTACCGTCTTGCTAACATATAAAAAACGCCACTAAACATCCATACCCTGGCCAGGATTCGAATCTGGGACATCGTGGTCGCAAGCCAAACACCTTAGCACGGCGCCATTGAGCTGGCAAATTATATTATTAAACACATTATGTATAAAATTAATTTATAAATAAATTTTCAATTTTGACATTTTTTTATTGTTGAAAAATATCTCGACTTTTAACTAATTCATTCACTAACTGCCGCCTAGTTTTTTTTATTAAGTAATATGTACAATTCTCGGACTTTCGTTCAATGATAAAATAAAGTGCATCTCTTTGCGCGATTAAAAAAAAAAGGATCTTTCTAGTATCATGTCGACTACGCGCCCTTTGCTTCTGACAATAAAGGAGGCGTTGCTGAAATTTTTCTAAAACATTTTGTATCGTTTCCGGGGTGATTTGATTCATTTCTTGCCTTATTTTGTATTTGAAATCATCGACGTTATTTGATCTGTTGAAGTACTTTCGATTTTAAGTAACCCTATAAAAATAGCCAAGCGGGTACAAATCGGGAGAACAGGCAGGCCACTCAATTTCACCGCGTCTACCGATCCACCTATTGGGAGAAACTTGATTGAGATAGGCTCTTACTTCCAATGCAAAATGTGGTGTAACTCCGTCCTGATAATACCAAATATTTCTATCAATTTCATTAAGGTTGTATTCGTTAACCCTGGAACTAAGATATTTTGTAAGAAATCATCAATGATGATCAACATTTTAAAATTTTCAAATTTAATTTTCTTGATGAAGAATATACAAAATTCAAAAAAAACCTTATACTGCTGTATATAGCAGCGTTCCTCAAACTTTTTTTATATCACGCACCCCTTTTTGTTGTACAGTGATCATTCGTACCCCTTTCTAAAAAATACGTTTTATTATATAATTTAAGTGACTGTAGTAGGTACAGGGTCAGACTAGGTATTTGAAAGAAGTAATACGTAATATTTTTGTGCCCTCTTGACGGCGAAGAAAGAACTATTTTGAACAGGTCCGTACTGCACTTCGCAGATTAGATTCGGGTTTTAATTAAGCTTCGATGCATATTAATTGTGCAGTTTTATCTTTCACTTTCATGTGTGTTATCTTTTTTTTTTGTTATATATATTTTTTGTAGGTTTCTATTATTTTTAATTTATTAGCCGCCATTCGCGTACCACCTAAAAATTTTCGCGTACCCCTAAAGGGTACGCGTACCACAGTTAGAGAAACACTGGTATAGAGAATTACAAACCCTTTAAATGAGCTATCACACCCACCCTCCTTCCAGTTAAACATTTTAAAGGGGCAGTAAATTACATAGATAATGAATTATTTATCCCTTATTTATGGACTGTATATTCAACAATATACTGGAGTCACTCATCCCACAGTTTTTGAATATTTTAAATTAAAAAAGCATGCAATGTGAAAAATAAATTTTCGGAATTACTGGAATTAGGTACATTAACTTTATTCTCCCTCTACTTCTTGGAATATCTAATTTATGTGAGGACAAATGTAAACAAATATACTATGATTTCCGCAACACATAGTCATCGTACTAAATGAAACAATAAAATAAGAAAAAAATTTAACAACACGACAAAAGCGCTTACAATTATTACTGAAACACATGATAGCTAAGAGAAAATACTTAGCAGTTATTTAAAATGACGACTTATTGTCTTGTATAAACGCCATCTTCTATTTGGTTTTTCTTGTAGTTAGATTTAAAGTAATACGTTTGTATCTAATCCGAGCCAATTTCCTTCCTGGAGGATTAAAATAATAATTGGGGACAAAAAACGCCACCAAAATAATTAGATAGACTTTTGACGTTTCACTTTTTGATTTGATTTTTGTTCTACTCGTTATATCATGGATATTAAAATACACTGGATTGAGTATGTGGTAGGTTCCCTGTGAAACATCTTTAGAATAATTATTTTTTGAAAAGGGGAAAAACAATGCTTTTAGATGTTTCAAATAAAAATTATTGAAAAATTACTTGAAATCCCCGTAATTTCCACATGTTTGGGTATTACTGCATTTATTTTTAGAACAACCACCCTCATAGCTTTAGTATTCATCTGTAATGCTCTTGAGAAAGGCCTAACAAGCCGAAACATATGTAGAGTGTATAAAAATACAGTTTTTATTTGAAACATCTAAAAGCATTGTTTTTCCCCTTTTCTAAAGATATTAAAATGTTTTAAAGACATTAATAATGGTCTAGTGGTTAAAGCTTGCTACTACAGATACAAGAGTAGGACAAATGTAGATTCCTTATTTTTACTTTATTTTATATTGACGATTGTTTCATCAGATAAATTGGAATCATAAAATTTAAAATGTCTAAAATTAACATTATTAACAAGACACTGTGAAAAGTATCCTATATAATGTACAACAATTATATGAAAAGTGTAACGAATCGGAGAAGAGTATAATACTTACTCTAGATCTTAGAAGCGAATCTAGATTGTGATTGTAAAAATTCCAGGAGGAAACATTACGAGAATGCCTCAACTAACACTTAGACAATACCCTGTATAGATATAACATTAATGTTTAACGTGTACAGCATATCTTACACGAAGAGACCCTCCATCGACTCTGGTTATTCGAGATATCTTAATGGTAATCTTGAAAGTTTCAGGGGAACAGGTAATTTACCATAAACACTATTTTACAACGACAAATTGCAACCATATATTGCGGATACACGAATATAAATGTAATTCGGGTCTAATGCTGCTTTGTATGCAGTGGCTTCATGGCAAGTTTTATACTAATTCATTTTTAAATTAAGTTAAACTTAACGTAGCGAAATTTCACGTTACAAAGTTTCCCATCTTAAATGAACCATTTAAATCTGCGTTTCAATTACTTAAATGAGAAATTTCAAGTTATACAAAATTTAGTATGTTCCTAAATGGATCTGATTTACCTAAGGATGTTTCAAGTACCGCAGACTGGAATAAATAGGCAAGAACAAACGAAGTAAATAGAAATATGAAGATTGAAGTCTAATATATATCATTCGGATTAATTACCTAATTAGGCACATATCTTTCACAGCGATATTTTCTTTGTAAATACATAGATTTATTGATTGTATATAATTGTATTATATTGTAATCATACAAAGTGTCCCAAAAGTGGACGATAAAACAAAGTGGGTTGACGGTGGGAGGTTATTATACTCCTCGTAAATACAAAACGAAGAGTATATTGCATTCGATCGGCACATTTCTAAAACCGGCAATATTGTTCGTAGAGAGTATTGGTGATCGAATTCTGAACAACTTTCTTAATGTCCGTCCGTCCGTCTGTCTGTCCATCCGTCTATCTCTCCGTCACGTTTCTTGTAAGCACGATAATTAAGAACAAGCCTGATTGTATTGAAATTTGGACAGTAAGTTATTGTTAGCTAAAGGAAGGTACCCTATTATTTTTGAACAAAGTCGATCAATAACTAAAATGGTTATAAATTTTTTAAATAAAAAAAATGTTTACATATTTTTTTATGTTTTGTAATTAAATTAAAAATCTCTAAAACCAATATTATTTACAAAAAAACTGCGAAGGGTATCCTATAGAATGTGCAACAATTATATAAAAAGTGCAGTAAATCGGCGAAGAGTATAACGCTAGCTTGTGTTCATTTAAAGTAACCATTTAGGTACACGGAATCGTCCATTTTACTTTTTCACCAGCTACATTACAGACGTAGTGTTCTCATGTATTTTCACCCGCATTCGCCTGCAGGGGTGCTGCCACACCTAACTTTTATTTCAAACGTAATAGCATATCAAATGATAGGTCGTTTGAGAGCTCATTTCTAATAATCCACTGCATTTAGGATTTTTCTTCAGATCAATTCATATAAAAGCAAATGTTGGTATTCCAGATAGGTTCGGGTGTCCTGAATAGACACCTACCTTGCATATACCAAAAAACAGTGCCCAGTTTTGTTGCTCCTGGACATAAAGAAATCTTACGAAGTTGCCCAGCTACATAGTGGCCTTGATAAGGTATTATATCAGGGGACGATTTATTACAGTGTGCGTCAACAACGTATATTCATCACGCAAACGTTTATCGGCGGGTGTCCCCCAGGGGGCAATCCTTTCCCCTCTCCTCTATAACCTATACACTCATGACGCCCCATCCTACCCTAACTCCAACACCCTTTTATATGCAGATGATACGGTAATTTATGCACAATCGTTTTACACGCAGACCGCGACACAAAAAGTGCGGTATCATCTGTAACTCCTCCAGAAACTCAGTAAAGTATCTGGGGGTAACCCTGGACAAACGGCTGAGTTTCGCCCCTCATGTAACCCAGACAATCAACAAGACGTACGCCTCACTTAGTAAACAGTATCCTCTCATAAATCGGCGGAGTAAGTTGTCCACCGAAAATAAATTAACGTTGAATAAGGTTGCGTTTAGGCCCTTGTTGACCTACGCGTGTCCTGCGTGGAACAACATCTCCGCCACACAATGTAAGAGGATACAGATAACACAGAACAAACTCATTCGATTACTTACAAACGCTGACCGGTACACGTCGATAGCTGAATTACATCGGGCAACGGATCTTCCGATGATTCGCAATTTTATAGACGAGACCTCGCAAGAGTTCTTCGCTAATAAAATACAGCTATCGGCCCTGACCACGGACCTGACAAACGTACGAGCTCATCAAAACCACACATACAGACATACACTCATACACCAACGACTACCCGTCTACTACGATAAACGGTGACAATAACGAACGCCCGACAAGACAAGACATACACAAAAACACACGTAACCCACCAACATCCTTTCTACTACCACTCCATGTCCCTTGACCCGCCGATACCCCATAATTTATTTATCTTTCAGAAATCTGACTTAATCTCGCATACACCATGGTTTTACACGTTGACCAATCCATTAAACAGGTTTCTTTTAATTCAATTTTCCTGTATAAATTTAAACATTATTTTTGTTCCATACCTATGCCCCATGACTAAAGCTTTAAGCTCTTATCTTTATACCTGCGGTAAAAAATCAAAGATAATAAACATTAATTTATAAGAAGTGTTTGATAGTAGCTATAAATTCTAATAAGCTTTGCATAGGTCCCTAGTATTACCACCGGCTCGTCGTTTTTATGAGTTTATAATCTTTTTATAAATTATAAAGATGATGTCATTTTATATGTATTTTATATATATACTTTCACAATAAGGTACCTAGCATATAAGTTTAATGTATTGTAATCTAATATCGAATAAATGCTTTAAAATGGTAAAAAATGGTGTCCTGAATAAGTTCTCAAAATTCCCTGAAGTGGAAGTGTAGGGATAAAATTTGGCAACGCTGTAAAGGCCTAAAATAGTGCTCGGAAACGAATTTTTCGAGATATCTCGGCTTTCATTTGCTTCTACGACAAAAATACATCAGGTCAAAAAGGAAGCTATGGAAATTCTCTATAAAAAATACAAAGGGTCTTCTTTTCGTATACGCAATAGTTTTCATGAAAATCTTGCATTGAATTTGAACTTATGGGATATTACGGATAATTTAAACACTCTATTCCACACCACCCTTGAGGTTGAGTATTAGGCGCGTTTTTTTTATGTGGTTTCCCCGGTAGGCCTAATCCATGACTGTCATACTCATTAAAATGTTGTCAAATTTATGATTTTCTTCTTGTTCGTTTTTTCCTTCTATAAATTCATCGATTCATTCGAGGAAATCCGAGTCAATCTGAGAACTATCAATCTCTGCTTCAGTAACGGCTTCTATTTCTTACGAGTTTTCAATCGGTTCAGCATTAAGGTGGCCATTCCCTAGAAAGAGACATCCGATAGGGAAATATTTATTATTTTTAGCTATTACTTTTTTTTGTTAGTACGTATATTTAAAAAAACTATAAGAGTACCTAAGTAAAACCATAACAAGACTATTACTATGAATTTTCACTCAATAATTTTAGCGGTTTGCAAAATTGCTCGATTTAAATTTAAAAATTGTGTTAATCTTCCTATTTCGTAGTTTTAAATCGAGCTATTTTGCAAACCACTGAAATTATTGTGTGATAATTCATAGCAATAGTCTTGTTATAGTTCTAATTAGGTACTCTTATATTTTTTTTAAATATTCGTACTAAAAAAAAAAAAGTTATGGGCGAAAATAATGAATATTTCCCTATCGGATGTCTCTTTCTAGGGAATGGCCACCTTAAAGCAAGATTGTCCATGGCAGTTGCCACAAACTGGTGAGCAATTAAGTCCCAACCGCCGACAGCCACACAATGGTCCACAACCTTTCGTACAGTTGCAGAAAATCATCTTCATCTCAACTGGAGCGTTATAGATTGCAAGAAAAAAATGTATGCCATTCGAAGTAACTATGTCAGGAGAAGTACCGGTCTTGTTGAAAACTTCAGCTATAGGTAAGTTTCAAGTTCTGCTGTTTTTTCAGCAGTTTCAAAGCTGCAGTCTTGCCTTTATTAAACAGAGCAGATGTAGTGTCACACCCAGAGAATGCGTGCAGAAACAATATGTGATCTCGAATATCTTTATGGTGATCCAAGCTTCGTGAAGAATAAATTTTCTATCTAAGTCAGTCAGATAAATATGCTTGTTCCTAGGATAAACTATTCGGCGCCCAAATCGACGAATAAGGGCCGGTACTTTCACTTAAGTATAAATATACTTTATCCGGCTGATAACTATCCGAAGGATAAGATAACCAGAATTTGCTATCTACTGGATATCTTCTGTCTGTACTTTCATTCAAATCACACCTTCGGTTAACAATTCGATGGATAAGATTTTAGACACTTCCCAAAGTAAGTGTTGCCAACTTAAGATGTGGTAAAACAAGAGAAATGTATGCAGAAGCTATGTACTTCAAATACAGATAGAAATAATCCCCTACTATTATTGCTTACCTGTTAATGACATTTGAGTCATTTTTCATTTTTGGTTTGTCATTGTCAGTATAGTGTTTACAGTAGCTCTTATTGTACGATTTTGTGTCTGCATATTTTTAAATGGTATATATAAAATAAAACTGTGTTTCATGTGATACATTTTTGGACAAATTGAGGGAATCCATAAATAGCAGTTATTAGATTTTTTTTATTGTTCCCACCTTGGCTTGTGAAAGTCCGTAAAATCACCCAGTTATAAAGTTATAAAAGTCACCACTGGCCAAACCTTATCTAAAACATTGTTAAATATAGTTAAACATAAAACAACAAAGAACTTTTCAAAACTTAGGTTAGAAAATAGAATAGCACTGCCAATCAGAGCGCAAGTGCGTAGGCGTGGCTTCATTTATCCGGTAGATAAAAGCCTTATTCGTCGGTTTGGGCACCGAATAGTTTATCCTAGGAATAAGCATATTTATCTGACGGATATCACTATTTGTAGGTGAAAATACCGATTTTTTGGTTATCTTCTAGATAAGACTTATTCTAGAGAATAAATGTCGCTATCTATAGATGAAAGTACCGGCCCTAAGGCTTTTATCTACCGGATAAATGAAGCCACGCCTACGCGCTTGCGGTCTGATTGGCAGTGCTATTCTATTTTCTAACCTAAGTTTTGAAAAGTTCTTTGTTGTTTTGTATTTAACAATATTTTAGATAAGGTTTGGCCAGTGGTGACTTTTATAACTGGGTGATTTTACGGACTTTCACAAGCCACGGCGGGAAGAATAATAAAAAAAATCTAATAACTGCTATTTATGTATTTCCTCACTTTGTCCAAAAATATATCACATGAAACATAGTTTTATTTTATATATACCATTTAAAAATATGCAGACACAAAATCGCACAATAAAAGCCATTGTAAACATTATACTCACAATGACAAACAACCAAAATGACTCAAATGTCATTAACAGGTAAGCAATAATAGTAGGGGATTATTTCTATCTTTATTTGAAGTACATAGCTTTTGCATATATTTCTCTTGTTTTACCACATCTTAAGTTGGCAACACTTACTTTGGGAAGTGTCTAAAATCTTATCCATCGAATTGTTAACCGAAGGTGTAATTTGAATGAAGTACAGATACAAGATATCCAGTAGATAGCAAATTCTAGTTATCTTATCCTTCGGATAGTTATTCGCCGGATAAAGTATATTTATACTTAAGTGAAAGTACCGGGCCTAAGAGTCGAATACAGTGTAACATAAACAGTTGTATAAGACGAGGACACAGAACACTGAAAAATGTACAGTACAAAACAAAATTTGTAAACAAGAGTAAAAAAAACGTTAAGTTACTGTGTATTAGTATACTTTAAATGCAGAAAAACTGATAGAGAATAATAACATTTGTCTGATAAAAACACCTTTAGTTTTTATTTAAATAAATGCTCTTTTTCCTGATGTTTTATGTCATTCGGTAGACGGTTAAATAATTTCGAGCCTATAAATCTTGGCGACTCACTTGTGATTTTTAATCTGGCTCAAGGTTCATGGAGTTTATTTTTTTGTCTTGTATTGACTTTATGGTAGTCGCTATTTACAATGAAACTATTTTTATTTTTAAAAACATACATACAAACTTCGAAAATATATATGCTAGGCAAGGTAGTTAGTGATCTTAATTTTTTATATTGAATATGCAAATAATTTTGTCATATTTATTATATACTCTATTTTTATATTTAAAAAACTTTTTATTTATTTATTTTATTTATTTATTTATTTATTTATTTATTTACACGACTCAACGGGACGAAAGTCCCAATTACAGAGTCGGAATACTAACAATAAATATTGTGCTATGATAGAAGTAGGTATTACAAATTATGTCCATATATACACTTTAAATCCTTAATTTTACAATAAAATTTAATTGTATAATAAAATCCTTAGTTCTAAAATAACAGAAGTATTACAAATTATGTTCATATATATTCTTTATATCCTTAATTCTACAATGAAAAATATCAATATTATTTTGTATATGACTGTAATTCCTGCACATTACATTAATAGGTGAATACATTAATAGATTGGTGCGTGAAGCTTTGATATGAAATGTTTGGTGGAGTCGAGTTGATTTAGAAGGAACTCGTAGGTCAATGAGTTTTAATAGATCAGAACAGTAGAGTTTAATGTTTAATATTTTAGACAGAGTTACAATTCCGTGTAATTCCCTGCGAGTTTAAAGTGAGTTAAGTGAGAATCTATTTAACAAAATATCGTTACTAATTCCAACAAGTGGATAGGTCTTGTCCTCGGTGTAGCTTAAGTATTTAAAAAATTTTCTTTGTATATTCTCCAGTTTATTAATATGAACGATGTAGTAGGGACTCCAGATTACGTCAGCATACTCCAATTTACTTCTGACAAACGAGTTAAATAGAAGCTTCATAGTTTCAACATTCTTGAAATCCTTGGAGTTTCTAATTATGAATCCCAATGATTTAAAAGCTGAAGATGCGATATTATTTATGTGATAAATAAAAGTCATCTTGCTATCAAAAGTAACAATTAGATCCTTAAATCTATCAACTCTTTGTATGACACTATCGTTTATTTTATACTCATTAATGAAAATATTATGCCCACGTGAATAGGTGACAACATTACATTTTTCAACATTTAGAAATAGTTTTATTTTTATTGCACCAGTTATCAATGTTTTCCAAATCTGACTTGAGCAATTCTATATCATCATTGCAGCTAACGCTGTAGTAAATTTTTAGGTCATCGGCATAGAGTAGATATGGGCACTGTAACTTTATAACTATGTCATTGATAAAGACATTGAATAAAAGTGGACCAAGGACTGACCCTTGAGGGACTCCTGATTCGGCATTAAATTCGACAGACTTGTGTCCATGGTAATAAACATATTGTAACCTATTACTTAAATATGAGGTAAAGAATGAAACAAACTCATATGATAATCCAAAATTTGTTAATTTATTTAATAAGATACCGTGGTCAAGCCTGTCAAACGCTTTGGAGAAATCTGTGTAAATAACGTCGACTTGATCACCTCCATCCAAGACTTCACAAAGATACTGAGTCAAACACAATAAATTAAATTTGAAGTCGTAGAGCTACCTGGCATGAACCCATGTTGATGGCTTGATATTTTCTATGTTAGGAAAAATATAGCCGTAGAGAACGAATTCGAATAGTTTAGAGAAATTATTAATTATGGTGATGGCCTGTAATTTTTTATGTCTTCTTTGGAATTCTTTTTGGGAACAGGGCATATTTTAGATATTTTCCACAGGCTAGGAAAAATGCCATTATTTAAAGATAAATTAAATTTTTGTTTGAAATGGATACCAACAACATTTGAGTTGAGTACTCTAAGAAATGAGTGTTATATCTATGTACCAACATTTAAATCTTTACTTCTAAAAATAAATTATATACAGGGGTGTCTTCACCTTAAGTGTGTCACACTGTATAATAATCGAAACAAAACATTATTTAACCCACAATTTCATCCGTTATACAAATTTTCGAGAGTGCGTTACGACCTATGTCCTGCCGAAATAAAGTCAGTTCAGCATCTGCATCCACGTACAGAGTGTATTTAAATGGGATTGGAAAGGGATGTCAAACCAAACATCACCTGCATTAGTTGGAAAGGTTTAAATTAGTTATTTAAGCGAGGATTAATCGAACGTGTTCGTTTGGGGATTAAACGAGACAAAATGAAACCAGCTGAACGAGTCTGGATGAGCAGAGATAAATGTACAAATTGTCCTCGAATGTGACAGACCGCCATCTGCCACAGATATGCAACAAATTAGCATAATTGAAGGTTTAAACCTAGTTACAGTCCACTTGCGAGGACCGTTTTAGATGAGGGCAGATCGTATTCGATGATCGCTAAATTGTCTATATTATGAAAATTGTTTATTATACAGCAAGTTATGCAGTTAACGCGATTGTCTTAATTCTGACAACGGATAACTTAAATTTAATAATTAACACTATTAAATTTATACAAACACTCCATACTGGCAATTATTTTAACGGGAAATATTGATATTTTGCATTAATTAAAAAGCGAATGTTTCTCTTCTGCGTGAAGGGAAATATACAGCAGGATACGCATGGTCTAGTTGCCCCAGTGCCTTTTCTCAACGAAATTTTGTGGACACTTTTCTACACATAAAATCCAAACTCTCCGAAAATTTCAGATTTTTTCAGTCATGAATTTAAAAGAACAAAACACCTTTAAATTTAGAAAATATATTTGTTTCTTTAATCGACGGAACCGATTTAGTCCAGTCGGTAAAGTAAAAAGTACACCAGAAGCTCGCAAAAAATGTTATCTGATATATTCCTTCAGTAACTGTTAGTGGGAGGATTAAACATCACAAAATCATAAAAATCAGTTCTGGGCGTGCCACGCGCAACACCCTGAGAAAACCAACCCTTCGGCGAAGAAAGCCTTATTTTACTGATAAATCGTAAACCGTGGAAGATATAAAAAAATTGCTTATTATAAAAATGAAAGCTTGACTAATTGCCTAAAAAAAAGTCCTCTTGTAATTTTCTTGTATATGCCATGGTTTTCGAGAAAATAGATATTGACAGAAATTGCAAAATTTGTATTTTTAATGCGTTCGAATTTTCGTTTATTTAAAATTTTTTGCGCGCCGCCTATAGAAAAAATTGAATTGCTCGAAAACCAAACAAGCTAGGAAGAAAAATCAAAATGGGTTTTAAAGGTGATATGAAATACTCTCTTGTGTTGCAAAATAACAACATAATATATCAAATTATATAACGGTGTTTTGCTCTGGGTAGCTGGAGTCGGAGATTAGTTCAGGATCCAGATTAGTTTAATAAGACAACCCAATCAAAATTAACAATTTTATTATCTTCAACAGGTAAAATATGCAGGTTTACATAATATACAATAGTTACAGGTTATCGGTTTTCAGGTCCGTATCTTTTACGGTTATTGGTAATCAGGTGACATTTAAATCGTATGAATGAGAGAGACGACGAGAGTGTAATGCAGTGATGCGACGAGTAGGGGTTTTGGCGGCGGAAACGGCGGCGGGCTAATAACCGTCAACCCGAGCAAGCTATCGGCTCAACTCGCCGGGTCACTCCTCTGTTAATTTATATTTGCTCCGTGTCGGTTTCGTCGGGACGACGGGACATCGCTGGACTAAATAACATTTGGCACAAGGTCCGTTCTTCGGTTCAACGCGCCGTAGAACTTTTCTAGGTCAAGATATATTCGCTCCGGAGAGTCACGTCACTTGGTGCATAAATCAGCAAAGTGTCTTCGGCTCAGCGCGCCATCGGCAGTTTACGGAGAGATGTACCCAGTCTCTTGATTTTTTGTGCATCTAACTATTCACAGGCCCATAAAAAATAACTGCCTTTAATATAAGTTATAAATGCATTATCTTTTAGTTAAAGGTAGTAATTCAATGCAGAAAAAGTTAGGAATATAAATATTCATATTTTCAAATTTACCAGCAGGTTGTAGCCAGAAAAAATCCAAAAAAGACTGCATATTTAATTTTCTGATGATATTTTTTTATGCAATTTTTTAACTATTAAATGATTAGAAATAATAGTTATATGATATATAAACTCAAAAAAAATCTTTTCAGCTAAATTTTCAAGATGTTTGGGTCATTTTTAATTTTTAGGAAACAATAGAAATTGGCCAAAATTTTGTTAACTTCAACATGCTGGTAAATTTGTAAATGTGAATATTGTTATCCCTAACTTTTTCTGCATTGAAGTACCTTGAACTAAAAGATAATGTATTTAT
Source organism: Stenurella melanura (assembly GCA_963583905.1). Taxonomy (NCBI): domain Eukaryota; kingdom Metazoa; phylum Arthropoda; class Insecta; order Coleoptera; family Cerambycidae; genus Stenurella; species Stenurella melanura. The sequence continues at coordinate 180,209,828 of OY757310.1, forward strand.
AACTTATATTAAAGTCAGTTACTTTTTATGGATCTCTGAATAGTTAAAACCGCAAAAAAATCAAGAGATAACTATATTATATTGTTATTTTTATACACTAATAGATATTAACAGCCATCAAAAATGGAAACACAAGAGAGTATTTTATATCCCCTTTAGAACCCATTTTGATTTCTCTTCCTAGCTTGTTTGGTTTTCGAGCAATTCAACTTTTTCTATAGGCCGCGCGCAAAAAATTTCAAATAAACGAAAATTCTTACGCATTAAAAATACAAATTTTGCAATTTATTTCAATATCGATTTTCTCGAAAATCATGGCATATACCAGAAAATTACAACAGGACTTTTCTTTAGGAAACTAGTTCAGCTTTCTTTTTTATGATGAGCAATTTTTTTATATCTTTAACGGTTAACGAGTTATCAGTAAAATAAGGCTTCTTTCACCGGTGATTTTTTGGGGGGGTTGCGCGGCACCCCCAGAATTGATTTTTGTGCTCTTGTGATGTATAATCTCTCCACTAACAGGTACTAAAGGAAAATCTCAGATAGCATTTTTTGTTATGGAAATCTTTATAATTATTGGACTAATAAAAAAAGTTTCAGTAATTTGCAGTGACGGGATTCCTTAAAAGAGTATTTATTTATCATGATTTTTTTCAATAAAGATATTCTACGAGAACAATCTCCAAACTTTATCTCTATCATCGTTAAAAGTCTTCCTGTAAAAATTGTTTGTCAAAGTGATTCGTGTAAGAAAAAAAAATCTAAGTATTATAATTTTTTTCTTGCAATGTAACAACTGATAACTGGGAGTATTCATACGAGAGTTGCCAATAAAAAATAAGTGCATACTTACATCATGGATATAATAAAAAAATCACATTGAGTTTTGAAAAAAGAACTTTATTTATTTATTATTACAGAAAATTATGATTATTGTAAAAAGTACATTTAAATGCGTCCCTACAATTTTTTTCCACGTTGTATGCTTTTGTCTAGCTTCTAAATGCCCAGACTAAAGAAATTATGCCCCTTTTTAATCGTACTCTTACTTATATAATTTTTGAATAGATCCAACCCAAGTAGCACTGGCTAGCTATATAATGGTTTAGTAAACGTTAATAAAACTTCTTAAAACTATTTAACTTTTACTAAAACTCAAATAAAACCAAAACATAGCTATCGTTGAGATATAAACGTTTATATCAATAAAGTGGGGAATCTATAAGACTATTGCAAAACGTTATAGTAGCGTTTCAAACACTTTTCTTAACAGTTCCTTGTACTGTCACCGGTTTAGGTGCGGGCACTCGATCGACGAAGTTAAGCTACGTCGGTCGGGTCCAGCGCATGGATGGGTGAGTTCTCATTCAGGTACGTCAGTCTATGTCATGAGCTGAATAGCCTTGGCTGGACTGAGACGACTTGGCGAGACAATAAAAACAAGGACTGATAACTTTACCAAGGAGCTCCTTATCAACAGACTCGAAGTCTTGTGAGGACCATGTCTGGATAAGGAGCCCTAAGGTATAAAATGGAGTACTACAATAGACCTATACTGGTCGCAGTAGGCAAGGCCAATCGCCAACTCCTCCATCTAAAATCTAAAAAACACTTTTCTTATCACTAATAAACAACTAGAATTAAATGGTCTTGTTTTGTTTTTATATTGGCATTTCAACAACATACATATAATGATATGTAAAGACGTTAATACAACCTACCTATAAAAGTCAAAAAAAGTATATACATACCACTTATCAGTTACAGAGAAATAAACATTTCACGGCTTATCAAAACTCTTGCGAACTATCTGTTATAATTTTCCTATCTCTCAGTTATAGTGTGAACACATACGTCTGTATAATGGTCCTCAATATTTTAATGTACATAATACACTTGGACGTTATATGTAATATAATAATGAGCTCTTGTGAGTAACCCGCTGTTGAAAATTTGCCCTTAAAACTCTACAACTAGTAATTTGTAACGATACATCATAGCTCTAAAGTGGTTAATAAGACCCCAGTCCAACTCGCAAGTTTTAGTGCGGTTATAACATAGCATCTACCTTATCTTCATTATTCAGTGTGCGCGTAAAATGAAGTGTGAATGCACCTATTGCACTTTGAGTTATTTTATGATTCGCTGCCAATTTCTTAACTTTTCGTGAAATAGTTCCTTATCTATATCATCCTCGTCAGTTTCTACTATGTCAATGGCATCTTGTTCAACAAACTCATCATAATCCTCAACAAAAGCACTGGTCGAATTTAATGATATACCTGGAACTGGCGTTACAGTTACACTTCGACACTTCACGTTTTGGAAAGTACGTTCCTCCAGGGATGAAGCTGATTATTCATATTAATATACTAAAGTCTGGAGTTAATTTAATTGCCCCATTTCCACTTTGTTGTGATAATTTAAATAATAGAATTGAGGAAATGAATATATTACTAGCAAAAATACTCGTAATTATTTCAAACTCTTACTAAAGACTTATCATAGATAAGTACAAAAACATATATCTTTCTAAACAAAATACTTTGCTGGCTATATGCCACGAACAACATTGATTTAAAAGAAAGAAATATGCACATTACGTACAGGTAACTGTCACAATAATGTTAATTTTAATTTTAAATTGTCCTGTTCAACAAAACCAAAAAACAACTAAAAACAAAAACACTTACCAAAAAACTTTAGAAAACTTTCACATACACGTGTTTCGGTATCCTACACCAAGGATACACTCTTCAGTGCTACTTGTTTCAAAGTTTAAAGTCTACTGAATAGTCGCTTACCAGGTAATACGTATTTATGCAATAATTATTCATGGTTCTAGGGAACAGGATAATCCAAAACTGATTTCGAAAAATTACCATAAATAATTATTGCATAAATACATATTACCTGTTAAGGGACTATTCAGTAGACTTTAAACTTTGAAACAAGTAGCACTGAAGAGTGTATCCTTGGTGTAGGATACCGAAACACGTGCATGTGATGGTTTTTTGGTAAGTGTTTTTGTCTTGATTACGTACAGACACAACTTACTCGTTCGTTCTTCTTGTATTCCTTTTTGGCTTTTGTGCCAAGTTTTTATTTTATTTTTCTTTATTGACAACGTTAGTTGATAGTTTAGTGTTTAGTGTTGAACGAAGTGCGTATATACTTAATTCGACGTACCGAACTGTGTATTGATACAGATGCAGAGATTTTGAACCATTTAGGTAGGTAGTAAGCTTTTAACCCAGGACACTCATTTATGTTACAAATGTTAATAAACCACATTTAACTTTTCAAAATTATAAACAATCCAATATTTTGTTCCAAATTAAAAAATACACATGTAAAGAAATGCTCTGTTTAAACCTCTATGGCCATTATTTGCTTGCAATTGTGCACGAAGAGAGAACGAATTATTTACCTCTTTATATTTGCCTCAGTTCAGTTGAGGCGGTCCATCAAAGGCGGTCCATGATCCTTTGACACCGGGTGTGCCGGCGAGCACTTTTTTATGACAATTTAAAAGTTGTAAATTTGGGAACTACAAGTCCATCGACCAAGAAAAGCAGTGGTTCTCAATAGTTGTCTACCATAATATTAAATATGTTAACCTAGATCAGTTTTTTTCAAAGTGCCCCTAGAGGGAAAAGTCATAAAGATTTTTTGCTTGTCTAGTCGGTCCCCATTACCAGTTTTTTTTTTAATGACATGAAACTGATTACACCCTGTATATTAGCCTTATATTAAAATAAAATTACATGCTAAGAAAAGGTGAAACTTTCAACATTGATATGATTCCTTAGTTTTTAATTTGTGTAAATTTTGTTTGTCTAAGCAAAGGACTCTTCGCGCGCCAATTACTGCCAAACGCTCGTTCGTCCTTGCCCCGCGCTTCATCCAATACATCCTCGTCACTAATTTTTTATGGAAAATCCGTGGCAACAAAGTTTTTAATTATTTTTTAACGTTGTCGGTCCGGCCATGCAAACTTTACGTGATCTTATTGCTTACCATCCAAAGAATTCATTAAAAAAAAAATCATCCGTCTACGATTTGTATCTAGATAAATATTTCTAATGATTGGGTTCATTGCCCTTGATTAAATCCCATATTTAAGCATTCCTTGCATTCTTAAATAATTGTGTTATGTAAAGTTTTCAAAAAAAAAAAAAAAAAATAAAGGCACTTTGCTTAATAAGAATGTTAAATTTTTGAACACCTTATATATTCTCTAAGATAAATCTGAACCCTGCTCAGTGCTTATGGCTTCTTAGCATAAGCAAAACTTAAAAAAAAATTATTGAAAATTCAACAACAAGAAATTTTAGAAGAGTGCGGTACCCCATCTGGACACACGCTGTATATAAGATGCTGATTAGAAACATTTCAATCAAATTGAAATATTTTAGAGATTTCAGATCAGCTTACCGCATTTTGATTAACGATAATCGTAACTTATAAAGCAACTTGATAATCTTTTGTTATATTACAGCAATCAAACCGATTAGAATTCTGATCATTGGTTTCTAAAGGGGTGACTTGTAATTTAAAATTAAGTTACAAGCTAAGTATTTTCTCTCAATATAATTAAAACTTTTAAACAAATTTAAGTATTATACAATTAGTAAGTTATTTAACAGTAAATAAGTTGAAATTAAATTAACTACCTAAAACTTTGTAAACTAAAAATAAAATAGTATCAAAAAGTTTGTGAACCCATGGACGAACAAAAGTTGCCTTTTTCTACGATGAAAAAGCTTACGAATTTTAATTATCTATTAATTAACAGAAAAAATGAAATTAATTTCGTCTCGAGTCCAATTACATTAAATGAAATAATTTTCAGTTGTTATTACAGCATGGTTCAATTTAAAATGTATCGAACTATATCCTGAACAAAAATATATTTTGTTTTGGTTTCCACTTTGTACAGCAAAATAAATATTTTTTTTAAACAATGGTTTTCTTTTAAACTGAATTGCACTAAAAAGTAGAAAATAATTTTTATTCAGTAATTAAATTACAAAATGAAAAAGAAACCATTGGATGCTCAAAAAATATAATATATTACCTTTATCACCTATCAGTATTGTGATAAAACGTTATGAATAGTATGTTGTAATATAACAGCAATACTTTATAAGTGTCCAATGGTTTCTCATTATTTTGTAATTCAATTACAGAATAAAAATCATTTTCTATTTTTTTAGTGCAATTCAGTTTTAAAAGAATACCAATATTTATTTTTCTTTTAATGAATTTATTTGTTACTTTTCATTTTCCCGCCTGCCTCATTTTTTTATTCAAACGCCATCATTTCGCTTACTCTTTCATTTGATACCCATATCAAGGGGGATGTAAAGAAATAGGCAATCCGCCATTTTTTTGTCGGCCGCCATATTGGATTTAGAATAACATCACACAACTTATTGTATTCTACTTTATATACCCTTCTATTTGATACCCATGTCAAGGGGGTTGTCAAGAAAAACGTAATCCGCCATTATATGACCGCCACCATATTGGATTTAGCATAACGTCACACAGCTTATTGTATTCTACTTGTCATACTCTTTCATTTGATAGCCATGCCGAGGGGGGGTTGTACAAAAATAAGTGATCCGCCACTTTGTGCCGGTCGCCATATTAGATTTAGCTTATTGTATTCGACAAGGAAAAGGTAATCCGTCATGTTGTGGTGGCCGCTATATTGGATCTACCACAATATTGAATATACCATATTGTATTGTCTTCAGAACCAATGTTGTGTGCAAAATTTCAGCATGATTGGTACCAGATTTAAACATACATGCTAGAAGAAAACAAACAAGCCGTTTAACACAAGGTATTTATTAACCTTAGGTTTTTTACCGAGTTTAAAATTTTTTAAAAAGAAGAAGGTTCTCTAGAAAGGCTAAATAGATTTCTATGGAAATCTTTTGCAAATTAAATTGTAGGGTTCGGCGCTGGTCCCCCATTAGTTTTATTAAGCTATGTCTGGTAGAAGGTGGGAGAAAAGTTTTTTCTATTCGAAAATCCACTACCTAGGTGTGGGACTAATCTAATATTCACGAGTGGTCAAACGTTAATTTATTTTATTATTTTATTGTAGTCAGTGACACAATGGAATAGGGGATGGATGCCTGTACATTTTCGTTCTCTTTTGTACTTTCTGTTTATTACTAAGGCTTTGTGTCTTTGAATTTCATTAAAGGGACCTCATGTATATTGCAACGTTGCTGTGGGCTACGTTAAGTTAATTTTCTAATTTAATTTCTCAGTTTATAATAAATCATCAACAAATAAGAGATGTTTCGTAAAACCTTCGTAATGTATAGGTAATTCATTAGCAGATATTAATAACAAAAGAGTTGTTTGGTTCAATCTCAATCGAGTTAATATACAGGGTGTTTCAGTTAAAAGTCCCCAGGCCATTATCTCTAAAATTAATAAAGATATTTAATTTTTGTAAATGGCAGATGATTGATTCCAAAGAAAGGTTTAAATAACGGTGATTAGAATTTTTCCTCAACAGCACACAGAGATGGCGCTGCGATGCAAAACTATTTTTTGATGGCTGGAACCTTGAAACATAAGTCATGTGATTAAACAATAATTTGTGAATAATTTTGATGGTATAGAGAATTTACAAAAAACAAGCCGTTTTGGAGTTACATGAGTTTCTTTCATTAATGCCAGTACACGTGAATTTTGATAAATCCCTATAATTTATTTATTATTTATTATAGAATATTGGTTACCAAACACTTTTTTTCAAGATAAGGAAAGTGATATAATACACTATCATAAAATTATGTTTACCACTTCCGGCCAAACCGGAACTAACATGATGAACCAATATCCATATGTTCCTACATATTACATTTTTTTTTTCTAATAACGCTTCTAATAAAACGGCTCCCAAAACTTAAAGTAAGTAAGACAACAAAGAAAATACACACTAATTTAGAATGGGCTAAATTTATATTAACAATTCAGTAAAGAACGTAAACAAAAGTTTTATAAACAAACATTTAAAAACTATCGAAATATTATTAAAAATGAAACTAATTTCTTTGTTATTAGTAGGTACTTATTATATTAAATGTTCAAAATTTATGATAGTGTATTATATCACTTTCCTTATCTTGAAAAAAAGTGTTTGGTAACCAATATTCTATAATAAATAATAAATAAATTATAGGGATTTATCAAAATTCACGTGTACTGGCATTAATGAAAGAAACTCATGTAACTCCAAAACGGCTTGTTTTTTGTAAATTCTCTATACCATCAGAATTATTCACAAATTATTGTTTAATCACATGACTTATGTTTCAAGGTTCCAGCCATCAAAAAATAGTTTTGCATCGCAGCGCCATCTCTGTGTGCTGTTGAGGAAAAATTCTAATCACCGTTATTTAAACCTTTCTTTGGTATCAATCATCTGCCATTTACAAAAATAAAATATCTTTATTAGTTTTAGAGATAATGGCCTGGGGACTTTTAAGTGAAACACCCTGTATACTTCTCTGTAATACAGAGTACGTTGAGCCTAGACAGTTTGTACAAAAAACAGTCTGAGCAAAAAGTTTCTATGAAAATATGCTTAGTTTTCAAATATACAGGATGGTAAAAAAGATGTCTGCAAATAGATTGCCGAATCTCAAATTTTCTATTAGACATAAACATAATACTGGAAGGGGTCGAAATCTTCGGTGTGATGTTGTCGCAACTAAACCCCTTCTAGGGGCTGCGACTTATTTCTGAGTAATATACGCGACGTGCACAGCTAACCCCCATATTGCCCGGTTACCCGGGGTTCTGTCGGTGACACCCACGGAGCCAGTTTAACTCGCTTGGCATACGAGAGGGTTACAATTAATTGTTGAATGAATACTCTATTAAATCAAACATAGTGGTAGAAAACAAAGTACAAGTTTATTAACGCAAATACTCAGCTTTTTCGGTACAAAGTAAAATGCATTAAATGCGTTAAACAGATCTAATGTAACAAATGACATCCGTTACTAAAAAACGATGTACCGGGTGTCCAGAACAAATTTCAAGTACTGCGTGACACATCTCCCCCACCCAGGAAAGCTGATCCCCATCACTCGATGCGCATTTCGTCAACTGCGTTGACATCACCGGGAGATTATTTAAAACTGTTTTTAATCGTCGTTGAAAACTACTTCAAAGCCTAATTCTTTTAATTTGTCTTATTGTTGTTATTATTAAAATCTGTGAATTAAATGTAGTATTAAATATTGCCAAGAAACTGCATATTATGAATAAAAGTTTATTTCTTTCGAAAGTTAGAAATCATCAAAAAGTAAAAAGAAAAATATAAAACCTCACTCAACCTATATCTTAATAAATACAATATTTTCTCTCCCACGACTTTGGACAGTTTCAAACTGTCTAAAAATTGCGCATTTTTCTCGTTAATAACACAGCCCCACAAATTAAAAAAAATTTTGGAACTGCTATTTTCGACGCTGAATCCGAATCCGGGGTCAAAAAAATCGTACACCCCAAAATCAACCCCTAGCGCTAAAAAACACTCCCTAGACAGGGTAAAAATTACTTAGCGCTCCAGGAATAGTCTTAAATCTCAATAAATCGAATTAAATATAAACATTCAAGTATATAACGCATATATACAGAGTTAACACTGCTTTCCATTGAAAATCACCCTCATAAATGAGTGAAAACTACCCCTCACACAGCAGGAAATTTAAAAAAGCTGCAGTGATTGCAAAAAAGCTTACGATGCCCAGTTATTTTAGAAACAGTACGTAACTGCATTAGTCTCGATGCGATGCTCAAAATCTACCCCCATAGAGTGGCGGACACCACTCCTATATCGGGGAAAAAATTTTGTCATCGTGATTTCTATTTTAATCGATGCTAAAATAGACTAAATATATGCAGCACTGCAGTTTGGAGGTGAATACTTGCATTGCACCAAAGTCATTCAGTGACATCCCCATGAGAGGGTGAAAATTACTCCTCACATAACAAAAAATTCAAAAAATAGTTGCAGTATCTTTTAGAAAAGCTCAAAACATCTGCATGTTCTTATTTAAGAAGAATCTTTGACAACGTACTTGAAAAGTACCCATATTATGAAGTAGTAAAAATTTACCCGTGGTCTTAACTCAATTAAATTCATTCTTTCTTTTTGTAATATCTTTCGGAATTTTTTTCGAACAATCTTCTGACCGACTGCTGTTTATGCTTTTCAGACGTCTCTCTTTTTAAGGACCAACAGTAATCTGCCATCATGTGTTCGTCCCATCTTTCTTGGTACCGTTTTTCCATTTCTGATATATCTTGGTGAAAGCATTCACCCTGCTCTTCACTGTAGTCGCAATTTTCTGGGAAATAATCAAGATGGGAATCGAGAAAATGATGTTTCATACTCATATTGCACCCTAAAGATTTGAAATTTTTAATCCTTTTATCAATTTAAATTTAGGGGTGGTTTCCGCCACTCTATGGGGTAGTTTTTGAGCATCGCATCGAAACTAGTGCAGTTACATACTGTTTCTAAAATAACTGGGCATCGTAAGCTTTTTTCAATCACTGCAGTTTTTTTTAAATTTCCTGTTGTGTGAGGGCTAGTTTTCACCCACTCATGGGGGTGACTTTCAATAGAAAGTGGTGTTAACTCTGTACTTATGCGTTATATACTTGAATGTTTATATTTGATTCGATTTATGAGATTTAAGACTATTCGTGGAGTGTTAAGTCATTTTGACCCGGGAGTGTTTTTTAGCGCTAGGGGTTGATTTTGGGGGTGTACGATTTTTTTTTACCTCGGATTCGGATTCAGAATTGAAAATTACATAGGGATACAGTTGTCTCGATAGCAATTCCAAAAAAAATATTTTTTTTTGTGGGGCTGTGTAATTTTTCAAAGGCTGTCGACCGTATATTTCTCACTAAGAGTTATAGTTGAAAAAGTTACATTTTCAATAATCGCGTTATTTATACTCCAAATATTATCACATTTCTTTCGTTAATAATCTTATATTTTGTCCACCCTGTATATTTTTCGCTTAAAGTGTGTCTTATTTCTTCGTTGGGAGTAGTTTCAACTATCTGTCAAATATTACTCTTCTCTGTCAAATAGTTTTGAAGATATAGTTGCGAGCACGGCTACGAAATTACCCTCTTTAAAGTCTTCCTATAACATATTTTTTTGCCAAATTGATTGAAGAGGTATGGTGTGTTAAAAGTAAAAAAATCTTAGTATTATTATTTTGTCTTTCATTTTAACAACTTATGTATGCATACAGCATACAAGAGTTTGCGCAGAAAAAATAACTGCATAATTATGTAATTAATTAACCTTCCTCTTGTGGTTCTAAACAATGTCCCAAAAGTCCCCATCGATAAAAATGTCACTCGGGGTCAAAGGTCACAAAGAACGGTTTTTCACGAAAATGTTGTTAACGGTCGAAAAGATAGTAGTTATCAAGTTATTTGTAACTTAGGAAATTGCCTACAAGAAACATGGTACTTTTTTTCGTAAGACTAACGGTTTTCGCGAAAGTTCGTTTAAAAAAATTGGTACGTACAATATGCACTTCTTAACGGTATCTATGTCGAATATTTGTAATTAAACGTTGAATGCGGTTTAAAATATTGGTAAATTTATTTTCCTGAAAGTTTCAAATTCCATAACAATATAAACTAACACATATATTACTACACAATAGTGTTGACCTTACTCCATAATGGGCTAGACAAAGAAGGATGTACTCCGAAACGTTTTCGTTTGTCATACGATCTTGAGTGACATCTGCTCGCCCCTCTTTTGTCAGAGTATAAATTTGTTTATAAATGAATTATTTTTGTTTTTATTATTTTCTAATTGTTTTATAATTTTTTATAGATAATCATTTTTCAAATAAGAAAATTTGATAATTTGTTTATATTCTTTAATACTTGGACATTGCTCAATCACAAATAGACGTGGAACGCCTACTGGGGACACCACTTAAAAAAACGCATTCTTATACTCTATATCAAAGACGGTGTGGAAAGGAGTGCACTTGTGCACGTATCATGAGAAACATAAACGTTACAACTTCTTGAATCGAATTTTATCGAAAACCGTTAGTCTCGCAAAAAAAAGTTTTTTGTAGGCAATTTTCAAAGCAACAAATTTGATCACCACTAATATTTTCGATAAATGTAACCGTTTACGAAATTTTCGCGAAAAACCGTTTCTTGTGACCTTTGACCATTTTTAGCGGCACACATATCGATGGGGACTGTTGTTTAGAACCACAGGAGGAAAGTTCGTGCAATAATCCAGCTTTCCCTTATTTTTCCTACGATGCAATGTCTCTATTCCCTCTATTCTATACTGCATGGATATAACAAAAAAGTCACACTGGGATTTGAGAAAAAATCTCATAAATTAAATAATAAATAATACACCGTGCATAGAAATGAAGCTTATTGTAAAAACTATACTCGAGTACGTCCCAACATTTTTTCCACGATTTATGCTTTTGTTATAGGTTTTAGATGTCCAAAGTAAAGATATTATTTCCCATTTCTATTGCATCCTTGTTTTTTCTAATTCTCGAATAGGTATTATGAATTAGCTTTCGCTAGTTGTAGCGAAGGGGCGGGTATCATATAAGTTACATATTTAGTCCAATAATTATAAAGATTTCCATAACAAAAAATGTTATCTGAGATTTCAGTAACTGTTAGTGGAGGGATTATATATCTCAAAACCACAAAAATCAGTACTGCGCAACTCCCCAAAAAACCACCCCTTCGGTGAAAAAAATCTTATTTTACTGATAACTGGTTAACCCTTGAAGATATAAAAAAATTGCTCATCATAAAAAAGAGAGCTTGACTAATTGCCTAAAAAAAGTCCCCTTTTAATTTTCTTGTATATGCCATGGTTTTCAAGAAAATCGATATTGAAAAAAATTACAAAATTTGTATTTTTAATGTGTACGAATTTTCGTTTATTTGATAGAAAATAGAAATATAGAATATAGAAAAAATTGAATTGCTCGAAAACCAAACATGCTAGGAAGAAAAATCAAAATGGGTTTTAAAGGGGATATAAAATACTTTTTTGTGTTTCCATTTTTGATGGCTATTGATATCTATTAGTATATAAAAATTACCTCTTGATTTTCTGTACTTTTAACTATTCACAGTCCCATAAAAATTAACTGACTCTAATATAAGTTATAAATGCATTATCTTTTTGTTAAAGGTAGTACTTCAATACAGAGAAAGTTAGGAATAAAAATATTCACATTTACAAATTTACCAGCATGTTGAAGTTATCCAAATTTTGGCCAATTTATTATTGTTTCTTAAAAATAAAAAAAAGACACAAACATCTTGAAATTTTTTTTTGAGTTCTTATGTCATATAACTATTGTTTCTAACCGTTTAATAGTTGAAAAATTGTATTAAAAAATATGCTAAAAAAATTGAGCATGGAGCCTTTTTTGGATTTTTTTTTGGCCAACTTTAACAAGCGGCTAAATTTGTAAATGTGAATATTTATTGAAGTATACCTTGAACTAAAAGATAATGCATTTATAACTTATGTTATATTCAGTAATTTTTTATGGGCCTGTGAATAGTTAGATGCACAAAGAATCAAGAGATAACTATATTATATTGTTATTTTTATATCTAATAAATATCAATAGGCCTCAAAAATGGCAACACAAGAGAGTATTTTATATCCCCATTAAAACCCATTTTAATTGTTTTTCCTAGATTGTTTAGTTTTAGAGCAATTCAAGTTTTTCTATAGGACGCGCGCAAACAATTCAAATAAACGAAAATTCGTGCGCATTAAAAATACAAATTTTGCAATTTTTGTCAATATCGATTTTCTCGAAAACCATGGCATATACAACAAAATTACAACAGGACTTTTTTTAGGCAATTAGTCAAGCTTTCTTTTTTATGATGGGCAATTTTTAAAAATTTTCAACGATTAACGAGTTATCAGTAAAATAAGGCTACTTTCACTGAAGGGGTGGTTTTTTTGGGGGGTTGCGCGGCACCTCCAGAACTGATTTTTGTGGTTTTGTGATGTTTAATTCTCGCACCAACAGTTACGGAAGGAAAGTCACAGATAACATTTTTTGCGAGGTTCTGGTGTGTTTTTTACTTTACCGACTGGATTAATTATTCAGAATGGCTATCGGTTTGGTAAAAGCGCCTTCGCCATAACTACAAAATAAAACTTCATTGCATATATTCGAAAATTAGAAAAAACAAGAATGCAATAAAACAGGGGCATAACTTTTTCACTTTGGACATCTAAAAACTATGCGAAAGCATAGAGATGCATTCAAATGTGCTTTTTACAATAATAGTAATAATAATAATAAGGTATTTCATTTTTTTTACAACGGCATGCCTCTTCAATTATTTTGGAAAAAAACATGTTATAGGAGAGCTCTGAAAGATTTCCACAGAAACGGCTTAAGTCAGTTAATAAGAATATATGATGTTTAGTTAATGCATTATAACGTATTCATGCTCATAAATCTGAAGTCCTATTTTTTTCAAAACATCCCGAATTACATGTTAGTCCGTAAAGAGACATTTTGTATTTTTCCTGTTCGCGTGTTAACAATTTATGTGTAACGATTATGACCTGAGGACCTTTTGCATCATCCGTCATGCCACTGCGTTAAAATGTTTTAAAAAATACGTTACAATTGCCACCCAAGACGATTAATAAAAATTTATAAAATAAAGATGTAAAATTACTTTCATTAAATGTTAAATAAGATTTAATTTTCTGAAAACTCACTGGAAGACTACCAAGGATATTAATCAAAATTAAGCTTACAATAAACCGACTTAAATAGAGAAGAATCGCTTTAGACGCCGTTTTTTATGCCTGAATATAAAATAGCAATCAATTTTTATTAACCTGTATATCAGAGATTTAGTGTATGAAGTTGTTTTAAAAACTTTCTTTGTTTTTAAATGACCGAGCAACTGACATCATAAAGATAAATTACCGCGCGGTTTTCTTTCTACATCGTTGACCTTAAATATCATAACGAACAGTAATTATCACGATATTCTACGCGATTAATTTTTATTATGCACAGCTCAGCAACAAAATAGACAGGAGTCCATCACTATCGCATTTAAATTATGGCCGAGAGTTTAAAAATGAGACCAGATAAGATTGCCATGAACTCAAAGTTGTTACATATTTTGGGAAACAATGTTATTCCAATAAATACTATTATTACTACCGCAAATAATTGGGATATGGGATGCCGAACTAAAGTACCTGAAATTGTCAAAGTACCTTTCTTTAATAAATTAAATCGGGTAAGAATTAACGTCCCACGAGCAAAATTAAAAAAACTGTATTTATAGTATTCCGTGTGAGTGCAATAAACAATACGTGGGTGAGTCATCCAGACCTCTTAGTGTAAGATTGGGCGAACATCAAAATTATATAAGAAAAAATGAAATTCAGAGGTCCAAGATCTGCGAATACACTTGGGAAAATGGACACAGAATAAACTGGGACTCGGCAAAAATTTTAACAAAAGAGACAGATAGCAAAAAAAGAAAAATTAAAGAATCCGCGATAATATTATTGAATGAAGATAGATGCGTGTCGAATTGTTCCGTAGATGTCTGTACAACTTGTTTGCCAATGTTGAAAGAAGAACTACACAAACTTAACATTGTATAAAAACTAAAAAAAACTGTTAACTATATCAACAGTTCTATGTAAATAGTAAGTATCTATGGATATTGAATATAACAAACATTCTTAGAGCTGTGTATTTATCATACACAGCAAAAAAGATTTTTCAAAAAAGCCTTGAAAAAGGAAACAGAATAGATTTCCGAAACTTCGGCGAAATATTTAATTTCAAGTCTTTATACTTATTTGTGTTGTTTATTTAAAAAAAGCAACCTTTAACTGATCCTTTGACGTAAAAGTCACAGACGTAGAGGTTATTTACTAGTAATATACTGGTTAATTGTGATATCTTGTAGATTCCCCGAGCACCGCTTAAAAAGAAAACATACATGTGGCAGGAAGTCCCAAAGAATTGAAGAAGGAAAAAAATTAGAATAATGCCACAAATAAGATTTAGACAACGGGCTTGTTCCATGATATTCTTTTTATATGGTTCTTATACTTTTTCATATAGTACTCGATATTCTCATTATACACTTAAAATTTCGTATTATTAACTTTTTCCGTTCTCTAGATATAAGGAGTTGAAATTAGTAATACTTGCAAAAACCGAACGCTCATTTGTGACGTCACTATACGCAAGTGACGTAAGAAAAATGGCTTTCTGAGACCTTTCAAATTTAACCTGAGAAGTCGAAAAACATGGAATTTTTAAACGCTGGTAACTAAATAAATACGTCGAGTGGAAGTTCGTTCTATGTGTCTACGGAAAGGAGAAGGTCGGCGATGAATTATAATCGTAAATTGCAGGGTCGAAGTCGAAAATTCGTTCTGGCAGGAGCGAGAGAAAATTATAATTTTTTAACATTTCACCAAATTTTACTCCCCTACTGTCAAGTAGTAAGCAAAACAAACAATACTTCGAAAACACTTATAATTATAACCAATAAGGAGCATCAAGTCTATTGAAATCGCCGAGTCTATGCGTATAGTGACGTAGCGCCTGGCCACGCCCCATTTTCGCGAGATGGAAATTTGTAATACTTTTTAAGATACTAAACGTGCGAATAAGATTCTAATTTTTTGCAGATCCATTAATTTATACTTGCACTTTCGATTTATGAAATAAAAAAAATGCGGAACAAGCCCATTGTATAAACGTTTACATAGGATTAAAAAAATTAGTAGACGATAATTATAAAATTCGAGATACGACAAAACATTTATATAAGCATTGTGTTATTATTCCCACTGATACTTTTTCGTTATGGACAGCAACAATAACATAAGTTATTTATTATTTTAGTGTTTTTACAGACAATAATAATTCTCAAAATAGTTTTAAAATATTGATAAGGTATATAGATTCTATGTGACATGGCGGCTAACTAACAACATGTTTAGTGAAACTGAGATAAATGTTGTTAACTGATTAAGAAAGACTTCGTTTCGCCAACAGCAAAGCGATTTTCGGCTACGAAGGAAATTTTTCTGAGATATGTGGTATATATACAATGAAATTTTTGTGCGCCCTAAAAATAACGAATATTTATGAAAATTAAAAATATAAAGCGAAAATAAAATTTTCCCTTTAGATCTTTTTGTGGTATCACGCCAATTGTGTTTCGCAGATCATATATTTCGTAATAATAGATTGTTGCTAAAATGGTTATATCACAATAATTTTTATTTTTGAACTATTTTTATTTTAAAGTCCAAAATGGCCATTATACAAATAGCTTGAATATAAATACCAATATGGTTTCCATCTTATAAAACATATTTATAACTATGAAAACATTTATAGAACAAATATATTTTCCGAAGAATTATTATATTATATAATTTTTTTTTGTAATTAGACAGAAGCGTATTGCAAAAAGTAAAGGTAATTTCCAATAATATTGTGTTCCGAATAATTTTTCCCGTAATTGCCTTTTAATCAACTACGAGGATTTCCCATCAGAAAACAACGGTCGGCATGAAATAAAAAATATAAGCTGTAATTAAATAGTATTTTTCTGTATACTTTCAAGTATGTAACTATTTTAAAAGCTTTTAGTTAGCTTTACTTGTAACAATGTAAACAATTCTTGCAATCAAAATTTCGACTAGTTCTAATTGAGCAAGAGCTTTAAAATTTTGCACACGTGTAGAATACGATAAATTATGTGACATCATGGCGAACGTCCCAAGACGGCAGAATCCTGTAAAAGACCACTGTTAATGAGAAAACAATATGGCGCATAAACACCTACCCATGTTTTATAAAAATGGTACAGAACATATAGCCTTTAACGGGAATTTTCAGTTTCTTAATTATTTTATAAGGGTTTTATGAGAGCAATATGTACCTCGATTATATAACAATTGTTTAGTAGCTACGGCCGAATATAATATGCTCTCAGAAATAATATTGTGTTAAGAAGAATGTTAATAAAATTGTTTCATTAAAGCTTAAGTAAACTCTTAAAGAATAGTTTTATAGATGTTCGCAAATTGACCAAAAAGTGCCGGGAGTCATTGCTATAAATTTGTTATAAATCAACTTTGCTCCATGAGCAGAAACATCCTATAATAATTGCTGTATAGATGTTTATAAAACAGCAAAAAACAACTTCTACAAAATGTTTTATAATTTAGCTGTAAGACCATCCTTACCACTTATTTATATGATGATTTAGTTGCGAAGACTAAATAATCGCTTTGGCGGTTTTAATAAAACAAAATAGCCTTTGCAGAGCAGTAACGTAATAGTAATAAAATAAAATTGTAGTGTAACTTTAAGTTTATAGTGCAACTTTGCTAGTTGAGTAGTTTTAAATGCCATTATAATACATACACGCATCAACTTTCAACTGCATAGCTCATTTTTATTTTTTCAGCCTCTTTAAAAGGGAGGGCTGTTGGAGGGGATGAAAAATGCCATAAATAATGTGAGGTCTTGACTTCTAGTATATACAGTAAATCCCAAGTTTGTTAAATAATTAACACTTATTTATTAAAATATATCCTAAATATTTTTTAAAGTTACTATATAGGTTTCTTGGGTCGCTGATTCCGAAAATCGTGGTTGCGAACCCCTAAAATATGGAACAACCGCAAAATATGGAAAAAATATCCCTTTAGAGTTTTTCTTGCAATAATTTGAATATTAATCTTAAATAATCTGTAAAAATGATTTTAAAAGGGGTCAATTAGAGAGGGTGAAAACTAAAGTCTCTTTCAATTGCCTTGAACGCATTCTGCAAGGGGCGAAAACTACCTCCCAAACCCCCAAAGAGGATTTGGAAAACCTTTAGGACCGGAAAGATGCACTTTGGGGTTTTTAATTCTAAGAAGGAAGACAAATTGAAATCCATCCCTGTAGATTTTTTTTGTCGCTCCAGTATTCAATGCATCCTCTATATATTGTCTATAATTGTTTATTTGTGACATATTCAGATTTTCTTACTTTTTGTTGGGTATTGAGTCACTGAAAAACATTTAAAATTTTAATAAAAACATCTCTGCGCCAAACGGATCAGACAGAGGTTGGTTGTTGAATACTTCACTGTTTCAAAAAGTCTCACACCTAAAAATATATAAACTAGAACAATGTTATAAACTAAAAAATTAAATTAAAAGCTATAGGCAGTTAACGTTTCGAAAGAGAATCTACTTCCGTTCTCAAAACTTTTTGGCCGTCAACCATGACAGTTCTTTGTTTATGTATTCCCATAGTCACGTGAGGCATTAAATTATTTTATTTTTACTTACTTCGTCTCTAGGGATGGACAACCAACTAGTACAAAAATCTATTGAATAATTTGAAACGCATCTATTCTCGTTTAATAAAATAATTCTTTAAGTTTCCTTTTAGTTCCGTCGCTCTATTTTTCCAAAATCTTTGCCGAGTCCCATTTAATCCTGTGATTATTATCGCATGTTCACAAATTTTGGATTTTTCAAATTCTCCCCTTCTAGCGTAATTTCTATGTTCACCAAGCCTTACGTTAAGAGGTCTAGATGATTCACCTACGTAATGCTTTCCAAAAACCAAACCTTTAAATATTGTTCAAAATTCAAAAAATTGTATTTATAGTGTTCCGTGTGAGTGCGGAAAACATTACGTGCGAACCCTTTATTTTTACCCCTCACAATTTTTCGATCAGAATCAAACTATGCGATTTATGCCCGAAAAACTGATTTCCCGTATCTTTACATGTAAATTTCCCCCCTCCACCAACCGTGAGTCGCCCATACTAGTGACCACAAGTCTCAGGAAGTCTGACTTTATAAATCACAAAAGAAAGTTAAAAAAAAAATGTCACTTCCAATTTCTTTGCGTGCCAGATCGACCCCACTAATATTCAACAGTTTATAACTACATTCGACAATTTTGACAAAATAATGACACCTTAGACTTAACGATACAAAACTTTTCTGGCGTTAATTTAGATCTTTTCTCTAGGTGACGATAAAGCAATTTTATAGATATACCCGTTGAGTACATAAATCAATATATGACCACAAACAGGGGAAAACCGAAATGATGAAGGAGTGCGATTATCAGAGTCCAATCTAGCTGTTTATCTGTGTATATATAGAGATGATACAGTACATTTACTAGCTCAGTGCGGGAACTTGCGGCTTTATGATAAATGTTGTAACATTGTACCTATTTAATGTTTCTATTTGAATTATTCGGTATAGAGGTTCATTCCGGGTAGATGAAAATCCATTTCATGAGTAACGGATTTACAAGGGATATGTGTAATAAAGTGGTAACCCTATTTTGAAAATTTACGTTACGATGCGGGCAGCTAAATTGTTATCTGGTTTGAGCGTTCTTAATCCTGGATCAAAAACCAATCATCAGGTTTCCGTTATATTTCGGTGAAGATGATTTTTTTACAATTTATCCTACAAATAACTAATATAAATAAATCTTCCGAGGTTTCGGAGCTTTATTTTGTTACTCTAAAGTGTTGTATAGAGGTATACATGTTATTTTTGCTGAAAAATAATCACAGTCCTTTTTTTCTCAAGCAGATATTCTCGCATAAATGGGTTTTATTTAAAGGCAAATAAAATATAAGCACAGGGAATGCGTCTTTCTAAAAAAAAATGCCAGAGGTAATGCCACAAAGACATTCGTTATATTAAAATTCTGCTGCTTATATCTCAGTAACTAAATGTGTGGGATTTATTCAATAGAGCAGACGGTATGGGCGCATGAGTATCGAATACATTTCAAACGCAGTTTTTTTACTCGAATCAGTTCAGAATACAGAATACAGAAAATTCATGTTACAGACGGTAACCTGGAGGACAATTATTGACTGTTTGATTTGCGAGTTTTGCAACAAAACGATTATGAAAATTCATGTTACAGACGGTAACCTGGAGGCCAATTATTGACTGATTGATTTGCGAGTTTTGCAACAAAACGAAGGTAATTTCTATCATGGCAAGTTTTGACTGTTCTCCATGAAGAGAATTCGTAATTTGGCGAAATATTTTGTTCGCCAAACAACAGGCGTAATTTAATACTTTATAAAAGTTGTAGACATTTTTCTGACACAAATTTTATAAAACAGCATTAGTCTCAGAAACACTTTCATAACGTTTTCACAGCAGCTATAAATGCAAAATTGGCACCATCTTATAAACAATTTCAGTCGCTGTTGATATTTTGTAACGCCTATTTGAACCATTACAAAATAGTTATATATACATTTCCGCAGGCTTTATGAAAATTTTGTATCATCACTATATAGCAGCTTTATTAAAGCTTCATTTATTTGTAGTGCACTGTTTGTCAAGTGAATATCTCAATTTTGTTTTATCAACCCCTTGGGTTTATAAAATAATTGAAAAATATAGAAAAATCTGAGGTCTTGGCTTCTGTTATACATGGTGTACCAGATTTAAATGGACATACTCTAGTGGAAGGTAGAGCACACTCAGCTGAGTTCAAAACACCCTTATACTGACCGTTGAATGTGAACCGTTTTTGAGAAACGGGATGTTTTATAGTTTTTGACCAGAATTTAAATCCGCCATATTTTTGAAATGGCGGATATGCATATATTAAGATAGAAGTTGGTACACATGTTATACTTTTTTAGGTTAATGAATAGCTTAAGCGATTTTGGAAATATTCCAGGACCGACCTCCATTTTTTTAATATGGCTCTTAGGGTTGTTAACATCGCACTGTATATTATTTTTTGGCAAATCTTAGTAAACTTTTAGAAAGCCTATGCACCATTTTATAAAATAATGTCATAATATTTGTTGGCACGTTTATGGTTATTCTTCAATAAATTTTCAAAAGTATTGAAAGACCAAATAACATAATCCAGTTGCCAACATCATGTTATTAATTTTAGCTAAATATCCCGTAGAAGAGGTTGTTATTTATTTTTGTTTTGATATTCAGTGTTTATAAGCTTTTTTTTAGTTTAAATTTCATCCAAGATAATACACATTTCATTCCTTTTATGAAAGAAGAATAATGTTAGTGAAGAGGCTTGAATTAACAAGCACAATTTAAAAAAATATTAAACACCCTTTGAGAATAACTTCAAAATATTAAAGACAGAAATTTGCAATTTTATTTTGACAAAATAACTTTATTTAGAAATAATTGAAAAAAAATATATATAAAAACGGTGCAAATAATTAAAACTATAACCGGTTTTCAAAATGAATGCCTCCAGCGTCAATATATTTTTGAGAACGTTTTAATATGTTTTTCACTGTCCAATCAATCACTTCTGGGTTATTTCTAATGTTATCACATACAGTAATAATTTTTTCTAGAAGCTGTTCTCCTGTATTGAACTCTTCATTGCATACCTCTGACTTGAAATTACCCCATAAAAATAATCTAGAGGTATATAAGATCGGTAAACTGGCCACCGAGGTCTCCTCGGTGGCCAGTTTACCGGACCTCCGCGACCAATCCATCTGTTGGTGTAATGCTGGTTCAGATGATCCCGGACCGGTACAGAAAAATGGGCTCCAGCATCATCGTGCTGAAACCACAAACCCTTAGTATTGATGCCTTCTAATAAATCTGTCAAGATATCTCTAAGAAAGTTTAAATAAACTTCGCCAGTTAGCCTTTCTTCAAAAATGTGGGGCCGTATTAGATGATTATTGTAAATGCCATACCACACACTAATATTAAATCTGTATTGCGAATGTTTCTGAATCACTGCATCTTTCCCATTTTCGTCGCAAAAGTCATACACAAAAATAATATTCGCATAATATTCATTACTAAATTGAAACGGCGGGCATCTAAAAATTTTTAGTTTTAATAACTGGTTTTTTATCACTTAAAAT
This sequence comes from Stenurella melanura, assembly GCA_963583905.1. Taxonomy (NCBI): domain Eukaryota; kingdom Metazoa; phylum Arthropoda; class Insecta; order Coleoptera; family Cerambycidae; genus Stenurella; species Stenurella melanura. The sequence goes on from OY757310.1 coordinate 180,231,872, forward strand.
TACACATTTGACTACTTGGGATTTTTAATGAAACAGTGTCATGTGTTATTCGCATCATTTTATTACTTATTTTTTATTCGTGAAATAAATAGAATGTGCTTTATTTTGGACGGCAAAACACAGAATCTCAAAACAAAAACAAATAACCTCTTCTACGGGGTATTTAGCTAAAATTAATAAAAAAATGATGTTAGCAACTGGAATGTGTTATTTGTAGAATACCAAATTTGGTCTTTCAATACTTTTGAAAATTTTTTGAAGAATAACCATAAACGTGCCATCAAATATGATATTATTTTATAAACTGGTCCGTAGGCTTTTTAAAAGTTTACTAACATTTGCCAAAAAATAATACACAGTACGATGTTAACGACCCTAAGAGCCATCTTAAAAAATGGAGATCGGTCCTGGAATTTTTCCAAAATCACTTAAGCTATTCATTAACCTAAAAGAGTATAATAGGTATACCAAATTTTATCTAAATATGTGCAGTCATTTCAAAAATATGGCGGACTGAAGCTCTGGTCAAAAACCATAAAACACCTCGTATCTTAAAAACGGTTCACATTCAACGGTAAGTATAGGGTTGTTTTGAACTCGGCTGAGTGTGCTCTACCTTCCACTAGAGTATGTCCGTTTAAATCTGGGACACCTTGTATACATCAAATCCCAAGTTACTTTACTATTACCAGCTTGCTTTACTTATTTTACATTATTTACACCTATTTAACCACCAACCCTTCAACGGAATCATCTCAAAATATAATCTAGTTCCAGATGTCATCATAATATATACGTGTACCAAATTTCAAGTGAATATCTCAATTTGATTTTATTAACCCTTTGATAATGGAGTGGAGGTGATGGAGGGGTTGAAAAATGTTATAAAAAATCTTAGACCTTGGCTTCTAGTATATATACCAAATCCCAAGTTACTATTACCAGCTTGATTTACTTATTTTCCCCTCTTTATCCATATTTAAGTCCAAAAACTCTTCACCGGAATTGGCACAAAATATAATCTAGTTCCAGATCTCGTAATATGTGTACCAAATTTCAAGTCAATATCTTAAACGGTTGCTGAGAAAACGTGCGCACAATAAACTTACAGACCGACAGACAGACCGACCAACATCACTGTGGGGAAATTCCGGATTTTACTGTTCAAAAATCTCTAGAGACCTTAATATCCATAGGACCGGGATATATATTTTTTTAAATTGAACGTAATTAAATATACACTGGTCGAAGCAAATTTTTGAATGACCGTCAAATTTCATTAATGATATAAGGTGGAGTGGTGTAAGTGGGGACTAAAAACTTAATAGCTTGACTTTGGAGCCACGTCTATGAAAAAGTGAGATACACTGATGCGCTTTAAATAGGAAATACTATGATGTATTCACAACATATCCTTAAATTATTTTATCTGAACGTCAATATGGTATTCTAAAAAAAAATAATTTTGTAAAGTTTCCTGTAGTATCTACTCGCCCCATCAACTGGGGCAAGTGGGTTGAAAGTCTCTACATCTCATATGAATAGTTATATTTTTATTTGGGGTAAGTAGGTTCATCTACACAGTTTTGCCCACAATATGCACATTTCAGACTTAAAATATTCCTAAAATTATGGGAGTTAAGAACTTTTTCAAAGTATGGCATTCTCTTGGATAAAATAGTAAATTTTCAAAAATGTATTTTATTAAAGAAAAAGAAAGAAACAGAAAACAGAAATAAAGAAAAAGTATAAGTCCACTTCTGCAAGAAAATTTGTACCAACACAAATGAAAAATTAGTGAATGTTGTACGAATTAAATTCAACAGAAAATATTAATTCTCCTCGTCTTCCCAAATTTGGCTCAGGCAGCACTCTTAATATTGCATCTTCAGTGACCATACGTTCATCTTCCACTTTTGGCCAGTACTTCGTTCCGGGCCAACCCAAATCCCCATTTCTCCAGGCATTTTAGGCATTCTGCAAGTTTCGTTTCATCAGCTAATGGGACAGCAGTACTCCTACCTTGACTGCTACTCTTCTGGCCTCTATACCCTATTTTATGATTATTAATTGCATTAGTAGGGATATTGAAGAGTCTTGGTGCTGCGTATGCTGTTAATCCTGCAGCCATTTCCCAAAGGGCAGTTTGTAGATCTTTTTTTATGTATTGGGAGGCTCTGTCCTAGTCCCCACTTTCCCGAAATACTAATGCCCACTTGCCTGGTAAATAAAACTGGCGGGGCAAGTGGGGATTAGGGTATTAAATGTGATAAAATGTACAATAAAAATGCCAAAAAATTACAAGTGGTAATATTAGTGATAACAACAACAGTACTCTTGAAAGTTTGATGCTAGATGGTTCATAATTGTAATTTTCAATATCTTTAAGGCATCTTGAAAATTTCGATAGAACATGGGCGTTTCTAAAATAAATCAATAGATGCATTAAAAAAATTCAGAAAATTATAAGCAATTCACCGCAGTTGAGGTAAGTTCCAAAAAATAGTTTTCTATGAGTTAAGTTTACTAATATGATTTTTTTTCAAAAATTATAACCAAAATATCCACTTGCCTCAGATCCCCACTTACCTCACTCCACTTTATAAGGACTCTCTGACATTCTAATTTTTAATCTATTTATTGAAATTTTAAAATATTAAATTTCATTTAGTTTCTGTAATTTACTTGACAGATGTCAACTGACAACTGAGATACCTTTTTTCTTTTTTTGCATTTAGCCATCTTTTACAAATCTTATCAATTATAAAATCAATTCTAAGAGGAAATAACTTCTCGTATGTTATACAAATAATATTTTTAGTATTAATTTTACCTTATTGACAGCTGTCAGTTGTCAAATTATGTATTTGGCAGTTTGATTTTACTACTATATAGTTTATATACTATGTGTAGACAAAAAAATTTAATTTTCATAATATGAATATATTATTTATTTTATTTTTATTTTATTCACACATCGTCTAACAGTACAAGACCATTTACAAGATGGGAAACAACACATGCATCATACAAAAATTACTTAAATTTACTAGCGTACATTTCAGTAAAGATATACAACAAAAGAATATATAAATATTAGAGATAATAAAGCGAATTTATTTACAATAAAAAGAGTGAACAAAAAATACATATATGATTTCGACAGAATCTCCTATTTATTAAAGATGTCGATATCACGCTGACTGTGGTTATAGCTAGAGCACATGCTGTAGATTGGTGAAAACTTTAAAGTATTAGTCCGGGCTATAGCAAGGTAGAAAGTTTGGTTTTGTCTTGAAGTCTCTTGAAGTCTCTGGAGTATCTCACTACAGTCAATATCATAATGAATCACCTTTTTTAAGAACTGTATGGCAAATTCGTTGCGTCATTTAGATAGGTTACGCATTGAAAACATTTGAAGTAATTCGCTTTGTGGAAAACCAATTGGTGGATATACAGACTGTCTATTTTACGAGGGCCACACCAAATATCTCGCTCTATTGTAGAAGAATAAAATTTTAGAAACAGTTATCCCATTTTTTGTGAGCTATATTTCAGTAAAAAGAAATTTGAAATCCATAGCCTACTTTATGAGATATATTACAAAAACCTGAAAAATAGGAAAACCACAAACGGTTATAGCTTCCTTATTTGAGGAGATACGAAAAAAGTTAAAGGAATGAAAGTTGACGGCAAAGACAATAAGAATAATAACGTGTAACAAAAAAATCGAAAAATGCAGTTGGCTTTGACATACGCTATTGTGCAAAAATGAAAAATACATATCTCCAAGTAGGCCATGACGCCATTAATTCCGTTATTTTTTTCTCATTCCAACGATATAAAACATGTCACAGAAATTTTAACCGATAGTGTCAATATTTAATATTTTACGAATACCACAATTCATATAATTGAATCGTAACAATCAGCTGTGCCATAATTAGTGAAAAACAATGTATACAGTTATTAATAAATTTGACAGATTGTAACTGTTGTATGTTGTATGTTGCGTTGTCGAGTTCTAAGACAAATTTTATATCAGTATCAGTAATTATGGTGTACACCAATAATAACAAATTCGATATGATTAGCATTTATTGTCAGTGCAATTTTGACGCTGAGATGGCAGTCACGGTTTACGGAGATAGATTTCCAGACGCTCCGCAGCCAAATCGAACTATGTTTAGGAAGTTAGTTCAAAATCTAAAAACGCACGGTTCATTTTCAAAAAAAGTAGTAAGGCGAGCGCATGTTGCGGATAATGTAAGAAAAGTGAATAGAGTAATGAATTATGTTAACCAAAATGAGGAAACCTCTTTGAGACAAATTCAGAGAAACAGACGCATAAAAAAAGACTGCAAGAAAAATATTGAAAAAAAAACGGATTTCGATGCTACAAAATGAGGAAAGTTCAACATTTAAATAAGGGAGATAAGCCAAGGAGAGTAAGATTTTGTAGATGGTTATTAAATAAGAAAAGGAATGACGCGCTGATATGTAGCAAAATTCTTTGGTTGGACGAATCAAATTTTTCTAATAATGGATTTTTCAATAGAAATATGCATTATAAGTGGACACGAGAAAATACACATTGGTGCAGAGAGACTGCTTTCCAAGAAAGATTTTCTACGAATGTTTGGTTGGGTCTTTTAGGGACTAAAGTAATTGGACCTTATTTTTATGATAGCAAATTAACCGCTCGTAGATACCTTAATTTCCTGCAAAACGAATTTCAAGATTTTCTTTATGAATTAACAGTGGCAGAAAGATTAAATTATTCATATTTTCAACAAGATGGGGCTCCACCTCACACTGCTGTAATATGTACAAATTATTTAAATCAAGTTATGCCAGATAGCTGGATAGGCACCTATGGACCCATTCTATGGCTAGCTCGATCACCAGATATTACTCCCTTGGATTTTTTCGTCTGGGGTTACATTAAAGACAAGGTATTTCAAACTGCCCCTGAAAATATTGAGGACATCAAAACCAGAATTCGAAACGCATGTGAGGCAATTACACCTGAAATGCTCCAAAATGTAATGCGTGACGTGTCTCGTAGAGCACGTTTATGTGTCAGAATGCATGGTGCACAATTTGAGCATTTGTAGTTAGAAAAATAAATACACACAATTTCTTTTCAATATAGTAGTAGGTAGTACTGTTATACATAGTTTTTCGTTTTTTTCTTTGGATGTTCGTTTTGTACTTGTATTTTTATTTATGAGATATTTATTGGTTTGTATTAAATTGTAATAAATAATTACGGAATTATAATTATTATAAAGTGAATTTTTGCTATTATGGCACAGCTGATTGTTACGATTCAATTATATGAATTGTGGTATTCGTAAAATATTAAATATTGACACTATCGGTTAAAATTTCTGTGACATGTTTTATATCGTTGGAATGAGAAAAAAATAACGGAATTAATGGCGTCATGGCCTACTTTGAGATATGTATTTTTCATTTTTGCACAATAGCATATGTCAAAGCCAACTGCATTTTTCGATTTTTTTGTTACACGTTATTATTCTTATTTTCTTTGCCGTCAACTTTCATTCGTTTAACTTTTTTCGTATCTCCTCAAATAAGGAAGCTATAACCGTTTGTGGTTTTCCTATTTTTCAGGTTTTTGTAATATATCTCATAAAGTAGGCTATGGATTTCAAATTTCTTTTTACTGAAATATAGCTCACAAAAAATGGGATAACTGTTTCTAAAACTTTATTCTTCTACAATAGATATTAAGCGAGATATTTGGTGTGGCCCTCGTAAAATAGACAGTCTGTATATACCATGAGATTTTAGATGTAGAAATTTAAGAAAGTGGCGTTGCACGTTTTCCAATTTAAGACAATGAGTGATATAGCAGGGCTGCCAAACAAGAGACGTATACTCTAGTTTAGATGGCAAAAAAGAAAAGTATAATAGTTTTAACGTTGAGATATTTGAGAAATCACGCCCATTGCGTATAATAAAACCAAGTGTTCTATTTACGTCGCAAATTAACGTGTCTGTATGATTGACAAAGCTGAGTTTTTTGTCAAAAATTACTCCAAGGTCTTTAAACGAGGACCGTCGAGTTAATGGTTCGTTTTCTAGAGAGTAATTAAATGTAAAATTAACATCCTTCGTGGAAAATGTCATTACGTTACATTTTTGCTAATTTAATGTGAGACTGTTCTCGACACACCAAGCGCTGAGTTTAGATATGTTATTTTGTAATTTACTGCAGCCATTTATGTTAGAGATTCTATGTAGTAGTTTGAGGTCATCTGCGTACATTAAAAAATGAACATCTAGTTCATATGCTATATCATTGATGAATATATTAAACAAGAGCGGCCCAAGGACAGATCCCTGAAGTATACCAGAACAATGTTTCGATATTGGTTCATTATTTAAATTTTTAAAATTTTTTTACAGTTTATTATGCCATTAAGAAAAGTTGACAGAGTTATCTAAAAATTTGCCTCGACAGATGTGTTAATTACTTTTAATATAAAAAAAAATATACCGATCCGATGGATATTAATGTCTCTAGAGATTTTTGAACAGTAAAATCAGGAATTTTCCCACAGTGCGACAGACATACAGATATAATTGTTCTTTTGCTTAAATTTAAAATCTCGACATTTTTTGACATTCTAAGCCTATTTCAACAAAGAAAATTTGGATTTTTTTTTACGATGGAAGTAATTGAGTTACAACTTTATAACAGTTCAAAAATTCAAAATTATAATAATTTGAATATTTAAGGAAAACGTCCTCTAGAACTAGATTCAACTTTATACCCCGTAAAAATTTCAATTCCTTAAATACATTGCTACATGATGAATTTGTATCAGTTATGTCTGGACTGCCCGTTTTTACATTTTATATACTCTACCAATATAATGTGAAGATTCCCAAAAAATTATACCGTAAGTCAGCAAAAAAAAAAAAATTGTGCATAGTAAAATGACAATAATAACATATTTAACAATGTCTCTTAAACGATATAATGCAAAGCAAACTTATGCCACATTTTTCAAAGTACATCCATATATACTTCAGAAACACGAATTACATGAAGCAAACAATATTTTCAACAGATAAATCACATCAAATAGTGTGCTTGATAAAATTATTGTTTGAATATCATTTTAGTTCTTAAAAGCATGTTAGAATAAAACTCTTAAGTGGCAACACAGCAAACGATACAAAACCAGGTCCTTTTTCATTATATATCCATGTTTATTTGTTTCCAGTTTTTCATGCTGAAGTGAATTCCAGGCATCTTTAAGCTTATTTCGAGAAAAAACAAATAATCAAATAATTTAATCTGTATGCCTACCTTCAGATACATTTTCCAGTTTAATGCATAAACAATAAGTTCCTGTGAGGAAACCATATCACCGAACCGAGTAACTACATTAATATTAAAATCAATTTCCTGAAGTACGGAGAATTCATTAAACAAAAAATGACAATGTTGTTTACTCATTCTACTGTAAACAATACTTCTATTTGGACAGCATTAAACAGAAAGGAACCAACACACTCAGCTAAAATCAAGAAACAAGCTTGCAAAGAAAGGTTTTGCATCTTAATTACAATATTGAAACTACACCATTAAATTCTTATTTATTAATAGTACATTTTTCACGAACATACAATAATGGCTATTACTAACGAGGGTGAAGTTTAAGCCGCAGGCGAGTGTCGTAAATCACCAGAATGAATAGTAGCCATTATATGCGGGTTGTAGCATTTGAAAAAGCTACATGAATAACTTCATGTTTACTTGCAGTAAATTAACTCTAGTTAATTCACTTATTGGAGTAGAGAGGTACGCAACCACTCTTACTCTAAAGGACATAGCGTCTCGCATGTCTGCAAAGTCTTAACATTCAGATAGTAAACATGTCTTCTTTAAGTATAGTTTGAGTTAGTGGTGTTAATCGCATATTCTTGTAGTTAAGGTATTGCATAATTGTGAAATTCAGTCGTTTGATTATTGAGTCCTTTGCTGGTGCATTATCATTGGCTAGAGAAAATGTTCTAAGAGTGCGCAAGTTGACAACACAGATTTTCGGTGCTCGCTTGACAGAGACACGAGGTAGGCGGACGGTGGTCTTGATTTTTGAGGAGGTTTTGGGGTTCTACATCGTTATCACAGTTGTGGATTTGTATAGATGTCCTCATGCGCCTGCCGCAAGCGTTCTATAAATTCCAGGAAGGAATTCTTAAGGTTGCCGTAATTTTGTCGCCACGTATTTCGTGACGTTATGTAATACTCTCTATGTGAGGTACCTAATTACTTTGTTTAGTTTGGTGTATTACTTAGTTCTTATTTATTGTAGTTATTACAGAGTATTTGGGACAGGCATATGTTTAGATAGGCATATATTTGGAGAGGCTTATGTTTAGGTTAGGCTATTAAGTGCAGTCTCCAAGAGATTTAATTCAGGGATTTTGGTGCAGCACGTAGTAGTTGTCATAGCCAACGTGGAGTACGTCTAGGAAGTGGTGACAAGTCACGCTGCAGTAGTCACAGAAAATGCCAAGGCTGTAAACAGGGTTTTCTGTTTCATTTTGGTTACATATTTTTAAAGGAAATTATTATAGATTTATTCGGTGATTTTTTGTTTATACATTAAAGTAAATTATACAATTTTGCCACTATAAATTGAGCTCTAAGTTTATATATAGAACACCTATTGAAATACTTAAGTTCTTATTGTGAAGGCAGCGTATGGTACCATGTGATGCTAATTTACCTTCTACTATGTTACATGTGAGATACTTTTAATATAATATTTTTAATTTAGAACATTCATTACAATCTAAGGGTAAGTAGCGAATATAGCAGTTGTCAGCTCATAAAATCTCGTTTATTACCTAATACTTTAGCGAGCAGCTGTACATTTATTTCATAGTAAATCCTTAATTCACTGTTGTAAGTTAAAACTCCTACTTGTGTATCAGATAAGTCGTAGTTGCAAGAGAAACTCAATCAGACAGTAACGTTAAACTTTCAGTGCAGTTTCATTAGATCAAGTATACAGAATTCCGTTAATGCGCATGAACCACGTTTAGGTAACATCAAGTTCTTATCTATTTTTTTGTTGTGTACGTCTCACTTGTGTCGTAATAAATGTTTAATGTCTGCATGTTCTTCTTATTTGCACTAATATCCCGATATTTAATGGACATTTACCATGTTCTTAAGTTTGATCATTAGCGGTAGAGTAAATTTTGATATTATTAATTAATTTTAATATTTCCATCGCATAATTGCTAGTAACTTAATTTTATTCCTGGCTGGCAAAATTATTTGTATCACCACATTTAGTATCCAGCAGGTGGCGCCCTTTTGAGTACCCACACTCCTGCATGGCTTACTGATAAAATAATATCGTTTGTAGGCACGTAGGTAAATGGTTTCAAAAACAATGTTGGAGATTACTGCTTGTTGCTAATAGATCATAATTAAATAAAAAATTACTAATGTAGTTTTTGAGTGTTCATTAAAGTACCTCTTCAGCATGTACCATTTCAGTGCTTATTAGAAAACTTAGAGAGACAACACTTCTCTTTTGGTTGCTGGAAAGGACCCCGCAGTTTTTTATAGTAAAACTAGGTTTCAGTCGATTGTTCTAAACGTCACTTGTGGTGAAAATTGAAGATTCAAGTAAAATAAAGTTTCAAGTGATCAAACGTTGTTCTTCAGGGTTTTTTATGCTGATCTCATCTTTAATCTTACTCGAATCCTATCGATCCAACAAAGGAATGAAAACAGGGATTGATCTAAAAATAACGATATTCCAAATACTCGTCACTAATATGCGATTCAAATGTATTGACCCCTCACTTTAACCGCGAATATCTCAGAAACGGAGGAGCGGAAAAAATTGAAAAAAATATGTGTTCATTACGTGTCTATTCAAAACCATTCACTGAAATTTGAATAGTGTACCTTGGACAGTTTTGAAGTTCTGCTAAGTTATATTGAAAAATGTCCTACTTTTTAGGGACATTTTTACCATACCAGTTTTAAATCCATTATATCTTGGAAAATATGACTACTATGTAAATAATATTTTAGATACCGATAAAGCACTGCATTTTTCGCTCGAGGAAATTTTTCCAATTTTTTTTTTTAGTTATCTAGCGCAGCAGATATTATTATTGCAAGCTTTCAATAATATTATCTATTGCGCTTGATAACTAAATTGATATTTGATATAATACAAATTATTTTTTTTTGAGAATGCTTACATTTTTTATAATTAACTAGCTATTTTATCAAAATAAATTTAAATGCATTGATAAATAACCGAATAAACACGAGGTCACGTTAAATAACTGCAAAATTTTAGAATAAAAAATTGTGAAGAAATGTTCCCGTACAAAAAAATGCCGTGCTTTATCGGTATCTAAAATATTATTTACATAGTAGGCATACATTCCAAGATATAATGGATATAAAACTAGTATGGTAAAATTTCCTTAAAAAGTACCTAGGACATTTTCAATATAACTTAGCAAAACTTCAAAATTGTCAAATATACATTATTCAAACTTCAGGAAATGATTTAGAATAGACACATATTGAAGACATATTTTTTTAAAAAATTTTCCGCTCCTCCGTTTCTGAGATATTCGCGGTTAAAATGAAGGGCCAATACATTCGAATTGTATATTAGTTGCGTTTAAAGTTATAAATATTATTTTACTGACAGGTCAAAATAAGAATAGTTTTTAATCCACATGATTTTATTTTTATGCATTCAAACTAGCCTAGTTAACAACTTTAAACCTAATACCTATAACCTATAAGTGAAAAATTGTATGTATTAAACAAGCTAACCATTATACTCTTCGCGGACTTACTGCACTTTTTAATATAATTGTTGTACATTCTATAGAATGTTCTTCGCAGTTTTTTCGTAAATAATATCAGTTTTAGACATTTTTAGTTGTATTAAAAAAACATTAAATTTTTTTTATTATTTAAAGAATTAATAACTTTTTTATTTATTGATAGATTTTATTCTAGCTAATAGTAACTTACTGTCAAAATTTCAATACAATCGGACTTTTCGTTCTTAAGTTATCGTGCTTACAAGAAATGACGGATGGACAGACAGACGAACAGACGGACGGACAGACATTTTGAAAGTTCAATAGTGACTTTATTAGGCGGAGTTCAGTCAAACAACTGCTCTTACACTAAACCTGCAATGTGCCGATCGAATGCAATATACTCTTCGTTTTGTATTTGAGTATAATAACAGTTATAAACCTAAAAGTCATCTGCGATTTTTGGGTTAGGTTAACTCAAAGCCACTTTGCTGCAGCATTACTCTAAAGCCTTAAGGGTATTTTCCATTTTTTAAATTTATATAAATTTTAATTAATATATCTACTATCGGCAGGTTTTTGTCCAAAAAGGGCACATTTCTTCCCATTGTGCGACATGTTAAAAAGTTGACATCAGTCGCTCCACATTTTTCACTCTCAGCGCCGTTCTAGGCGGTGAACGTAGCTAAAATTTTAACAACACTTTCTCGACAGTTTTAGGTTTACTATTTTATTTGTTAGAAGTGATTCGGGCTGTTAAATATATTTGGGTTAAGACATCCGATTAAGCAGGAATATATATGTAAAGTTTCGTAGACGTCCTTTATATGGTATATTACAGCCAGGCAATTTTATGGCAAAGAAAAAATAAACACCGCTGCCTAAGAAATCACTACATCCACATCCAGATTTTTCATCCAAGTCGCTTTAAAGGAAACATCTTGACCATATTTGCACTCTGGTATGTAGAAATTACTGATCATAGAATTTTAATAATATTTGGGGCAGATGTCATAAAAAAATTTAAGGCGCTGGTTTTTACCATATACGTTAAAAATGAAGTTTCTAGCTTGCCCTACTTATTCTCCCCTATTCACAACCTACCACCTCCTACACCTTCAACGGAATCATCTCTATCAGATGTTATTACAATACATGCATGTACTAACTTTCAAGTGAATATCTCAATTTTATGTTATCAATCCCTGTAATAATGGAGTGGAGGTGGTGGGGGTGAAAAATATTAGAAAGAAATCTGAGGCCTTGATTTCTAGTGTTTCTGTACTCTTATTAGCTTGCTATACTTATTTTTCCATATTTACCTCTACTGACCCTCCACTCCTTCAACGAAGTCATGTCAAAATGAAAATCTCAAATGAAAATCTCAGTTCAATTTTATCTGGTCAGAACTATGACGGGTACTCCTAGTATAAATCAGACTGATAACACGAAATTCTTGGGTATTCAGATTGACAATAGGTTATCGTGGAACTCTCAAATTAATAGTGTTCTAAAAAAACTCTTAGTCAATTGTTTTATCATCTGGAGGCTAAGGTCCTATGTGAATTTAAAAATTTTGCTCTCATACTACTTCTCGTATGCGCAATCAGCACTGTGCTATGGCATTGTCGGCTGGGGCAATGCAAATCGGATAAATGAAGTACTAACTGCGTAAAAAAATAGTTCGTACAATGAAATTTAAAGCCCCTAGAGATTCCTGTCGTGAACTATTCAGAGACTTAAACATTCTTACTGTTACCTCTATATATATCTTGCAGTGTGCAATTCATGTAAAGAATAACATTAGTCAATATACATCAACTGCAGATATAGTTAGTCACTATTCACTACGCTTTAGTGACAAGCTAAGATTACCTCAACATAGACTTGCCTCAACGGCTAAAAGTAGCTACATAATGCCAATAAAAATATTCAATCATTTACCTGAAAATGTCAAGTCTATTACTTCTATAACTATTTTTAAGGAAGAAGTCAAAACTACTCTCTTAAGACATAGCTTCTACAACTTGAATGAATATTTTACCAGTGATCTGAATTAAACTCTATTCTCCCTAATAGTTTTGTCTTTATTGGTGCTTCCCAGGGTTGCCCTGTGCTGGCACAGTACAGGTTTTTATTTTTTACTTTTTTCTCTCCTCTTTTGTATGTCTTTCTCTAATTATTAAGTCTGTTCTATATTGATATGTGTACACAGTTGTAAGTTTTATGTGTACCCATTTTACTCTCTACATTAACCCACTTATTGACGAACTCATGTCATTGTATAATGATATATGTGGAATTTTTTAATAAATAAATAAATCAACTCATTTAGTAAGGGAGTGGGGGTGGTGGGAGGTTGGAAAATATTTTTTAAAAAATTGAGGCCTTCTCTTTTAGTAAATACACCAAACCCCAAATTGCTGTGCTCTTACCAGTTTGCTTTACTTATTTTCTCCTATTCACCCCTATTAATCCCCAGCTCTTGAACGGAATCATCTCAAAATATAATCTAGTTCCAGGTGTCGCTATAATACATACGTGTACCAAATTTCAAGTAATTATCTCAATTTTATTTCACCCCTTTAATAATGAAGTAGGAGTGGTGGGGGGTTGGAAAATATCATAAAAAATCAGAGGCCTTGGTTTCTAGTATATACACCGAATTTCAAGTTTCTGTACACTTACCAGCTTGCCTTACTTATTTTTTCCTTTTTACCCCTAATTAACGCCAAACTCTTCAATGGAATCATCTCAAACTGTAATCTAGTTCCAGATGTCGTTATAATACATACGTATACAAAATTTCAAATGAACATCTTAATTTTATTTTTTATCAACCCCTTTAATAATGAAGTAGTGGGGAATTGAAAAATATTATGAAGAAATTTGAGGCCTTGGCTTCTAGTACATACACCAAAATTTAAGTTTCTGTATTCCTATCACCTTGCCTTACTTATTTTCTCTTATTTACCCCTATTTAACCCCCAACCCTCCAGCGGAATAATCCCAAAATATAATCCAGTTCCAGATGTCATTATAATATATATGTATAACAAATTTCAAGTGAATGTCTCAATTTTATTTTATCAACCCTTTTAATAATGGAGTGGAGGGGTGGTGCGGGGATGGAAAATATTATAAAAAAATTTGAGGCCTTGACTTCTAGCACATACGTCGATTTTCAGTTTCGGTACCCTTACCAGCATGCTTTACTTATTTCCCCCTATTTACCCCTCCCCCAACCCTTCACCGGATATGTTCAAAAAACAATTCAGTTGCAGATCTTCTTATCATATGTACGTGTACAAAATTTTAAGTCAATATCTTAAACCGTTCCGGAGAAAACGTGCGGACAAAAAAAGTTACAGACAGAAATTTTTTTTTCGCTCAAATTTAAAATTTCGACGTTTCATGACATTACAATTACTATACTTCCAATCCACTACAGGTGGATGTGGAAGTAAAATTACCTGTTTTAACAAATGATATCGATTGATTTATTGCTTATATAATTTACTATGACTATATATGCTTTTTGCTACGTAATTCTATAGCCTTCATTTAGTTAGCGTGGGCTAAATTGGGTGAAATATATTCACTTCAACCCTGTTCATTTCGTGATGAGGGTCTGGTAGTCAATAGCCTGCTGCATAGATTATGTGGAAGCTAGGGTAGATAGTAAGTGACGCGAAGACTGCAACAACTTTCTGATTAACTCGGTCAGGTATTTCGGTTAAAGCTTTAGATTTGTGTATCACCGCATTCATGTATAAATTCAGTAGATGTGGTTCTTAGATTTAGCCGATCGGATCGGCAATCGACAAAAACCTCTTTGACTATGATAATTCGTTCATTAACAGATAGGACAACTGTATTAAATCTTATACCAAATTGCATCGAGGCTGGCTCTAAGAATTTCCAGCACAAGTTCCGGAGGCATTTCTTTACTGTCCTACGGATTTGGCAGTATTTGCGAATATTTAATTGACTATTTCAAGGCTACGGCTTGGTGCCTACGTAAAATGTTATATATTTAAAAACTAATCTCTCGTGTAACTTCTACCCATTCTACCCATAATAATAAATAATAAGTTGCATGTAACATAACAAGATTGATTTCTTTATTATAATTATACAAACATATATTTAGCGGAACGTTTTGTTTGCAAAATCAAAACAAGAATTATAAAAATTCCTTTGTCTGCGACGCGATTACTGCCTGCGGCGTTGATAATTTATTAACAATTAGATAGCAAAATAAAAATCAGCCTAACTAACCAACCTAACTAACCTAACCATCACATGAAATAATGAAATCATTATAGGAAAAAGAAGGAAAACATTATTTCTGCCATCATGTGTCAAATCAAACCTAAATTTGTGAAAAAATAAATTAATCGTTACAAAATAAAAAAAAAAGTTCGGCGTGTACAGGAGTTGAAACGAAGACCTCTCGCACCCTAAGCGAGAACATTAAGCATGAGCCAACCATCTAGTTTACAATAACCGCTATAGCACGAAATAAATAGATAGTAAACGCATGGACTTTTAAAGTCCTTTAAACGGCCAATGAAATTGGCGCAAATACTGCCATATCCGTAGGACAGTAAAGAATATGCGTTCCGGAAAGAGAAACGTATAGGTCAGGCAAATGAAGAGAAAAAAGACAGAGTTTTTCGATAAATTAGTAGCAGCAATGTTCTTGCAGAATGGTTTTGGGAGAAGTAATGGGAAAAGCTTTTCATTTAATGAGTCAAAAAAATTAATTTGCAACGTCGTTTTTTATCAACAATTAGAGCGAAGAATCAGTTTTATTAAGATACTGGAAAAACTCTTGGTCGTGGAGGAAAGTGAAGAATAGTTGCCAGGAACGGCTCTCATATATACGTATTATATTACAAATATTTACTAAAACAATCAGAAAATCAACGAAGTTGTGAAATATTTATTATTGCCAGCTACATTGTATTTTTGGTAATAAATTTAACTTAAAAACGGTAACAGTTCTTACAAAAACAAGTAAAGTATATCAGCAAGTAAAAAGACAATTTTGAATTAAACACACACTTTCCTGTTCTGTTTAATGTGAGGCGTGTTTATTTCATTTTATGTTAATACATATAACTTACTTTTATTGGAAATCTACTACATTTGTGAAACGTACTGACAATTACCTAAAAACATAGTTGATTTTTTATATTTGCAGTATTAAAGTCATTCGACTCCGACCGAGTGTCAACAATAAATTATAGTTTGCGGAGGTACTTTTATGTTTTTTACGGCTTTATCTCCTTTATATGATGCTGCCGAAATTGTGAAACATTTCAAAATCGCTTTTTACCTACACTGTGGCAATTATTGGCATTTACGTCAACACTTAATAAAGAGAAAGGATAGACCATCCCAGATCGCAATTTTGCGAACCGTAGTATAAATCTAGCCACATGTACGTACGTATGTATCTACAAACTTGGTGTGAAATTATACAGAGTGGGTGGTATATAAAAATGTCTAGTGCTTCTCCGGCTGCAATATACTTGTGGATTAGCGATTTCCCAGAACTGCAGTTTGATGGAATGGATCTTTATTGTAGTAGTTGCAACAAAACAATTTCTTGGACATCTAAAACAAATGTTAATAGACACATTTCCTCACAAAAGCATATAAGTGCTAGTGGCTCTACTGATAGTGACACTCAACGCAGTTTTAATTTAGATTTAGTGGAAGTGATGATGGGATGTAACATACCATGGTCAAAACTAGATAATCCACTTTTTAGACAATTTTTGGAAAACTGTATTTGTGGCAAATATAACAATGTTCAGGTGCCATCGGAAACGACCTTCAGAAGAAAATATTTATCAACGGAGTGTGATAATGTTAGACAAAAAATTTCTTCTGAGCTTACTGGGAAATACATCTAGGTTAGTGTGGACGAAACCACCAATGCTTGTGATGAGAAGGTAGCAAATGTTTTAGTGGGTGCATTGGAGGAAAATTGTTCAGTGCGTGGACACTTGATCGACTCTACAGTTGTAGAAACGACAAATTGTCGCATTATAGTGAAGGCAGTTAATTCAAGTCTACAAAACTCATGGGGTGACAAATATGTAGAAAATATGGGCGAGGTCTTATTACTTCTTACTGATGGAGTGAATTATATGAAAGCTGCAGGACGAATTATGAAGGAAACATATCGCAATATGCTGCATGTAACATGTCTAGCACATGGACTTCATAGAATTGCTGAAACTATTAGAGGATGCTAGGCTAATGTTGATAACTTAAAATCTAGTGCAAACGAAGTTTCCCTGAAAGCACCACATCGTGTACGGTTATTTAAAGAAATACTTCCAAATACATCATTACCTCCAGCGCCCATTATAACAGAAAAGTATTGCTTGTGGGCTCAAGGAGAGTATTTGAATGATCCAGATTTAAAAAAAATCATCTATAGCGATGAAGCTACAGAATTTTAGATTTTGGGCAGAGGAAAATCCCAATTGGGTAATCAATTGCAGAAGTCAATATTCACAAAAGTAAATGTCTAATGTGGTATTTTGAACGAGCGCTTAATTGGTTCCTATTTATTTAATGAAAATTTAAATAGCTTAAATTTTCTGGTGTTCTTGAGAAATCAGTTTTGGAACGAGTTTCAAAACCTGCAGGGAAGACAACAGTTATATTGTCAGCTAGATAGATGTACTCCACACCATGCAGTAATTGTCAGGACGTGGCTCAATCTAAATTTTCCCGGTATGTGAATTGGACGTAGTTGTTCATTGATAGCCTAGCCGCCAAGATCGCCGGACTTAGTACCCCTTGATTTTTATTTGTAGGGCACTCTTAAAAGAAAAGTTTAGAAATTTCGACTACAAAATAGGCAGGAACTATCTGGCAGAATTACACTAGCTTGTCAAGAAATCTCGAGGGAAGAACTTACAAATGTCGTTCGTAATAATCGTGAGAGGATAAATAAATGCATAAAAGTTGAAGGTGTCACTTCTTTTTAATTTATTTATTTGTTAGTCATATAGCGTAAAAGCATAAACATTGTTTTACGACTTTTTCAACGAAATTTGGAACAAACACATTTGGGGGGTTTCCGAATCCAGTGGCGCACTCATTTGAAATAAAGAAATCACTAATAAGATTTCACCATTTTCTGACTCGAACAAAAATCACAGTAGGCCACGCTATCATGTTTTGTAAAATTTAGTATAACAGAAAAATGCAGTTTTCAAAGATCTATATTTAAAAAAAAATCTAAATCGGACATTAAATAAACTTTTTATATGGGTGGTTCCAAGCAAAATGGGACACTCTGTGTATGAAGTGCGCATTTAAATAATACAAAAATCGACCTACCTCTGGATTTTTGTTTAAAACCATATGCTTGCGAAGTAATGAATTTATCCCATACATTTCCATCATACTGTATATGACCGATATAGCCTAATCGGAAAAATCTGTATCAGACGTCTAATGCTGACATGACAGGCTATGTGTTAATTGTGAGCGTCGTGTGTATCAATCTGCTTCAACCAAAATATAAGTTGATTGATTTTCATCATAAGAAAATTACATCAATACATACATAGTTGGAGACAAACTTTTTACGACCATGTTGTGCATATAATTTAGAGCAACCTATATTATCCGTTGCCAAGGGTAATGATGCGTATTTTACAGAGAATTTTTTTACAAGGTATAACATAATACTCTCAAAGACTTATACAAAAGTTTCGAAGGGAAATGCCAGTCACTGAGGATTACGATCGCTCCTTGGCCAAACGATGACATAGGATATTCATCGTTTTTCAAAGCTGTTGGAAATGATGGAAAATTGATTTCTTGATTTCATGCTACATTTATAGTACAGGAAATAAAGTCAAACATTTGATGTAATAACATTAAAACTTTACAGTCGTATAGGAAATTACGTATACCTTACAAAAGAAATAATAATTATAAGCCAATTACCAAACTGGAAAGTAGAGGTGGAAAAATAAATTATTTTTTTTAAACAATGATTTTCTTTTAAACCTGAATTGTACTAAAAAGTAGAAAATAATTTTTATTTAGTTATTAAATTACAAAATTATGATAAAATAGGAAAACCATTGGACGCTCATAACGTATTGCTGCGTTGTTGTTATATTACAACATACTATTCATAACGTTTTATCACAATGTTGATGGGTCCAATGGTTTGACTAAAAATTATTTTCTACTTTTTAGTGCAATTCAGTTTTAAAAGAAAACCATTGTTTAAAAAAAATGTTATTTATTCAATTTTTACTTTTTAGTTTCACGTATGCCTAATTTTTTATACAAACGCCATCATTTCATTTACTCTTGTTAAACTCTTTCATTTGATACCCATATCAAGAGGGTTGTAAAGAAACAGGTAATCCTCCACTTTGTGCCGGCCGCCATATTGGATTTAGAACAAAATCACACAGCTTATTGTATTCTACTTGGCATACCCTTTCATTTGATACCCATGCCGAGGGGATTGTAAACAAATAGGTGATTCGCCATTTCGTGCCGGCCGTCATATTGGATTTAGAATGACGCCACATAGTTTATTGTATTCTACTTTATATACCCTTTCATTTGATACCCATGTCGAGGGGGTTGTCCAGAAAAAGGTAATCCGCTATTTTGTGGTGGCCACCTTATTAGATCTACTAAAATATTGAATATACTGTATTGTATTATCTTCAGAACCAAAGTTGTGTGCAAAATTTCAGCACAATTGGAAATCGGGAAGTGGCCAAAAATTCGATCACCAAATATGAACATACATACTATATACAACAATCTCGAGCTAAAGAAAACCATTGAAAATAGGGATGGATTTGCATTTTAGCCTCTGATAATCCGAGAAAAAAAATTCACCCCTTTCGGGGGCGAGTATTGGCCGGTGGAGGGGTTGGTAGGGGTCGGACGCGATGGGGAACACCAATACCGTGCTCAGCATCCTTGAAAACGGGGGGGAATATATATTTTCCGCTGATAATCCGAAAAAAAAAAATTCACCCCTTTCGGGGGCGAGTATCGACCGGTGGACGGGTTGGTAGGGGTCGAACGCAATTACGAACACCACCACCGTCCTCAGCATCCTTGAAAACGGGAGGAAAGTACTATTTTCTGAAGGGAAACCTATTAAATCCCGTTTAACCCCCCTAGGGGGTGGTTTTTGGCCTGTTTGAGGGGTTGTGCAACCCCAAAGAGAAATTCTGACACAGCCATCGTGTTCAGCATCCTCGAAAACGGGGGGGGGGAGGTAATTTCATTTCGGCTCAAAATATTTATCATTCGTCCGACTCACACACGCCACTAACTGTCTAAAACACTTATACAATAAACTATTAGTGGCAACTGTTATCTAGTAGAAGGTGCTGTTTAGTGCTAGTAAAAATAAAGGTAGTTTAGTGAAAAGTTTTTGTTTGATGTTTGAAAATAATTCGTATTGTTGTTCAGTAAGAATTTTCCGTTAATTGATTTCGTTAAAATTTTTATTTTTAATTTTTTTACTTTTCTTGTCGAATACATTATTTATTTATTTTCATTAATTTATAATATTGAGAATTAAGTAATCATTAAGTTTAGTTAGAAAAAATATTTATTTTGAAATTTAATTTATATTCTTGTCAATATTTGAAAAATTTTGTGCTGTTAATGTTCTTTCCTTTACTAACAGTACCTTTCTCTCCATTCCTGGCAAAAAATGTACATACCTCCACGCGGTTCTTGTGGGCCTGTAACAATATTTATTTTCGGTTACCAGTAATATTCTGTTTATTAATATTATTTTTGTTAGTATTGTACTATAAACTGTTTTAAATCAGATTCATATAATTATGATTAAAACTAAACGTCTACAGTATTAAATTAATAATTATTTCTTTTAACACTTCTTTATTTCTTATTTGATATAAATAAATTATTGAAGTATCAAGTATGGTTCAATGTTAATTGTCAATGTTTAGGAAAAACTACAGACAGCTCTGTGCCTCTTCAACACTTGCCTTAACTAGTCGGAACGCCGGTATATTTAATGTTTTTATTGCCACATTTTATTAACTCATTATATACAGTGTAACCCATGATAGAATAATCTGTTAGTTGTATCATGGCGTAACCCACTTAAGATCGCAACGCCCCTGTATACCCGTTCATTGATGCTTGATTGCTTTCAAACTTTGGTGGTAAGAAAAGATCGATAAGGTGATTCTTTGATTTTAGTAATATCTGATACATATCAGTAGCGTACGATTTTAAGGGGATTTGAAAAGTCGATTTTTCAAAAAAAAGTATTAGGGCAAATAACTTGCTCTTAAAGCTATAGGGATATAACAAATACACTTTAAAGGGAATTTTAAAACCTCATGGAGATGGAGCAAGGTAACAAGAATCCAGAACCTTTGGACATACGCGGTAGAAACATAACTGAGGCCATTTGAAATATCCATGCTACTTTACTTTGGCTTTTGACGCTGGTGAGTTAAGATCGTTTAACGGATTTTCATGTTCATTTCTTTAATCCTTTGCTATTTTGAATATATTTGATCATTAAATGATGTCATATTATTGAGTTAACGTTGCTGTATAGTTATTTTTGGGAATTAAAGGATATTCCGTGTAATAATCAATTTTTATTGACGCACATGTTTGTGCGATTTCCGCTTCCATTGGACACATGTTAACTCATTAATTATCCTGGCAATTTTGTATTTTGTTGTCGCTTGAGACACAATACCGTGGTGTTTTGTCATTATTTAAATTATTGTGGACGAGGATTAAACTCGGAAATTATTCAAGGGATAAATCAGAATCTTTGTTTCTTAATCGTGTGTAGACAATCTCATCTCATTAAAAGTCGAAACCTAAAGTTGTTTTGTCGCATTTAGTTAACCTCGTGTTAGTACAAGAGGTTAAGAGATAATTTTTTATTAGTCTATTTTTCTGAAGATTAAACCCATAATTTTTTTTTGCTATGTTTGTTACAGTATTAGTTTTTTTCAGATAGTAATTTAGATATTTTCTCTCTAATTCTAACTACATTTTGTTACCTTTATTCAAATTTTTGGTCATAACCAGTCAGCCATTTTGTGAATGGCTAAAATTTCATGAGAGTAGAGTTTTCTCATTTATTCATTTCTTTTATTATATTAATCAGTAGCTTATTCATATATTTTCAGAAGTAAAATTTTATCAATACTCAGGTTTTTTTGTTAAATTGCTAACAGTTTGGTTTTGCGGTGACCTTCGTCACCATAGTTTTTTGTAGTTTTCTTGTATTTCTTTTTTCTCACAGTTTTAAGTTTTTTCTATTATCAACTGGTTCTTTACCTTACCCCTTTTTCATATAAAATCCTGGACCAAACCACCATCGAAGCAAGGCACAAGGCGATTGAATATTTGGAGTTATCCTCAAAGTATTGGATATCATTCCGACGCAGCGTTTCCTGGAAATCAGCGTTGTCAGGACATGGATATTACGTCCTCCTTCC
Organism: Stenurella melanura; assembly: GCA_963583905.1. Taxonomy (NCBI): domain Eukaryota; kingdom Metazoa; phylum Arthropoda; class Insecta; order Coleoptera; family Cerambycidae; genus Stenurella; species Stenurella melanura. The sequence continues at coordinate 180,254,257 of OY757310.1, forward strand.
CGGGTACCCGCGGCCATCTTCAGGATCAGACCTCGTCGGGATTCCACGTCTCCGCTAAGCTAAGTAGCCCACATTTATGTGCAAAATTCAACTTTTGGTCAGAAGAAAAATTGTAAACCAGTTGATCGTTTCTTACTGTAATTTTTTTTGTTAATCTTCAAATTTAATTTTTTTTTAACTAAATTTTTGTCAACTAATTAAATCAAATTTCACTATAAATATTTTTAATCATTTGTAAAGTGTTGTAAAATTTTTGTTTATACTTATGTTACCTAATATATTTGTTTTATATTTAATTTTGATTGTTTTCTCCCCCTGATAAAGTATGCAAGTGTTATTTACTGAATACGCTGGCGTCCAAATTCTTTGTAGTTTATTAAAGTTTTGTTTGGTTAATTTGACAATCAAATAATTGTTCAAAAATTATATAATTCTTCTCGCCACTGAGTGACCTTCGACCAGCCCTGAGCTAACCGGTTGCTACTCTTTCATAGCTTCTTCTGCATTCAGCTGAGAAGTTGTGGTTGCAAGACGGATGGAAAATCTGGAAGTAGAAGTACTGGTTCCTTAGGCAGCGGTTTTTTGTAATATAGAATTAACAGTTTGTCAGTGGACTGTCAAAATAAAAATGAAAAATATTAAAAATTTATGAGTACCTACGTAAAATTTTCTATTGAAAAAAAATCATTCTGCATGCCTAACTGAATTGGCAGTTTCGCCATTGAATTATAATATGAAATGAAGTGATATTTTGAAAACGAGTTAGCAAATACCAGTCCTATGGAAAACTGCTTCACCTCTGTCTGTACGTATTCAATGAGAGCGTTCGCGCAGCAATGTTCGCTCTGTTCTTAGAACATTTAGCAAACACATTTTTAGGGAACGATTCTTAAGTAAAAACTACCCTACTTGACGATGTTAATTTTTTTATCATCAAAGAAATTTACAATTCACACTTTTTACCCCTTACAAATAACAAATTTTTTATTACACAATATTGGCAAATTGTATAAGCTTTTCAAACTCTTGTAATTTTATTACTTTTTAATGTAAACTCAAACTAAAACAAATAAAATTTCAAATTGAAACTGAAATGATAAATTTTCGAGAATACATAGTGGTAAAAGTCATAATAGTTCGTTTTAGTTATTTATGCAAGATGACAAATTACCACAGAGTAACAATATGTAATTAATATACATACCTATGCGTCTTACCATAGCAATAAGGGTAATACATATACAAATACAAATACAAGTACAAAAAAATTTATTTGCCTTTAAAAATCTGTTATAAAAAACAGAAGAATGTTTCGTCAATTGTACATAGGAATTAAATAAACTACAAGAAAAATAATATAAACTAACATACATAAAAAAATATATCTAAAAAACTTATACTTGATATGTATGTACGCGCATACATACATAAAAATAAACCTGAGGACTAATTATGATTTATACACATATACACATTATACATATTTCTTATACAGAGTTCAACAGAACAGAAAGCGTTTTCTAGTAAATTGTTTTTTAATTCTGTTTTGAATATTTTGTAATCTTTTGTAAGCGTATCCTCACAAGTACTTACGTGCACTTCATTTGAAGTTTGGTTCTTTACTAACTCGTTATATCCACTGAGAAAGTTGCATTTTAACTTGCTCTAAAATGAATTTGGGGCTGAGAATTGAAGAGATGTTTTGGTTATATTAGTCAAATATTAGGGGACGGTTCTCATTAGTTGTTTTATAAATATGCGGAATTCTCAAATTACACAATTTGAGCGTTCGGATGTGACCACTACAATGCGTCCAATTATATTGAAAGTGTTCCTTCACTCTCACTGTATAAAGATATGCGTGGTTACATCTCTACCTATAAATATCTGAGAAAATACCGCAATGGATTTGTCTATTTGATGCGAATAAGCTACATTGACCCTAAGACTTAGAAACTACTAAATTTTAAAAGTGAATTAAATTGGTTAGTCACTCATTGGTGAGAGGTGCCATGTTAATCCCTGAGTTGCCCATATTAGCGACTACAATGAAGCCAGGTCCCTTCCTTCGATCCTTTTTTAGTAAATGTGCGGTTATGAAAAAGAAACAAAGAAATATCTAAATGTAAAAAAACACAGGAAAGCTACAAACAACTATATCTAGTTCAGTCTTACCTGTATTGTCTGGTGGTCCCTTATCAGTTTCGTGATACAGTTGTATATGAAAGTGATACACATTCCAGTCAGTATAAGTGAAAATATCACCATTATAATTATCATATGTTCCCCGGACCAGGTAATCGACGGCGAACCCTGAAAACAGAAACAAAACATCGAAAATAAATATTGTGTGTCCATAAACTGATACATGTTTAACATTACATTACATTACATTGGGACGGTAGCTCAGTGGTTTAGCGCGTCTAGCTTGCATACTGGCATACCTAGCGAAGCAGGTTCGATCCCTGCTCACCGCGAAATAATTTTAATTATAAAATTATCCCCAAGATGTGGTTCGGACTCCACTATAAACTGTAGGGCCTCGTTTCTCTTTACCTTACACAAAATCATTCTGGATTTTCAAGGAGTTACTTCGGTGACTTGAGAAGCGGTTAAGAAAACATTTTAAGAAAACATTATATAGGTACAGGGCTATTCACTATATATATAGATACCTAGATAGCCGTTCGAAGTGGGTGGTTGTGCCTCAGTGACGCTCTAATAAAAACAGTAAAATAAGTGGTAAAAACGGCATTAAAAAACAAATAGTTCAGATAGTGCAACTCAACTGGAGTGTACGCGTACATCACGAAATTCAGAAAAAAATAATATGCAGGCAAATAATTAATAAACGATCTAAATTAATAATCAGTGCCAATGAGAATAGTGTACTTAAAGTGCTGTGCTACTTCCACGAACAAGTAGTCAGTTAACACGTGAAGAGGGCCAGGGACAAGCCCAGAAGAGGCGCCTTACAGAAGCGGCAGGTAGCAACATCTGGTACGCAGCCACTACGGTAAGGGACCCAATACGCATAAACTGTAAGTGTAGAAACTCAAAACGGACTGTGTGAATTGAATGTAGACTACCATAATAATAATAACAGTAATAAATTGGACAGGTAATGAAAATTAAAGTTACCCAGCCATGAGTGGGTCCACATGTTCTATTTGTTCACAGAACATTAAAAGACATCAAGAGAAATCGGTTCCTAAAACTATTATTGCTTGTCATTGGTGCGATCGCTTATTCCACTTGAATTGCATTAAAATAGAACCAACCGATGCTGAAATTATAGAAAAACATACAAATTTCGTATGGCTTTGCGATACATGCTTAGTACATAAAAACATAAAGAACTTGATCGATACACTTAGCAAGAAAATAAACGATGTAGAAAAAGAAGTAAAAAACCAAAATAAATCCATAGAAAAACAAAATACAATCATCGAAACACTTTCAGAAGCTATGGTGAGAAATAAGGATGAAATAAAACAGGACATATATAAAATCGCAGACAAAAAGAATTGTGAAACTTTTGCCGAAAAGGTCAAATTGAAAAACGCTGACCCTGTTGTTGTTATCAAGCCCATAAATAAGCAAACCAACAATGATACACGAAAAGAAATTAAAAGCTCATTTGATCCTACAAAAATAGCTGTATCTGGAATGATAAATACGCGAGACGGAGGAGTCATAGTAGAATGCAAAAACAAGAATGCCGTGGAGAATCTCAAAAAGGAAGCTGAGAATAAATTAGGTAAAAAATATACTGTAAGTGAACCCAAGAAACAACTTCCCAGGGTGAAAATCGTAGGGATCACAGAAACAAACGAACCCGAGGAAATAGAAAAATTATTGGTTGCCCAAAACGACGAAATTTTCAAGAAGCGAAGACCCAATGTAGTACAAGTTACAAAAAACAAAAGAAACAGCCGAACTTACATTGCCTATGTGGAACTTGATGGAGAAACATATGTTGAAATACTCAAGCTAGCCAAAATCAACATTGGATGGGACAGGTGTTATGTATACGACGCCGTTGACGTAACAATGTGCTACAAATGTCACGGATTTAATCACGTAGCCAAAGATTGTACAAAGAACTATATATGTGGAAAGTGTGGAGACTCTCACCGTACAGAAGAATGCCAAGCGGACGACAAAGATATGATTTGTGTTAATTGTAAATACGCGGTAGACAAACTCAAGCTAAAAGTAAACTTTAGTCATCCTACTTGGAGCAAACAGTGTCCTGCCTACATAAGAAATCTGGAAATTAAAAAGAGTAAAATAGATTTTTTATAGAGAAGAGAGAACACAATAAACAAACTGAAAGCATTAACCGAACACCAATAGATGATGAATTACTCTGCTATTTCCAGAACGTACGAGGCTTACGAACTAAGGTGGACGAGTTTGCTTGTGCTGTGAGTAGTATTGAATATGATCTTGTGGCTCTGGTCGAAACTTGGCTATCCGAAGACGTATCTAATACCGAATACTTTCCGCATAACTACACTGTTCTACGTTGTGACCGAAACTTTACTGATACGGGACTTTCAAAAGGAGGAGGTGCATTATTGGCTATTAAGAGTGAGTTTTTCACCGAACCTATTAACTTATCTTATATATTGGACACTATTCCACTGGTAGATATAGTTGGTTGTAAATGTGTAATTAACAATCTCTTCACTTTATTCATATATGTTGTGTACATACCGCCAGGCATTTCTGTGGAACTTTTTGAAATTTTTCTCAGTATATTTGAACAAACTGTTAGTAGCAATAGTAATATCCTAGTGTTAGGTGATTTCAATATTACAAATTTTAGTAACAATATCGCTGATTCAAAACGGCAACCTATGCAATCATTCATAGAATTTAGCAATATGGTACAGTTTAACAATGTAGAAAATATAAATGGGAGACTTTTAGACCTAGTAGTATCTAATTTACCGAACTGTACTGTCTCTCACGATAATGCACCTTTTGTGGGAGAGGATGCTCACCATCCAGCCCTAAGAATTACTTTTGTTCCGCGAATGATTAAATCTGTTAGATTTCCAATAAACCCGAACGAGCAAAATTATAACTTTCGAAAAGCAAACTATCCTGCACTGTACGAATCATTACTCCAGGTTGACTGGACGTTTTTGGAAAATTTTCATGATATCAATAATGCATGCGAAGAATTCTACCAAAAACTATATTCAATTTTTGACGTACACGTTCCGAAATTCAAAGATAAAAAAAGAAAATTTCCTGTATGGTACACACCTGGAATAATAAAGAATGTGAAACTTAGAGATAAGCACCGCAAAAAATACAAGAAATTCAACGATGCAAATACATTAGAAGAATATAAACGCCTTAGATCACTAATTAAATTACAAACCAAAGATGCGTACAAAAATTACATAGAAAATATTGAGAGCACATTAACTACTGACCCTAAACAATTCTGGTCCTACATCAATAATAAAAAAGGCACTACTAGAATACCCGGTAAAGTGTACTACAATGAAAAAGAAGTTGATAATCCGCAAGAAATTGTAGATAATTTTGGCCAATTTTTTAATAGCGTTTACTTACCACCGTCTGACACAATGCCAACTTCTAATATTATAAGTAACCAACCAACCATAAATATCGATCAGTTGTCAGAAACAGACATCAGACAAGGTATCAAAAAGCTAAAAAACAAATTGACATCGGGACATGATCAAGTCCCCAGTTTTTTAGTTAAAGACTGCGCAAATGTGTTTATCACCCCACTCCGAACTTTATTTAATATTGCATTGAGAACGTCTACCTTTCCCGAATGTTGGAAGCTAGCAAAAGTATGCCCTATTTATAAAAGCGGAAATGTGGCAGATGTAAAAAACTATAGAGGGATCTCAATTCTACCTAATTTTGCAAAGGTCTTTGAGGCCTCAGTGTATACTATAATCTATTCCGGGGTAAAGAATATAATTTCCACTCACCAACACGGTTTTATGGAGAAACGTTCTACAGTAACAAACTTAGCTTGTTTAACTCAGTTCGTGTCCGAGTCACTGGACAACAGAGGTCAAGTAGATGTGGTGTACACTGATTTTTCAAAAGCCTTTGACCGTATAGACCACAATTTATTAATTGAAAAATTAAATTATATAGGTTTTAGTAATTTAATGTTACAGTTTTTTATATCATATTTAGATAACCGGTTACAATATGTTCAGTATAATGGTTTTAAGTCAAATACTTACCTAGCAACATCGGGGGTACCCCAAGGTTCAAACTTGGGGCCACTTTTGTTTATTATATTTATAAATGATTTATGTGATATGTTAGATTGCGAAAAACTTTTATTTGCGGATGATTTAAAAATATTTAGTGAAGTTGACAACATCGAGGACTGCCTAACTTTACAAAAGCAAATACGCAAAATTGAATTATGGTGTACTTCCAACAAATTAGATATGAACGTATCAAAATGCAAGGTAATAACGTACACGCGTAAAATCAGTTTTATAGAGTTCTTGTATACCTTCAATGACACGGAATTATCAAGAGCTCAATCAACTAAGGACTTGGGTGTACTATTCGACTCTAAACTGGACTTTACACAACATATAAACTCATCTACAAATTCGGCACTAAAATTACTAGGCTTTATAATAAGAAATTGTAAACAATTCTCTAATATAGATGCACTTAAAACGTTGTATTTCTCAATGGTACGATCAAAACTTGAGTATGGTGTGATAATTTGGAACCCAATTTATAACGTTCACTCACAAACAGTAGAGAATATTCAACGAAAATTTATGAAGTACTTAGTTTTTAGAATGGATAGAAACTATCCAGAGCAAGGATATCCAAATACCCTATTACTGTCGAGATTAAACATGAAATCATTAGAGAATAGAAGAATACTAATTACATTAGTATTTTTATATAAACTACTTAACCATTTAATCGACTGTCCAACACTATTATCAAAAATTAATTTCAGAATCCCGAGATTAGGAGCACGTCAAGACATTCTATTTTACTGTCCCAATAGCCGTACAAACATGCTCAAAAAGTCTCCCATTTACTCTATGATGGAACTATATAACAAGCTTAGCAGTCAATGTGATATATTTAGCACACGTTTAAGTCAGTACATCAAGACCATTACAACAGTTTATTGAAATCATCAGTATTAGTTTGAATATATTGTTATGTCTTTAATAATAATTTAATTGTTCTTTATAAGTTAAGCTATAATGATGTTATTGTTATTCTTTAGTATGTATTAGTTACTGCATAGACGGTATCAGCTCCTAGTATAGTTCTCAATATTATCATGTGTGACGGACATTGTCCTGTAATTGGATTATTCTGTTGGGCAATAAATCTATTATTATTATTATTATTATTATTATTATTATTATTATTGCTGCAATATCCACACTGTGGAAGACTACCTAAGTATTGTGTTTGAAATCATAAATAAAATTCACAAATTTGTATAAATTTCGGAAAATAACCATAACAGTTTTACCTTAACATAGCATACAGAAGCAGGAATGTTTGTAGTTTGTTTAATTGATTCAAGTTCACTTGTTCTGGACGAGTAAGATGCAGAGAATGAAACTTGGTATTGAATTTGAACAAAATATTTAAATAAGTATAAAAAGGAGTTAATTTAATTTTAATAAGGTTAAGCTAAGTAGTATATTGTAAAACATGAACTTTTAGAGATTTTCAGTCTCGTTTAAAATGGAATGGACTTAAAAAAAATAAAACAAAATTACTATCATCTGACATTCATATCAAAAACCTAGGGCTGAAAATCTTAAATTGTGTAAAGATATTTTAAACCTATACAAATTAAATCTTAAATCAAAGACAATTGCCAGTAGTTTCTTTGCAGCGTGATTACTTCAGAAATAGTAAGTCCGTAGATTACAAAACACTGAATGACATTTTAAGTTTTCAGATATTTTCAAATATCATTGTATAAAGGTGTTTTGTGAATGATATTTCATATCAGCTGAAAGAAAGGACTAATAGTATGATATTAAATGTTTATTGGCATATAAATTTCTTGTCTTTAGTTTATCATGCCAATATTCGTGAATCTGTTAGTGTGAAACACTGCAGTGTGTTTTTAGCTACTAGCATTTTTTGTTTATGATTGCTATTCATCTAAATGTATGAAATAGTATTTATTTGAGTTTGGAATTGTTAATTGTAGTTATAAGTAGATTTTAAGGAGTACATGTAATATGTTAATATATTTCGAGTAATTACAATTATTCACTTAATAATGAAAAGTAGAATAAGAAAATTAAAGAATTAGAAACAGTATTCAAATAACAAAGAACAAACAAAACCGAATAGTTTAAAAATAAAATTAAAATTAAATTTTGAAGTAGTAGACCAAAATAGAAAAAAAAACAATTGAAACACTGGAATTTAATCCAATTAAACGGCTATATATTACAAATCAGTTGATGATCGACCGCTGAAGAGCGAACAGTTAAATATATTCAGCCAAGATTAACCAACAAATTTAAAATAAAAGAACAAGAAGTGAAACCATTTGAAGGTTAGAATAATATTACTATCCAGATATATTGATATCAATAAATATTTGTCCAAGTATATTAAATATAAGAAGTGAGTAAACTTTGGAAGTATTACGAAGAATATTATCCTGAAAGCAGATTTAGAAGAGGGAAATATTTGTTAATCCAGTTATCCATAATTGATGGTGGAGAAATTCAAACTTCTATCAAGTGACAGAAATATTTCAACGAAATTTTGAAAATAATTTGAAGGTTATAAACAAACGTCAATCCAGTGACATAAGAAGAAGAAGAAACCTTGAGAGGTTATAAAAGTCAGTCAAGTCATATTTATTAGTTTTTAATCAAGTTAGATGTTGTTATTTAAATTTGATAGTTACATTCCAAATTGAAATTTATTAATAAATTAATACTTTGTTCGCTCAGTATTGAGTTTGATTTATTTTGATTGATATCTTGATCGATGATTATAATTGAACCGACTTCATTGAATTTTGAGTAAGAGTCATTCTATAGAGTATAGATAGTCATACTAATGATATTCTATAGTCTATAGTTTTTAATAGTTTCATAAAAATTATTTGACGTCCAATAATTTCATTTCAATTTACTTTTAAGGAGTAAATTCGGATATACAAAACAAAATATAAAAATAGATTGAGAATATAGAACAATATATTGACCACCCCTTTATTTCTGTTATTATTGAAAATAAAAAAAAGGTTCCTATAAAAGCTGTAGGATCTTACCTATATTTTATTGATAAAAAAACAATTTCATGTATAGGTCACATGATGCGAAATAAATATATGTTTTTTTAAATGAAGTACCTTATATATTATTGCATTTTCGAGAAGCCCTATTGCATATGATTTCAAATATATAATATTGTATAGGTGTATCAAAAATACTTCTTATCATATTTGACATTCATAATGCAAATATGCTGCTTTATTGCAGGAAGAGTGAGCTAATCTAAAATAATTATTTTATTGTTTATTCAATTGAGACATTTCAAACCGTCACTATTAACTCCATAGCAACAACCGTAAATAGTTGTTTATTCACTAGTAAAATGAAAAGTTTTTTTCTACGACTGCTTTGAAAAGTGTTACTAACTACTCACCACTAATTACGCTTGAAAATTATTCTATTTATGTTATTTTCTATTTATTTATTTATTTTTATTTATTTATTTACTTATTTACAGTTTATAAAAAATTACAAATGTCATAATTTCAATACTAGGTATAACTTACAATAAATAACTGATTTCACGAGCACCTAGATATTGGAATATCTGTATGTGCCTTTATAAATTTCCAGTGATTGTGTTATTTATATTAATTTTGTGTGAAAATTAATACATTATCTAAACTAAAATCTATGCTATATCTATACTAAATCTATACTAAAAAACACAAGAAAAGGAATTGAAATCTTGGAAATTGAGAATATAATACTTATAAGTATATATTTATAATCACACTATATCATAAGCCTGAGAAAATGTTCATAGTTCTTGATAATGAATGCTTTACTTTTTTTGTTGAAATTTTTCTTATTTTTTATTTGTTTAATATCTGTTGGTAATAAATTGTAAAATTTAGGGGCCAAGTAATTCATAATTGATTTCACATAGCGTGATAAATATTTAACGCACCCTAACGTATTAAAAATGTTATTTTCAACATGTAAATTATATATGACCTAACTATAATCACGTGTAAATAATTAATATGATATTAGAATTAACTTCATATTTAATTTATTAAAAAGCAGAGCAAGAGAAATCTCTTTATAATAATACTACATAAGTAATCAATTAAAGAAATTGTTCAAAGTAGCCCCCATTATTTTCAATGCAAAGCACACAGCATCTTCTTAAGTTTAGGAAAATAATGCAAATAGCTTTATTATGGTTTATGTTTAAGTTGTTCATTTCTACTTGAGTTTTTGCTTTAATGGCCTGAAGATTGTGGTTATTATTAAAATTGAATTTGTTTTTTAAAAACCTCCATAAAAAACTATCTAATGGCGTCAAATCAGGGCTCTTTGGTGGCCATCGAATGGTTCCAGCATTGCCTATCTAAATGGGAAATTGATTATTTAAATGTTCCCGAACTTCTAAAACGCTATGTGGAGTCGCTCCGTCCTGATGCCAAATCATTCTAGACAATGCTTCCATAAGAAATTCTTGAATTGGACGATCTACCTCTGGCAAAATTATTTCGAGGCATGTTTGTCGTGTCAAAGTAAAATCATACAAAATAGACCCAACAACTTTGTTTTGAAAAATTTCGCACTGAACGTGGATTGATTTTCTACTCGATTTTCTTATTTGCTTGACCTTTCTCTGTCTTTGGTTTTTATTCTCCCAGGAACGTCGTTTTTTCTATTAAAAACTCCCGCCGTTGAAAAACTTGACTCGTCTGTCTACATAATTTCTTTAAAAAATCAGGATTTTTATTTAATTCATGGAGCATGATCTGACAAAAATCTCAATCTTCTACGTTTTTGGTCTTCATTCACTTCCTGGACGAGTGATATTTTGAAACTTTGAAAAAGCATCAATACAGTAGATTGATGCTTTTTCAAAGGTCTTTGAATATTGGAATAATTTATTTTTTTCCACTTCACGACAAGCATTTAATAACTATGAACCGAATTTTCTAAAACAAATAATAAAATAAGGTATCGACCTATTTTTATAATAAATTACTTTTTTTACCTTCAAAATATGAAAATATATCTAGATCTTCTTCCTCGTTTGCTGTAAGGTTACGTCGTTATCTTGAAAAATTATGGGTCCAATTTACAAGACGATAAACATTATTTTTCACATAAAGGAAAAATATGTCGACCTTTTCAGCCTCACTGTAAGTCATTTTGATTAATTAAATGTTAATAATGGCGGCTGAAATGTAAAAGTTGAATAAACAATAAAATAATTATTTTTGTAGCCTACCTTGTTATTTTTGTTTCACTTGTGTTTTAACATGCATGGTACACTCTTCTTGCAATAAAGAAGTTTATTTACATTTTGAATTTCTAATATGTCAAGAAGTATTTAAGGTAGGCCTACACAATGTCATATATTTGAAATCAGGGGAAAAAGGGCTTCTGTAAAACACAATAATATATAGGGTGTTCCATTAAAAAAAAAACATACTTATTTCGTATCATGTGACCTATATTAGTCCAGTCGGTAAAGTACACAAGAAGCTCGCAAAATGTATTATCTGAGATTTTCCTTCTCTAACTGTTAGGGCGCAACCTCTCAAGAAAACCACCCCTTCGGTAAAAAACGCCTTATTTTACTGATAACTCGTTAACCGTTGATATAAAAAAATTGCTCATCATGAAAAAGAAAGCTTGACTAACTGCCTAAAAAGAAGTCGTCTTATAATTTTCTTGTATATGCCATGGTTCTCGAGAAAATATATATTGACAAAAATTGCAAAATTTGTATTTTTAATGCGCGCGAATTTTCGTTTATTTGAAATATTTTGCGCGCGGCCTATAGAAAAAACTGAATTGCTCGAAAACCAAACAAGCTAGGGGGAAAAATCAAAATGAGTTTTAAAGGGAATGTAAAATACTCTCTTTTGTTGCCATTTTTGAGGGCTATTGATATTTCTTAGTATACAAAAATAGCAATATAATATAGTTATCTCTTGATATTTTGTGCATCTAACTATTCACAGGCCCATAAAAAAATAACTGACTATAATATAAGTTATAAACGCATTATCTTTTATCTTCAATGCAGAATAAGTTAGAAATAAACATATTCACATTTACAAATTTAGCAGTATGTTAAACTTAGCAAAAAAAAAATCCAAAAAGGCTACATGTTGAATTTTCTGATGATATTTTTTTAATACAATTTTTTAACTATTAAATGATTAGAAACAGTAGTTATATGATACATAAACTAAAAAAAAAATTTGATCTAAATTTTCAAGATGTTTGGGTCCTTTTTTTTTATTTTTAGGAAACAATAAAAAATTGGCCAAAATTTGACTAACTTCAACATGCTGGTTTTGCAAATGTGAATATTTTTATTCCTAACTTTTTCTACATTGAAGTACTACCTTGAACTAAAAGATAATGCATTTATAACTTATATTAAAGTCAGCTATTTTTTTATGGGCCTGTGAATAGTTAAAAGTGCAAAAAATCAAGAGGTAACTATATTATATTGTTATTTTTATATATTAATAGATATCAATAGCCATCAAAAATGGAAGCACAAAAAAGTATTTTATATCCCCTTTATAACCTATTTTGATTTTTCTTCCTAGCCTGGTTGGTTTTCGAGCAACTCAATTTTATCTGTAGGCCGCGCGCAATAAATTTCAAATAAACGAAAATTCGTGCGCATTAAAAATACAAATTTTGTAATTTTTTTCAATATCGACTTTCTCGAAAACCATGGCATATACAAGAAAATTACAAGAGGACTTTTTTTAGAAGTCAGTCAAGCTTTCTTTTTTATGATGAGCAATTTCTTTATATCTTCAACGGTTAACGAGTTATCAGTAAAATAAGGCTTCTTTCACCGAAGAGGTGGTTTTTTTGGGGGCGTTGCGCGGTACCCCCTGAACTGATTTTTGAGGTTTTGTGATGTATAATCCCTCCACTAACAGTTACTGAAGGAAAATCTCAGATAACATTTTTTGTTCTGGGAAACTTTATAATTATTGGACTATATATGAAATTGTTTTTCATCACGTTTCAATAAAATATAGGTGAAATCCTACAACTTTTATATGAAACTTTTTTTACATTTTCAATAATAATAGAAATTAAGGGAGGGGGTCAATATATAGTGAATAGCCCTGTACCACCCAAGCACCCATATAATAATAGAGTGATATTGTGTCAGGATTTCGTACTTCATTAAATGTAGAAGTAATTCGTTTTACAAGTATAGTAATAAATCGTATCGTGTAATCTGTGCGTTACTCATTTAAATTGTAAAAGGATGATGGATGGCGGAAACTTGCATAGGAATCTTTTACATGGAACTTGTGCTAGAAATTATTGTACGTGGTACATCCTTATATAAACAGCAATCAAAATTATTGTTTTCGGAGAAGAGTTAACTACAAATATGTTTAAAAATTAATTTTTAATTTTTCGTCATCCTGTATTTGAATTTCTTTAAATCATGGTCTACTTCTATTTTGCGATGTTAATAATAAGTAGTATGTTTCTTAGAATTTATAGTTAATTTTCTACTATAAAGCGATTTTAATCGTTTTTAAGACCATTTCTATGATTTCTTTTGTAAGTTGTCTCCGGATTCAAAAGAATAGAAAATTGCGATATCTTCAGCAAAAGAGATTATTTTTTGTACTAAATTTAAGGTTGGTATATAATTTCGATAAATAACAAATAGTAGTGGACCTAATACGGTACCGTGCGGTACTCCATAATCCATAATTAGTTGCTCACTAATTATTTTATTTATCCTAATGTAGATATCTCTATTTTTTAAACGACTTTTTAATAATCGTAGCATTGTGTCTATAAATCCAATTTTTTGTATACTATTATAGTAATGACTTAACTAACCTGGCATCCCTCTTCGTCAAATCTGGACCTGCAGTTGAACTTGTCGTCGCATTTCAGGCCGTCGTGAATACATGTGGCATCTTCACAGTAGAATTCTTTTGGTCCGCATTTACCTATTGAAAAGAACAAATGATAGAATAATAGTCTTCAGATAAAGAAGACATAAGTAATATTAGTAATAGTGTTGTGTTATAAACAATTTTGGAAATATTTGGGAAAACTGGAGATGACGTACGTTACACATGTCGTCAACATATGTCGACAACTACAGGCATTAATAGTCATTGAAGTATGAGCATATGGATACTGCAGTATTTATAGTTAAAAAACCGCTGCCCAAGGGGAATCACTACTTCCCCATCCATATTTTCCATCCAAGTTGCTTTAAAGGAAACATCTTGACTATATTTGTTTCTCAAACTGGGGTTACACTTTTGTAACAACCATTCAAACTCAGTCAAACATTTCAAAGAATATGACGTTTGATATATGAATTATAGAGATAAATCCACGGGAAATTACCCTTCCCTACCGTTTCCTTGCTAATAACGCGAATTTTGATGTATCATATCAACTGAAAAAGTAGACAAAAGATCGTTCTCAAAATTTGCCAGTGGTTTCACCAAACCATTATCTACATCCTGCCGAATTTTGAAAACGACTTTCTCGGTAGAAATACTTAAAAAATGGTATTTAATTGGCTTTCATGTTGTTGAGTGAAATAATGAATAAAAATGCTTGCTCTTCGGTGGATGCCCATGACAACCGCTTTTCATTACTTCCCTGAATTAGTGAACAAAGTGTAATCAGACCTTTCAGTGAGACATGTCACTAAAATCACAAAGTAGTATCATAAAGACAGGAGTTCAAAAATGTAATTCACTGCCGTCCTTGAGCGTTTTTTCGTCAATCTCTCGGTACATTATATAATGTAAATGATGTAAAATTATGTTTCCTCTAATAATCTAGTAGTCTTCGAATTTTATTTTTCTTTCAACCTGAGACAAAAACGAAAGCAAACATCTCGTTAAAGCATATAACTAGCAGCCCTATTTGTTTATTCGGACCTCTCCGAACTTGTATCTTTTATTGATTTATACTAAAGGTTTCAATGTAAGAGGGTTATTGGACATTTCTAGAAAATTATTAGGATTACGCTGAATTTTGTGAAAAATGAAGCAGTGAAAACGCGCATCCAAATAAATCCATCTATAAATTGGTGAGTGGTTTACCAAATAGAGAGGGAGAATAGCTGAGGTTATTTAGAACATATTTAGCCCCAATTGCCTCTACACAATGTCTCGCGGTTTTCGAGATATATATTTTTTTCTTATTCTTGAAAATTTCCCACAAATCAGCATTTCAGCTCACTTCTTTTTATGGTTCTTACAGCTTAAGAATAATTGTTCGCCAGTATTCACAATTTCTCACCTGTTGGCGATTCCTTGTAAGCAGTGTAATTGGCTACAAACAAGGTCTTAGGTCCTTTCGAAAGTGAGTAAAATCGCACAAACATTCTATTTGACTTCGACAACACTGTATCTGCTATCGACCCGCAAAATTTTTTTTCTTCCGAATCCATATCAGTCTTATTCGAAAACACTTGCACAAAATTACTGTCACAGTCGTTGGGTTTTTCTAAAGTAAACGTGTGGAACTGGAGATAAATCTGAAAATAAAGATACATCTTAATTAATTGCCGAGAAAAGGAGAAGGAGATATTAGTAAAAGTAATATATTCAGTAGCTTGTTACAGGGGAAGGGGGAAACAGGAAGCTGTATGATAAAGTAACATATAACAGCTATATTCTTAAATTATTTACGTCATGCCCATTAACTAATATAAAGTAGTAAAACAATATTCATATTATTTCAATATTTAGAAAATGATTCTAAAAACTATCAGTTGATGCTCGTGGCATTACTGGTATTACGAACTCATTTTTATACATACTAGACAGTTTTACTTCTAATTAAATTGTTTTATTGTTTTATTTATGCCTGAAAACAATATAAGTTCATATTCCATCGATTTTTCTATAGTTTTTACTGGAGATTAAATAAAAACATAGTGGCGCCCATAAATATTTTGTGTCAATATTTTTTATTAATCTTGGTTAGTTGTGTTTGAAATGAAGTAAACACTTATTGACAGGTTTCAAATAATTGTACTTTTTTTATATCTGACCATTAGCTACCAGATTAGTCCCACTTTTCGAGTTGATGTCTCTGACCCGTGGTGAAGTTATAGATTTTATTCTTTCCTATTAAGGTGGATTGAGTGTTACAAAACTATTCCTTTGACTATATTCGTATATGGATATTGGTTGTAATATTCAAGTACGGTTTCGGTGCCAGCAAGGCAGGCTTTGTAATTATTTATACTGGTAGCAACGCTTTAGACTGAATTTGTCAAGTGAGAATAGCAATACTATATCTTTTTTTTTTTGTATTTGAGGTGCAGTATATTAGGTCTAATAACAAATTAATATGAACTTATAGGTCTTGTTCTTCTCTAAGCTTTTACTTTGATTTCAAATTTTACGTTGTACTGTACGTTTCTTCTTAGTGTTTTTGTCTTATGCAATTGTGTGGTGTATTATATTGTATTTGATTATTTCTATAAGCTTTTATATTATGTAACCACATAAAGTAGTGTTTAAATGACCTGTCTCATATCATGTACATGATCAAAATGGACCAATAAATATTTGAATTTGAATCAAGATTTTTTAATATTTGTTCGGCTCGTTTGTTAATGCAAATACCTATATCTGCCGTGATTCAGGATTTCCGTTCTTATTCGTGTATTCAAATGGTTTTATTGTAGAATGTCGCTCTAATATGGTTTTAATTTTTTGTAATAATAGTTTCACTTTTATTTATTAAGAGAAATTAAGAAATTCTGTGCTCGCCCACTTAAGGAAAAATCTGATAGCAATAATATATTTTTACATCACTATTAATAATTTAAGAAAAAAATATCCCATTGAAGAATGTATAAATGTCATCTTAAGAAGCGTTCAGATTCCGTTCACAATTTTAGAGTATTGAAAAGTTGGGATATTTTTCCTCACACCTCACATAACATAAAATTAAACATTTGTACTTACGCACCTTCCAATTATCGTCTACTGTAATGTTCCATAAGCAGTCGATGGGCAAGTTATATTTAATATTGAAATCTATAATTTCTTGGGGAATATCTTGACTTTTGTTCAGCTGACCCGATTTTGGATCCGTGCGATTAATGTAGCAGGGCATGATATCCGGATTATTAACTGAAACAAATATTTTTCTCAGGAAACGACAAAAACATTGCATATATTTCATGTTATAAACATAATGGTTTAATATTGTACTAGGAAAATCTTTGGTATAATTTTATACTTGACATTTTTCCATTTAATGGATCTCCCTTTTTGTATTGTTATGTGTTATGTATCAGCAATAAATCTCTTTAAAATCAGTCAAAATTCACCGAAAAATATTTTTCCAGTGCCGCGACGCCACACAGTAGGAAATTTAGCACTCTTTTTGGACAAAAGTCTATTTGACGCATAGTTCGTGAGGGATATGAATAACTTTCTTCAAATACTCGTAAATGATTCTAGTTTACCCTCCAATTGTTACAATTTAAACATCTATTCTTCTGATGAACGTATCTGACATAATATCGGAACCTATAGGTTTTCGGGATATTTTCGAACCTTATTTATTACTCTAGCTTGTTTGATTAATTGTATGTATGAATAAAATTAATTTTAAAAAGCCTAACAAATATAAAAAATAAGGAGATTTACTCAAGGGTAACGTTAAATTCAAGCTATATAAAATATGATAGATGTATTTGTGTTTACAATTAATGAGCAGATAAGCAACTTTGGGGTTACATAATCATGGGCTTCTTAAACTTCCCACTTCGTATCCCTTTTTAGCTCTAAAATTGAAATTTGTTTACTTCTTTACCTTACTTGTGTTTTTAATTCAAATAACAGCTATTTTTCATTACATTATATATACCTACGATAACATCAGCGCGCTGATGATCCGATATTGGGTCAGATACGTTCATCAGAAGAATAGATATTTAAATTGTAGCAATCGGGGGGTAAACTAGAATCATTCACGAGTATTTAAAAAAAAAATATTCAAATCGGTCACCAACTATGCGTCAAATGGACCTTTGTCCAAAGAAAGTACTAAATTCCCACTGTGCGCCGTAGAAGCCACCATCATTTGCAACATTTTTAAGATAAAGTAAAGTCAGCAAGAATATCTAACGACTGGCGTTTGCAAAATTCGAATATCTTTTCGTTACCATAGAAACTGCCTGGGGAGTTTTAAGTGAATCACCCTGTACGCTATGTCTTCTAGTTCGAACAAACTTTACACAGATTTACGTAAAGAAACGGATGCCTAAGGAATCACTACTTCCACATCCAAATTTTTCATCAAAGTCGCTTTAAAGGAAACATCTTGACTAGATTTGCACTCTAGTATGTGAAAATTATTGGTCATAAAATTTTAATAATATTTGGAGCAGATGTCATAGAAAATTTTGAGGCGTTATTTTCTACCAAATACGTTAAAAATGAAGTTTTTAGTTTACCCTACTTAATTTCCCCTATTCACAATTTACTACGACCCACGCTTTCAATGGAATCATCTCAATCAGATGTCACTACAATACATCCGTGTACTAACTTTCAAGTAAATATTTCATTTTTATGTTATCAAACCCATTAATAATGGAGCGGAGATGGTGGTGTTTGAAAAATATTAGAAATAAACCTGAGGCCTTAGTTTCTAGTATATACCAAATCTCAAAGCTTTGTACTCTTACCAGCATGATATACTTATGTTCCCCTATTTACTCCTATTCAACCCTGAACCCTTCAACGAAATCATCTTAAAATTTAATCTAGTTCCAAATGTCGTTATAATACATACGTGTCCCAAATTTCAAGTGAATATCTCGATTTCATTTTATCAACCCCTTTAATAATGGATTAAGGGTGGTGGGGGTTGAAAAATATTACTAAAAAATACGAGGTCTTGGCTTCTAGGACATATGCCGAATTTCAAGTTTCTGTACTTTTATCAGCTTGCTTTACTTACTTTTCCCTATTTACCACCAATTACCCCCACTCGTTCAACGCAATCAAGTCAAAATATAATCCAGTTTAAGATATCGTTATACGTGTAACAAATTTCAAGTGAAAATCTAAATTTAATTCTATCAACTCTTTTAATAGGGGAGTGGGGGTGATGGGGGTGGAAAATATTATGGAAAAATCTGAAGGCATCGCCTCCAGTATATACACCAAATCACAAATTTCTATACTCTTACCAGCTTGCTTTACTTAGTTTCCCCTATCTACCAGTATTTAACCCCCAACCCTTCAACGGAATCATCACAAAATATAATCTAGTTCCAGACGTCGTTATGATACATACGTGTACCAAATTTCAAGTGAATATTTCAATTTCATTTTATCAACCCCTCTAATAATGGAGTAGGGGTGGTGGGGGCTGAAAAATAATATAAATAATCCGAGACCTTGGCTTCTAGTACATACACCGAATTTCAAGTTTCTGTACTCT
The DNA here is from genome assembly GCA_963583905.1 of Stenurella melanura. Taxonomy (NCBI): domain Eukaryota; kingdom Metazoa; phylum Arthropoda; class Insecta; order Coleoptera; family Cerambycidae; genus Stenurella; species Stenurella melanura. The sequence goes on from OY757310.1 coordinate 180,274,011, forward strand.
CACCAGCTTGCTTTACTTATTTTTCCCTATTTACCCCTATTTAACCCCAACCCTTCAACGGAAACATCTCAAAATATAATCTAGTTCCAGATGTCGTTATAATACATAGGTGTACCAAATTTCAAATGAATATCTCAATTTTATTTTATCAACCTCTTTAATAATGGAGTAGGGGTAGTGGGGGGTTGAAAAATATTATAAAAAAATCTGAGGCCTTGTTTGTAGTACATAGGTACATCAAATTTCAAGTTTCTGTACTCTTACCAGCTTGCTTTACATATTTCTTCATATTTACCCCTATTTATCCCCCAACCCTTCACCGGATGTCTTCAAAAAACAATCCAGTTCCAGATCTCATTATAATATATACGTGCACAAAATTTCAAGTCAATATCTTAAACCGTTCCGGAGAAAGCGTGCGGAGAAAAAAAAAGTTACAGACAGACCGACAGACAGAATGTTTTTTCGCTCATATTTAAAATCTCGACGTTTCATGACATTCTAAGCCGACTTCAAGAATAAAAAAATTTGAAATTTTTTTTTACGATTACTATACTTCCAATCCACTACGTGGATGTGGAAGTAATCATATATCAGTTTTATTTGTAATGTTGGCGGTATATTTTTGAAGACTATAACGAATCAAAGAGTCGTTTCCGACTGCGAAACCCATTTGAATAGAGAAAATGTATTCTACTTAATCTTAGTAGTCAAATAATTATTCGCAGTCGGACACGTCAGACTTCAATTTCTACTCGTCTTTAGTGTGCTATTTTGCTGAACCTTATGATTCTTACAGATCATTTATTATCTTAACTTGAGAGATGTACTTTACATTTAAATAGAATATTCGACACTTAATTATTATACTCTTCGCAAATTCAAAACGAAGAGTATATTGCATTCGATCGGCACATTTCTAAAACTGGTAATATCGCTCGTAGAAACAAAAAAAAAATTAATATCACTGCGTTGGTGATCGAATTCTGAACAACTTTCAAAATATCCGCCCGTCTGTCTCTCTGTCTGTCCGTCACGTTTCTTGTAAGCACGATAACTTAAGAGGACATTTTTGCCCTACACTACGTCAATGGCGGCACCATTTGAGAGCAATAAAATATCCTATATAAATTTACAAAATATTATTTTTTGCTAAAATACACTTTAATTATATAAGGCATCTATTAAGGCCCGTCGCACAGTGGTCTCAGGTAGTTTTTTTGGTTAAAAAATGACTAGAGAGCGTAAATCTTGTCAGAAATGAACATTTTTTTTTTAAATTAAAACTTAACTATAGAATTTCCAATTCCATTTGACTTATATTCCAAAAATTTTTCAAAAAACTTGTTGTTAATGTTAATTTTGGACTAGTTTTTAATACATAGAGAAAACATTTAAAATTTTAAGGTATATACAGGGTGTTTCAGTTAACATTCCCACAGCCGATATCTCCAAAACTAAAAAATATCTTTATTCTGTAAACGACAATAGATTACTACAGTTAATGCTTTCTTCAGGAAATACAATTTACATAACATTATCGCCGGAGATGGCGCTGCAGTTTAAAACTATTTTTCGATAAAGGAAGCTTTGGAACATATTCGTCGCTCCGGAAGAATAGTAACATAATTCAAAATTTGTATGTTTTGGCTTTCTTGCACAAATAGTTCACAAATACTATATATCCCTAGGAAAACGTCATAAATAAAATGCCTCAATTTCGCCATTTACGCGCGTACAGTGTTGTCAATCTTGAATAACGTCATAAGTTTAATCGAGTCGTGTGTCTGAACTGAATGCACTACATTAAATAAATAGCCTTGATAGCAGTGATATATATATAAAAAAAAAATAATAGTTATATCTCTCTCATTAGAGCTTATTTAGCAAAGCCTTTAAAATGTTGTCTATTTTAACTACTCTTTTGTGCAAAACTGCGTTTTTTGAGTTGTGTCACTTTTCTTTCGGAGCGACGAATGCCATTCGATTAAGAACTAAATTATAAGCAAAATTGTTCTTATTCAAAAAAGTCAGATTTGTTTTTACTTGAATTTACCACCAGTAAACAATTTTCCTATAGCAGGCAAAAGAGTTACGAAGAACCTAAATTCGAAAACCAATATTAAGAAAGTTACAGCAATAAAAAAAAATACAACACTAAAAAATTAGGCAATGAAAATAAAATATCTCAAAAACTACAGCAAATTTGACTTCTTCGAATGAGAACATTTTGCATAAAATTTCGTTCTTAATCGAACGTCATATGTTCCAAAGCTTCCTTGATCGAAACATATTTTTAATTCGCAGCGCCACCTCTGGCGATAATGTTATGTAAATTGTATTTCTGGAAGAAGACATTAACAATAGAAATCTATTACCGTTTACAGAATAAAGATATATTTTATAGTTTCCGAGATATCGGCTGAGGGAATGTTAACTGAAATACCCTATATATACCCTAAAAAATTAAATTTCTCTATGTATAGAAACAAATCCAAAATTAAGGATTAACATTAACAAGTTTTGGAAAAAAGTTTTGGAATATAAGTCAAATGTTAATTTGGCGGCTGTCGATTGACTCTATCTAGCTTTGCAACTAGCTTTAATTATACAAAAAACTTCAAAGCAACTATTTTTGTCTGAAAATTGTAAAGTATAGATCACATGTCATTTGACAGCTGTCAAGCTGTCAATAAATGTCTTTTGCCAAATTAGGTATTTCGATATTCTTATCGTATGAACTTATTCAGTATATTCTTTTAAAATGTTTTTGTTTTTAACTTAAAATATTAAAAAAGGATTTTTTTTTCAAAATTCGGGACATTTTTTAACCAAAAAACTACATTTGGAACCACTGTGCGTCGTGTGGCAAAATTAATTTATTTTGTCATTAAATATGTGTTTTGAAGCTATTCATGTTTATCGTATAGCACATCACCTGATTTTCCCACCACCTGTACGTGGGCAGCTCTGTCTGATACATTATCTTTACGTTTTAGTGCAATACCAAAACCAACACTTTCCGAATCTGTATAATAAACAACAAATGCAAAATATTAAAAATGTGTCACACGAGGTGCGTGGAGGGATCTTTTCACTTACGAATACATTCCGTTTGAAATTTCTATCTCACTTATTTTAGTAGAAATTAGATGTTCTCTGAGTCTTTATAATACGTAGTATGAACAGGGCAAATGTCCTCTTAAGAGGGAGCAATTCAGTCAGCAAGGTCAGTGGGGAAGGGGGTAAAATCGCCAAATCAAGAGATATTTCCATAATAATCAAATTTTAGACAAAAATATTCTTCTATAATTTTGTAATATTTATTTATGTACAACTTACACTTATTTTCAGTTAAATAACGTCACCCAATTTGCAAACAGCTCATTGTTAAGCATGATTTTAGTACAATTGTACTAAGCTGTTTATTGCAAATTGGGTGATATTATTTAACTGAAACTAAGTGTAAGCTGCACATAAATAAATATTACAGGTTTGTAGAAGAATATTTTTGGATAAAATTTGATTATTAGGGAGATATCTGTTCATTTGGTGCGTTCACCCCATTAACCACTGACCTTAGGAATTGCTCCCTGTTATGAACGGAAAGTCCGATTGTAATAAAATTTGGACAGTAAGTTAGTGTTAGCTAGAGGAAGAACCTATTTTTGAACATAATCGATCAATAAATAAAACAGTTATTAATTTTTTAAATTTATATATTTATATTATATAATACTGCCTGTCACATTGAAAAATCGGCTAATTAGGCAACAGTTTCCAATGTTTATCAACTTACAGCAATAAATTTCTCACAAATACCATAAGACTATGGACCAAGCTTTGACGGCTTTCACTCATCTGGCAGTTAGACAAGACCGTCACTTGCTAAGACAAACTAACATCATTTTTTATTTACGATAAAAATGCGGAGAATATTCTATAGATTATTGTTTAAATGTTATTTGTGGCATTATCTTAATTTTTTTTTCCTTCTTCAAGTCTTTGGGACTTCCAGCCACATGTATTTGTTCTTTTTAAGCGGTGCTCGGGGAATTCTACAGAATGTGCAACAATTATATAAAAAGTGCAGTAAATTGGCGAAGAGTATAATTGTTAGCTTATTACTTTATAAATATTATTATTCGGCAAATTATAACATATATCTTTTCCAGAGTAACAAAACAATTTTTAAACATGACTTCGTGAGTTGATCTTACGAAAGGCGTTTTCTCGAATGGTTCCACTGTGATACATTGCGGTGAAGATGTCCAAGTCTTTCACTATTTATGTTCCCTAAATTATATCAGTTAAGCGGCTTGTAGTATTTAATAAGCCACTAGCAGAGAACTCATTATCGATGTGGAACATTTCCGCACCAAATTTACTACGAGAAGATGGGAACTGTTACACATTCAAGCTGTTATAAAAAGTTAGACGTTGCCACTAGGAGTAATATATATCTCTCAAACTTTCAAATAACTTTCAGTTTTTTTAAGATATACTTTGCAGGCACTGTTTTCTTTTCAGCTCTATATGAGGACTTCAAGTAAAAATAAATAAAACATCGAAGCTCATGCAGAGCCTTTTCAGGATACGGATCGAGGACGAGTAAAGTGCTGATAATGGAAGTATACAAGGTCTACGTGAATGTGATTTGGGGAAGGAGAAACTTTTTTATTAAGCGATTTATGGATTAAAATCTCTTCATGTTTATATACTGCGGTGCATCCGAAAAGGTCCGTCATATTCTTTGATGTTCGTTAGCGGGCTATCACAAACTTATAATGAATAATGTAACTTGTAATCAAGTTTCCAATGTAATAAGCAAGCTTAAAAAAGTTAACGGTAGTTATCATTATAATATCAATATGAAAATTCTAACAACAATGCAATATATCATCTTAGTTCCACTAACAAACCTTATTAACCTGTGCATTAGAGATAACATCTTTCCAGACATATTGAAAGTTTCAAAAGTTATACCAATCCATAAAAAAGTTTCTAGGGACGATTCTTCAAATTATCGGCCTATTGTCATCAGTCCTTTCTTCCCAAAAATCCTTGAAATAAATTAAAGAACCAAATCACTACCCATTTTGAGTCAAATTATTAAATTCGCATCAATTCGGCTTTAGAGCAAAGCATTCCACAACATTAGATATTCATTATTTAATTGAAACTACTAACGACTGCTTTGAAGAGGGCTTGCTTACATTTTCACAATTCTTAGATCTCTCAAAAGCCTTTGACTGTGCCTCACGTAAAATACTAGTCAATAAATTAAGCTTTTATGGTTTTAGCAACAATAGCGCCCACTTAATAAGTTCCTATCTAATTAATCGTTTCCAATATGTACCATCGTAAGACACAAACTCAAATCTCCTTTCAACAAAATACGGTGTACCGCAGGGATCTGTGTTAGGTCCGAAACTATTCTTGATTTATATAAATGATCTGCCAAGCATTGCTCTGGATGCAAGCTTTGTTTTATTCGCGGACGATACAACAGTAACAAAATCATTTAAAAATGTTAAAGACTTAATATCTGAATTAAGTTCACAGAATCCAGGGTAAGATTGGTTCATAGCTAATCAGTTGACGAAAACGATTCCAAAATTGAAAAAGTGGTTTTTACTCTAAGAAATTTGGACGACATTGATTTATCGCTTATTAATGATATAAAATTCTTCGGGGTCTACCTTGACAAAAAGTTAACTTGGGAAAAACATGCAAATAAAATCTGTAGGAAAGTAAGCAAAAACATATATTTACTACGTAATCACGCGCGCAATGTCTTCCAGACATACCATGGCCTGATACATTCTGTTATCTCTTACGCTATTTTGATTTGGGGGCACTCTTCAGCTAGCAAAGCAGTTTTTGGTATGCAAAGGCCATCAGAATAATTGCTGGGCTTAAATACAGAGATGACTGCAAATCTGAATTTATTACGTTAGGTATTCTTACATTATCGTGTGCCTTCATATTGCAGTCATTCTTATATGTAAAAGAGAATGAAGACAAATTCACTACCCAAGGTCAAATTCATAGTTACCCAACATGAAACCGGGATAAAATAAATATCAATTTTTTAACCCATTAGCGCCCAGTGATCTATTTATAGATCACAATAGACAATTTTTTTAACATGACAAGAGCATATTTAATTTCGTAAAAACTGATTTAAATTAATATCTATAATTACTACAACAGTAGAAGACCATTTTCTAATAATTTAACAAATTGGAAGTATTTTTTTAAAATTCTTTAAAATCTTGACAAAAATTGTCGTTTACACTAACAAATTTATTTATTTATTAACAAAAACCTAAAAAATATGAATATATGATATATGTCATAATGAGTCCCTGAAATATAAAAGTTTATTATTCCATAACTCATTTTACAATATTGTCTTTATTAGCATAATTGTAAACAACTTTATTTAGCTGATCTATATTTATACCACTGGGCACATATAATATCTAACTGGAACTTTGAGAGTTTATCCGCATCAAATGTGTTAGGTCATTGTTATTATTGTCATTGTTATTATTATCGGTCAATCTTAGTCAGTGTGTGAGATAAAATCTTTCAGTGCCATTTTCACTTAAATATCACCTGTTTCCGTGGTATTGGTGAAAAATATAATTGGTAAGTAAAGCTTTTTTTCTTTTGCGTTGATACAGTCAAACATTTGTAAGTGGAAACTAGATATGATAAAATTATAATATAAATAAATAAAACATTGTGATGGATTGAATAATAATAATAATTTACTTTTAGAGGACATGGATTCAAAAAAGGGCGCTTGTCTATGATAGAAGATAGAAGAAATTATTGCCGATCGCAATTTTTATATTGACGATGATAGTGCTACCCTAGACATTGTTGTTTTACCTCCACAACCAGATTATGTGACAGATGAAGACGAAGTGAATGATGACGAATTGGGCATAGCGGAGGTACAATATGTTCCTGGTTAGTTGGAGGTATAATACGGTCATGAAGATCAAGATACAGAAGACATTGTTGAAGACCAGAGTACCAGTGTCATCTCTGAGCAAAAAGGTTCGAAAAAGCAGATACTTTCTAATTCTCTACCGAAATGGAAAAAGTGCGATCCTAAGTATACCATTACCGATGCAGACTTTGCTACTATTGAAAAAGAGAAAATAGAGGCACTGATAAAAGGACATGGAGCCCTCACCCCGTTGAAGATTTTTGAGATATTTCTTTCACCTGGTATAGTAGATTATATAAAGGAAGAAACTTTGATTGGATCATTAGTAAATATGGAATCTAGATTCGTCTAAAAAAATTATCCTGGCCAATGTTCATTCTTATTCTGAATATGGCACTAACAAATGCCTGGATTCTATATAGCACCATGCATGGTCGTGAGGCTATCAGCTTCTAGAATTCCGTAAAGCAGTTGCAGTTCCATATATGAAACTCACATCCTCTGCTAAAAGGAAAACCAAAGCTGCAGTGGCCCCTGAAGATTTTCGATTCGATGTCCTAAATCATTTTATGCAATATCGTTATGGTCAGAGATGCCAAAGAAAAGATTGCAAGAGTAGATCTAAAACCTATTGCATCAACTGTTACTCTTTGTGCCAATCGTTTCCTACCTTACCACCAAATATAGCTGTTAAATTTTGCCATTATTATTATAATTTAATGATATTTTACTGAGGTTCTAATGGTGATATTATTACATATATAAGTAAAGTAAAATAATTATTTTATATTAAAATATATATTACATCTGCCCAGTGATCTATTCATAGATCGCCAGTTTTTTGATAAACCACATGATGAATATTTTTTTTGTTATTTTTTACGGTCATTTGGAAGCATTTTGAACATACATACCGAATATTTTTGCAAAATTCAAAAAAAAAATTATCTTGGGCGTTAATGGGTTGTTAAATAAAACACACACTGGAACATATTATTATGGTATATTGTTGTACAATGTTCTACCAATGCAGGTGAAGTAACTTAACTTGAACAATTTCAAAATCTCCGTAAAGAAATTTTTGCTCAGAAGTTTCAGTTGAGGAATTCTTGGAGGCCGATTTTAGTAACTGGTAATTGTTAATGTGATTGATTGTATTTGTCAATAGTTATTTGTTATTTGTTAAAATTTTAGAAACTGTGTCCTCAAATTTTATTTTAATCTTTGTATTGCTTTAACTTAGTTTTGTCTTGTCTATTTTACACCCAATAACGTATTTATCTAGTCAAGCTGTTTTACTTTCCTTAACAATAATCTGACTTATATAAATACTTTGTGTATAACACACCAATAAAGTTTTATTATTATTATTATTATTATTATTATTTGAACTGGTAAAATTTTTCCGATGTAACTTTCATGTAATCTCTTAGTGACTTTAGATCACACAGTGGTCAATTTCTCGATTTTAGAATGACAACATTATTTAAATAAAATTTTGGTGTTATTTTGACACAATATCATTTATTTTCTAGTTTTATGGTAATAAGTAGTATACTTACCATATTATATAAATCTTCATAATTAAAAAAGGGGTATGCCGTGGGACGCATGATAGAAGTGACACTACTTCAGTCGGGATTTCAGGGATATAATCGAACGAATTTAAAAAAATTTTGATTTTTAAAATCTTCATATGCAGCAGCATTTAAAATATCAAGTAAAATATGTAGACCAATGACTGTGGGATGAAACTCATAGTTGTCAGTTGGCCAGGGATCTGCTTAGATACCCTGACAAGGATACAACGATGATCTACCTGGGAATGTCCAGGAAGAACCTGCGCTTCGCGACAGGAATTCTTACTGGTCATTGCCAGCTGAGGAAGCACCTTTACAACATGAAGTTAAATGACACACCCCTATGCAGAGGTTGTGAACAAGAAGACGAGACTGTCCAACACGTACTCTGTGAGTGCCCGGCAGTCTCCTCTAGCAGAGAATCCATTTTGGGAGAACGTTGGCCTACACTGGCCGACTTGAGGGATATTCCCCTAAGCAGCATCACCACCTTCTTCACAAGATTAGGATGGTTGGAGGCCTAGGTGGAATCCTGTATCCCTCGGGAGGACGTACAAGGGGCCCAATGGGGCCTAGGTGCTGCGGTCACCTAAATGTGACTGCCCTCCCACAAACTCCAACTCCAATGTAGACCAATGAAGTGATTTTTGATGACTCCGTCCACACATTCATGGTGAACTTTTGTAACGAGTTCCGATCGTCCAAAGTGAACAACAAAAATTCGACTCTATCCGGCAACTTTAATGCGGCCAGCTGGGTTGGTAGGTAAGGTTAAAAATTCGATATGTCAAAGTGTTTAAGGACTTTTATGTAAAAACGTTTACAACTATAAATATTAACATTAATATAAATAAGCTTGTGGGCGCCAGCCAAGTTAATTGGCAGAATTTGGGAGTTGAGAACAGAACAAAAAAATGGAAAGCAAAAGTCACATAAGGTAAAGTTTAATAATATAATATTGTAAAATGTATAAACTAGACATAATTAGACATAAGATAAATAGACTTATCTGCACTTCGTAGATAGGGAACAGGAGAATAATTACGTTTTAAGAAGGTAGGTGTGCCTTTAAAATTTTATTTTTATTTTGGCGTGCGTAATATTCTCTAGAAAAAACAAAAAAGATAACAACAAGAGTTAAAAAAAAATAGAAAAGATGTTTTGGAAATATAACTGAAATTTAACTTATGTATAATGTAAATTAACAGTTCTACAAAATATGTATTTGTCCCTTGATGATTATTATTATGAATTATTATTTATAGTCAATAAGCACTATAACGTACTTATAAATAGAACCTTTAAATTATATTCTCTTAAATTTGCAACAACAGATCTGTAAAAGTATTTTTTATATATGTTTTTTGTATTCTAGTACCGAAAGCAGCTGCTTATCTTTTACAAACCATATATAAATAAACTCACACTTACAATTAGGCATATGTAATGTTAATGTAAAAGAACGATGGCAGAAAACCAAGAATGATGACAAAAAACAGAAATAATAACAAGTAATAGCGTTAAATTCTGTAGCGCTGAAGGCCAACAAGGCTCCTCACAGTTGTAGTCGCACCAGTGCAATAAAAATTAAATATCAGTCACTTAACGTAAATCGAGATCATTCCGTGTTACCAAAGAAAACCTCTGTGATGGATACTCAGACGTATCTTAGTAACGACAACCCAGAACAACTCGTCTCGTCTCACGATGACTATCTGGTGCCAAAACTAATTAATTATCATATTAATTGTCTAGGCTTAAATGAGGTTTTTCGCAAAATTATTAAAAATCCGCGAATGGGGGTGATATTTGGATCGAAAAGGGGGGGGGGGTATACGCTAATGGGTCAACGTGCTGGAATTGTATATTGTAGCGAATATAAAAATGGGAATAGGGTTGATATGGGGGTCCTTTATTGGGGGGGGGGGGAGATTTTTGAACTTTGTCGCGTTGAAAAAGATAATTTCTCGGTCATTACTCGCCAAATGTGTCCTTTCTGTATCCTTTTGGGCATAATAATCGATATTTGAATGCCAGGGGTGGTTCAGCGAGGTTACATTGAGAAATTTGTGGGCATTCACAGAGACTATTCTTTGGTACAAAAACTACAAGTTTCAGAAGGTGCCAACATTTTTTTTTTGAAAAGCACCAATTTTGGCTCGTTTTTTGCCAAAGGGGGGCAGGGGAGGAGGTCTGACTCACATGAGATAAAATACTAAATATTTGCTAAACATAACAGCAATGCCGACATGTTATATTCCAGGTCCCATATATATAGCTATCTCCTAGACCATAAGGTTATTGATGTTATTTTGAATTACTTGTGATAAATGTTCTATAAGGTCACGACTGAAACAAAAAAGTTTGGAACTGAAAACGGACATATCTTTTATTCACGATAATATCATCACGAGGAGCATTTTTTTGAAAACAGAAAAACTGTAATACCTCCGAAGCTAATGACTGGATAATGCATATTATTTGGGTTCATAATATAGTTAATTGTCTCACCAAAGCGTGTTTAAAGGAATATGACGAATTATCAGTATCCCTGTATAAATTATTGAGTTTCATAATTGGTCTGTATATGTATTGACAGGCATACATATGAGTAGGTCATTTATATTCCTGATTTTCATGTTTTCGTTTGACACCATAAATATACCCTATTTTCATGTAAACAGTTTTAGAATATATTATTGTGTGCTATACAATTTAATTACAAGTTGTCATCTACTTTGATTTTAATAAAATGTTAAGCTCGTCCAACGACGCAATAACAATGCGATAGAAATGCCTTCAGGTCAACATTTAGAAAAGGGCCCGCAAAGAAAATTTTCTGATATAAATTTGCCAAAGCAAACACCTCTTGGATATCCTTTGACTAAATCCGAAAGGGCAACACAGAGGACTGCGCATAAGGTATACAATCTATTACGAGATGGAAGTATCATATTTATAAAATTAATTGGTCTTAAGGGTTTAATAACATTTATTTATATTTCTCAGGGCAAATTTAAGACATTTTAGTTTAATAAATACAAATTTATAGGTACCTCGTTCATTTTTACTTGTCCATATATTTTAGTAATACGTTACTGTTACTGTATAGTTGTATACACTGTGGCTGTTTTATTTATTTATTTATTTAACAATACACTACCCATCAGAGCATTTCAATGACATGGTAAGAAATAATAAGTACTTACAAATATATAACATATGAGAGTAGAAACAAAAGAATACAAAATAAACAGATGAAACAAATATAAAACAAAAATGGAATATATCAAACTGGTCTTGTAGATTATTATAGTTCTCACACATTTTGTATAGTGACGAAAATTTCTGGACGTTAGTTCTGAGAGTCGGCAAATAGAATAATGAGTTATGCTTAGAACTAGGTCTAGGTGTCCGAAAATTTAGTAAGCTTAAGATAGCGCTGCATTTTTTTTAAAAGAAAAATTTGCTGTGAAATTGTTCTACGAGTCTCCTGACTCGAGAGTGAAAATGCATTTAACAGTACAGTCTGAGGAAAACCAATAGGAGGATGGACACCATCTCCTTCATAATTTTAAAAAGCGCCTGAATTCTCTCTATGGTGTGTGTATCTATGTTATAATGGGGCGACCAAATAATTGACGAATATTCCAATTTGGATCGAACAACACATTGATATAGTAGTTTCAATCTCGTTAATATCGCGAGAACATCGCATTATAAATCCTAGTGTTGTAAAACTTTCATTAGTGATGGTATTTATATGGCAATTAAATGATAGTTTGATATCAAATGTTACACCTAGGCCGTAGAATGTTGATGAACGTGTAATGGTCTAAGAGCCAGTGACATTTTTCAGTGATGATTTAGTTAAGGCCTATTTTTTGAGAAGATGTTGAGGGGGGTATAATTAAGTGGCATCCGTGGGGATTAGCCCGGATTCCAGTCGTAAGGGAGTGGCAGAACGCCCCTCATGGGTAAAAAAGCTGCATCTTTTTATTATTTAGTTAAGGCTGAAATTTTTTCCAGTACTCCTCTGATAGCCCACAAACATCGATCTAATATTGGCAGAACGATTGGCCAGTCTTAAGAGGGTGGCAGAACACCCCCAACATGTCGTGGGAGCAATGAACTTTTTATTATTTAGTTAAGCTTTATTTTTTAGTATGTTGTTGTAGCAACTATTTCAAGTATATATGCAAATTGGCAGAACAAAAGGCGGTCGTAACTACCTGGCAGAACGATTTAAATGTGCCGTATGCGCGCCGTGACTTCGTGCCTTCGGTCACAGATTAGTTTGTATTATGAATGCTTTAAATATAAACAATGATTTTGCACATTTATTTAGAACCTTTTTGTAATCACAGACCTTCATTTACCTTTGGAGCTGGTATTTTAATACTCATTCGATGGAAATGCAGCTTAAAATTTACAAAAATTTGTTTTTCTTTCGAGAATAACTTTGTAACTATGAGGGACACGAAAAAGTTGTACTGTTGGAAATTCAATTCTCTACAAAAAAGGTCTCTTGACAATTTTTCGTATATTGCTTATTTTCTGCGATATAGTGAAAATAAAAGAAAAATCTAATATTATTTACATTCAAACGCAAATATATTTTGAACTATGCTAGATACAAGAATGTGACTAGAAAATTTCATTTTCTAAAAAAAGCTTTCTAAATTATTTTTCGCATCTCACTTCATTTCGGAGATAAAGTGAAAATAAAGAATTCTCTTTTCGGATTTCGGAAAAATATAATCAGTATCGACTGAGAACCACAAATTATAATGTATATTCTTGTAATTGTATCATCATAATAATTGAAAAATGCGATTGCCAAGAAAAAATGTACTAAAAAATTTTGAAAAAATTGTGATTATTAAATTATTAAATAAATAAAATATTTTTTCAAGAACCATCGAAATTAATGATTGCAATGCTAAAAAAATTTTGAATAAATTGTGATACGTGAATTAAAAGAATATTTGTAATACATTTTTTTATAGAGAATTAATTTAAAAAAAAAATATTTGATAAACATCATGAAGTATATATATTACTTCATGATGTTTATCAAATAACATTTTTTATTAATTAATTCTCTATAAAAAAATGTAATAGAAATATTCTTTTAATTCACGTATCGCGATTTATTCAATTTTTTTTAGCGTTGCAATAATTAATTTCGATGTTTCTTGAAATATATTTTATTTATTTTATGTATTTCATGTCCCGGAACATTTTTGATATAATTCAAAATAATATAAATGATTCTACATATACTCACAATGTTATTTATCTATCTGGAATATGGAACTTTAATAATCACAATTTAAAAAAAATATTAGTAATTTTTTTCTTGGCAATCGCATTTTTCAATTATTATAATAATACAATTACAATAATATACATCATAATTTGTGGTTCTCAGTCGATACTGATTATATTTTTCCGAAATCCGAAAAGAAAATTCTTTATTTTCACTTTATCTCCGAAATGAAGCGAGATACGAAAAATTATTAAGAAAGCTTTTCTACAAAAAGTCTTCCAGTTATATTCTCGTGTCTAGCATAGTTCAAAAGATATTTGCGTTAGAATGTAAAAAATATTTGAAATTTTTTTTAATTTTCACTATATCGCTGAACCTTTTTGGTCGACCATCAAATTTTCTACATCCTAAAAAGAAAACAGTGGGCGAGAGCTTTTTTTGTTTTTTATTATTATTTTTATTAATTTATTATTAATGTTTCATTTCACGTGCCACCTATGCGATTGATATAAACTGCGCTGTGGTATTATCATTCTCAATGGCAAGCTACAGTTACTTGCCTATTTTGCAAAACATTTAAATCAGATATTAATATTAACTCTAATTGGTTAATCTGTTACCTTTGGCTTCCAACATTCCAAATCCCCCTACCGATTACTTATCACAAAATACAATAAAATTCTTTAAATGGTAAATGGCTCACATATGCCTAACTTATTAAACTAAATTTTCATACCAATGTTCATACAATTAAATTGCAATTCTGAAAATCTACAGCTTTGTAAAGGTAGCGTGTTGTCTCTCTTGTAATTTATAATAAAATCTAATTTACCAATAAATTCCATCGGTGTTTTGAGTTACTCACTGATCCAAGCAAAAACTCATGATAATGATACACCGATTATAATCTAACTTTTGTCGGCTATACACATAAAATAGTGTATTATGAATTTGTTGCTTTGGACTGACTTAATACATTTAAAATGAAAATAACAGTAGTTTTGCCCCTTTATCAAGGAGTTTTTGAATTGCATTAATACATTATTTTAGGTCTATTTAACCCTGCACCCAGTTTAATGGCTCTGCACTGATTTATATAAAGTTTATTTCTACCGCCATCAAACCCGTACCTATTTTTCTTTGATATTTGCTATTGAATAAACAATATCCCTACTATTTCTAAACTATAACATATTAATCCTCTTTTAACCTTTTGGTTGTTTCCGTCTAAAATGAAAATACAATTCGGTACTCACATAAAGAACTAAACACTAGAATAGCTTCAAGTTTCCTCTTAATTACGTTTATTTTATCCTGGTCTTTCATTGCGGCATTTTGATTCACTATATTTAGTCACAAGTTCACTGTTTCGCACTATAGAACGTAATGACGAATATGGGTCGGCGCTAGGAGGTGATA
The DNA here is from genome assembly GCA_963583905.1 of Stenurella melanura. NCBI lineage: Eukaryota > Metazoa > Arthropoda > Insecta > Coleoptera > Cerambycidae > Stenurella > Stenurella melanura. The sequence goes on from OY757310.1 coordinate 180,289,249, forward strand.
AGGTAGATAAGTTTTTTGGGCTTTAAAGTAAGTGATCTGTTCCGCACCAGAGGGCGTTATAATATAATACTAAACTCAGGTCTTTCATTAGTAAATACTTTTAAAGAAATTTCGACAGTAGAATTATTTGTAATTTAATTTCTATACACCTTATAGTCACATATAATACACCAGTGGAGAGCATTTTTCTTCAAACTTAATTCGGCATATACCTTTGAAATGATTGAGTCTACGAAAAAACTAAATGATACTTTTTGCATAGCAAATTATGCGAACTACTCACAGAGAGAAATCGCTTTGGAACATTTTGCACAATGTTGTGGAACAACGTCTTGTTGCATTTTTTTAAACAATTGTAAAATTTTAAGGCACAACGTTATATAGTTTTATACATTTTAATTGTGCATAATTCTTGTGCGGTTTATTTATCCAATATAAAGATTTAGGTACTATGAATTTATTGGAAACTTCGACCAACAAATTGGCGAAATTTAGAGTTAAATTTATTTATTTTTTCTCAACAAATCATAGCCAATTTAACTTAATTAATTGTTAATAGTGTCTTCAAACTATATATTTTGTTGCCATTCTATTTACAATTAGTTTTAAGTAATTGTTTAAAGGATTTGCACAACTTGTGTAACATAAATGTGTGATTTTATTTTATAAACGGTTGTTGACAAACTTGTGAAAGTAGGAGTCCCAATATATTTATTTCCGCTGAACAATAATAGTAATCTATGCCGCCCGCACAAATTGCATAATTTAATGACATACTATTCACAATCAGTTTGGTGATATTGTTTTAAACTTTTGTATAATTGTTTCATTTGTGCCACGTAAAGTTTATTGGTTAAAAATTGTACTGACTGCGCCGGCCATGCTACGCATATACGCGCAGGCAATTACGCATCAGATCCAGGTGATATTTCGTTAAGTGAAGACGTACACTTCCGAATTATACAAGTATTTACATTTGTGATGGAATTTGTTGAAAACTTATTAACCGAGTGGGGTTTCCTAGATCTAATTCCATGCAGCATTCACACAGGTAAGTCCTTCACACAGAGTTACAGATTTGCATATATGTTCTCTTAAATTAACTTCGTTAACATACAAATATAAAAATGGTTTCTTGTTTATATGCGAAGAATGCATGAATGATACCTATCTTCTAATACTTGATTTCGTTTACAGCTTGAGAGTAATTTTGTTTTCTTATGCGAAGCGACAGAAAGCTGTTCCTAAACTACTAAACCCAAAAGGCAAACTTGTAAAAGATCTGCTTCAAAACGAAGATAACACTTCTGATGGTAAGCAATACATTTGATTTTGGTGATGAACTGATAAATGTTATATTTTTTTTAAGAATATGACGTGACTACGACATAAGCTTTATTACTACAAACTGCGTTAATAGAAGCTAAAAAGAAGAAGCACTGGAAGCCTTCCAAATTAGAATTATTAAATGGATTTATTTTAAGCACAAATAATGTAAGTCACCTACTTCCTTTTAACTAGAACTTTATGCATATAAAATTTATCTGTATTTAAAAAAATATAAATGTTTTCATTTACCATATGATAATATATAAATGCATGATCTATTATGTATTGTTGTTCTGTTAAAATAAAATACTTATTCTTTAATTTTTTTTATTGAAATCTTTTATAGGAATGACTCCAATTTTGAAAATAATATTTCACAATCTGTGTTACAGAATAATACAATTAAAATGAAGTGGATACATATAGTGTGTGAAATGAGTGCACAGTGAACCAAAAAATATTTACATAATTTGGAGATTTTAGAGTAACAAATTGTGCAAAACTAACCCCAGTTCATACATTACTGAACAGCTTCTTTGAATTAAGTGTATATATTGTGCAAAATTAATTACAAAGTTGACAAAATAAACATACAATTTGTGGATTTCTCATTTAGAAATTGTGGAAAACTAAAAACACATTTTCTTAAAATACTATAAATGTTGTGTCACTTAAGAGCACAATTTTTTGTAAATATGTTTTACAAATGAAGAGGTTTAGATGTGAATGTTTGTTTAGGAAACCTTCAGAATATATTTAAAAATTTCACACAAATTGTAGAAACTAACTTAATCTGTTCAGAGATTTCTTCCACAAGTGGAATAAAATTATGTATTTTTATGCAACCACAATTCAAATATGTAAAGAATTCAATTTATGTGATTTTAAAGTTTGTACAAAACTTTCAAACAATGTTAATGCATAAACTGTACAAAATCATTGCTCCAAAAATGTATTATTTATTTGCACAAATTGTTCCTGTCACCATTTTAAGACCAATTTGGAGTACAATTTTCTACAATTGTGGTAAAATATCACACACATTTTTCTCTGTGCTGTTTTGCTAATAAGCCATTTTCACGAAAAATGGATAGTTTACCAGACAATAGCGAACAACTAAATTTTATCTCCTTCTATCCCCTATAAAGGAAATTGTGGGGGTGTTATGGAAGGACACATTTGAGGTTTTGTTTTAAACATAAACATAAAGGTCCACACAAAAATTTAGGATCTTAATAATTTTTGTACAAAGTCGGATTGATGATGTATTTTGAGCTGTATATTTGTGTGATGGCTCTTTGCTGAATATTATTCCAAAAATTATAGGATAAAACAAACCTGTTTATTAATATTTTATTCATTTCAGCTATGTTTTGGTAAATTAATAGCTCATTTAATTGCGCTGTATGAAAAATCAATATATTAATTTGTAGAATCAACCGTTGTTAATTTCATTATAAACAATTTAATATACGTTGTACTTCAAACAAAACAAATGGGAACATTTTCTTTATAGGATTTTGCAAACAGTGGAAAGAAAAGCTATCTATGAGAACTAAAGGAAAAACTATATATAAAAATATTAATGAAATCTTTGCATTCTTTCGATAACCTGACTTCTGGTTATGCTAACAAGTAAAAATTCTGAATTGCCATTCTCATTTTAACACTAGCATCCAACCTAGTCCCCTACGGCTAAGCAGGCTAAACTAGTATCTACATGATCCCCTACGATATGTAAATTCAGTTAAAAATGAGAATAAAGGCCTGAAATTAATTTATTTACGTACCTTGTCTTGAAAAATTTTTTCATTCTAATGAATTACATTTTCATAAAATCTCATTCAGTTTCTTGGAAATGCTTAGCCTTTGAAACGTTTTTCGTCCTTATTGTGGACTCATCAGAAAAGCCTAAAGCCACTCATAACGATGTTCCATGCAAAACTAAGACATTATCCATGAATGGTATAAAATAATTATAATTGACATTGACTGATAAAAAACAACAGATCTTCACCTATCTATTAGCTAACTAGTATTGGAGCCTATATGCTCTATGCATGTTTAAAAGTGAATTATTTATTATTTGCTTGCTTATAGTAATGAAACATTTTCTTTATAGGATTTTGCAAACAGTGGAAAGAAAAGCTATCTATGAGAACTAAAGGAAAAACTATATATACAAATATTAATGAAATCTATGCATTCCTATAAAGAAAATGTTTCATTACTATAAGCAAACAAATAATAAATAATTCACTTTTAAACATGCATAGAGTATATAGGCTCCAATACTAGTTAGCTAATAGTTAGGTGAAGATCTGTTGTTTTTTATCAGTCAATGTCAATTATAATTATTTTATACCATTCATGGATAATGTCTTAGTTTTGCATGGAACATCGTTATGAGTGGCTTTAGGCTTTTCTGATGAGTCCACAATAAGGACGAAAAACGTTTCAAAGGCTAAGCATTTCCAAGAAACTGAATGAGATTTTATGAAAATGTAATTCATTAGAATGAAAAATTTTTTAAAGACAAGGTACGTAAATACATTAATTTCAGGCCTTTGTTCTCATTTTTAACTGCATTTACATATCGTAGGGGATCATGTAGATACTAGTTTAGCCTGCTTAGCCGTAGGGGACTAGGTTGGATGCTAGTGTTAAAATGAGAATGACAATTTAGAATTTTTACTTGTTAGCATAACCAGAAGTCAGGTTATCGAAAGAATGCAAAGATTTCATTAATATTTTTATATATAGTTTTTCCTTTAGTTCTCATAGATAGCTTTTCTTTCCACTGTTTGCAAAATCCTATAAAGAAAATGTTTCATTACTATAAGCAAACAAATAATAAATAATTCACTTTTAAAACAAATCGGCTTTTCTACTGTCGTATTTTTAGTCAGTAAATAACACTTTGGTATTTCAACAAACATTTGACTCTTTGACCAGCATTACCAACCACTTGTTTGTATCATTTGAAAAGTTTATTCATGAATTGAGTATATTCAATCGAACACTTGTAAGGTCATTGATTTTAACATTGGAACTGTTAATGTTCGCGTATAGCTTATAGGACAAAAGTTATCAGTTTTTTCCAGGGCCGTCGACACGAAAGTATCAAGGTCAGATGATGCAATACTGAGCGAGAGCCTATTACTATGTGGGGCGATGCGGTGTAGTCGGTCAGCGCTGATCGATATTGTACCGCCTGTTCAACAAAAGGCGGTACGGAGAGAGCAAATCTTGTAGCATCGAGCCGGGATGTATTAGTGCTGCTGCGGTGGATGAATAAAGAAACGTGATATCATCTCTCTCACTATTTATTAATTGCCCTAGTGTTCATCATCAGCCGTACGGTTGGCGCATAGGTAATGATCTCGCTTACGGCAGACTCGCAGAAAGCGAATGACTTAGCTACATTCTTTCAGACAATCCACAACACAAACATGCCGAACACTTTAGAACAAGACCGCATCGAAAATGACGTAAACGAACTAATTGGTCATAACATCCAATTGACCAGACGAGAATTTCTAAAAGTCATGACCAAGCTCTCGGAAATAGTTGGCATTATCAAGACATTACCAAACGACAAAGCTCCGGGGAAAGACGCTATCGAGTATAAGCTACTCAAATATCTACCGAGGAAAGGCATTGTACAATTGACGTACATTGTAAATGCGATCCTGCGAATACAACACTGGCCTAGCCAGTGGAAATGCGCCGTGGTCGTGCCGATCCCAAAGCCGAACAAAAACTCGAAGCTCGTCGGCAGTTATCGACCAATATCGTTACTGTCGACGATCCCCAAGTTGGTGGAGAAGGTCATCCTTGTCAGACTAAACACTGCACAGGATGAACTTCACACTGACGACGAGTGTCAATTCGGCTTCAGGAAAGGCAGAAGCACGACGCCTCAGGTCGTCAGGATCGTGAATTACGTCAAAGTGCAATGCAACCTCGAGAAAAGCACCACTATGGTGCTCTTAGATGTTGAGAAAGCCTTCGATACCGTCTGGATACCGGGACTTATACACAAAGTAAACATACTAGATTTCCCCATGCATATAACCAAACTGATTCACTCCTACTCGACAGACAGGTCGCTGCAGGTCAGAGTGAACAACAAACTTTCAATACGGTGGGACATTCGCGCGGGCGTCCCCCAGGGGTCGTGCTTATCAACACAGCTGTGCAATTTATACGTATCAGACTTCCCGGAATCCCCGAATACCAAACTTGCCAAATACGCCGACGACACAGCCATGTACGTGCACTCGCACAACGCCCAAGCAGCGAACATGCTGCTGAAGGCACACATGGCTCGTGCCACGGCGTATTACGACAAGTGGAGGATTCGGGTTAACGTCGAGAAGTCTGAGGGCGTACTCTTCACGCGCCGAGCTACGAAAAATCGTATATTAACGCCAATTTCGATCAGGGGTCAAGAAATTCCAATGAAAAGGTGCGTGAAGTATCTGGGGGTACATCTAGACAGACGGTTAACATTTAACATACACGTTAACGAGACTGTACGAAAAGTCTACTCAGTGTCTAGGAGTCTGTATCCCCTCCTGGCAAGGGGTAGCCGACTAAACAGGACAAACAAAAAACTATTGTACACAATGGTGATTAGGCCGGCCATTACATACGCGGCGCCGGTATGGTGCAGCATCCCGGCCACGACAATGAAAAAACTCTAGGTCCAACACAAATGTATGCGCCTCATCTCAGGCCGCTACACCTCCCTCAGAGAACTATACGAGCGATGGAACGACATAACACCACTACACACACACTCTTTTCTACCACCACCTCTATCTATCATACACTTTTCTATCTATCATACACTTTTCGCCACCATGTCTTTTATTATATATGTACCTCTTTTCCTCTTTTTGCTTGTTACATGTTTGTATTTTTGTAATTTTTACTTCCCTCGCATACCGAAGGGAAGTATTGTATTCGAGAAAAAATCACCCTCCGAGATTTTTTCGGATTCTGACGTTTCAGAACACGTAGATTACGAAAATATAGGTTTTTCAATTCCGTCAGTCTGTCTGTCTGTCTGTTGGTGCATTTACTAAAAAACTACTTGACGGAGAGCAGTCAAATTTGGTAGATAGTTGACGCTACTGTCAGCGAAGAAATGGTAGAAATTTCACTGGAAAATATACAGGGTGGACCGTCTAAACGGAATAAATAGTGAAGAAAAAATGTTTGCTCAAATTTAAAATTTCCACGTTTCATGACGCGCTAAACCTATTTCAGAAAAAACAATTTTTTGAAAATTTTTTTCACCAACAATTTTGAAAAAATTTTTACCAAGATGAAAAAAATTTTTTTTACCTCTAATTTAAAATTTCTACGTTTCATGACACGCTTAACCTATTTCAGGCAAAAAAAACTTGATAATTTTTTTCACCAATATTTTTGAAAAATTTTTACTACTAAAATGAAATCATTTTTTTTTCTTTCTTCAAATTTAAAATTTCCATGTTTCATGGCATTCTAAGCCTGATTAAAAAAAAAAATTGAAATTTTTTTTACCATTTTTGAAAATTTGTTTACCACTAAAATAGATGGAATTTTTTTTTATTTCTTCAAATTTAAAATTTCCAGGTTTCATGATATTCCTAACCAATTTCGGAAAAAAAAATTTCAACATTTTGTTACCAGTTTGGAAAAAAATTTAACACTAGAATGCTCAAATTTAAAAGTTTCACGTTTCGTGACATTCTAAACCCAGGTATTTCAGAAAAAAAAAATTTGAAAATTTTTTTCGCCAACATTTTTCAAAAAGTTTTTACCACTAAAATAGACCGAATTTTTTTTATTTGCTCAAATTTAAAATTTTCACGTTTCATAGCATTCTAAACCTATTTTAAAAAATACATAATTTTTAAACTTTTTTAGCATTACCTACTATAGAATAGAAGGAAACTTTCCATTTTGCTCAAATTTAAAATTTCTACATTTGACATTTTAAACCTATTTCAGAAGAAAAAATTTTGAAAATTATTTTAACATCTTTTGAAAAATTTAAAAAAAATGAAATTGTTTACCCACCACTATACTTCCACTCCATTACGCGAATGTTGGATTGAAACTGTGACAGATGGCAATAATATCTGGCATATGCACCTATTATACTTTTATTGAAAAATGTACAGGGTGGTCATCCCAAGAAATAATTCAGTCATGGTGGACATTTGTAAAGGTATTTGCGTAAGCCTGCCATATGTGGCACCTGCTATTTAGTATTGAACTTTTGCTGTTGGATGAGCAATCTGTATATTTTTTTGACCAAAACTTATCAAATTTTCTTTGTAATAATAGCAATAACTATAATCCGATTATTATTTTCAATGTCATTTCGTAATTATTAATTTTTTAGAGTGACTGCCATGCACAAATAACGAGGGAAGTTCTGTGTAAATACCTTTACCGATTTTTATTATTCTGTCAGTTTCTGTTATACATTCAATTTAGACCGATAAAACTTCATTTTCAAAAATTCCAACTATTTTAAACTCAATTTTCCTTTCCAAAAACCACAAATTCCTAACGGCGAGCAGACTGTTGGGGCAATTTCCCTTTAATGAGGTTTTTCCAACTGAGTTCGTCCCCATCTTAGCAACAAAATTAAAATCAGTGTTTTTTCTACTCAATTACAGATTAAATGTTTTTATCTCAGTGCCCTAGAATTAAGTTTTTAATATGTACTTACAAGTTTAGCGATAATTTTAAGCCGCCACAGGCGGCAGGAGTCTTATCTGTCTTAATCTAAGTTTAGTTGAGCCGAACCGGCCGCGATCCGCCCAACCGCACTAACACCACGACGGTGTGCGACGTGGTTGTGCGGTTGGCTCCAGATCACGGTCCGGAGAGGCAATGCTTGTATATGCAAAATAAGAAATAAATTTGTTATGATGATGTTATGATGATCTCGCTTACGGTGCGAAAGGTCCCGAGTTCAAATTCCTACGCCTGCTGAATTTTTTTTCTTTATTTTTATGACAATTAATATATTTTTTAACAGATTCCTTTCTATCATTTCTTTAGGTTAGGTTACTAGGTTTTTATTCTGCTAAAAATAAGTTCATTCTTTCGTGTGATTTCTTTAGGTTAATAGGTTTTTATTCTGATATCTAATTGTTAATAATTATTAGAGCCGCAGGCAGTATTACCGTCGCGCCCACAGAATAACACAACATTAACTTGAAATCATTCGTTCGTAACGCGTCGTTAACTCTCGGTCCAACAATGCCGGCTCGATGCTACAAAATTTGCTTTCTCCGTACCGTTTTGTCGGTTCAACTCTTTCTTCCGTGCTACAACAAGTACCTAAAATCACGTTTTTTGGAACGGATCGTAGCTGTTTCCGGAATAAGTTTATGTTTTATGTATGGTGTTATCTTTTCCAATGTCCCGATGGTTGCAAGGATTGCGATATCTGAATTTTTCGTCAATAACTCGGAAAATAAGCATTTTATGAAAATAATTTATTAACATCAAATTAAAACTAAGAAGGTGTCCTCTATAGTAGGTTCATAAAGAGTGAAGAGTAGACCCAAAAATGAACGGCATTATCGTCGAGGAAACAGCTACGATCCACCGTCGATTGCGATACCGCTGTATTTCGAACTTAAATGAAAACTGGTAACTTGACCCCCTGTGATATATGCAACCCATATTACAATTGCATATATCAGCCGTTGCATATACGACAGTCTCACTTGACCGCGACACCGCTGCCTACTGACCTTGAACGAAAACTGTTAACTCGAGCCCCACATACGAACATAAACATTTCTAATGTAAAAGTCCACAGAAATCAGTGTTTCGGAAATACGTTTAAAAAATAGCAATCGTTTAAAAAAATTGAATCATTTTTTTCTTGATATTGCGGGGATGCATTTTACCTTGAAATAGGTTTAGAATGTCATGAAATGTGGAGAGTTTAAATTGGAATGAAAAGAAAAACGGTCGGTCGGTCGGTCTGTCTGTCTATAACATTGTTTCTGCGCACACGTTTTTTCTGGAACCCTTTAAGAAATTGTCGATTGACTCAATATTTGGTACAAGTAAGTATTATAACGAGATCTGGAACTAGATTAAATTTTGATCTTACTCCGGTGAAGATTTGGGGGGTTAAGGGTTCAGAAACTTGAGATTTGGTATATATACTGGAAGTCAAGGCCTCAAATTGTATAACATTTGCTGACGAAGAATTTTTAATAAAAGACATATAAATAAATTCACATTCACATTGTATTCACATAAAATTTAAAAAAATTAAAATTATCTAGTGTAGTGTTGATTATTTATTATTATTGACCCCCACGTATCTCGAAATTCGCCCAGATTCCGCCTATATATTATATAATAAAAAATGCTCCAAATTTATTATAGAGCTTAAATACCAGACGGCAGAAAGTTACGACGAGATCGTTTTCTTAAGCGTCAGCTACCTAACTATAGTCGAGCATAACTTCATTATTTAAATAAAGTAATTTAATTATATTCCAAGACATTTACGAGGTTGCAAATTCAGATTGTCATTTATTGGCATTATAAAGATTTGCAACCCGATTTTAAGACTTTCGCAATTATTTAGACCCCCCCACTTATTGATTAAAACATCAAAATCGTGTCAGTGCCAGATAAAAATATTAGGAATAAAATCTTCCGGCGTAAAGAAAGTTATGCAAAATTACAAGCGGCTTTGTGACCTTATTCTGTTGCATAAATAACCATTTGCATAACTTTCGCAAATTCTTTCCTCAAAATATATCATAATAAAGTTAATAAACAACTATTTGCAACGTTCCGACCATCGTAGCAGAGTGCAAACTTGACAGAATATGTTTAATAATTATAAAAATATTTTCCAAGGTTTGCATAAATTTCAGATTTTTTTCCCACAACTTATTACAAATTTATTGTTTTTTTGCTTCCTCCAATATTGTCTCAAAGATTAAAAATTTTCGCAATTTTTGCCTAACTTTTCACTATAGACTGGCCTTACTACTTATGCTACTGAATAGTATTAGCCAGCCATGCATTTTTATGTAATTGAAAATTATTTTTCCTGGACTAATATTTTGCCTCCTAATATTTCCCTGCTAACAAGCTACCATATCGTTTTAAGTTTCTTCTAGCCGTTTTCATTTACAAGGTAAGGAGCACATTCGTTGTTATTTTACACCAGACTTTCACATGTCACGAAGATTCACGCTTTATATCGATTTATGAGAGTTCAATTTACTTTGAAATTATCTGTTTATTTTTCCAATTTTCTCGGTCTAATATTTTAAACTTTTTTTCCAAACCAGAACCTCAACATCTTTATACCACTCTGAAATTTATATCGATAATAACGAAAAATCAGTCACGTCTTTACCAGTGAAACTAGAAATAATAGATATTTTTAATCGACACAGTAGAAAAGAGTATCCCGTGATAAAAGTTATTCGCTTGGGAAAAGTTAAGGACTTTATCATATGTTATAGGAGAGATTTCAAGCAAACGACCCATTTATTTTTTCTATGGCAATAACTTATCCTTTTCGGGTATTGATTGATTTCAGCACGTTTGAAATGGAATACTTCTTTTTTTTGTCGATTACCGAAATTGGCAATTTGGGAAGAATTTCCGCCATCCAGTATCTCCCGCTCCTTCACTAACGTATTCGAGGACCCTCTTACGTCGGAGGTCTAAGATCCCAGATAATAATTAATTTAGAAATTGAGATAGTTATATGATGGTTGTATTCGGGTGTTGTCGACGACGATTGTTATCTCACTTTGTTAACGAGAGTTAAAAATGGATTAATATATTTCCATACAGAGATATATATATACATATATCTCTTTTTTCCCATTTTGATTTATTCCTTCCACATCCACGTAGTGGACTGGAAGTATAGTAATAGTAAAAAAAAAAAAATCAAATTTTTTTTCGTTGAAATAGGTTTAGAATGTTACGAAACGTCGAGATTTTAAATTTTCTGTCTGTCGGTCTGTAACTTTTTTTTTGTCCGCACGATATCTCTGAAACGGTTTAAGATATTGCCTTGAAATTTTATACACGTTAGTACTATGACGAAATCTGAAACTGGATTGCTTTCTGAACCTATCCGGTGAAGGGTTGGGGGCAAATAGGGGTAAATAGGAGAAAATAAATAAAACAAGCTAGTAAGAGTAAAAAATTTTGAGATTTGGTTTTTATGCTACATATCAAGGCATCAGATTTCTTAATAATATTTTCATCCCCCGCACCACCCTCCATTATTATAGGGGGTGATAAAACAAAATTGAGATATTCACTTGAAATTTGGTACATATGTATATACCATGAGGATACCTGGAACTAGATTATATTTTGAGATGATTCCGTTGAAGGGTTGGGGGTTAAACAGGGATGTTTTCATAATATTTTTCAACTCTCCCATTCCATTATTAAAGGGGTTGATAACACAAAATTGAGGTATTCCCTTGAAATTTAGTACATATACAGGGTGATTTTTTTGGGCGTCTATAAGAAGTATATCGAGAAAGAAAAATGACATCGATCTGAAAATTTGGCTATAGGCCTAACGGGGTAGGATCTATTTAACGAGAATATTTTCAAAATTGTGGCATTTCCGGTTATACCGAAAGTTGACCCCAAATTTGTTATTTTAAATGGAATGCCCCCATTTCCAATTTTTTTTTTTAGGTTCTGCAGTTAATTTAAAGAACATTTCGTTAAAGGTTTCCTATAGCTAAAACTTATATTTCCGGGGATATTAATTTTTTTCCTAATATTTTGACAGAAAAGTTGTATAACATGAAAATTAATATCTCAGTAGCAATAATTGATAACATGTTAATTTTTCTATGAGGGTAAGACAAGGTATTGGAGTTACCCATCATGTAAGAAAATTATCGAAATATCCACTAAAAAGTGTCTAAAATTATTGACATATGTCGACCACACAAAAACAGCAAAAACTCGTTTTTTTTTTTAAATGGCACCACACCTAACTAAAGGCACCGTTCGATAGAGAAAAAAAATGCGCATCTAACCATGTATAATGTTCCTATACCCAAAATGTATGGTTCTTTAGATACATAATCAAAAAGAATATTGCAAAAAAAAAAATTTCTAGTTCCTTACGCAAAAGTCAATTTTGCAACTTAAATGTAAAGATCTCGGTGGATTTAGCATAAAATTTGTTCATATCTCGGTTTCAGAGCATCGTATAACAAATTTTCTTAAAATTTGTGTTTTTATGACGATTAAGATGCCGTTGGTTGCAATAAATTTTATGCAAAATCGACCGAGATATTTGCATTTAAGTTGCAAAATTAGTTTTTTGCGAAAGAAAGTCGAAAATTTTATTTTCTTGCAATATTCTTTTTATGAAAATATACGTCAAATAGAATGTATGAACCCAAGTAGAATTGGAAAATATTAATTTGGTCTTTTGCTATAACAGTCTCTTCAAAAAAATAATAATTGCAAAAAAAGTAATTAATATTTTGCAACAGAACAAAGCGCAAAATATTGTTAACATACGGATTTTATATTTGCTTCTACAGTACTTCAAAGTTCGAGGATCTGCCATGAAATGTTATTAACAATTGAAATTCCGCTCATTGCGTAGACGCACCTTATAGGGGAGTTCAAGATGAAGAAATTGATGGGTCAAACGTCTTTCTACGACCTTTGCAAAAATAAGTTGCAAAATGATTCTTTTTAAGAGAAAGTTAAATAACAATGGGCTTGTTCGGCATTTTTTTTTATTTTATAAATCGAAAGTGCAAGTATAAATTAATGGATCTGCCAAAAATCAGAATCTTATTTGCTCGTTTAGTATCTTAAAAACTATTACAAATCCCCATCTCGCGAAAAAGGGGCGTGGCCAGGCGCTACGTCACTATACGCATAGACTCGGCGATCTCAACAGATTTGATGCTTCTTACTTGTTATAATTATAAGTGTTTTCGAAGTATTGTTTGTCTTGCTTACTACTTGACAGTAGGGAGTACAATTTGGTGAAATGTCAAAAAATTACAATTTTCTCTTGCTCCTGCCGGGACGAATTTTCGATTTTGACCCGGAAATTTACGATTAGAATTCATCGCCGACCATCTCCTTTCCGTAGACACATAGAACGAAGTTCCAGTCGACGTATTTATTTAGTTACCAGCGTTTAAAAATTCCATGTTTTTCGACTTTTCAGGTTAAATTTGAAAGGTCCCAGAAAGCCATTTTTCTTACGTCACTTGCGTATAGTGACGTCACAAATGAGAGCTCTGTTTTTGCAACTATTACTAATTTCAACTCCTTATATCTCGAGAACGAAAAAAGTTAATAATACGAAATTTACGCGTATAATGAGAATATCGAGTACTATATGAAAAAGTATAAAAACCATATAAAAAGAATATCATGGAACAAGCCCATTGAGGCCGCCATTTTGTGTCAACACTATTTCTTCCGGATTCCTGAGGAAATTCTGTAGGGAATAGACCGATTTTTAGCTAATCCCAAAATATTTTCCTAATTTCCCGAAGTAAAGATACATTTTCAGCAATTGACTCAAATTTAGTAATTATTTTGTTTTAGATGCCTCTAATTATATCTGACCACTGTGCAATATTGTGTAACATTAAAATTATTTTTTTCGTGCATTTTTTAACAAGTTTTGTTGGTTCTTAATTGCGCGTTGTTACAATTTTTAAAATTAATTATGCTTTAAATCAAGATGTAGTAAGCCGAATGGCCTATTGGTCGGACAGACCTGCTGCGAAAACCGAACAGGAAACACGTTGTGTACTTAAATTAGTGTAGAATTCTAATACCAAGAAGTGTGTATAATAAATAAATATTAGACTATAAACATTTCTTACCAGGGTCAGGTCGTGGTATAAATTCGAAGACGGCTTTAAATCCTATGTATTCAATGTTTTCGTCGGACTTAAACTGAATCCACAGATGTCTATAGTTGGACGTGATTATCGGAGGAAATACATCCAAGCCACAACTTCGTGATATTAAGTTATTGTAGCCATGGCGACCATCCCTGACCTCTAAGTAGTCATTCGTACAGCCAACACTCTGCTCTATTTGAAAATAATCACGGAAATCCAGCTTGATGATGTGTTGTTCGGGTGCTGAAACAAAAAGCAGGTTATTGTTTTCTATTTGCATGCAGCGCTTGACGTCTACTCTTAAATCTTCGTAAATATTTTATATACCGGGTGACCCAGTCCATAGCGACACTAACCTTTCAATGAGCCAATGCATTATTTTCACATTTGGTGGAATGGTATGAAATAAGATTTTCAATGGGGTGATATAAACATTCAAAATAGTCGACTTCCGAAAATCGAATTTCTAATTATAGAAGCGACTTGGGCAAAATGGTTAAAGATCGGTTTATAAATAACTGTTAAATATTATCTCTTTAAGTATTAGGATAAAACACGATTTACTCTTTTAGTCCAGGGGAATTTGCAAAATAAGGAGGACACGTCAGCACGATTTTTGGTAGAGAGCTGGATCTGGGCGTATTAATGAAGGTATCGATGTTTCGCTAAAAATTTAAAATGAGCAACATGATTGTATATACAATATACATATTATACCTTTCTTCCCTTTTTTTGGCAGATAATCGAAATTATCTCGAAAACGGCTCATTATATCAATAAAATAGGAGAACTTTCCTTATAAAAAAATAATGTAATATACATTTCAACATCCCATAAACAAATAAAAAGAAATTGTTGTAGTTTTATTTAAAAAAATTATCTTGTCTGATCTATATTTTTATGAACTTAGAGGTTTTCATCACTAAACATGTTAGTCATCGAATTTCGTTGATAAAAAGCATAGATGTTTAAAAGTGAATTATTTATTATTTGTTTGCTTATAGTAATTAAACATATTCTTTTGGGGATTTGAGGATTTTGCAAACAGCGGAAAAAAACTATCTATGAGAATTAAAAGAAAAACTATATGTAAAAAATATTAATGAAATCTTTGCATCTTTTACTTTTCATTTGCTAGCATAACCAGAAGTCAGGTTCGAAAGAATGCAAAGAATGCAAAGATTTCATTAATATTTTTTACATACAGTTTTTCTTTCAGTTCTCATAGATAGTTTTTTTCCGGTGTTTGCAAAAGAATATGTTTCAAAAGCGAGATATAATCAATTCTTGTTGTTACTTATTTCTTTATAGATATAATGGTTTTACATTAATTGCCGAAAAACTGTGCGATAGGTCATTTTGTACGAAATTTAATAAGAAGACTTTTTTCTATTTGGCATTTTTTGATAAAATGAGATATTCGAGATATTTTCGATTTTCTGCCGAAAAACACGAAAAAACGTACCTATATACATGTATATAAAATCATGATGCGCATCAAAATTATTAGCGGAACCTTCATTAGTACCCCAAGACAAACCTACCAAAAATCGTGCTGATGTGCCTGTTTTAGTCGAAAAATCTAATTCCCCGGACTACTTCATTAAGGTGGCCATTCCCTAGAAAGAGACATCCGATACGGAAATATTTATTATTTTTGCCCATACCTTTTTTTCCTTAGTACGTATATTTAAAAAAACCATAAGAGTACCTAAGTAGAACCAAGACAAGACTATTACTATGAATTTTCGCTGAATAATTTCAGTGATTTGCAAAATAGCTAGATTTAAATTTAAGAATAATGTTAATCTTCCTATTTCGTAGTTTTAAATCCAGCTATTTTGCAAACCACTGAAATTATTGAGTGAAAATTCATAGTATTAATAGTCTTGTTATGGTTCTACTTAGGTACTCTTATAGTTTTTTTTAAATTAACGCACTAAGAAAAAAAAGTTATGGGCAAAAATAATAAATATTTCCAATGAAAAAAAAAAAAAAAATCACGGATTCTCGATGGATGATGGGACAACCTCTTATTTTTTAAATCTATGAATTATGAAAAAAATGACATGCATAATATCTACTTTCTCTTTGTAAGAAATCAGTAATTATAAAAGAAATGTTTTGACAATCAATTTTTACAACAACTGTTTTGAATAAGTTGGCCTTGGGTAGGTTGGATTTCTCAAACCTACTTAATGAAGAGTAAAACGTATTTGATTTTAATATTTGAAGGAATAATATTTTACACGTGCTCTCAGACAGAATTTTAACAATATCGAGCAGGTCGCGATCACCTACATATAAAATTTAAAAAAACATATCAGAAAAAAGATAATAAAATAACATCTGCATGTTGGATCATATGTATTTTGGATAGTAAGATCCAAATATGCAAACATGTACTGGCTGTTCCATTTAAAAAGTTGATTTCCTTGTAAATTACATCGAAACTGGAAGTCGGCGATTTTGGTTTTTTACATTAAATAATTGAAACTTTATCTCAAATCACTGTACAAAATATGAAAATAAAGCGTTTGTAAATTCAAAAGTTACAAGAATGTCGTCTATAAGCTGAACCGCCCAGTACTATGGTGTGTTTCTGGGTTATAACTTCAATAGGAATTTAATTTAATTTTATGTTTATCAATTTTTTAGATGCTTTTTTCGCCTTATACTATATTTTTTTATGATAAGAAGGTAATACTTCTTGAAAAGCAAAACTAGTTTGTTTGAAACTTTTTCGAATTTTCGAAGGTAATAGCAAAAAAAGTTCCTATTGTAGTCCATTTATTTACTTGGCGCTCTGTGTATCCACGGTACATCAAAAAGCTCTCAATGAATTAAATGATATTTCGTATCATAATACTGGAAACAAGATATAAATGGCAAAAATATGTGACCGTTGATAATAGCGTAATATATACATAAAACCTGCCTTGTGGATTTTAACTGTAATATAAAATATATGCTTCATTTCAAAGATGGCAAGAAAAGAAATCGTTACTATTGAAAAATTTACATAAAAATTACCACTCTAGAGAACACGGTAGAGTAGGACTATGGAGGTACAAAATTTTTTAAAGTTATATTAATACAAAACTTCTATATATCAAATTTTTTTTGTTATTCTTTAAAAGCGTATCAGATTTTCGTTCTGACAGTAGTGTTAATTAGGTACATTTCAAATGTTATTTCCATCAGTTATTTCTAAATTGACATGAGTATATTATGAAATACCAGAAAAAGCTATGAAAAAATAAATGAAAAAGTAATAAAATTATATTTAATGATACAATGTTCAAGTCAGTATATAACGTATTATTAAGTGCTTCAAAATAGGAAAAACAATAATAATACAAAAAGGACCAATCATGTTTGTAAGATTTTCAGAAGCTTATCAACAGGATATTATTACAAATCTAAGAGGAAGTCGTATATTTGTTACTGAGAACCTTATAAAAATATTCAACTAACAAGCCCAGTTAAAGGTAGAGAACAAGAAATGTGTTTAATCATCTGATGAAAATATTTTTGAATAATACTTGAAAAGAAATAAACTAGTAATTCTTTTAACAAAACAAGAAATGATGTCAATGAACCCAGTAATTGACATTCGCACTGTGCATGCTACTTTCAATCTCACAAAAATTATAGTCATTAATCCTAATGAAAATGAAAAATACGGTTACAGTCTTTTTACACCAAGCTGAGGCATTTGACACAGCGTCCCGTAGTGTGCTATTAAAGAAAGTAAATAAACGAGTGCGATATACTTAATGATTACGAAACTATTAAATCGGTATGCCTCAAGACACCATATTAAGCCCAATATTATTCTTAGTTTACATAAACGACATAGCCTCTATAAAGCACTTTAATGGATATATAATTTCTCATACAGATGACACTACTAAGATCTGGGATCAATTCAAGGGGTTCAGTAGAAATACTTAACACGTCGATATGTATGAGGGATAGCTTAGGTTTTAGCTTTGGAGGTTTTCTATTATATGTGGTGTTATGTTTATGTTTATATATACTGTTGATTCAACTCTGACCTTAAAACTAATATATTTCTCATTTCGTATACTAGTTGACAACAAAGTGGTCACAATTCTATTATGACCAGAGCCCGGCGCAAAAGTTGTTATGCCAGAGTCGGTCTTCACACACAGATAAATACAGTGTTTTGAATCCAGAATCTTCTTATTCACACTAGCAAATAAATACATTATTTATAGGAAACAAATTCTTTTACGTGAAGAAATAAAAAGTATGGCATAAAGCTCATAAAATAATAAATAAATAACTTATTATTAGAAATTTGTAGAAATTATTTATTTAGTATAGTTGAGCAAGTAGATGTAGAGATGTTTACTGAACCTGGTGGATAAAAAACACCAGACTTCAGCTGCACATTATATATACCTGCAGCGTCGGTCTAATTGTCTAACCGAAAACAAAAAACTCGACAATAATTAATGAAATGTAATCATCTCCTATATGTTTCTTCCCAACAATATTAAATAGTTCTTAATTTAAAATGTTATTTTTATCTGTGCACATAATACAAGGCACTATATTTTAAAAAATATAAAGAGAATTTTCGACACCCCAAAGACACTGCCAGTCTTGCCGCTCTTTTCTACTTTTCTTACAACAACAAATAGGATACGGTAAACAATAATAATAGTAAAAGAAACAGCAAATTGCGTTTTATATTTTGCAGAAGACTTTAAACAAGCAGAAAGCACTTGAAATAAAGAAGGTCCAACATTATTATTTTATGACACAACTACCAATGGCATGTGAGCCTGTTTCATATACATATACGCATTATAGAATCAACATACTACAGACTTGTCCGTATATAAGTCAGCTTTTGATAGAAATAAAAAATATGTCGTGAATTATTATGCCGTCGAGTGGCTATCCATTAAATGAAACAGTACTTTCATGGATTCAAGATTTTCTGGAACTGTGGTTTAACTGTGTAGAACTTCTCTGTACCAGCCGTGAAAAAACACTTTCATGGACACGCAAGTGGAACACTTTAAAACGTGTTTCATCTGAACGTCGTAAAATCTAAAATTTAGTGTATATGCGTGGATATTTTTCACGGATCCCTCTAGTAGTACGCGACCTTTAACGTAAGCCGGTAACAGATCAGTATACATACAGTAATTGATGCATTGAACATTATATTTGATTTACGTCAATACATTTTTAGAGTATTAGGGGGTGTTGCTGAAATAGAAACAACCTCTCTGTTGAATATTAATTCAAATATGCGCCGATTAAATTGGTAGACGTTGAACTATCCTTTTCACAACACAAATGGATATTTAGTGAAAGGCGCCAAAGTTTAACTTCGGACCATTTAGAACAAATGCAAATAATACATTTTTATTATTCTAATAATGCATAGCTACTAAGTGTTTGTGTTTGTGCATCCAACAATAAATGCCTCAAAGTATGACTTATAACCCCTTCGGAGCCATTTACCTTTAAATATTACGGAATTCACTACATACAATTATAAAGTAAGATATTGCGCATGAAAATGTTTATATAGTTCATATTGTGCAAAGCCGATTCTGGCTTTTACGTCATAACTACCTCTGAGCCGGAGTCTGATTTTGACTGTTACCTGCAGCTTAAAAATCCAATCCACAGCTCTAAATATGGTAAACATAGCTTTGACTTCCAAACAACATTTTTATAGTAGTAGAAGTATAGAGTGCTCCCAGAAATCGTAACTATTTATATAGCTGACACTTGCAATAACTGTGGAAAGCATATTAAAGCTGATCTAAAAAGCCAAATAGTTGTTACATCCATTTGATTGCTCAAACATGCTGTGGTAATGTTACAACAGAAGAAAGATTTAAAACAAGTGACTTTGAGATTTTACAGCTAATTGGAGGTCCCCTAAAGTTTTCGCAGTAAGCATTTAACTGGGTAACTATTCAGACCATACTGTACTACTTGAGTTTACTCGTTTATAATTTGAGTAGCTTACAACTGAATTTAAAATGTACATTCTTAACCACTTATCCGTTAGTACGCTCCAGTAATTACTATTTATGTTCGACAACTTTTTCCATATGGTAACTCTTACGAGTCAACATTGTTTCAACGTACCCGTTCAAATATGGTAACAATTAGGGTTAATAAGTTTCATAGCAAAGTATTTTTACAACCCTACAAGGGTAAACAATGGCTCTTGTGTTTTATAGCGCAGTAAAACCTCTTCGGTAAATTCAACAATGAATGATAAATGAACTGATGGCGAAACAATGTAATTGTCTATTTTCCGGTGTACAGACAGTTCTTTTTATATTGTCAGTCCGATGTAGGTTATGTATTCATCAATTTATGAACTCAAGCCTTTAAGGCATCATTTCCAGGTGTAGCAAAAATAATCGACAGAGGATTTCATTATATTCAAGAAACAGTGTGTGACGTGAGAGATATTTTTGAACTTCTCGTTTATTGTACTATTTATAGCCATAATGAGTGATAAATATTTCGCATTTGATTTCACGGCAAATCAAGAAGTGAACCAAAATGAGAGGAAATTAATTCAACGTATTTTAGTGGTATAGTATTGAAAGCACAAATCTTATAGAAAATGGCTTCCGGTGGAATCGTCTGAAATTACAATATATTGTAGTTATTGACATCCTGGACAAATATCTAAACTAACACAACTTTAAACAAGCTAACCATTATAATCTTCGCAGATTTACTGCACTTGTTATATAATTGTTGCACATTCTATAGGATACTCTTCACAGTTTTTTTTGTAAATAATATTAGTGTCAAACATTTTTTGTTTAATTACAAAACAAAAAAATAACTTTTTTATTTATTGATAGATTTTTTTAAAGAATAACAGGGTTCTTCCTCTAGCTAACACTAACTTATATGCCAAATTTTAATATAATCGGACTTTTCGTTCTTAAGTTATCATGCTTACAAGAAACGTGACGGACGGACAGACATACGGACGGACAGACAGATAGATGGACAGACATTTTGAAAGTTTTCGAAGAATTCGATCACCAACACAGTGATATGAACATCTTTTCTCTACGAGCAATATTACCGGTTTTAGAAATGTGCCGATCGAATGCAATATATTCTTCGTTTTGTATTTGCGAAAAGTATAATGGCCAGTATTCAAGTTAAATCTTCTTTCAGTCTAGTAATACGATACCATAATATTGGATAGTGTGTAATTATGAACTTATGTTTATTTTACCAAATATAGCACAAACTAGTTATTAGTATGGTATAGTATTCTCTGTTGAAATTGGGTGATATCCGCTATACAGGGCAATTTCCAGATGCACAAATTATAGAGACATCTTTATTTATTATTTTTTGGAGCTTAATTAAGAACATTTTACTCCAAAATTATAATAAAACACTTTTCATAAACCTTGGTACTTCTCACGCCTTTGGTGATCGCTTTGCATGACGGATATCACCCAATTTCAATAGGGAATATTTTAACACGCTGTTTTATACAGCGTGACCCATTTTGAATGAAACACCCCTGCCCAAAATGTGTCTATTGTCTGATTTTAACGGGAAAGCTCTACTTTATGACAAAAACTTAGAGATACATTTCAATTTTCAAGACCTACTATGATTTTTTATCAATGTCAAAAATGGTCAAATTTGATAAAAAACGATTTCTTTCAATAAAATCTAACTATACCACTGGATTCAGAAACATCTCAGGTGGGTAGATCCAAAATTTCGTGAAAAAATATTAAATAAACAGATTTATGACAAAATGTAGGTAATATTTCATAATAACTTTTACATGATTTTTGCCCATGAAAAATAAACAATAGAAATATAAATTAAGTGTATAGTTTTAATAAATATTGTCTCTTTATTGAGTCATGACGGTTAATAATAGGGTGCCATGGAAAACAAATTTTAAAGTCGGACGTGAAATCTTTAAAATACGCATATACTCAGAGTATATTATTATTGAAATTATAAAATTGATCAACAATATTATCAAATATTAGTTCATTTGTTTGAAGTTACAATTATGGATACTCTAAATGTAGTAGAAAAAATTCATCTTGTGAGTCTGAGAGGAGATAATGACAGAATTTTGGGAGAGGCATGTGAGATATTTAATAATAGGCACCCGAATAAGCCCAACATCACAAAAAGTACTGTTTCTAAAATAAACAAAATTTTTAATGAGTTAGTACAGGAAATGAAGCTGAAAAAGTGGCAGAACCTCGCAATTTTTTCGTCCAGCATTGATTTGTACAAAAATTTGGGATCAGGCTCATTTCACCTCTAGTTCATTTTCTATATTGAGCCGTTGTACGCTTTTGGTTTTTTAAGGGTGAAAACTACCCCTAATTGTAAAAAATTATAAAATAACATTTTAATCTTTAATATGGTCAACATTTGGTTTGGATTAGTTAAATAATGATTGTTTTATGCTTTAGGATATAATATAATATTTCAACCCTTAAAACCACCCTTGTTGGAGCTATATATAAAAAATTTATTTATCCTAAAAGAATGATTTCGGCTTGCATCGATTTGCATAAAAATTTGGGATTAGGATCATATCACCCTGTACTTCATATTCTATATCATGCTCATGGGCGTTGATTATTTTTAGGGGTGTAAACTACCCCTTATTGTCAAAAATTATATAAAAACATTGTAAACCTTAATATGGGTAAAATTTGGTTTTGATTGGTTAAATAATGATTGTTTTATGCTTTAGGACATAATATCATAATATTTCAACCCTTAGAAACCACACTTAATAACATTGCAATTTTTATAAGTAATTTAATAGATCTATACAGAAAAAAAAGTAGAATTACATACAAAAACATTTATTTACATAAAAATACGAATTTACAAATACAAAGTGGAACATATTATAACGTATTACTGCCGAAAAAACCGGTTCTGTGGTATTACATATATTGAAAATGCCCTATTACACTCCCAAGCGGGCTATTCGAATTTTTCGAAAAAAAAAATTAATTCGTTTCATAAACATAGCTCCTTCATTTTTGGTGATAAAAAGTTTTTTCAAAAATGATTTTGTAGGGTTTTTCAAGAGCTATAAGACTATGTGAATTAAATTTCGTAAAATCCATTAGTTTTTAAGTGGGGTGAGTTTAAAGGGCTCGAATAAGGGGGTGTTTGCTCGTAAATAGAGGTTTTAAACAGCTATACCTCGCTAAATATTCACTGCAAAGAAAATATATGTACAGGGAAATTTTAGTTATTAAAAAAGCTACAATTTAGTACTCTATCATTTTTTTCGTATCTCCTGTATTTTCGGAGATATTTTGAAGAAAAGGGTGAAAAATACGAAATTGCAAGAAATCAATTTATTTTTAAACTCCAATTTTTCTAAAATTAGGCATTTTAAATAGGTCAAACTTCTTGGGTGTATTGATAATACATATATAAAAAGAATTACAGAAGGGTGAAGAACAATTTTAATTAGGAGGGTAGTTAGGGGGTTGTTTTCACTGAATTTTTCGTAGAAAAAAGTAGGTACCGACCTTATTTTGATCATAAGTCGCTCAATTTTTATGCTAGAAACTTTTTTTTTTTGTTTGAAAGATCTAATTGTATACTTGAAAAAAGATTCTGTAAGTTTTCCTCGAAAAATGCAAAGTTTTCCCGTTATTTGGCTTTGAATATTTCAAATTATGCATTTGACGAAAAAAGCTAACCTTTAACATGCCGTATCTTGGTTTGTATTGGTCGTAGAAAAATTATAAAAAAAGGATTTTGTTTGTTTTTCTAAAAGCTACAATTTTGATATCTACAGTTTTTTGATTAAATGCATATTTTTCGAGTTATTCTCAAAAAACCCTCTAAAAAAGTCGATTTTTTCGTCGAAAAACTGTTACTTTCAACCGGGAATAAAAATATTACTTTTACGAAGAAAACGTAAAGAACATTTTTTTCTTAGAATTACTTTTTCCATCGATTTCCATGGATAAAATGTAATGAAAAATTTCCACCCCCGAGATGGGGTGGCAACCACCCCCAAGGTTTTAGCGTACAGCGGCATGATATAGAAAATGATCCTTGGGCTACTCCCTACCTTCTGTGAAAATTTCAAGTAAATCCATGCTGGACGAAAAAATTGCGAGCCAAAATGCTTAATTTCCTAGCCTAAGTGTGTTTGTGTGTTTTAATGAGCTGTGACAAGGCGCATTATAAGAACGGATAATGTACAAAGAAGACCCAGGTGCGAGCAGACCGTTTTAAATTATTTTAACAATAATCCAAACGCCAGTGTAAGAGTAAGCTAGCTACTCTTACACTGGCTAGCTATATTTGAATTTACCTAGAGAAAATATTCGCCGATGCCTTAAAAAGAATAAGGTAAAACCATTCAAACCCAAGTTTCTACATACGTTGGAACCTGGTGATGATGAAACACGGATGGAATTTTGCTTGTGGGCTCAAGGAGAGTATCTTAATAACAGAAATTTTTTGAAAACTACTTTATTCAGCGATGAGGCAACTTTTACCACAAATGGGGCGGTATCGTCACAAAATTGTAGGTTTTGGGCTACAGAAAACCCAGAGTGAGTCATTAATTGTAAAAGACAGTATTTCCAAAAAGTTAATGTTTGGTGTGCTACTCAATGAAACAATCATCGTTCCTTTCTTTTTTGAAGGTAATCCGAATAGCATGCAGTTTTTACAGTTCCTAAGAAACGAATATTGGACTATGCTACATGAACTTTCAATACAAGAAAGAGTAAATCTACCCTTTCAATTAGATGGCAGCCCTGTCCATAATACCAGAGTGGTTACCAGATGGCTTAATGCCAACTTTCCTAATCGATGGATAGGTCGAGGTAGCCCGTTAATTGGATGGCCACTCCGATTCCCGGACTTAACACCGATGGACTTATTTTATGGGGTTTAATAAAATCTAAAGTTTACAGGTCACGCCTAAGTAATAGAGAAGATTTGTGTGCAGGAATAAGACAAACTTGTGCAGAAGTTACCCGGCAACAATTACAGAATGTCGTAAAGAATATTAAAAAACGATTCGACAAGTGCATCGAAATAAACGGCGGCCTTGTAGAGGCTACAAAAATTTAAGATGAATTGTATTATTGTGTTTTAGTTTTAGTGCAATGTTGTAATGTGTTGTTATTTTGTTTATTAAATACCTAATTATTATTACTTTCAATTGTTCATACATGTTTTTAAGTCAAATATGATTAAGTTTATTTAAGAGACAATATTTATTAAAAGTATTCACTCAATTTATCTTCCTATTGTTTATATTTCACTGGCTACTTCGATTTTTAGAAAAAATCATGTAAAAGGTATTATAAAATATTACCTAGATTAATTTTGTCATAAATCTGTCATTATTTAATATTTTTTCACGAAATTTTGGATTTACCCATTTGAGATGTTTTTAAATCCAGCGGTATAGTTAGATTTTATTAAAAAATATCGCTAATCAAATTTGTTCATTTTTGACATTGAAAAAAACCATAGTAGGTCTTGAAATTTACTTATCTCTAAATTTTTGTCACAAAGTAAAACTATCGATGGCCTATCTTTTAAAAAAGCCCCGTTAAAATCAGATAATAGACACATTTTTTCAGAGGTGTTTCCATTCAAAATGGGTCACACTGTATATGTGCTAACCAATTCGTACTATATTACTTGGTAAGATAAAGGCAGATTCATAGTATTACTAGACTGAAGGAACATTTAACTCGAAAACTGTAGTAGTATTAATAATGTACATATCATGGGTATTTATTATAACAGTTTAGTTAACATTTGCGTCAAACGCGTTACTTTTATATTTATTTTAACGTGAATTGCTGTATTTCGGCCTAAGGAGACGTATCCATGTAGGGCATTATGGACCAATCAACTTTCACAACTAGATCTTGGCTGCGAAAACGTTAAGATGACCACAGCTTATACGTTGGTTTGGAAACTTTAAAACTTTTTATTTCAAATATTTTTACTGCCATAACATTGCCGCAACATAATTTAATAACCAAATGGCTGACATTCCTATTTGTATTTAAGAATCATCTGCAATATATCTTATAGTCATGAAATGGCGTAATAGCAGTTATAACAAATAGTCGCGATTTCTGTCCGCACTGTATATTTCACTGCCAAAAATTCGGTTTGGCAGCTAAATTGTATTTTTCACATTTGTGGCTGTGAGCTGGCTTTTACAGTTGCAGATAATAGCCATAATAAAACCACGGCCAGTTTGCTGTCAGTAAATGTGTAAATTAGTAAATAAAAATTTTAAATATTTCTTTATGCTATTGGCTTCTTTCGTATCCACAATATTAAATATTGCACATAAAAAGCAGATAAGTGTACATAGTACACACTTAACAGTTGCTATTAATTACTTCCACACTCACGTAGTGGATTGATTGAAAGTATAGCAATCGTAAAAAGAAATTCAAATTTTGTTTTTCTTGAAATATGTTTAGAATGGCATGAAACGTCGAAATATTAAATTTAAGCGAAAAAAAATTCTGTCTCTCTGTCGATGTCGGTCTGGTCTGTCTGTAATTTTTTTGTCCACACTTTTTCTCCGGAACGGTTTAAGATATTGACTTGAAATTTTGTACATATTTGTATATATTATAACGAGATATGGAACTGGATTGTTTTTTGAACATAGGGTTGGGGGGTAAATGGGTGAAATGACTAAAGCAAGCTGGTAAGAGTACAGAAACTGGATATTTGGTGTATGTACTACAAGCTAAGGCCTCAATATTTTTTATAATATTGTCCATACTCATTATTAAAGGAGTTGATAAAATAAACCTGAGATATTCACTTGTAATTTGGTATACGTATGTATTACAATGACATCAGGAACTAGATTATATTTTAGGATTATTCCGTTGAAGGGTTGA
The DNA here is from genome assembly GCA_963583905.1 of Stenurella melanura. Classification (NCBI taxonomy): domain Eukaryota; kingdom Metazoa; phylum Arthropoda; class Insecta; order Coleoptera; family Cerambycidae; genus Stenurella; species Stenurella melanura. The sequence goes on from OY757310.1 coordinate 180,316,466, forward strand.
GCGTTAAATAGGGGTAAATAGGGGAAAATAGGTAAAGCAAGCTGATCAGAGTACAGCAAGTTGGAATTTGATGTATATACTAGAAGTGAGGGACGCAGATTTTCTTTATATATTTCCCATCGTCCCACCACCCTTATTAAAAGAGTTGATAAAATTAAATTGGGATTTCCACTTAAAATTTGGTGCACGTATGTATTATAACGACATCTGAAACTAGATTATATTTTGACATGATACAGAAACTTGGGATTTCATGTATATACTAGAAACCAAGGTCTCAGATTTCCTTCTAATATTTTTCAACCCCCTCTCCCACCTCCACTCCATTACTAAAGGGATTGATAATATAAAATTGAGATATTCACTTGAAATTTGGTACACGTATGTATTATAAGGACATCTGGAACTAGATTATATTTTAAGATGATTCTGTAACATCTACCCCAAATATTATTAAAATTCTATGACCAGTAATTTCCACATATTAAAGTTCAAATATAGTCAAGGTGTTTCCTTTAAAGTAACTTTGATCACAAATCTGGATGTGGAAGTAGTGGTTGCTTAGGCAGCGGTTCATTTTTTACACAAATCCGCTCACTACATTTAGAGTCCATGTTTGATGTAAATATTGAGAGCTGAGTATTTTGAACAATGTTTAATTTCTTTAAATTTATTATCAGTTAGGTACTATAAGTATTATGATTTATTATTTTCATGTGGAAGTGTGATACTTCGGAGCAACGCGTTAACTTTCTGAGTTTTGGTGTATTTTTAATGATTATAAATTAAAATCAATATACGTAGTGAGCTACTATACCACCCTTTTACAATTTTAGGTGTGAAAATCTGGCAAAAACATTGTTAATATAATCCCTAGCTGGTATTAAAAAATGAGAATAATATAAAAAACGACGTTCCAATCTACAAAGTGCAGAAAAGCGTAACAAAAACGGCAGCATAATAAATTAGGCCGATTATTTAACGATGTGGAAACTGCACATTATTTGCATTGTGTTTTCTATTTTTCTTTCACTCTCTTAAGCAATAAATTCACGTAAGTACGACGTTAATTTGGAGCAATTTCTCCAACGAAATCATAAATCTCTTCCCTAATTCGGTATCTTGTATCGCCCTCATTCCAACTTGGACCACGCGCCTCCCAAGACCTGTAACAAATTCGCAATTTACACTTATCAGCAACTGAAGTGAATTCAAATAACTGCCGGATAAAACTCTCCAAGGTAGGTAGATACTATCTTTGTTACCAATTAAACTATTTATGCCACTGTACAGGGCGTTCTCGTGTGACATTCATGACATATTTTTGGCTGAACTAAAAGAAACAATGTCATAAGATTTTTTTCTTATCCACAACGGCTCGGCAGACGTTCTGTAATTCGTGTAATGTTTCAGTTGCCCTTCCTTCGCTGTGTAGCGAGTTCACCGCCACTAACACCGAGTTCTTATCATAATTTAATCAATCTGGTTTCGAAATCTACCGCCAGGTAACAACCTAGTGTACGGGCGACGCGTCGTGGGTATAGTTAGAATTCAATATTAACTATCATATAGGTATTGCCAAGGCAAAACTGATAGCCTTTCACCCCCTTTCAACTTGTGTGTAATGAGGCATTCATAAATTCATGTCACATTACTAGATTTCGGTTCACCACCAGCGCACGAGCACGCATCAAAGTTGAACCCCGTGTGGGGATCTCGGATATAAAAGCACGATGAAATTCGACACATTGGTCTTCAGCGTGCTGAGCTGGGCTAATATCAGTATAGTACTGTTTGCGTCGTTACTAAGCCGGACCCAAAATTAATCGATCTCTAGGCTCTTTAGCGTGCTGACTTGGAGTCCCTTGTGTTGACAAGATATTTATCGGACGCCGTTACGCCGCCGAAGGTACTCCACAGGTGGGTAGCGACGCTACCGTGCCAGATCGAATATATGACGACCTTTAGGCTCTTCATCGTGCTGATCTGGGGTCTGTTGTGTTGAAAAGTTATTTATCCAACGCTGTTACGCCGTCGCAGGTATTCCACAGATGCTTAGCGACGTCACCAAGCCGAAGGGGATATAAACTCTTCAGCGTGTTGAGGTGGGGTTTTATAACATCGAGAACATCGACGCCACGACGAGATATAAAATAGCCATTACTTCGTCACATGTTACTCTCACCTGCTTCGCACACGTACGATTCGATAATATCCAGAAACCGTAAAAGATACGGAAACCAGTATATAAATGCACATTATGTGACACCGCTGCATTTACCTGTTTACAAGGAACAAATTGTTTATTTGTGCAATGTATTTGTAATGAAGTTAATAAAAAAAGTTGGAAAAAGATTAGAGTAGGAAATGATCGGAAGGGGTAGAAAACATTCCTTTTATAACGGGTTCCGTAACATGAAGAATTAGGTCAAAAAGGAAAAGATAGCAATACGCTTACCTTTTTTGGCCTATAGCAAGATGTTTTTACTCTGGTGAATCTTTTCAAGAACTGCTTATTTTTAGAGATAAGGCCATTCGGCAATTCTTAAAAGTGGGGGAACAGAAATTTAGAAGTTGAAAAAGAAAAATATGAAAAAAATCAGATGAATGTATTTTCGAAATACATGGCCTTTTTATTTGCAACTTTTCTGTAAAGTGAGTTTTCGCCGAGTTCTTCCGGAAAAACATGAAATACTACCCCTTTCTTTGAAATTGTAGTTCTTTAAAAATGTGTAATTTAAAATTTTTTTAAAATTCAGACGTGTGTATTTTTTGTCAATTGGAATTTTTTTGTAATTTGCTAATTACCCGAGTTACAGGCAGCTTTTCACGATAAATAATGTACTACATTTATTGCACATTTTCAATTTAAAAATTATATCGAACCTTTAAAAATGGTATAACTATATTAGGTTTCATATTGTTTTATAATAATATATATAAATCATACTCATTTTCTGAATTTTCACATATTTTTTAATTGAAACTTTCCATTATTTATCGTGAAGAACTGCCTGTAACTCGGAAAATTAGCAAGTTTCCAAAAAATTTCAAGAGACTAAAAATATTTAGAAGGGCTCAATGCACACGTCTGAATTTTTTCAAATTTTTAAATTACATGTTGTTAAAGCGCTACAATTTCAAAGTAAGGGGTAGTTTTTCATGTTTTTCCGGAAAAACTCGGTGAAAACGCAATTTACAGAGTACTTACAAATAAAAAAGTCTTGTATTTCGATGATACATTCATGTGAATTTTATCAGATATTCTTTTCAATTTTTACATTTCCCTACCCCCACTTTTAGGAATTTTCGAATGGCTCTATCTCGAAAAATAAGCATTTCTCGAAAAAATTCACCGGAATAAAAATATCTTATTTTTGGCCGAAATAGGTATTTTATTTCATTTTTGACCTAATTGTACAAGTTACGGAACCCGTGATAAAGGGGATGTTTTCTACCCTATTCTAATCCTTTTCTTAAGTTTTTTTTTATTAACTTTATTACAAACACATTGCACAAGGTATCATCAAAATCCATTCCCTAGCACTCAAGTTAGAGGTGAAACCCGCCGTTGACTGGACTATAGTGGCTAGCACGGTATGCACCCATAATAGAACGCGTCTCCACTTTTTCTGCAGTAGTTCAAATTCAAATTCAAATTCAAATGTTTATTGGTCTTTTTTTGATCAAGTACATGATATAAGACAAGTCACACTAGTTAAGTAATATAACATAAACTTATACTAAGAGTCGAATACAGTGTAAAACACACAGTTGTATAAGACGAGGACATGGAACACTGAAAAATGTACAGTACAAAACTTGTAAACAAGAGAAAAAAAAAAAACGTTAACTTGCTGTGTATTAGTATACTTTAAATGCAGAAAAACTCTGATAGAGAATAATAACATTTTATTGAAACATTTTTTATAGGATTTTGCAAACAGCAGAAAAAATAACTATCTATAACTAAAAGAAAAACTTTGTGTAGAAATATTAATGAAATCTTTGCATTCTTTCGATAACCTGAATTCTGGTTATGCTAGCAAATTAAAATCCTAAAATGATTTTGTCTAATTTCTTATTTGACATTTCTCATTCTAACACTAGCATCCACACAGTCCCCTACGGCCATGCAGATTAAACTAGCATCCACATAACCCCCTACGATTATGAAGATTCAGTTAAAAATGAGAATTCTTTGACTCTGGACGTTGTTTACCCAATCTTACACTTCTCGAGATATATGAGCAGTATATTTAATACCTATATTTTCTAAAAACTAGTATTCTTGATCGTTTATTATGAATTATACAAAACACGTGGACTTTATAGTCTAAGCAATTCTAAGCATTTATTGACTTTTGACATTTTTTAATTAACCTCGCCACCCTTCTCAAAGTATAGGCATTTAAAAATAAAAAACGTATATTTAAGCTTTCTTTGTCAAAAAAGTAGTAAGTATTTACGATTATTATTGGTTTTTGATTATTTATTGGGACATTAGACTTTGTATTTTGAATAATTCTAAACATTATTTTACACTAGACACCGCCTTTAGCGAAATATAAGACATTCAACGATTATTATATATCTAGAAGAGCGAGGTTAAGTAAAAAATGTCAAGGGTCAAAAAATGCTTAGAGTTGTCCAAAGTATATAGTCCACATGTTTTAATTCATAATAAACACCCATAAATAATCGTAATAATAGTTTTTTGAATAACAGTTTTTTGAAAAGAAAAAGCATAAGTAAGTATACCTTTTTTTAATTATTAAATTCCTGTGTCTCGAAGAAGGGTGAGGTTAGGTAAAAAATGTTTAGGTAGAGTCAAAGAATGCTTAGAATTACTCAAAATATGAATTTCACATGTTTTCATGCTTATGATAAAAAACAGTTCTTAGAAAATATGGAAATTATATACATTTTATTTTAACGCTTATATCTCGAGAAGGGTGACGTTAGATAAAAAATGCCAAGAGTCAGAAAATGCTTATAATTGTTCAAAATATAAAACCTAATGGTTCCTTTTCAATTTAATAAAAAGTTGTTGGTGACCCGAAATAGCTGTCCCAGTTTACGGCCGGAAATCGAAAAAGCACCAGTTTCCATTACCCTGACTTTGTTCTGTACATCTTTAGGAACATTTTGCACCATCTCACATAAAAATCAGGTGGGGCGGAGTCTAACGTTGGAGTTTAGGCCTTCTCCTGCTTCATTTCCTCGACTAGGTGTAGCATCATCATCGTTAACTATTTCATGTTTTGAACACATTCTTTCATCATTTTCAGCCAATTTAATGATTTGCGGTATACGTTACATGAGCGGATATACAGCTATTTATAGTCAGCAAAGTGCCTGGCAACAATTTTCCCTCATTCTGTACTAAATGCACCTGTCAGACTGGAACAACATTAATTGATAAATCTTACTATTTATTTGTGAAAGGAACTTCAGCAATGTTGGAAATACTTTGTGAATGTTACACTTTGGATGGGTTTAATACAGATCATTATGTGGAGTAGACCGACGCGATGTTGAATACTGTGTATTCGAATGATGAGGGTTATATTCATTATGTCATTTGCTTGTAATTATTTCTGTTGAAGCACCGTCTACGTAGCTACGAAGTAATATGCACATACAAGTAGGTACGCATTGGCAAACCGCATTAACATACATACTCAGTTTTATTACATCCGTGGTGTTATACAGTATGGTAGAAATATATGGAATAAAACCGCTGCCTAAGGAATCACTACTTCCGCATCCAGATTTTCCATCCAAGTCTCTTGAAAGTAAAACCTTTTGACTATATTTGCACTCTAGTATGTGGAAATTATTGGTCATAGAATTTGAATAATATTTGAGGCAGATGTCATAATAAAAATTTGAGGTGTTTGTTTCTAGAATATACGCCAAAAATGAAGTTTCTGGACTCTACCCACTTTTCCCAATTTACAACCCCCTCAATTTAACGGAATCATCTCAATAAGATGTCATTACAATACATACGTGCACCAAATTTTAAGTGAATAAGTATTTCAATTCTATCTCATCAAAACCTATAATAATGGAGTGGAGCTGGTGGTGGAGGGGGGGGATGAGAAATATAATAAAACCATGTGCGACCTTGGCCTCTACTATACACCAAATTTCAACTTTCAGCTTGCTTTACTCATTTTATTTTATTTACCTCTACTTACTCCCCCACCCCTTCAACGGAATCGTCTCAAAATATAATCTAGTTCCAGATGTCATTACATGTACCAAATTTCAAGCGAATATCTCAAATATATTTTATTAACCCCTTTAATAATGAAGTGGAGGGGCTGAAATATGTTATAAAAAATCTGAGGCCTTGGTTCCCCGTATACATCAAATCCCAAGTTTCTGTACTCTTATCAGCTTGCTTTACTTATTTTCCCATATTTGCTTCTATTTAACCTCAACCTATCAACAGAATCATCTCTAATTATAATCTAAATAAAGACGTCGGTATAATACATATTATGTATCGAGTTTCAAGTGAAAATTTCAATTTAATTTTATCAACCCTTTTAATAATGGAGTGGGGGTGGTGGGAGGAATTAAAAAATATAAAAAAATCTGAGGCCTTGACTTCCAGTATATACAGCAAGTCCCAAGTTTCTGTACTCTTACCAGCTTGCTTTACTTATTTTCCTATATTCACCCCCATTAAACCCCCAACGCTTCAACGGAATCATCTCTAAATATAATCTAATTCCAGGTGTTAGCTATAATATATACGTGTACCAAATTTCAAGTGAATATCTCAATTTTATTTTATTAACGCCTTTAATAATGGAGTGGGGGTGGTACGGGGGGGTTAGAAATATTATTAAAAAAATATGAGGCCTCTACTTCTGGTATATGCACTAAATCCCAAATTTTTGTACTCTTACCAGCTTGCTTCATTTATTTTCTCCTATTTACCCCTAGTTACTCCCCAACCCTTCACCGGATAAGTTAAAAAAACAATCAAGTTCCAGATCTCATAATAGTACACACGTGTATAAAATTCAATGTCTTAAACCGTTCCAGAGATATCGTGCGCACAAAAAAGTTACAGACCGACAGACAGAAAAAAAATTTTTTTGGTCAAATTTAAAATCTCAACGTTTCGTGACCTTCTATACCTGTTTCAACAAAAAAAAAAAAAAATCTTTTTACGACTACTATACTTCCACATCACTATGTGGATGTGGAAGTAATTAATTATTTCGTGGGCAAATAAATGGTTTAAAAAAAAACAGAGACTACTTTTATATTTAAATGCCATCTCTTGATATTGTCACATATTTCCACCCCTAGGAAACACTCTGCAGGAAAATCTGTAACCTTTAAACATGAATAAATAACCTTTAACAATGATTACTACTTGATATTTCCACTTTGTATTTATTTCGCATCACCTCGGACTTCTAACCTTACTTCTCGGTACCAAGCTTCCCTTCCCGCGGTGGAGCTCACCTTATATATCCAACTGAAGACATCTAGAAGCATTACAGCAAACTTCCATACATTCTAAAATAATGTAGAAACTCGATCTTCTTCTATAAATTTCTAGGTAAACGTACTTTCTACCGGTGTCTCAGGGATGGCGCACACCACAGACATGCAGTTTCCTTCCTGTCACCATTGCCACCCAATTTCCAGCATCCACTCAAGAGATATTAGCCCCTAGGGGGCGCCAGCGTATCACAATATGTTTACACAATTTGTTAGATCTTCTACATTGCTGTATTTATCCGGAAGGTATATTAATTATTATATTTATCTGACTATATACTAATATTAAAAAAATTAAATGTACAAGGGGGGCAACATTTTATTTTGTTATAACTGTAACCGTTACAATAAATATTCAAATTGTTTACATTCAGCAATATTACAGTGAGATAGACGAGAAATAAATTTCAACGTTTGCTATGGTTTCCAAAGTTATTTGTGAAATTTCCACTCTTGTTCATTATCTTCTAGACCTTCTGGTCTATTTACATAAACTTTATTTTTTGTATATCCCAAAAGAAAGAATCGAGATGAGTTAAATCTGGAGACCTAGGTGGCCATTCAATTGACCCTCTTCGACCGATCTATCGATTACGAGAACATTTAGATATTTCCGTACAGCCATAACATAATGAGGTGGCGCCCCATATTGCTGAAACCATGGGCCATTCTTATTTGGAAATAGCCTGTTTAGAGTTGATAGTGGAAATTTTTCTAGAAATTGTAGATTACAAGGACCCATTAAGCTTTCCTCAAAAAAGTATGGTGTTATAATTCTGTTATCGACAATTTCAGTCGAAACATTGATCTTTTGGGGTACTTTGTGTCGTGTTCTTGCATCTATTGGGAATTATCACTTGTCAATATCGATAGGTCTGACGATTTACACGACCACTTATATTAAATATGGCTTCGTGTATAAAATTATATTTTTAACACACAAGGGAGTCCCCATTACACTTTCCGTTAAATCACAAAACTTGACTCTACGATCAAAAACATCCTCTACAAGTTCTTGAACGAGATGTACTTTGTACAGATGCCACTTTTCTTTCTTCAATATTTTTAGAACCGTCGCGGGTCGTATTATCCACATTATTTTTCAAATCTACATTAGACCAGTGACTTTAATTTATAAAAGTTTTGTTGCTCTTAGCACGCAGATCAAAAGTTCTTTTGCATACACCTCAATGGTTATCAAATAGACTCCCGGTATCAGTTTTATCATAAGTGCAAAATTTTGCAAAATATGACGTTTTGCAAAAAAAAATTAATATGCTTATAACTTTGGATCAATGCACGTTTTATCATGATTTTTGAGAGAAATTACATGGTTTTTGCTCTCTTCCATATTTAGGAAGATCTTTAACACCACCAGGTGTTAAAGTGTTTGGTGGAGTATTTCTTCAGATGTCCTCAACAGTTGTATTTTGTGATCACAGTGCCATCTGTCACGAATGAAAGAGAAAGCTTCACATACAAGTTACGTATTTGTTCGCGTAGAATCCGAATTTGCAATAAGAAAATGGGGCCTCCTATTTAAAATATCAAAGTTACCACCCACACTACGCTCAAGGGGGGACGGGAGCGGTTTCATATATTAATATCCAATTATTTTCTGTTCAGGTACTTTTTGTCTCTGTTGACTGTTCTATTAACTATGCTATAATAGCTAATGGTCGTTGTGGCACCCCAGTGGATTATCTTTAATCCTCGATCGGATATCATAGAAACAATTGTCGTAAAATTAGTTTCTATAGTAGGATTAAAGTTAATCTAAGTGATGCAAATGGCCGTTAATGAAGATAAACGGTTATCTAATTTCTCTGAACAGTTTCATGGAAACGAGTAGTGTTCTTAGTTAAAATAAGTATTTTTTATAAGAAATCAGACACTTATATATTTCTATGTGCTTTGAGCTTGTTCATTCACACGTTGCGTAAAATATTTTAGCCTCAGAAGTTTTGAGAAAGAACGAATTATGTTTCAGAAACGTCAGCAATATATTTTATTTGTTTTTATTTATGTTGGTATCATCCTCTGATGGATCGCCAGCAATATTCTTTTTATATTTTAAACTGTTTAATATTTCTTCCTAAGTATGTGGCAGCGAAACTCTTAAAAGTGCATATTCAAATGTTTCCCACATTGTCGCTAATTTATAAATTTGAAAAATGTGATAACTATGCCAATCATATGTTTGTGTTCGCTAATTGGTAATCGATAAAAAAATATCAGCTTCATAGAAGTAATTTCACCAACTATAACAAATATAATGAAACAATAGGATTTGACAAACAGCAGAAAAAACTATCTATGAGAACTAAAAAGAAAAACGATCTGTAAAAATACACTTCTTCAAGAAATTACCGCACCACCAAAAAAGAACTAAAAGTTTGAAGTTAATTTTTGTCTAGACCTCTTGTCAGATTTCGATGAGGTTTTTCTTATATGATACCTCTTCATTTAAGAATGTGAATGTACTATTGTTTTTTCAAAGAAATTTTGTTTTATTCATTACAGGGTGTAACAATTGCGACGTGTGTTTTCCATATAATTTGTAACAATCTGTGGAGTTCAATATATCAGCAAGTTAGAATTCAAATCCTACTCTAGCCTTATTTTTTCTTAACATTATCTTTTTTGATTCGCTTTATTATTTGTATTAGTATCAGAGAAACACCATTTTATAGCATAACATGTTTTTATTCATTTCATTTTGGAAAAACAAAAGTAAGTAGCATGCTATGGAAAAAAAGAAGAAACGTGTAGATTGTCAAAAAGCATTTGAAAGGAGTGTGTTTATTGTGGTAATAGCCGTATTTTTTTTCAATATTTTTTTCAATATGGAACGTAAAACACGAAATCTTAGTGATGGAGAATGTGCTCAAGCATTAATATTGGTTGAACTAGACTGGAGTTATCGAAAAATTGGACAGCGATTTAATATGACGTATACAACCTTTTTAAGAGTTATACAAATACATATAGAGACTGGAAGCCATATTCGCAGACCGGGACAAGGAAGAAATCAAGTAACAACCCCAATTAATGACCGATATTTGACAATCTCACCTGTGCGACAACGTTTTGTAACAGCGCGAACTTTGCAGATACAGCTTCGAGACGTAAGTGGTTTATAAATTAGAGGGGAAGCCTTAGATAGCGACTTAGAGCATGTAATTTGAGACCAAGAGTTGCTGCTCGAGGTCCAGCTTTAACTAGAGATCACCGGAGGGCTAGGCTAAATTTTTACACAGAGCATGTTAACTGGACCAAGGCTCAATGGGAACGTGTATTATTTACGGATGAGTCTCGATTTCGTCTTTATAATAATGATAGACGCCTCCGTGTATATAGACGTCCCAATGAACGACATGCTCGGAATTGACATCATGGAATGGCTAGCTAATAGCCCGGACATAAATCCAATTGAAAACCTCTCCGATAAACTTTTTGATTGATTGATTGATTTGCCAGCGTAAGGTGGGCATGACTGCCAATTCCGGGCATCCATGGAGGTTCGTTCCAACACGCAGCTTGGTCGTCCGTCGAACACGCCCAACGGACGGCCAAACCGCGTGCCAGAACCAAATGTTGGATGTTTCATATACCGCCGGACCGGCTGCATACGCCGGGTTGGACATTGGATATGGCTTGGCTTGCGTCATCAGCCAGAGCCGCATGACGCATGGGGTTGGAATACAGGATGGGAAGTGTAGGTGTTTGTGAGATGCTTCTTTCAAGTTTCCATGGTTCTATTAAGTTTCCATCTATCGTCATCATCCTTATTTTTCATCTTCTATGTTTTCTGTTTCTTCTGTTTCTGAATCTGGCAGCTTTTTTCTTTTTTTTGTTTTTATTTATAACCGTTCCACAGGTAAATATCCATTTAATGTGGAGTTGCTGGGAAGGGCCCTATCTCGCGGTAACAATTTTTTTGCGCGTTATGAGAATATAAGTTCAAAGGGATAGTTTGCTCACCCTGTAGGTATGTCGTTTATTTGAAACAATTGGTTTCAATTTACAGTAATTACTTTTAACTGCTGCCCCCCAATTCCGGGTATTTTCTATTCCATTACCTATTTTTTTCTCTGTTGTTTAATAAACTGTCCTGTGACAAGGATTAATAAACCAATAAACAAATAACTTTTCAATTTTTCAATTTTAATTTCTAATTTTCCAATTTAAATAAAGAAATCAACTTCTTTAATGAGGCAAAGTAAATTAAACGTAAAGTAAACTTATCTGTTTCATTCACATCCACATCTAGCTGGCTGTTGCTTATTTTATATCACCCATTTTACGGTCAAGCAGTACACTTTCTCGGGTTGTTTATATACACTCTTTTGTGTTGATTTATTCAACCAACATATCAACTATATGAAATAGCCAGACTCGTGCTAATTTATATCAATTAATGCAGAATTGTTTACGCTTTAATGCAATACAGTTTCGATCTTTTGTTGCCGCTTTATCCGGATTTATCTCGAGATTTTGTAGGAGCCACGAAACACGCGTCTGGCCACCCAATTCGACAGACTTTGAACTAACAACTCTCGGATAAACTTGGTAGAAAATTACAAGAGGTACGTAATCAATTAGACACCTTTGTAGACGTTGGGCGGAAATTGGATCAAATTTGGGAAGAACTGAACCAAAATGAAGTAAAATCGATTATTTTAAGTATGAATCGGCGTTGCCAGGAAGCTATTCGTGGTAGAGGCGGAGTACTTGCTACTGACATTCCTTTTTTGCATCTTGTTCAATTCCATTTAATTTTTTGTTTCGATATTACCCTTAAGTATGCTATAAAATTGTGTTTCCCTGGTACTAATACAGATAAATATAGTGAATCAAAAAAGAGAATGGTAAGAAAAGATAAGGCTAGAGTAGGATTTGAATTCTAACTTGCTGAGGTAACTGTTAAACTCCACAGGGTGTTAAAAATTTTATGAAAAAACCTGTCGCAATTGTTACACCTTGTAATGAATAAAATAAAATTTCTTTGAAAAAACAATAGTACATTCACATTCTTGAATAAAGTGGCTATCAAAAAAACCTCATCGAAATCGGACAAGAAGTCTAGACAAAAATTAACTTCAAACTTTTAGTTATTTTTTGGTGGTGCGTTAATTTCTTGGAGAAGTGTATTTATTTATTTCCAATTTTTGCATTCTTTCGACTCTGGTTATGCTAGCAATTAAAATTATAAAATGAATTTGTCTATTTCTTATTTGACAATTGTCATTGTAACACTAGTATCCACATAGTCCATAAGGGCATGCAGAGTAAATGAATATCTACATAACCCCTTACGGCCATGAATATTGAGTTAAAAATGAAAACAAAAGCCTATCTAAACAGTAAAGAATTAAAATCTACTGAAAATGAAACTTTTCATTTTTTAATTGTCTGAAAACCTACATATGCTTATGTTAAGAGATCAAAAGAGCCCTAAACTGAACTTATTTACATACCTCGTTTTTACAAAAATTTTCACTTATGATATCCCTAGTGCTTAAATTATCTCCGGAAATTCATTCTAGGTCATCAATATTTTGAAAATTATCCTAAGCGGCAGGCGATTAATGATGTCACTAGCGGATTCAGAAGTCAGATATCTGCAGCTAGCTTCTCTACTATAAAAAAATTAAAAAGCCACACAAATTATAAAACCGATCATGCTCTTCGTTTGAATAAATTATTTTATAATGCATTGTATTTTATTAAAGAAAAAGTTATGTATAAAACCCCGTCTCATACAAGACCCTAATTAACAGAGTTATCTAAATTAAATTGGACTAACTTCCTACTTTGGATGTTTTGATAGATCTGACAGTAAACAACTCCTAAGTTGAGCTAACAAGATGTTTCATATGAACCGGCAACCGTAAATCAATATCGGTTGGTTGTAAGTCATACATATCTATACATTTAACAACTAGTGCCAAAGTTTATATTGGGTGTGACGCCTAATCTCAAAGTTACTACGAACTCAAGATGTGGCTTGTGTAATAATGGAGAGAACAGTCTAGTTAGGTACCATAAACACCACTATTAATGTGATGGAAATCGCAATATTAACATGGGGGTACGAATGTTGTTCGCAAATATAATAATCAGCGTTAGAAAAAATGAGGTGTCCAGTTTTAATATGAAATAGCGATTCCTGGGTAATTATTCAACTTTCATTCCTTTAACTTTTTTCGTATCTCCTCAAATAAGGAAGCTATAACCGTTTGTGGTTTTCCTATTTTTCAGGTTTTTGTAATATATCTCATAAAGTAGGCTATGGATTTCAAATTTCTTTTTACTGAAATATAGCTCACAAAAAATGGGATAACTGTTTCTAAAACTTTATTCTTCTACAATAGATATTAAGCGAGATATTTGGTGTGGCCCTCGCAAAATAGACAGTCTGTATAAAAAAACATAACTCGAACTGAAAACCTCCTGCTCTTTAAACATTTTTAAAGTTCGTAAGAAATAGAGATATTTATTTTCCAATAATATGAAGAAATATGGAAGTGGGTCCATAAATTCAATGGAATAAAATGATTCTTGTTGAATTAAACACCGACATTTCGACACAATTACTTGCTAAAATCTTTAAGTACTATTTAAATAAATTTCACAATTTGCATTAATTACATTCAAGTAGTTGTTTTCATTCAATTTTATAGTGGACGAATGTAAGAGTTGTTTTTTGATTAGGTTACGAACGACGATCCTATAATATAATTTATAATATAAAAGCATTTAAAAGCTATTCAATTCCTAATTAAGCATTTATAAAAGAAATCGAATTTGCTCAACATACATGATAAGTATGGAATATGTCCAGAGGATGTACTACGTACCAAGGGTTAGAGTGATGGTAAAAATTGAGAGATACATAAAGATCTAAATTTGTAGGACATACAGGATGTAATTAGTTTCACGTCATTAAAAAAAACTGGTGGTAGGGAACGAAAAGACAAACAAAAAAACCTTATATAACGTGGGATCTAAAGCTCATAGTTTTGGAGAAAAAAAAATTAACAAAAAATCACAAAATAATTAATAACATAGTTTGAGAACTGCTGGCATACTCCTGAAAATAAGTATGGTGCGTCTAAATCATCATCAAAAAGCATTCCGACGAAGCAGTTAAAAGCGACCGACAGAGGACACCGCCATGTTTTTTGCTTCTCCGCCGTCAAATTATCTTATTGGGAGTGCTATACTCTCCCTTGTAATATTCTCAAGTAATAATTTCAATTTGTGTGCTTACTTGGTAAATAACGCACATGCGGTGCGCGACCTAGCCGTTCCTTGGCTTTGTGCCACTTATGTTAGGATTTATTTTATTGACTTATCGTTCAAGTCGTTAGTACTTGGTTACATAAGACACTACTTCTCGTCCGTGCTTTTTGTGTTACTTTTTGGATTTTGGACCAAGTTTTTCTTTTTGTTTTCTTTATTGACAACGTTAAATCGCAGTTTAGTGTGGTGTTTTAAAACGCAGATTTTGGACATTATGGGAGATTACACTTATCCAGAGCTCGCGGATATGCACTTGGTGTATGGAGAAAGTGGTGGAAATGCAGCTGGTGCGGAAGAGCTTTACCGTTTAAGGTTCCCCAATCGACGTCATCCTTGTGCTCGTACATTTGTTGGTATTGACCAGCGTCTTCGAGAAACAGGTCGTCTCGATGGACATGGAGGAGAACGAGGTCCACAACGTGAAGAAAGGGTAATTGACGCAGAGGTTCAAATTTTGGAACTTGTAGAAGAGGATACAACTTTAAGCACTCGCGATATCGCAAATCATGTGGAAGTATCCCATTTTGTGGTATGGAGGACATTGAGAGATATGAACTTATATCCCTATCACTATCAACGTGTCCAAGCACTATAACCTCAATATTTTGCAGAGCTAATGCAATTTTGTAGGTGGAACACGCGGCAAATGAGGATTTTTTAAACGTTCTGTGTTTCTCCGATGAGTCGTGTTTTACCAGAAATACAGTATTTAATTTTAAAAATATGTACTATTGGGCAAACGAAAATCCCCGTGTAATAAGAAGGGCGCATTTTCAACGACGGTTCAGCGTTAATTTGTGGGCAGGAATTTGCGGTAATGAAATAATTGGACCTATACAATTACCCGCTAGATTAAATGGTGATGTATACTTAAATTGTTTGCAACAAACATTGCCAAATTTGCTGGAAGATGTACCCTTGGCTACGCGCAGAAGAATTTGCACGATGGCGCGCCAGTCCATTTTAGTTTGGCTATTCGAAATTTCTTGAGCAGAAAGTTTCCTCAACGATGGATTGGACGTAGCGGACCAGTACCATGGCCTGCTAGATCGCCCGACTTAAATTCGATGAACCTTTATTTTTGGGGGCATTTTAAATCTCTGGTTTACCGCGATCCAATTGACACTTTAGAACAATTGCAACAACGTATTTTAATGTGCATAGAAACCATAAAAAATGATCCTAATTTACCAAATGTATTGAACGGAGCGCGTATGTCCTTAGTTCGACGTGCCGAAATGTGTATACGAGGAGATGGAGGTCATTTCGAACAATTTTTGTGAAAAATTCAAAAGAATTGTTTAGCTATTGGGTGTTACCTATTGGGCATTAAAGGTATGGTTATTATTATTATTATTATTATTATTATTATTTGCTGTTTTATTTTGATCTGTTTATTAATGTTTACATTGAATTTCATAGAGACCAAAGACTCGATTTTTAGTTTTCGATACCTGATTGGGAAAAATTATGCGCTCAATCCGTTAAAAAAATCAGATTTTTTCCTAACTTAAAATACACAACTATTTTCTGTTATCGTATCTCGGACGTCTAACTGTTCATTTTCCAATTTCATAAAATAATTACTAATTTTTTAAGCTTTTAACACAATGTTACAAATGTTAATAAACCACTTTTAAATTTTATAAATTCTTATAAACGACAATAAAAGCTACAATAACTTTGTTCCAAATTAAAAAACACATGTAAACAAATCCTATTTAAACCCCTGCGGCCATGCTATGTTTGCGTTGTGCCGAAAGAGAAGGAATTATTTACACTTTCATAATTAGTGGTATAAAAAGTTCGGTACAAATAAACCCATGAAAGTGCCGCACTTTTACTGGCGGGAATACAAGTCGGGTTTTACAGTTTTTTATTATTACTAATATTCGGAACTATTGATCCATTGACCCTGAAAAACAGTGGTTCCCAAAAAGTTTCCTTCCTTAACATTAAAAATGTAAACCGAGGTCAGTTTTTTTCAAAGTGTCCCTAGAGAAAAAAGTCATACAGGTTTTTTGTTTGTCTAGTCGGTTCCTATTACCAGCTTTTTTTAATGACATGAAACTCCTGTATTTCGATGTTTTGGTTTGGGGTAGAAAGCATTGAGATTGACGGTAATAAATTGTGTTGGGAAATTTTGGCAATTATATGAATCGTCAGGACCGAACACTTAACAATGCTTTTTAAGAAATATGTCAGAGAAGCCAGGAGCGAGGGGCGTTTTAGGGCATATCTATTAGATTTCGGCCGCACATTGATAAGCACAATATGAGTTAAATTGTAACGAAGCATATTTTATTTTATAAAACCGCATGTATTATATACTATTTCTAAGTACGGAAAGCAAATAGTTTGAATTTAAGCATTATCCGGTTGGAGAGAGAGCTCCGCTAGATGGCGCTAGTTCTCCAACACCAATTAATTATGTTCCATCTGTATCGAATACTCAACCGAGCCAACGATATAGCAAGGGAATCAGGAGTAGGAAATCCGAAATCAAGAAGACCACCGGCAAGGAAGTGAGTACTGAGTATATTAGGAACGTTGGTAAACAACTTGGCCAGTGTTAAGCACAGGCCTGCTAATCATACTTTCTTTTCCAGTTGTGTGTTTGGTACGCCACGGACGCTCGAGTAAGTATAGGAATATCCAGGACAGAAAAAGCTTCTGAGGTTTATGGCTGGCCTAGTCCCTTCAGCTGGTCAGATACCAACGGCCTTTGGATATCACGGATATTATCTATCCTTGCTGTCCGGAGCGTATGTACGTAGGGTGGAGGTATCCTGGGTAGACTCGGGTGTGGTTTGCTGGCCTAGTCCCTTCAGCTGGTTGACCACACGGGCTGGCTGATACCCCGCATCTCCTCCACTCTCGTGTTCGTAAACCCTGGAGGTTGGTCTGTCCTTGCGGGTGGATTAACCAAGAGGGAACCGTGAGCCGGAGTGTTTCTGTTTGTAGACCGTCGAAGGGGATATCTTGAGTGATTCACTGGCCTAGTCCCTTCAGCTGGTTAATCACCTGAGATATTTCTTCCAAAACTCACTGTTGAGTACGCACGCCTGGTTCTGAGGTGTTTTGGGTAGATAGGGTGACTTGCTAGCCTAGTCCCTTCAGCCGGTTTGTCACATAAGCCCTCGTCACAAAATCTTATCTAAACAGGTAAATGCCAAATAATAATCTTATTGTTGAAAATGCAAACAATACTACAAAATACTGGAAAGTCTTCCACCACCAGTCCCGCGATCTCACACTATATCTATCCAAGTTATCTCTACAATACTTATCTCCAGGACTCTCAAGGACTTCGTTCTGCACACCAGGGTGAGAGACGTCTCCTAGGGTACTCCAGGCGTCATTTGTTTCACATGACCATATATGGAGATGTTTACTCATTCTTCAAATGCAATCGGTACTTGTTGACAACGTTCTATTGACTTCAATGAATTATGAGTACAGGCGTCTACAAAACTATCGAAAGGCGTCTACGAAAGTATCGGAGGGCGTCCGTAAGAGGATCGTAAGGGGAACATCTCCGACATATATATAAAAGGTTGTCCAAAATTGTCTCCCGATAGTTCTGTGGCTGATAGCACATTCAAAAATAATAGCAATCTTTTAAATAAACTTATTTCCGAAAATAAATAATAAGGGAGATATACCATTTAAACGAAGGATAATACATTTCTGTTTTTCTGCAGTATCTTCCGACTCCCAAATTCATATTTTAAACATAATCATAAGCCACCTGGACACTAGCTTACACAGTATCAGTTAAAACCTCTTTTCTGTTTAAGGTGTAGTTTTAGGGGGAGAGTGTTTTAATAATAACTGTTTGATATTTTTCAAATTTCTAAAAATTATTGTAAAAAATTTTTAGATCATTAAAAATAACAAAAATATTCTTACTGTATTTCGATAAACCAAACTATTCTCGAGTAATTTGTGTTTAAAAGACAACGTGCATTTACAACATTTTAATAATGAATTCTATTACACATAAATAAAGCTTAGGTAATGTGTTCTCTGATGGGACATTAGTAAATTAGGTAAGTTTAACCGTATGCCTAGATTATTTAGTTTTTATATCAATGTATCAGTTTCTGTTGAGTCAAAAGCTACACTGAAATCAAATACTGGCGGGGAAAAGCTATGGCGCGCCAATATTCTTGACTAAAGATGACGGTCTCGGATGATTAGGGGTCGAGCTTGAGCTCTTTGCACCAAAGCTATGGCGAGGCCGCATACTTAACAGTCAACCACGATAGATGGCAGAGTTATCAGACATATCATACAGTAACTAGGATAGTGTGTGGTTTCAGGGTTCAGACTTTGCGAAGCTGAAAAAAATCCCTGAATTTTCCAGATTTTCCATAACCAAAAATATTAATTTCTATATATTTTTTAGTGAAGTAATTTTTTAATTGACAAAACAAATCTTTGACTTGAATTTAATAAGTGAAAATTCTTAAGAATTGTATGGTTTTCCATATTGAGACGCAGAATTCCCTGATTTTTTATACAATTCATAAAATTCCCTGATATTTCCAGGTATTTTTTTAAGATTTTTAAATTCCCTGAGTTTTCCAGGTTCTCCAGGTTTTCCATACGAGTTCGAACCCTGGGTTCATAAATGTTTACCCCGATGGTGTGAATAAAAGGACGCCAAACATATGTGACAGTTCCGTGTCCATGGATTTCTGAACACCCAGTACATTTGATGTTAGCAAAGAATGCCTTAGCGGGTTGTCGTCTATTAGCTCCAGGAGATAACCCATCCCTGATTTTATTACAATGCACGTCTCGATAGGTATACACAATTAAACATGCAGAATAGGCCCGCGTCGATGGCGAGACGTGTCTGGAATAGTTAATTGCTGAATTTTCAGACAATACGTGTCATTAATTTAGTTCGAGGTAGAATGCGACTCGATAGTAGAAAGGTGATTAAAAAGCTCTCTGGCTTCTACATTCGCCGACGGCTCTACACAATAACGCGTGAAAACCCGACGTCCTGCAAACCTGAAAGCTTGAACTCTAAGCCCCGATAGCAGGAACTGGAACGAGATAAGAAATAAATGGATAGAAATGTGAGGATAGTGGGATTACCGATGTCTAGGCTAACGACGCTAATTAACTACACTATCTAGTAATACCTTCGTACCACGTTCGGCTGGCTGCTTTAAATATGCACACTACATCATCGAAATGTGCTGAATGTTCATAATTAAGTGATGCCAATTTCTGTCATTTCGATTTGATATAAACAATCCCTTACGAAACTCACTATAACTGGAAAGAAGATTAGAAATAATGATTTACAATTAGCATGAAATTAAATGTAATGTAATGTCTATATTGGTCAGACCGGTGGAAGTAGAGTCAAGAGAGTTAAAGAACATAAAATAACAATAATAATAATAATAATAATCGTATGGGATAGAAGAGACACTAGTGCTGCCTTATGCTCCGGGGGATATTGAGTCCGTTGTGGGCAATGAGAAGTGTCTAATTTATTCGAACTACTCGTTTCCCACCGTCAGGCAAATACAAGCCAACAAGCCTGATGTAGTACTCCTCGATCACCAACTCAAGACAATGTTTATCGTCGAGTTCTCGGCTCCCGCGGAAAACAACATTGTCTAGAAGGAGGAGGAAAAACGGACAAAATATCGAGATTTGCTCTTCGAACTCCGCAGACTTTACCCAGACCATATTGTTAAGTTGGTGGTACTAATCATAGGAGCCCTAGGTGGAACGAGGCACACACTGCTTTCGGAACTGAAGATTATACCGGCATGCCGAAACTCGGCAGAGATCTTAGCCGTTAGGATGCAGAAGGCCGTCATCCTCGGTTCGTTACGTTTACTCAGGGCACACGATTCTCGGGCCCAGTAGTTACTTACTCCACGGTGTGGGGAGTGGCTACCGGCACTACCAGCTCTCCTCGGTGAGGGTCGGAGCCACAGAGAAGGGTGACTGGTTTTTAACAAACAAAAAAAACAAAATAATAATAATACTCTTTATTTAAGCAGACATGCATTACATGTATATAAAAAAACGTCACAATAATATAGTATAAAGATAATGGTTTTCAATAACTAGATGAAAACCTAGTCAAAACGTATGAGGAGCTACCAACAACAATATTATTGATATTCTAGTCAACATAAAATCCCTGTAAACGTAATGATCATAAAATAGTAAAATACTTTTTTTTAAAGAAAAGAGTAAGAAATGGACGACATACGAAAAGAAATAATATAAAACAGTAATAAAATATTTGTTACCTGTGTTAAAATGTAATACTAAAAAATTCTTGGAGACTGTAAATTGCTTTTTGTAATAGTATTTTTTTAAATTTTAATTTAAACAATTTGATACCAGCTATTTCTTTCAAATAATTTGGGAGATGGTTGTATATCTTAATAGGCATAACTACCACACCAGAGCAGCAGAGAGATTGTGTTTAGGCAGTAAAATA
The DNA here is from genome assembly GCA_963583905.1 of Stenurella melanura. Classification (NCBI taxonomy): domain Eukaryota; kingdom Metazoa; phylum Arthropoda; class Insecta; order Coleoptera; family Cerambycidae; genus Stenurella; species Stenurella melanura. The sequence continues at coordinate 180,337,794 of OY757310.1, forward strand.
TCATTCGTGTATCTTAAGCTATATTGTATATTTCGATCGGAAAACTTGATAAACTGATTAATATTAGACAAACAAACAGCATGATAAAATATATAAAGCTGGCAGCGTTAGTATTCCAAGCAAAACAAACAAATCTCTACATGAGTGGGTAGAACCTTTGAACAACATAGTCCTATTTATCTTTTTCTGTATAATGAATAGATGATTAACTCTACTGGAGTTGCCACAGCAGAGAATGCCATAATTTAATAATGACTGCACCTGTGCAAAATAATAGACTTTAAGTATTTCTAAACTCACGTAAGAACGAATTTGCCAGATGACATAGCTCCTAACTGAATTTTTTTTTTGTTAAGTCTTCAATATATTGAAACCAGTTTAAATTACTATCAATAGTTATGCCTAACAGTTTTACAGAGTGGCTGTTTTCTATAGATAAATTATTTATTTTTACTAATAAGCTATAATCAATACTGTTATTGGCAAACATCAACATTTGAGTTTTTGTCTCATTAAGTTTTAGTCCAATTTATCGCAATAACTGTTCATAAGTGAGGTGCAGATGTTTGCATTACTTGACAACTCATGTACGTTGTCAGCTGTTGATGCAACTGCCACGTCATCAGCAAATTGAGTAACATGGAAGGCATTCGTTACATTTAAGTGGCTTTGCAGATCATTTATAAAAATAAGGAAGAGAAGAGGTCCTAAGGTGCTACCCTGAAGAACCCCCGTTTGGTACCAGCTTATCATCTGATTGATACGAAACTAAACTTATTTTAGTTATATAGGTTTCAAAGTAATGTAATATTCAACAGCAGAAATACAGTTTTCCGCTAGAGGATAGATATTTATATTTATCTTTATATTGTAAGCATTAATACATTTTAAAGTAATGAATGGTGGACTATCTGGCTAATAAATTGTCGAAGGTAATGTATCTGGTTATGAATCTAAGAACTGTGAGAGTAATGTTGGGTTTACCATTTAGAGTGGACGTTAACAAAAATTTAGCGAGTTGACTATCTTGACTACTCCTAGTTATTTCATTCTCGCAGCTCTTATGCATGATAAAAAAAATTTTAATGACTATGCTTCACATGGTGAAATTCATAATCATGATACTAGGCAGAGAAATGAGGTTCGTTTAGATTTTACTAGGTTAGAAAAAAATCGTAATGCAACAAATGACTATGGCCCAAAATTATTTAACAAATTGCCACTCAATATCAGGGTGTTGCCGGAAAATAAGTTCCATTATAATATTAAGCAAATTCTGCTGAAGGGAGCATACTCTTCATTTGATGAGTATCTATGTGACTTTATCATGTGTTAAAATATTTTCAATGTTTGTTTACCACTGTATGTTTTATTATACAATACTTGTATTTCGGTTCTTATGTTATTTACAATATCTGCAATTAGAACATGAATAAATCATTCTTCTTATTATTAAAGTTTTCGTGGGCTATGCCAACGGCCGCCTTGGATCATTTTTTCGTATCTTCGCGAATTTGTAACGCCCTAGAGAATAACGATATTAAAGGTTTTCAAAGAACTCTAAATTCAAAGGTAGAGGGTTGAAGGTATTAACAGATTAGATATATCCGGCTTGAAGGACCAATGTACGGACTCTAGCCAGCGGCCAACGACTTGGGAAGGACCAATGTACGGACGAAAACGACAATGTAATTCTCGAGGAATTAATGTGCCGTGCGGCCGTAGTGGAGCGAAATGAATAATTAGCAATTTTGTGGGAAAAACTGCCGAATTATTATTTCTTTTTTTGCATGTTCCCTAGGATGCAGCCTCACACCCTTATAATTATGGCTTGGACAGGGGAACATCAATGAGAAACAGCAGATTGTTGAGACAGGTTTAATAATCGAAATAATTTCCTATATATACTACAAATCTAGGTTCACTTAATATAAATAAATAAGTGTAAGTTGCAAGTCCAATGTTGAGAAGGTCATGTAAGTAATACATTGTTAAAGAATGCATACGTTGCGGTTAGATGGTCAAGTTCGCCGATGTACATTTTTATAAACATTCATGTCAATGTTGGCTTATAGTAAATATGTTTAAATAATACGTAATTTTAGATTAAATACGATGATTTAATTATTTCTTGTGTCCTATTCTAAGTGTTAGCGAGTGACCTTGGCCTTGTCTACTGTGGGATGAAGTAAGCCATCCAGCCCGGTCCATAATCGCAAGTGTGACAAATTTATGGCTCTCATGTTTAATAAACATTAGGAACTATTGGAACCTATTCATATTAAATTTTGCAATGTAACATTATTCATATATCTACTTTGTACGAAGCTTGACGTTCATTAAACTGTATTTACTAATTATTTCTATTCTTTTCTAAATTCTTCAACAACCCTCCCCAGAGGGGTAGGATTGTTATCAGTCAGAAGTGGGATATTTAATTTAAATTTCTTGCTGTGATTGGTTTGGTGGTAGTGTGTTAGTTATGTGCAGATGTCTACCCGCGCCGATTACACAGGGATGCCGAAAATTGTGTCTCAGGGAGTGCTGCTGTAGCACGCGTTCTATCTATTCTGAACGAAACGAGTTGTGTTTAGCAGGTGAGGGGGAGCCTGGTACCCCGCAGAATGACACGAAATTACAAAGTATGTTGCTAGAGCAGGAATAATAGCTTTAAAAAAGCAACTTGTAAGTTGTAAGTACACTAAATAATTTTATTCATAAAGAATTGAATGGTGTTCCTGTGACTAAAATTGCGAATTGCACATTCTTTAATGATCGGTTGATTCCTAAATTTAATCCCTCAAATATGTAACTGTAAATGTTCAGAATGAGTTGTGCAAAGTAAATGATTGTGCCAAAATGTATCATCGGGACGACGTTACAAAAATATATACAATGTGGTACCTATTAGCTAAATTACGTGGAACAGCTCGAATTTGGTATGATGGGTAAAAATATATTCAGTTTTCATGGGTTCAGTGGGAAACGATGTTAAATTAATGTGTCCAAGAAAAGTAGTTTTGATAGATTATTTTTAGAAGCTACTACTTATGGGGCCGATCCATGGCAAGATTTATTTCCACAAATTGTTGAAACTTTTCAATTTTTGTCTCAGTATCAGATACTTACGTGATTGTTTTATTGAAGGTATTCACGAGTAAAAGTAAACAAGAAGGGAGCGCGTTGTTCTACACCTTTGTTGAATTATCTGATATGTTACGAATTGCCCGTGCACAAGTGGTAAGGGACCCAGTTAATTAATAAGTTATAGATGTAAGGAGAAAGGACATAAACCTCTGTGCAAATTTAGTAATTGTAACAAGTTCGGTTATAAGCTAGATAGTTGTAGGGCTAAACTACAGGACTCGGACATAAATTAAGACGTTAAATATGTCAAACGAGATCTAATAAATACCAGAGGAAGGCGAAAAGTAATAAACAGAATGTTAGTTGTATTATAGAGATGGGCAATGCATTATCTTGTATTATAGAGATGGGCAATGCATTATCATTAAGGATATAGTGTGCAGCGCAAAAACTAAATGTTAATCAATTAAAGGAACCGATACAGTTACGCGGTTTTAATCGATAACAAGTTATTGTGTAATAGTTCCACGACTATTAACATTGAGGATAGTGTGCAAACCGAAATCATAATATTGATTAATGACGAATTAGCTTTTGATTTATTAATCGTTCAACATTTTTGAATCGCCCGCCTGTTTTGCTTAATTACAGTTCAAAGCATCTAGTCATCATCACTAAGTTACTCGATGACACGAAAATATCGCTGAATAGGAGCACAAATACTACGTCAGTTGTGTGAAGGTTAATGAGTCCATAAACAACCAAGGGATATAGAATTTCAAATGTAGCGATATTACGAAGTCAGAGAAAAGTAAACTTAACCAGATTTAAGAATGTCGCGATACGATCGTTTTTGTTTTAAAAACAAATCAATTATAGGCAAAACAAACACGACGAATATGATGAATGCACAACTGAAAAACTTACTGTTTGTTGTCTAAATTATTTATGTATCATTAACGGAACGGAAAAAAGTTAATGCAATAAATAATAAATTATTAGTAGACAAAATCGCATGTCCAACGCAGCTACCGTACGAATAATATGACTCGATTATTATTTCAGTGTTCAAGAAGGCTGGAGGTCATTGTATGTGTGTTGATTTTCGCGATTTAAATGTCATTAATCATTACAAACAAAGACTAGTTCATTTTTTCTCTGTTCAAGATAAAGTTGATCATTTAGGCAGTCATAGGCGGAGTTTGCAATTTTGAAAAATGCAAATTTGAACTTGCAAATACTCCAAGCGTGTACCAATGCTTAATGAACTTAGTATTAAGTGATTACATAAATATGTGTTGGCGTCGCCAGTACTAAGGTCATCTTTGAGATGCTGGATGCTGAGGCATGCAGATTTTGGACAAGTCAGCTGGGCGATGAGAGAGGAAATAACCCGGTGAACTGATTGATTCATTGCTTAACATCGAGACGTGTCACATATTTATTTTAACTTGGCTTTATAAATGGCGTATTTTAATACATATAAATATTCTTGAGTTTAGTTTATCTTTTTAGGGGTGGTTCACCCCTCTCCTTTTATACGATTGCTCAACTTTACATAGACGATATAATTATACCTGCTACAGATTAAAAAAAAAAAAGGGGTTGCATATCTGGATGAAAAATGTGGTTTGGCCCGGTTTACAAAAATTTGTAGCTGCTCAAAAAAAAAATGTCAGTACGAAGGAATCTTACGCAAGTTCCTTGTCGGTTATTTTCAAAGATTTATTACGAATTTCACTGTTCTTGTTAAACCACTGACGCGGTCATTGTGAAAGAATGTACCTTGGAAATTTGATTGTGAACAGCTAGAAGCTCTCAAGCGAATTAAAGACCTAGTAAACACCACTGAAAACTTGTATCCAAATTTGAAAACGAAAATTGACACTGATGGTAGTAGGGTGGAAATAGCAGAAATTTTATTCCAATAAATGAGGTGACTGATTCGTCACATGGGGGGGTGGCTTATTTAAGTTGACAAACGTCACCTACTGAGTGAAGTTATCATTCTTATTTATTTCAAACTATAGCTATTGAATGATTGCGCTATTTTGTGCGAAATAATGGGGATATGGTTTGCGTTAGTCATGTACTGCAATATAAAGCACTGTCAAAAAGAAAGATAAAATTCCACGCGTGGCGAAGTATCGGCTAGAGTTGCAAGATTTGGCGGCTCAACTTCAGGACGAGACAATTACTTGATTCGAATTATTTTCTTGACTAAAGGCAAAAATCGTATGAAATAAAAGAAGTGAAAGTGCATAGAAAGCTATCAGATGGTTCGGCTAGTACTAGAATCAAATTGATGGCAGATACGTGAATTGTCACGATGATATTAGCCATTTCGGTGTAGAAATAATACAAGAAAATTATTATTGTTTGGAAATTCGACATTTTGTTATGAACTATGTCGATTAATGTTTTAATTGTCTGTATTACAATGCCCCACCTGGAAAAAGTCTTGGGAAATTGTATCCTCTCGATAAAGGGGCGGTACAATTTCAAACTTTTGCATTTCGATCATGTGGGACCATTTGTGACCAGTCAAACGAAAAAAAAAAAAGAAAAAATCTAAATGTTGGTTCTTGTTTATTGTCGATGGCTTTACTAAATTTTGTATTGCATGTTATTAAGAACTTGAAATGTCTAATAGATGATTTTTGGGGTACCAGTGCGAGTTATAACAGACCGAGGAACTGCCTTTAACTACCTTTACAGCACACTCGTTTGAGACACACACGCTTTGAGAACTATGTCTAAATAATGGCATCAAACAAATTTTAAATTAGATTGCTACCCTACGAGCCAATGGCCAGTGTGAGAGACACGATCAAATCCTTAGTTTCCTTTATGCATTCGGTGGGAGATCTGGTTCTGGTTCGAGTGATTAGTATACAGGGGAAAGCAAATGACTGTATCTGTAAGTTAAAGCCAGAATTTCAGTTGTATTGCCGAATGGTCGACATGATGTGGTTACTATACTGGTCAAGCGTAAGCACCAAACGTTGGTGGTAGTTGGCGACATGAAGCCCTGGAATACATTAGGACTAAGTAGGTTAAGTGTGTATGTATGTTTGGAATTCGTATTCAGGTATGGTATTTAATTACGCGACGCATGTATGATGCCCGATGAGCAGATAATGTTTAAGGCGTCCGTAAGCATGAAGGGTGTTTTATCACCAGAAACATGTATGACGCAGTAGAAAAGGCGTCCGTAAGCATGAAGGGTGTTTGATCACCAGAAACATGTATGACGCAGTAGAAAAGTCGTCCGTAAGCATGAAGGGTGTTTGATCACCAGAAACATGTATGACGAAGTAGAGAAGCCGTCCGTAAGCATGAAGGGTGTTTGATCACCAGAAACATGTATGACGCAGTATTTTATACAGAGTGTGTATGGTATTGAAATGCAAATATGACCCTGTTTATGACGCAAGGTCCGGTGCACGTGTAATACCCGAGGCACACAGATGAGTAAGTGAGCAGGGTCACGGAAACTGTAAAATTCCTAGGAAAATCCTGTAAGGGATGAAAGAGGAATTCGAAGCAGAAATGACACATGGCTCACTACTTGTTGACAGAAGGAGTGTAGTCTGCCTCTACTATTATAAAATTCTTTTATGTTCTAGGACTGATTGAGGACAATCAGAAAATCAGGAAGGCCGAATCTGTTAGCGAGTGACCTTGGCCTTGTCTACTGTGGGATGAAGTAAGCCATCCAGCCCGGTCCATAATCGCAAGTGTGACAAATTTATGGCTCTCATGTTTAATAAACATTAGGAACTATTGGAACCTATTCATATTAAATTTTGCAATGTAACATTATTCATATATCTACTTTGTACGAAGCTTGACGTTCATTAAACTGTATTTACTAATTATTTCTATTCTTTTCTAAATTCTTCAACAACCCTCCCCAGAGGGGTAGGATTGTTATCATAAGAAAAAAAAATTATGTTTAATCTGGATTAAACATCTTTGATTACTATATTTTACACTGGCGCGTGTTTTACCAACCAAGTTGGCACCATAAAATTCCAAAGGCCTAATTTTTTTTATTATTTACAAAAAACTGTGAGGAATGTGCAACAAATATATGAAAAGTATAATAAATTAATAAAGAGTATAATGTATATTTCAGTTTATTTCTGGACTAGTACTGCAAGAGACCAATTATTGTACTCTTCGCAATAAAATACGAAGAGTATATTGCATTCGATCGGCACATTTCTAAAACCGGTAATATTGCACGTAGAGAAAAAATTTTCATGTCACTGTGTTGGTGATCGAATTATGAACAACTTTCAAAATGACCTCCCTCCGTCTATATGCCCGTCTGTCTATTCGTCTGTCTGTCTGTCCGTCAGTCACGTTTCTTGTAAGCACGATAACTTAAGAACGAAAAGTCCGATTGTATTGAAATTTGCACAGTAAGTTACTACTAGCTAAAGGAAGAACCCTATTGTTTTTCAATAAATAAGGAACTTTTTTAAATTAAAAAAACTGTTTTTACTTCCCTCGCATACCGAAGGGAAGTATTGTATTCGAGAAAAAATCACCCTCCGAGATTTTTACGGATTCTGACATTTCAGATCACGGAGATTACGAAAATATAGGTTTTTCAATTCCGTCAGTCTGTCTGTCTGTCGGTCTGTCTGTCTGTCTGTCTGTCTGTTGGTGCATTTACTAAAAAACTACTTGACGGAGAGCAGTCAAATTTGGCAGGTAGTTGACGCTACTGTCAGCGCAGAAATGGTAGAAATTTCACTGGAAAATATACAGGGTGGACCGTCTAAATGGAATAAATAGTGAAAAAAATTTTTTTTCGCTCAAATTTAAAATTTCCACGTTTCATGACGCGCTAATCCTATTTCGGGAAAAAAAATTTTTGAAAATTTTTGTCACCAACAGTTGAAAAATTTTTTACCAAAATAAAAAAAAAATTTTTTGTTCAAATTTAAAATTTCCACGTTTCATGACACGCCAAACCTATTTCTGGAAAAAAAAAAAAATGAAAATTTTTTTCACCAATATTTTTGAAAAATTTTTTACCAAGATGAAAAATTTTTTTTTTGCTCAAATTTAAAATTTCTACGTTTCATGGCATTCTAAAACTATTAAAAAAAAATCGGTAAAGGTATTTACACAGAACTTCCCTCGTTATTTGTGCATGGCAGTCACTTTAAAAAATTAATAATTACGAAATGACATTGAGAATAATAATCGGAATAGAGTTATTGCTATTATTACAAAGAAAACTTGATAAGTTTTGGTCAAAAAAATATACAGATTGCTCATCCAACAGCAAAAGTTCAATACTAAATAGCAGGTGCCACATATGGCAGGCTTGCGCAAATACCTTTACAAATTTCATTTTTTTTAAAATTTTCAAAAGATGTTGGTAAAATTATTTTCAAAATTGTTTCTTCTGAAATAGGTTTAAAATGTCAAACGTAGAAATTTCAAATTTGAGCAAAAAGGAAAGTTTCCTTCTATTCTATAGTAGTGCTAAAAAAAGTTTAAAAATTAAAAATGATGTATTTTTTAAAATAGGTTTAGAATGCTATGAAACGTGAACATTTTAAATTTAAGCAAATAAAAAAAAAATCGATCTATTTTAGTGGTAAAAACTTTTTGAAAAATGTTGGTGAAAAAAATTTTCAAAATTTTTTTTTGAACCTCGGTTTAGAATGTCATTTAAATTTGAGCATTCTATTGTTAAATTTTTTTCCAAACTGGTAACAAAATGTTGCAAATTTTTTTTTCCGAAATTGGTTTGAAATATCATGAAACGTGGAAATTTTAAATATGAGCAAAAACATTTTTTCGTCTGTTCTATGGTAGTGATACATAAATGGATTAAAAATGTTTTCAAATTTTTTTTAAAATTCTTCAAAAACATTTTTAAATTTGTTTGAATAGTTTTAGAATGTCATGGAAACGTGGATAGTTAAAATCTGAAGAAAGAAAAAAAAATCTATCTTAGTGGTAAAATTTTTTAAAAATAGTAAGAAAAATTTCAAATTTTTCTTTTAAATAGATTTAGAACGTTATGAAACGTGAAAATTTGAAATTAGAAGAAATAAAAAAATTCCATCTATTTTAGTGGTAAACAAATTTTCAAAAATGGTAAAAAAAATTTCAAAAATTTTTTTTTGAATCAGGCTTAGAATGCCATGAAACGTGGAAATTTTAAATTTGAAGAAAGAAAAAAAAAAATTATTTCATTTTAGTAAAAATTTTTTCAAAAATATTGGTAAAAAAAATTTTCAAATCTACCAAATTTGACTGCTCTCCGCCAAGTAGTTTTTTAGTAAATGCACCAACAGACAGACAGACAGACAGACAGACAGACAGACAGACAGACTGACGGAATTGAAAAACCTATATTTTCGGAATCTAGGTGTTCTGAAACGTCAGAATCCGAAAAAATCTCGGAGGGTGATTTTTTCTCGAATACAATACTTCCCTTCGGTATGCGAGGGAAGTAAAAATTTTTTCGGATTCTGACGTTTTAAATCACGGAGATTACGAAAATATAGGTTTTTCAATTCCGTCAGTCTGTCTGTCTGTCTGTTGGTGCATTTACTAAAAATTTACTTGACGGAGAGCAGTCAAATTTGGTGGGTAGTTGACGCTACTATCAGCGCAGAAATGGTAGAAATTTCACTGGAAAATATACAGGGTGGACCGTCTAAACGGAATAAATAGTGAAAAAAATTTTTTTTCGCTCAAATTTGAAATTTCCACGTTTCATGACGCGCTAATCCTATTTCGGGAAAAAAAAATTTGAAATTTTTTTTCACCATTTTTGAAAAAATTTTTACCAAGATGAAAAAATTTTTTTCTGCTCAAATTTAAAATTTCGACGTTTCATGACACGCTAATCTTATTTCGGGAAAAAAAATTTTTGAAAATTTTTTTCACCAACACGAAAAATTTTTTACTACTAAAATAATTGAAAATTTTTTTTTTCAAATTTAAAATTTCCACGGTTCATGGCATTCTAAGCCTAATTAAAAAAAAAAAAAAATTTTTTATTTTTTTACTAACATTTTTGAAAATTTTTTTACCACTAAAATAGATGGATTTTTTTTTTATTTCGTCAAATTTAAAATTTCCACGTTTCATAGCGTTCTAAATTTATTTAAAAGAAAAATTAGAATTTTTTTTACTTACAATTTTTAAAAAATTATACCACGAAGATAGATTTTTTTTCTTTGTTCAGATTTAAACTATCCACGTTTCCATGGCATTCTAAAACCATTCAAACAAATTTAAAAACGTTTTTGAAAAAAATTTAAAAAAAAATTAAAACATTTTTAATCCATTTATCACTACTATAGAATAGACGAAAAATTTTTTTTGCTCAAATTTAAAATTTCCACGTTTCATGACATTCCAAACCAATATCGGAAAAAAAAATGTTGTAACATTTTATAAATTTGGAAAAAAATTTAACACGAATAGATGGAAATATTTTTTTTGCTCAAATTTAAAATTTTCACGTTTCATAGCATTCTAAACCTATTAAAAAAAAAACACCTAATTTTTAAATTTTAAACTTTTTTTACCACTACTGTAGAATAGAAGGAAACTTTCCTTTTTGCTCTAATTTAAAATTTCTACGTTTGACATTTTAAACCTATATTAGAAGAAAACAATTTGAAATTTTTTTTACCAACATTTTTGAAAAATTTAAAAAAATTGAAATTTTTTAACCACCACTATACTTCCACTCCATTACGTGAATGTTGGATTGAAAATATAATAGACGGCAAAAATATCTGGCATATGCACCTATTATACTTTGATTGAAAAATATACAGGGTGGTCATCCCAAGAAATAATTCAGTCATGGTGGACATTTGTAAAGGTATTTGCGCAAGAGTGCCATATGTGGCACCTGCTATTTAGTATTGAACTTTGCTGTTGGATGAACAATCTGTATATTTTTTTGACCAAAGCTTATCAAGTTTTCTTTGTAATAATAGCAATAAATATGTTTAAAAATGAATTATTATTTGTTTGCTTATAATTGTATTGAAACATTCTTTATAGGATTTTGCAAACAGCAGAAAAAATAACTATCTATAACTAAAAGAAAAACTTTGTGTAGAAATATTAATGAAATCTTTGCATTCTTTCGATAACCTGAATTCTGGTTATGCTAGCAAATTAAAATCCTAAAATGAATTTGTCTAATTTCTTACTTGACAATTCTCATTCTAACACTAGCATCCACACAGTCCCCTACGGCCATGCAGATTAAACTAGTATCCACATAACCCCCTACGATTATGAAGATTCAGTTAAAAATGAGAACAAAGACCTAAAATGAATTTATTTATCTACCTTGTCTTAAAAAATTGTTCATTCCAATGGATTACATTTTCATGAAATCTATCATTCTGTTTCCTGGAAATGCTTAGCCTTTGAAACGTTTTTCGCCCTTATTCTGGAGCTCATCAGAAAGACATAAAGCCATTCATAAAGATGTTTCATGCAAAACCAAGACAATTTCTATGAATAAGTGTGAAATGATTATATTTGACATTGACTGATATCAGTCAATGTCAAATATAATCATTTCACACTTAGAAATTGTCTTGGTTTTGCATGAAACATCTTTATGAATGGCTTTATGTCTTTCTGATGAGCTCCAGAATAAGGGCGAAACACGTTTCAAAGGCTAAGCATTTCCAGGAAACAGAATGATAGATTTCATGAAAATGTAATCCATTGGAATGAACAATTTTTTAAGACAAGGTAGATAAATAAATTCATTTTAGGTCTTTGTTCTCATTTTTAACTGAATCTTCATAATCGTAGGGGGTTATGTGGATACTAGTTTAATCTGCATGGCCGTAGGGGACTGTGTGGATGCTAGTGTTAGAATGAGAATTGTCAAGTAAGAAATTAGACAAATTCATTTTAGGATTTTAATTTGCTAGCATAACCAGAATTCAGGTTATCGAAAAAATGCAAAGATTTCATTAATATTTCTACACAAAGTTTTTCTTTTAGTTATAGATAGTTATTTTTTCTGCTGTTTGCAAAATCCTATAAAGAATGTTTCAATAGCAATAACTATATTCCGATTATTATTCTCAATGTCATTTCGTAATTATTAATTTTTTAGAGTGACCGCCATGCACAAATAACGAGGGAAGTTCTGTGTAAATACCTTTACCGATTTTTTAATGTTTTGTATTTAAACTGAAAAATGTCTAAAACTAACATTATTTACAAAAAAGAAAAAAACTGCGAAGAGTATCCGATAAAACGTGCAACAATTATATAAAAAGTGCAGTAAATCGGCGAAGAGTATAATGGTTACCTTGTTTTATTTTAACTTTCATCACAGATCGAACCCCTAAGAATTGTTTTTTCTTTTAACTTACTCAGCCCAATTAATTAGTTTCAATTTTTTAATCGTGTAGTAACTAGAGACACATTGTCAAAAAAATGGGTTAATATGAAAGTAAAATTTTAATGAAAACAGAAAACAAGAATTTTTTCTAGGGCTAACGTCGGCAACATGTAAAAATTTGCAGAGGTAAGTATAGTAGGTGTTAAACATTTTATGTTTTGATTTTTATCTAAGTATATTGAAAAGATATAAAGATAAAAGATGGAGGCTGCTTTTTCATTTGAATCTTTTTATTTTAGAAGTAGCACTTTTCGAAAAAATTGTACGTGGAAAAATGGGACCCAATGAACTAACGTTATATGCACAACACTTATTGGCTAAAGCAATTCGCGGGTTGTGTACTTTTGGCTTAATCAACGAATTTGATTTTGCATGTTTTCTTTACGTATCATGTAATTCAATATTTAGCTTGGAAAGTAGTAGGGTAAGTAGTTGTTTAAATGACAATACGATTCATTTTATGTATACTATCCTTCAGGTAAATAGTTAAACATATAAGTTTACAAATGTTTAATGGTTATTTAATTTTTAATATATTTTGTAAATTAAAGCTAAATATAACATTTTATACCAAAAAATGTTATTTAAATGGGTTACATAAATCTGTCATGAATATAAACAAATTTAGTATGCAAGTACGGTCAAAGTCTATTTTTATGCAAAATCTTTTAAAAAAACACCTTTACACCCTTTCCTAATGGACTTTATTACCTTTGGGATGGTATTCTTTGATGAAAGTAAAACAAAGCTTGGTCTGCATTATCATATAAATTGCTAGACGTAAATTTTTATCGAATCCCAAGTTCATTTCCGCAAAATAACTTATAAAAAAAACTGATAACCTAATAAATATTAAAATTTACATGAAAATTGATTAATTAGTTTCTGAGATACGACCCTCTGCTGGAATTTAGATCCGTCAATCTATAAACATTGTATACAGAATATTTTAATGAATCAATAATTTATTTATATACAGTGTGTCTTACGTAAGGGTGTAACAGCCTAATAAATCTTTTGTTTTTTTATCTGATTTGAATCAAACTTATCTTAAAAGATAGAGGTCACCGAGGTCTATTTAAGACCACCAAATCACTTTTCATCTTTAAATGTTTTTTTGCCTTTTTTGTTTTCTTAACCGCTTCTCAAGTCACCTAGAAAACTCCTTAAAAATCCAGAATGATTTTGTGTTAGGTAAAGAGAAACGAGGCCCTACAGTTTATAGTGGAGTCCGAACCATATCTTGGGGATTATTTTATAATTAAAATTATTTTGTGGTGAGCAGCGATTGAACCTGCTTCGCTAGGTATGCCAGTATGCAAGCTAGACGAGCTAAACCACTGAGCTACCAGCCCCCCTAAATACAAGGCCATGTACGAAATTGTGAGAAGAAAATAGAAATATCATGGTAGCCATTTACAAAACGTGTTCGAAATCATTCAGAAATCATGAATCCGAAGTTTAGTTAAATTCTAAAAAAATGAGGTCTTGATGAAAAGTTATGAACAATAACAGAAAACGAATTGAGGCAAGGCATTAGGGCTGATGGAAGTTTGATAGAATATAATAATATAATACTTTTGGTTGTATTTTTATTCATTTGTGTAAATTCTTAAAAAATTTTAATTAATTTAGAAATAATTTTTATTTAAATGCCTCAAAAGAGTATTTTTCATCAATACCTCTTTTTTTAGAATTTAACTAAACTTCGTATCCAGGGTTTTTGAATGATTTCAAACAAGTTTTGATTTGAAAATTTTTTGATTAAAAAATGCCTATTAAGATTTGTAACGAAGCAAAATTTAATCTGAAAAATTTTAGCACCAACCTCCGTTTATTTTTGTTATATTTAGATTTTATACTAGGCACAAAACATAAATAAGCGTTGTCCTTTAATTATTAAATATAAATAAAATCTTCACGTGGAGCAGTATTAGTTCCGTTGATCAGTCGATCGACTCAGACAGCAGAACAATAGGAGCCGCTAGATGGAGCTGATGGCTCACCACCGACTTGAGTTGTTTCGTCGTCGACGAACACCTCGCCCAGCTAGCAGTGTAGGCATTCATTAAGTTGAATCAATTCACTCGGTTGAGTACAAGTGTGTGTAGTGTCCTTACGAAGCCACTGTCCGCCGTCAACAGGAAGTAAGAGAACCAATTAGGTATCTGTTAAGCAACCTGGCCGGAGTTAATTGCCGCTTATTAACCGTAACCTACTCCGCCCGGTGTCCGCAAGGATACTTTGTTTGGCAACAGGTTTCCCGTGTTTGCCCTCTGGCCTAGCCCCCAGTCAGTCAGAGGACAGCGAGAATCTGAGCGGTCACGTGCATGCTTTCTGGCCTAGTCCCCAGTCATCCAGGAAGCCACGAAGACTTCTGCCAAACAAAGTGATACATGGACCTTGCCGGTTTGGTGCATTCCCTGAATGGGCCAAACCGTTAAGGAAACACGAACAGGAGTGGGTTGGTCTGCAAGGGTGATTGTGTGCGCAACTGGGAAATTTTCGGCGGACAACAGGTACCGTGTTTGCCCTCCGGCCTAGCCCCCCAGTCAGCCAGAGGACAGCGAGAAACTGGGAAGTCACGTGAATGCTTTCTGGCCTAGCCCCCAGACAGCCAGAAAGCCAGGTAGACATCCGTCAGCCGAAAATAACGATCGTGACCAGGAGTGAGTAGATCCGTGTGTTTGCTAACCGTGCCCTAGCCAGGTTGCATAAGCCGTGTTGCATAAACTGTATTACATAAACTGTATTGCATGTGCTTTTTCATTGGTTGCTTCCTCCCGCTTGGTATCTGCGCTGCCCTGTTCGCCTGTTTATCCGTACTCGTGGCCCGTGCTTTCTGTACCGTTTTTTTTACTCTGCCTTCACCGTTTTGTGCTTTGAACCGTTTTAACCGTTGATAACCGCCCTCTTGCATCGCTTAACCAACAGTTACCGTCACCCCGCCTTTGTTTTGCTTCTGTAGTAGTAAACCCTGCAATTAATCTTAGGTACTGTAGTTAGCATTGTACATAATAGGTTTAATAAATATTTGTATATAGTTGATCTGAACTTTGCCTTTTGCTTTGGTTGTGTGTGAAGTCCACTATCCCTATAGACCCCTGGACATACCGTGCCTCCTCTGAGACTCTCCCAGCCTTACTGAAACAGCCTGTGTCCAGAGGCTATTGTGGGTCCTTTACTCCACGTGAAACAATTGTAAAGGTGGCGCCCGAGCTCCTGTACCGTACCAAAAGCTCAAGGTGTCAAAGTGACGCAAGAATCAAACGTCGCAGATTTTTTGATTTTTGTCATACAATTTAGTATCGTAGATGGCCTTGCATTTAAAGATGGAAAGTGATTTTATGGTCATAAATAGAACTTGGTGACTTCTATCTTTTAAGATCACATTTACTCAAATCGTAAAAAAGCAAAAGAATTATTTCGCTGCTACACTCTTAAGTGAGACACACTGTATAAAAATTAAAAGTAAGCTTTTATGTGAAAGAAAAATATTTCCTAACAAATAAAAAGGTAATCCGCCATCTTGGGTGTCCGCCATATTGGATATAAAATAACGTTATATGGTTTGTCGTATGTTACTCGCCAAACCCTTATTTGATACCCATTACCATTGATACCCATACCAAGAAAAAGATAATCCGCCATCTTGGGATATCCGCCATATTGGATTTAGAACGATATTAGAAACACCATATCGCATTGTCACCGGACCTACATCCGTGTGCAAAATTTCAATTTAATTAGAACTAGTCGAAATTTTGATTGTAAGATTTGTAGCAAACAGGCAGACAGGTAGGCAGAAAATCAAGTTAAATAATAGCTGTCACCGGACCTACATCCGTGTGCAAAATTTCAATTTAATTAAAACTAGTCGAAATTTTGATTGTAAGATTTGTAGCAAACAGACAGACAGGCAAGCAGAAAATCAAGTTAAATAATAGCTTTTAATAATCTCTTTCGGCTGATCTAGATGTTGTATTTTTATTGTGATCAAATGAAAAGTATTATAAATTACTTCAAAGAAAAAATCGAAGTTTTCAACGAGCACATAATTATGCGATGTGTGCTGGAAGACTGACATGGTAAAGCAGTTATAGACGGAAGTAAGATTTCTAACTTGAAATTTTTAGGTGGAACCACTTTAGTTGCAGCATAGCTCATGCATCTACTTCAGACAATAAGTTCTGATTATGATTTAAGTATAAGTTAGAACAAAACCAAAATTAAAATTGCAGTCCGACCAAATAATAACTATTCAGACACGTTAACGATAGATGATTGATTCTTGTTTTTTCTACCATCGGCACCATTATCTTTAACTCTTGATACCTGCGCCTTCGCCATAACTACAAAATGAACATTCATTACATACCGGGTTATTCACGGAAAGCGGGTATTAGACATTTCTTGGGATCTGTTTAGTTTAGAAACTTGATAATTGGTATAAGGGGGTTTTTGGATATGTAGGATCTACCGAAAATATTTTTATGCATGTGTTACTTCCGCTTACACCGGATGTATCACCTAACTTTGTTATTTTAAATGGAACGCCCTATATTTTATTTCATATTTGGATTCCGCATAAAATTCTAGTTTGAGTTTATGTACTATGACATACTCGCAAACCTACCAGTTTTCGAGATGATTAATATTTTTGGAGGTTTTTGGACGGTTCCTATGCTTCCGAAAAAAAATCGATATCTTCTATCTTGTAGCCCATTTGGAAATTTTCTTTTCAAACTCATACAAGTATCCTAAAATTTAACTAAAAGTTGTCTTATGTTTTCACAATATTATACATGGGATTTTATTTTCACAGCCGAACACAGGGGTCTGTGCAGATTTCCATATCCTTGTTTTATAATAGCACTGTTACATTTCCAAAGCTTTTGGTTGTGATTAGTTTCTATTGGGAATAAACAAAACTTGGTCGTCATTCAGTACATCTATCAGAAGCTCCTGGATGTTGGAGGTAAACCAATCTTCAGAGTGGCTAAATCGTCATAGTTCGACCTTTGCTCGTAAAAATGGCATTTGAGAGTATTTTCTAAAAGGATCAAAAATTTGTTTAGAAAATCGAACATCAGTACAATTTAAAAAAAAACGACTGACGAAACAACTGTCTGGAAGATTTAAATTGAAAGAAAATTAATCGAGAAAGTTGAAAACTACTGGCTTTTACAGAAATTGAATATATCTTTTCGTTGTTATGGAAGCTGCCTGGGTAGTTTCGCCCTGTATACCATAAAGTTGAAGAGAATATTAGCGAGTATGACCACAAAACACTATCATATGTGTACCAACATGCTCTTGACCTTTTTTTGTCTAATTAGATATATCATTTAAAGATAATTATTTTTTCATTCCATATAATTGTAATAAAACGTATCCATTATAGGATTTCACAAACAGTAGAAAAATATGTATTCACCAACTACATAAAGTAAACTGGACGTCCTAAGATACATTTTTGACACCAACAACTATCGTCGCCATGATTACTCTTCTCCATAAATGCTACCCCACACTACTTCTAATAAAATAGAATCCTTAACACTTTGACATTATTAAAACATTTATAGTACTTAATAAGTTGTCACAGGGAGTACTCGCTAATGCTGTAATTTTAATTGAATTGTTTCTCAAATCAAACCATCGTTTGTCTATCAGCAGCAACGGAATAATGCTAGATGAAACTAACAACACTAAATGTGTAAGTACTTTGTTTTGATTTACCACGTGAATTGGTGAATTACAATGATGAAAATGTTTTAAACCTGGTACATAATTTTAGGCCAGGAGTTCTCATAAACGAATATGGAATTGGGCTCGAGGACCTGTCATTTTTCAGTGCAGTTTGGAAAATTATTACTCAATTTTATTTTGTATATAAAAATAATAGGCCACACTTTGAACAAGCGCCTACATACAATGAGGTTGATGGACGATCCAATTGGTCGGATACATGGAAGTTAATAGTAAACTACACTGTAGGTCCTGTACAAATTTCATAGGCCAGTTGAGGTAGAGATATAAGGGTTCTCTTCGAGTAGAAAGCTGATCTTTTGGGTACAACTAGTAGAAATCACAAACAACAACATATATTTTCCCGACACTTCAAACCGTGGTAGGTCATTGTTTAAAATCCGATAGATCCCACAAAGAATGATTCAATACTTTTTTGTTTGTTTTCAATAGGTCTACAAAACAAGACCAACTGCGTTTGAAAATATTAGTTAGATGAAGACCAATTTGCAAAAAACCATAAAAATTATTTCGTTAATTTTCAAGTAAACCATATACAAGTAAGTTATTATTAATATAACGTCTTCATATTACATTGAATTATTCTTTGCTACAGGCAAATTATGAGTGCCAAAGCTGGAATGTATAGGTGAAATAGTTTACGACTTATACCCTTATAAACAAATTAACTTGGTGTTTTTTTTTCAGTCGGTTTGTATGAGCCGGACCCTTACCCAAACTGGAACAATTTTTTTTGTAGATATATTTCTTACCAAGGAACGACAGTCCACCAATTTTTAAGTACAATGCGGAATTTTGCAAGTAAGGGAATTTTTCGAAAATTATTTATACACAATTTGAATCTATCATATTGCCGACATTTCTTAATAGCTTATCTTTATATATATTTAAAGTTCATAAAAAGAGCTCGAACTTGACGAGAGAACAGTTGATATTCGTTGGAAAACAACGGAGAAA
The DNA here is from genome assembly GCA_963583905.1 of Stenurella melanura. Classification (NCBI taxonomy): domain Eukaryota; kingdom Metazoa; phylum Arthropoda; class Insecta; order Coleoptera; family Cerambycidae; genus Stenurella; species Stenurella melanura. The sequence continues at coordinate 180,357,043 of OY757310.1, forward strand.
CAGGCCGCCAAATGGATCGCTTGTTGTTCAACAATTGAAACGAGTAGCGATAAGAAAATTGTTTATAAATAAAAATTTTCCAAAAATTTCCCTACGTGCAAAATTTAGTTTTTTGCTTAAAAATTGGTGGACTGTGGTTCCTTGGTAAGAAATATATCTACGAAGAACTTAATTTCAGTTTGGGTAAGGGTCCGGCTAGTACAGACCGATTGAAAAAAAATACTAGGTTAATTTGCTTATAAGGAAACTAGTTTACCTATATATTCCAGCTTTGGCATGCATAAGTTGCCTGTAGCAAAGAATAATTCAATGTAATATGAAGACATTATATTAATAATAACTTACTTTTATATGGGTTATTTTAAAATTAACGAAATAATGGTAACCCAAAAGTTTTTTGCAAATTGCTCTTCATCTAACTAACATTTTCAAACGCGGTCGTGTTTTGTAGATCTATTGAAAACAAACAAAAAAGTGTTGAATAATTTTTCTGTGTGATCAAAGGGAAAAAAGATATAAGCGAAAAACGCAAAAATGGCTTTTAAATCACATGTTTATCGGGTATGACCTACCACGATTTGAAGTGTCGGAAAATAATATTGTTTGTGATTTTTACTAGCTGTACACAAAATAACAGCTATCTACCCGAGAAAAATGCAAATCGATGATTTTCGGGTTATCCCAACTGGCCTCCCAACCAGCAAATCTCTTTTATAATTTAAATGTTCTATGATTATTTTGTTTTATTGTCATTTTATTAATGTTTCTAAATGCCGATTGATTATATTAGAGTTCTAGAAAATACTATTTTGTTGTTTGCAACTGAACATTTTATAAATTTATCATTAAAACGTTTGTACAGAAAAATTAGAAAATATCTTATCATGGAGTTAAGAAATTATTTTATAAATGTTTTCGAGACTAAGTTATAAAATATTTTGGCTTATAAAACTAAATCGTTTTATAACGATTTTTTAGTAATGTTTAGCAGTATTTTTAGCACCTTTATAAATATACATAGATCCGAATTGTATGTCTTATAGTTATTTCTTATCATCTTACAAAACAGTTATATTAATGATCTATTTGTAATAATTTTGCATTTAAGAATAAATGTTGTTCCAGAGCATGCTATATAATTATTATATTATAGCATTGTATTTGCTGTAATATGGAAACAGCAACAAAGTCATTACAAAACAATATTGTTTACTTGAGCATAAAAATGTAGTAGCTAACAATACAATAAAACATATTTGAGAAAATCCTGCGTTAGCTGTGTATTTATATTTGGTCATAATTAAAGCCTGCCTTTTAGGGAAAATTTATCATAATTAGGTGTTTTCACAAATTTTAAATTCACTTTCTCTGTGAAGATAATGGCTTTATTATAGTTAAAAACACTTGAATTTTGAGAAACAGTCGAATAATACCTTAAAATTAGCCATTTTAATTTTGTATTGAAATTTTTCTTCAAAAACACTATACCAATTCACTACGCACTCATGACGTCATCAGTTATATTGTAAGAGTCATTTTATGTTATAAACACGTTATTTTGCTGATAAATTTCCTAAAGTAGCTTTTACAAATCCCGTATTAGGTAGGCGTTACTTATTTAATCACATGTAAAACGTAAATAAAGTTAATAAAATGTTGTGTTTAACGATTTTTAAACGCGATTTAAGAAACTAGTATAACTGATGACGTCACCGCGTGTTTTGCGTACTCGTTCACTTACTAAAACTTTATGTTATTTATTTGTTGAAATTTTGATTTGATGGACGATAGAATGCTGTTTAAATATCAATAAGTGCTTTAGTATAACAAGTGCTTCATTTTAATAATTTCAAAAAAGCAAATTTGCACATAGTGAAAACACCTAATTGTAGTATTTAAATTTACAAAAAAAATATAATTTTGGTTACCAACATTGACAAGAGGGGTGCAGTTCTTGACAGATCATATAACGGCGAACTAAAAACACCAGATTTAGAACAATGGAGAAATTTTAAAAGTGGTTGTAAAAATATTAGGTACATGTATTAACAGCATAGTGGGTTTGACAATAACACACAGTTTATACTGCTGTAAAATGAAACGACGGATTTCACTCACTACACTGTTAACGTATCAGGTCATATGCCAAAGTACTGTTGCTTCCACTTGTAAAAGTAACTACGTGTTTCTGGCAACAAATAAACCATAAATAAACGGCTCTATAAATACTAACTTCTAGGTTATATTTATGCAAATTGAACCAACTCTGTATCCATAGTTGCATTGCAAATTCACGAAAAAGTTACACTAAGGCGCATTATTTTATAGATGTTTTATAGCAATCGTCTAATAATTTATATATCGTAAAATGCTTGCTACTAACACAAAAGTATTTTATAGAGGGAGGCCATCTTGAAAGGTCAGTGTTCGTGAAGGTAAAAATGACAAGATATAAAAATTTAAAATATCAAATGTTTATTAGAATTTATGGAGTCAGAAACGTGCTAATTATACAGTTATGACTACTAAAACAAATTAGTGTAAGCTACATTGTAAAAAAACTCAAACTCTTAAAATCGATATCTATAAAATTTCAAAAATTATTAGAGATCATCAATAAATGTGAGGCCCGTTAAAAATATATTCAAAATATGGCCATAGTGCACAGTACAATTTTCTCTGCATCAAAAATTGCAGTCGCTGTAAGCCAGGACAAGTCTCTTAAATAATTATTATAGGTTATTAGGTACACAGTATTAAATCACAATGCCATATGCTTTTAGTGTCAAAAATACTTCTTCAACTTTTAGGATACATTTTAGAAATCATTTTATTTTATTAGTATGTATAAAGCAGCATTTTTAAAAAATAATGACTATTTAAAAGCTCTTATAAAACAGTTGTTTACTTGTTTTATAGCAGTAATTTAACAATCAGTGAAGTGTGTTTTATACTACAATTAAATGAGGCTTTAATAAAACTGCTATATAGGGATGGCACTAAATTTTCATAAGGCTTATGGATATGTTTACACAATTATTTTGTAATGGTACCGATAGGCGTTACAAAATATCAACAGTGACTGAAATATTTTATAAGATGGTGCCAATTTTGCATTTATAGCTACTGTGAAAACGTAATGAAAATGTTTCTGAGAGTAACGTTGTTTTATAAAATTTGTCTCTGGAACATTCCTATAACTTTTATAAAATATCAAATTGCTAGTTGGGCTATTATTCCTACATGAGAAAGTTGTACTGCGCCATATACTTCCCATATTTCTTGAGGTGTCAATATATTCCAAGGATAAAATTTATATTTCAAAACACTTTGTATATACTTTGGATGTATAATTTGAGGCCACGGATTTGCTAACTCTGCTCTGGACGTCCGTGCTAAATCTCGCTATAATTCAAACGTTATTAATAATTGCCGTGAATTATTACCGGATTATTAAAATTTCTCGCAATATTTTGCACTTTTTATTGACTTTAAATTAGTTCCCTATATAAAAGTGTAATATGCAAGCTAATATTTCAATGTTTTATGAAATACTGCAGTATTCATTTAATATTCTCTACGTATAAAATGAATTGCAGTTTTTGAATTATGACTATTTAATTGGAAAATAAATAAGTAGAAATTTCTCATTAACGATAATAACCTGCAATGTAAATTACACCAAAATTATTTATGACATTGTCTGTAATTGTTTATTTGTGGCATATTCAGATTTTCTTACTTTTTATTGGGTATTTTTCCACTGAAAAATATTTAAAAAATTTTTTAAGAACCAAACCTCCAAATATTGTTCAAAGTTCAAAAAATTGTATTTGTAGTGTTCCGTGTGAGTGCGGAAAACATTACGTAGGTGAATCATCTAGACCTTTCAACGTAAGGCTTGGTGAACATAGAAATTACGCTAGAAGGGGAGAATTTGAAAAATCCAAAATTTGTGAACACGCGTGGGATAATAATCATAGAATTAAATGGGACTCGGCGAAGATTTTGGAAAAAGAGAGCAACGGAACTAAAAGAAAAAGAATCCGCGATTATTTTATTAAACGAGGATAGATGCGTTTCTAATTATTCAATAGATTTTTGTACTAGTTGGTTGCCCATCCTTAGAGACGAAGTAAGTAAAAATAAGATAAATATAATTTAATGTCTCACGTGACTATGGAAATACATAAACAAAGAACTGTCATGGTTGACGGCCAAAAAAGTTTTGAGAACGGAAGTAGATTCTCTTCCGAAACGTTAACTACCTATAGCTTTGATTTTCAGTTTTTAGTTTATAACATTGTTCTAGTTTATATATTTTTAGGTGTGAGACTTTTTGAAACAGTCAAGTACTCAAGAACCAACCTCTGCCTGATCCGTTTGGCGCAGAGGTTTTTTCATTAAAATTTTTAAATATTTTTCAGTGGCAAAATACCCAATAAAAAGTAAGAAAATATTTATGACATTTTTGGGAAAAACTGAATATAAAACCTTGAAGTTTAATAAAAACACCAATGTATACCATATTTATGAATTTGTTAATTAATATTTAAATTATTTTCGACTTTAACGGGATGGTAGCTCAGTGATTAGTGCGCTTAGCTTTCAAACTGAGGTACCTGCTAAATAAATAATTTGACCTAAAAGATTATCCTCGAAAAGTGGTTCGGACTCCACTATAAACTGTAGGACCTCGTCCCTCTTTATCTAAGGAATTATCACCTGCAATCTACCAAGTGCTTGAATTATTGCTGGAAATTTTTTGAGAACATGGATTTTTTGAAAATTCGCGCAGCGACGAGGGTAATTTTCTTAAAAAATTCATGTACGAGAAAAATTTCCTGCAATTAATTCAAGTACGCGGGGGATTCGGTAAAAAAATTTCACACGAAAATAAACTAAATAAACACTAATTTTAACTGACATTAAGATTATTCTAAGACATAACAAGGTATAAGATTAGTAAGTAGGCCATGAATGGGTCTTGTTTACAAAGTGACAGAAACGCATCGGAATTAGTAAGTAGTGTTGTTGTGTCAGAAGTTAAAAGTACAAGAGTTATTTGAAGAGTTATTTGAAAATGAAATACGCATAATTGATATTTTACACCCATATATATAGTCCCTTCAAATTAGGAAAATTGAGGGAAATTTTTTCTACAGCTAAGCCACCCATATAGAAAGTTGCCTTGGGGTTGTGTTAACATATTTTTCACCAAGCGCATGAAAAAAAAGGGTTGTTTTTTAGATATAGATACATATATATGTTTTCTTGACCATTTTGGCGGTTTCTTGCGTTTTGCTGCAAAACTATTCATTTCTGAGAAAATATGACCTGATTTGATATTGTAGGTCTAGCGATTCTCTACAATTTTCGTTCTTTTCATTTTTTTGAAATTCCGCTTAGTTGCGCCGCTAGAGCGTGCTGAAGTTTATGTAAATGTATAAATTTTTTTGGTGTTTGATTTTAAGCCAAAACTAAGCATTTTATAAAAAAATATCAAGATATCAAAGTAGCAGATAAAAAAAATTTCGACAAATTTTCTTCTTTGTTTTTTTTTAAAGTCGCGTGGTTTTTCCGCTAGAGGGCGAAAAACATTTTTTCAATAACCAAATTTCAGTGAAGAACAAGAAGAAGGATTTTGACAAGATTTAAAAGTTATGGAAACAAGGTATCAGGGAATATTAATATGATGGCTATGTTTGGATGTTAAGAGAGATTTAGAAACAGCATTTGGTTATGAAGAAAATGAAGTTTTAAATTCATATGCACCCAAATTTCACAAAGTTACTGACCAGCTTTTTCACCATCTCCTTATAATTTTCACTTTTATGATTCCCGCGAAAATTTTTAACCAGTTCTTGAAGATTTCAGTGAAGAACAATGAGAAAAATTTCTCAAAGACCTAAAAGTTATGGAAACAAGGTATCAGGGAAACTGGAGCATTAATATGATGGCTGACTATATTTGAACTCTAAAGAGATTTAGAAACAGCACAAAACGAAGACTGCCACTACGTAGGTCCTTCGAATGTAAAAGATTTTGTTACAGTAGAAGAAATAAAAATAAAATTTTCTGAAATAAACAACTTCTTTACTTTTGATTTTCTGGAAAATCAAGGGTTGTTTTTGAACAAGTTAAAGATAAATCTTTTCATACCATCGACATGCAAACTTAATATTGAAGAAAATAATAAAACAATTACTTTACTCTTTAAAACACAATTGATATATTTTCTTTAATTGGGGGTGGTTATATCGCCCTTAAAGAATTTTTTTTGTCTTTATGTAATCAAGTGTCTTAAAATATATTTAAGTAATATACAGAATGTGCTGAGAATCGTAGGACTTTATTTTAACTTACTTCCATATGACTTATTATTCTTGGGGGCAGTTTTTCAGCACCCTAGAGGTAGATTGTGATCAAATTAAAAGTAAAAAAATATCCACGCAAAATAAAAATTATTTCAAATTTTTCAACGTGATACATGGGATTCTATCATTTAGGGTGGTTTTATAACCTACAAGGGGTCGTTTTACTATAATATGGATACTGAGTGTAAAGAATTGCTTACTTCCAGTTATCCGACTGCTGGGAAATATTTTTGTGTACTACAAATACTTAGAAACATTCCTTTTTGACCCACTTCTGGACTATCTTTGAACCAAAAAAAAACTGGTGGGTGTAGGCATAATTCTGTGCTGGAGTCAGCGGCTCAAAATTCATAAGGGTAGAGTGATCTGGTCAAAATATTAGAACAATTTTTTGTTTCGTGTGCCTGTGTAATTCAAACTACAATCACAGTGTTTGTGACACACGCATGTGTGTCACGTGAGGTAATTAAAATGAAAGCAAATATTCCAAGAAACACAATTATTCTTTATACGCCCGATATAGCGTGATGAAGATGATAGTTCAAGTTAGTACTATACTCAATCAAGATAGCTTGTTTACAGTTTCAGTATGAAATTTCAGCAACATATAATTTAAAATTTCAATCCCAATGTATTGGCTGGTTGGTAAACCATCTGCCGGGTTACAGCGGCATTTATTTATGATTTGCAGGAAATATCCTGCACGTATAGAGGCATCCTGCAGAACATGAGGTTATTCAGGTGAATTTGATAAATATGAGCTTACAGTTTTTTGAAATTTTTGAAATAAAAATATGTAACAGAAAATATTAACTATATAAATACAACTAAGTGGTAATAAATTAGTGCTTATGATATATCATTTTTATTCCATAATATTCCTCTTTACGTTAATAGGGATATAAAGAGTGTTTGAATATTTGTTGCACAGCTTGTAATATTTAAAGTATTTGATATAGGGAGAAATTTAAAAATTTAGAGTTTTTCATTTGTGTTACAAAAGAAAAACGTCTAATTACTTGAGAAAATGGTAACCGTAGTAGCTATAAAAATATACCATACCCCGAGCTATACCTTAATGGCAATGTGTTCTGATGGCATTGCTTTTAATATTTTAATTTAGAAAAATAAATGTTAGGGCTGTTTATTTTCAAGAAACTCACTTTATGAACAGAAAAACTAGTTCACCAAGCTGCCGACGTTTTGGGTATAATTTGTTACCACCGTCAGGACAGTTTTTTCCAAAAATTAAATTTACTCACATCCAGCCTAAATAGATAAAACATACTATATTTTCTACCACTATGTATTCACAAAAATCTGCAACTGCAGTTTCAATTCATAAAGTCATTATCAAATAGTGAACCAAGTGAATCAGTCGGATTTCGACATTTATCTAATTTTGGGTGGATTTGTATATTATAAAGGATTAGACAGGTAGATGACAATAATAAACAGATCTATGAATATTAAATCAAAGGTTGTCCAGCTGCAAGTAAAAAAGGCGAAAATGTAAGATCTAATTAATCGTTTAACAAATTATAATTCTTATTATTACTGTATTTGTAAATTTCTAGGGATTCTAAAATATTTACTTTAAAGCATTTTGTTGAAAAAAGTATAATTTCTGTTGTTTTATTTCGCAAAACTATGGTTATTGTCTAAGCAGTGATTCGCGAATAATGAATCCTGCTTAGATAATAACCATAGGTTAAATTTCAAGTGAATATCTTAATTTTATTTTGGGATGGCAGATGTCATAAAAATTTCAGATCTTGGCTTCTAGTATATACACGAAATCTCAAGTTTCTGGACTCTTACTAGCTTACTTAACTTACTATTCCGTATTACTCCCTAACCCTTCAACGGAATAATCAAGATTTCCAAGATATGTGTTCCAAATTTAAGGTAGAGAGAAGCACACAAAAAAATTGCAGACCGACAGAATTTTTATTTGATCGAACTTAAAATCTTGACGTTTCATGACGTTCTAAACCTATTTCAAGGAAAAAACATTCAATTTTTTTTTCAATCACTATACTTACTTCCTCTTCACTTCGTGGATGTGGAAGTAAAAGTAGAATTGTGATACTAGTCCACAAGTGTTGTATTGTCAGGTGTTATTAGGTAATATAAATAATCAAATATACTACTTTAAATATTAAAATAAAACATAATTAACATTCATCTCATTTAGATATGAGTAAGTAAATAATGAATTTATTTTCCAGTCGTGATAGAAGAAAAAATTAATTACTTGTCTTCATTTTTCAAAAATAATGAGACGTAGCAGAAGTTTTCTTAATTTTAGTTTTTTTACACATGTCCTTTGCACTAATTCCTGGGTCATAGAACAATAAATACTCTGTACAATCACTATTTAATTTGCAATTAAGATTATCTCCGTTTGCAACTTTTACATCAAACACAGAATATAAGTAGTCCGAATCTTTGAGGCGTACTTTAGAAAAATACTCGAATTTCTATTTGTTCCTGTTTTGAACCTGCTCATAAAGAGAGTGGCAATGAAAGGTGACAAAGAATTTGCCATTGCAATCCACTCACGTAACTCGAAGCAAATGTTATTAAATTGGAACCGATTCTACCTCACACAAAGGTTAGTGAGATCAATATATTCTTTACTTCTCTACTAATTTTATAATGTACCAGTTTGAATAAAAAATGCACTCTGATTTCGTTGAGAACTTTTATTGAAATGTTCACAAAAGTTGTGTCCTGCATTATATTAAAGTGAATGAAATTTCAATACTTCGAGAGGCGGAGAAAATGTTACTAAATAATGAATGTGTCTACCGCGATTTCCAATATGCCCAGTTACTTTACAAGGTACTCTAATACTGAGATGATGATCAATGGTGATTTGTGGTACTGTCAATCCCCGGAAAAGTGTCAAAAATTAAAGATTAAAAAACCGCTGACTGAGGAATCTCTACTTCCACATCCAGATTTTCCATCCAAGTTGTTTTAAAGGAAAACATCTTGACTATATTTGCACTCTAGTATATTTTGTCATAGAATTTTAATAAAAGGGCGTTGCTGAATGCCAGCTAAGCCTCCAGAACTTCCGGTAGCCACCGAATATCAAGGCAATTTCCGGGTGTTAGAGGACGCTGCCACATCCATATTTTGGCGCTGCCGAATTTTTAAGGCGCTGCAGAATAGCAAGGTAACTTCAGGGCGCTACCGAATCTTTGCGGGCAGAGCCGAGTCTACTATTGAACACTACCCTCCAGAATCCATTTCAGTTGGAAAATTTGACCCAAACATACTAACAAACATACAAGCCAAGTTACATAAAAGCTTTTAAAAATGAAGTTGCTGTCTGGCCTCCGATTAGCTTGCTTTACTTCTTACCTTCTCTTACCTTATCAGATGTCATTTCAACACATACGTGTACCAAATTTCAAGTGAATTTTATTTCATATTATTTTATTTTACCAACCCCTTCAATAATGAAGTAGAGGTGATGGGGAGTTGAAAAATATTATAACGAAGTTTCTGTAGTCTTACCAGTATGCTTTACTTATTTTTCCGTATTTACTCCTACTTCCCCCCCCCCCTCGTCGCCTCTTCAACGGAATCATCTCCACGTATAATTTAGTTTAAAATGTCATTATATGTAATACAAACGTTTATCAAATTTTAAGTGAATATCACATTTTATTTAATTAAGCCTTATAATAATGGAGTGGGGGTGGTGGGGGTTGAAAAATAATATAGAGAATCTGAAGCTGAAGCTTTGGAATCTAGTATATACATCAAATCCCAAGTTTCTGTACTCTTACCAGCTCCCTTTACTTATTTTTGCACTACGTGCATGTGGAAGTAAAAATTGAGAAAAAAACAATATGTCCCAAACTGCACTAAAATCTCACTGAAATAATAATATGCCGCTGATGCGAAAGACGTAAAAACGGTTTCGAGCATCGTCTTTAGTCGAAATTTAATCGAAAAATATTTTTCCCAAACTGAATTGAAATTGCCCCGAGCACAAATCCAAAAAAGGCAAAAGTCGACAGGGGAGTTTGATAAAAACAAAAATTAGCAAAGTTTTCCCAAAGCTGTTCTTGGGAGAGAATACTCCAATGCCGCTCTAGAGGACATTTGTCCAAAATAGCCAATTTTTAATTTTGAAAGTAAAATTCCCTAAATCAGAAAATCATATACGAAAAGACCCTGGTGTTATCACCGTGGGGGTCCCTCGAATGCGATGCAGTGACATTTAACCTTAATTAATTTCTATGCCGGTAGTACATTGAAAAGCTTCATAAAAGTTATATATACGCTTCTTGAAGCTATGAAAGGTGTATCATCCTGACGAATGATAAAATTGCCAATAAGAGATTTAAGCAAACCAAAGAATTTAGAAAATCCGAGTCAGCCCTATATTTTCACTTCTTCATTGACGTAGTGGAGTGGAAGTACATTAATTGTAAAAAAAAATGTTTTGTTGAAATAGGCACAACTGCAAGCAAATAATGGCCATAGAGGTTTAAACAGAGCATTTCTTTACATGTGTGTTTTTTAATTTGGAACAAAATATTGGATTAATGTTTATAATTTAGAAAATTTAAATGTGATTTATTAATATTTGTAACATAAATGACTGTCCTGGGTTAAAAGCTTACCACCTACCTAAATTATTCGAAATTTCTGCATCTACATCAATACACAGTTCGGTACGTCGAATTAAGGACATACGCACTCCGTTCAACACTAAACACTAAATTATCAACTAACGTTGTCGATAAAGAAAAATAAAAGAAAAACTTGATCCAAAATCCAAAAAGGAATACAAAAAGAACGAACAGGTAAGTTGTGTTTGTACGTAATCAAGGATTTAACGACTTGAACGGTAAATCAATAAAATAAATCTATAAATACAGAGTGACCCGAAATTCAAAAATAACAAAAACAAGGAACGGAGGGGTTGGACGTGTGTACACAACGAAACACTACAGTAACTAAAATATTGCACAAGGGACAGTAAGAGTATAGTTTTCTTCAAATCAGATCTACTAAACACTCAGAAAACGTCGACGTCTTTCATCTTTACCGCATCGCTAAAGACCGCCGAAATTTTATAGCTATCTACACAGATATTGAGTATCATTGGCAAAGACACGCGCGACGATCTAAACCTACCTCAATATTCCAGCAGCTCTCAAAAAATGTTATTGGAAATTTGCGAAATTTTTGTTAATTTTTTCTCTCCAAAACTATGAACTTTAGATCCCATGCTACATAAGGTTTTTTTGGTTGTCCTGTCGTTCCCTACCACCAGTTTTTTTAATGACATGAAACTAATTACACCCTGTATATTTTAGCTACCGGACTCGGCTCATTCACATTTGAGAAAATCTATTTGTTTAATTTTTTTATATTCTTTCGTAACTTTTGTAAAAATGATTTCATCAAACTGGCATTTGGGGTGAATTATTCTCATATTAGTAGGCACTTACCTCCCAAATATGAACCAAATTCAAGTGGGGTAGCTGCCTCCATGCTTATCCGGCTAACTCTCTTTGTTACAAGTATGTATTGTAACGACATCTAGAAGTAGATTATATTTCGATATGATTCCATTAAAGGGTTGGGGGTTAAACAGGGGTAAATAGGGGAAAATAAGTAAACCAAGCTGATAAAAGTACAGAAACTTGGGATTTGGTGTATATACACGTATGTATTGTAACGACATCTAGAACAAGATTATATTTTAAGATGATTCCCTTGAAGGGTTGGGGGTTAAATATGGGCAAAAAGGGGAAAACAAGTAAAGCCTCAGATGAGATTTACGCACATACAATGCATTAGTCTATACTGTAAGTTAACGTTCTGACAGATTAGTTTTTAATAACTTTTTAAGGCACCGTAAAAAGTGGACCGATACATGCGTTAGGTCATACGTTTATATGAAATTATTGCCTTAGAGTAAGCCAAGGAACTGTACTTTAAAATCTTTGAAATCATTTAGGATCACCTTGTACATATTTATCAACCACTATAATTCAAGTAATATTCGATTGGGCACGCGTAGCCAAATTACCAACAAAAAACCAATAGATAGACGTGGATAACATGCCCTCTCTAGAAAAATTTAAGTATAAAAAACATGGTAAGAAATATACCACGTAGAGTTGTAACCGTGAAATACGATATTTTATTTTTCGCTCCATCCATCACTTTTAGGAAAATGAATGTAGGAATTCTATAAGATATTGCGTAATGTGTATACGTTTCGTGTCATGTTATAAATAAAAAATGGATAAGTTATTTTGTTACACAAAAACAATTCCTGCAAAATCAGATATATATATATTCCGATTATTTTATATTATTAAACTGGCAAATTTTATCGTAACCCACGCTCTGTTTAATTAATTATATTATTCATTACTAGATAAAAGGAAAATCCAACTACAGTATCCACTTCTGCAGTAATAGCGCAAAATTGTATCCTATTTCATATAATTAAAACCAGCATGGAATGTTATGCAGATTATAATTAAAACTTAACTTCGTTGCCAATCGGTTTAATATAACAGCTGCTATTAATTGTAAATTATTACCATTTTATTCTACTGGCTCATCACAAAACCAGTAAAAGAGATAAGTTAAAACAATTTTCAAGCAATCCAAATAAGAAAATGAATTGAATGAAAGGTATGGAATTCACGAAATCAATTTCAAGTATTACAAACTGTGCTATATTGGACAAGAAAAAGGTCCAATTATAATAAGAATTATAGGACACATCTCATCTCAAATATGAAAGAACTGAAGAGTCTATTGTTGCCTAATAATGGCTTTTGATAACAATCGTACAATGGATGTCAATAACTTGACGTAAATTAGAAATAAGAAATAGACAGATAGAGGTAACTAACTGGATTGGTTGAATTTGTTGAACCATGACATTAGTTTAGTATAATATAGGTTACATTTAGGAACTAATTTTAGTAATTAATTTCAGATGATGTCAACATATTTGGTGAAACGAACGTCGAAAAGTAATTCAACAATTTATTTATTTCTTGGATGGTTTGCTGATGTTTACTTATATATTTCACTAGTAAAATAATTGGGGTGTAGTCAATATTAGAAAACATTTTTGTAAAAGTCGATGTTTCTTCGTTATTTTAAGACACCCTCAGAACTATTCAAATGATATTTTCCGTATAAAACAAAATTTTCGAATTTTAAATATTAATAATAAATTAGGCAAGCAATTTATAATATTGACTACACTCTAATTAGAGTGTAGAAAATTTAATTGAAATAGTCCCCAGAATGTCTTCAAATAAAGACGAAACATCGACATCAAGTATGACATAAGTAGTCTTAGGGGGTGAGGGGGGAAACAATAATTCTACATAAGATTAAATTAAATGTCAAATAACAATAAAGTCTTTGAAGGCAATTACTATTACTTCCACATCCACATAGTGGATTGGAAGTATAGTAATGGTAAAATAAATCTTTTTTTTTTCTTGAAATAGAATTAGAATGTCATGAAACTTCGAGATTTTAAATTTAAGCGAAAATAATTTTCTGTCTGTTTGTCTGTAACTTTTTTGTGCGCACGTTTTCTCCGGAACGGGTTTAAGATATTGACTTGAAATTTTGCACACATATACATACTGTCTATTTTACGAGGGCCACACCAAATATCTCGCTTAATATCTATTGTAGAAGAATAAAGTTTTAGAAACAGTTATCCCATTTTTTGTGAGCTATATTTCAGTAAAAAGAAATTTGAAATCCATAGCCTACTTTATGAGATATATTACAAAAACCTGAAAAATAGGAAAACCACAAACGGTTATAGCTTCCTTATTTGAGGAGATACGAAAAAAGTTAAAGGAATGAAAGTTGACGGCAAAGACAATAAGAATAATAACGTGTAACAAAAAAATCGAAAAATGCAGTTGGCTTTGACATACGCTGTTGTGCAAAAATGAAAAATACATAACTCAAAGTAGGCCATGACGCCATTAATTCCGTTATTTTTTTCTCATTCCAACGATATAAAACATGTCACAGAAATTTTAACCGATAGTGTCAATATTTAATATTTTACGAATACCACAATTCATATAATTGAATCGTAACAATCAGCTGTGCCATAATAGTAAAAATTCACTTTATAATAATTATAATTCCGTAATTATTTATTACAATTTAGTACAAAGCAATAAATATCTCATAAATAAAAATACAAGTACAAAACGAACATCAAAAGAAAAAAACGAAAAACTATGTATAACAGTACTACCTACTACTATATTGAAAATAAATTGTGTTTATTTATTTTTCTAACTACAAATGCTCAAATTGTGCACCATGCATTCTGACACATAAACGTGCCCTACGAGACACGTCACGCATTACATTTTGGAGCATTTCAGGAGTAATTGCCTCACATGCGTTTCGAATTCTGGTTTTGATGTCCTCAATATTTTCAGGGGCAGTTTGAAATACCTTGTCTTTAATGTAACCCCAGACGAAAAAATCCAAGGGAGTAATATCTCGTGATCGAGCTGGCCATAGAATGGGTCCATAGGTGGCTATCCAGCTATCTGGAATAACTTGATTTAAATAATTTGTACATATTACAGCAGTGTGAGCTGGAGCCCCATCTTGTTGAAAATATGAATAATTTAATCTTTCTGCCACTGTTAATCCATAAAGAAAATCTTGAAATTCATTTTGCAGGAAATTAAGATATCTACGAGCGGTTAATTTGCCACCATAAAAATAAGGTCCAATTACTTTAGTCCCTAAAAGACCCAACCAAACATTCGTAGAAAATCTTTCTTGGAAAGCAGTCTCTCTGCACCAATGTGTATTTTCTCGTGTCCACTTATAATGCATATTTCTATTGAAAAATCCATTATTAGAAAAATTTGATTCGTCCGACCAAAGAATTTTGCTACATCAGCGCGTCATTCCTTTTCTTATTTAATAACCATCTACAAAATCTTACTCTCCTTGGCTTATCTCCCTCATTTAAATGTTGAACTTTCCTCATTTTGTAGCATCGAAATCCGTTTTTTTTTCAATATTTTTCTTGCACTGTCTTTTTTTATGCGACAGTTTCTCTGAATTTGTCTCAAAGAGGTTTCCTCATTTTGGTTAATATAATTCATTACTCTATTCACTTTTCTTACATTATCCGCAACATGCGCTCGCCTTACTACTTTTTTTGAAAATGAACCGTGCGTTTTTAGATTTTGAACTAACTTCCTAAACACAGTTCGATTTGGCTGCGGAGCATCTGGAAATCTATCTCCGTAAACCGTGACTGCCATCTCAGCGTCAAAATTGCACTGACAATAACGCAACATACAACATACGACAACGCAACATACAACATACAACAGTGACAATCTGTCAAATTTATTAATAACTGTATACATTGTTTTTCACTAATTATGGCACAGCTGATTGTTACGATTCAATTATATGAATTGTGGTATTCGTAAAATATTAAATATTGACACTATCGGTTAAAATTTTTGTGACATGTTTTATATCGTTGGAATGAGAAAAAATAACGGAATTAATGGCGTCATGGCCTACTTTGAGATATGTATTTTTCATTTTTGCACAATAGCGTATGTCAAAGCCAACTGCATTTTTCGATTTTTTTGTTACACGTTATTATTCTTATTGTCTTTGCCGTCAACTTTCATTCCTTTAACTTTTTTCGTATCTCCTCAAATAAGGAAGCTATAACCTTTTGTGGTTTTCCTATTTTTCAGGTTTTTGTAATATATCTCATAAAGTAGGCTATGGATTTCAAATTTCTTTTTACTGAAATATAGATCACAAAAAATGAGATAACTGTTTCTAAAACTTTATTCTTCTACAATAGATATTAAGCGAGATATTTGGTGTGGCCCTCGTAAAATAGACAGTCTGTATATTATAACGAGATCTGGAACTGGATTGTTTTTTGAACATATCCGGTGGGGAGTAAATAGGGGGAAATAAGTAAAGCAAGCTGGTAAGAGTACAGACACTTGGGATTTGGTGAATGTACTAGAAGTCAGGGCCTCAACATTTTTTATAATATTTTCCATACCCCCACCACCCCCCACTACAGGGGTTAATAAAAAAAAATCATATATTCACTTGGAATTTGGTATACGTATATATTATATTGACATCAGGAAGTAGATTATATTTTGTATGTACTAGAAGCCAAGACCTCATTTTTTTACAATATTTTTCAACCCCCCACCACCCCTGCTCCATTATTAAAGGAGTTGATAAAACAAAATTGAGATATTGACTTGAAATTTGGTACAGGTATATATTATAAATCATCTGAAATAAACTATATTTTGAAATGTTTTATATATTAGAAGCGAAGGCCTCAATTTTTTTTTATTATATTTTCCATCCCCCTACCACCCCCCCTCCCTCTCCCGTATTAAAAGAGTTGATAAAATTAAATTGAGATTTTCACATGAAGTAGTGGGAGGAAAGTAGAGGTAAATAGGGAAAAATAAGTAATGCAAGCTGGTAAGAGTACAGACACTTGGGATATGGTGTAATATTGGAAACCAAGGCCTCAGATTTCTTTTTAATATTTTTTAACCCCTCACACCCCCACCACCTCCACTCCATTATTAAAAGGATAGATAACATAAAATTGAGATATTCACTTGAAAGTTAGTATACGTGTGTATAGTAATGACATCTGATTGAGATGATTCAGTTGAAGGGGTGGGAGGTGGTAGGTTGTGAATAGCGCAAAATAAGTAGACCAAGTTATAAACTTAATTTCTAACGTATATGGTAGAAACCAACGCTTCAAATTCTTCTACGATAGCTGCCCCAAATATTATTAAAATTCTATGACCAATAATTTCCACATATTAGAGTTCAAATATAGTCAAGATGTTTCCTTTAAAGTGACTTGGATGAGAAATCTGGATGTGGAAGTAGTGATTCCTTAGGCAGCGGTTTCTTATTTTATTATTATACGCCAGTAATTTTCGATGTTTTGTTGTTTTATATCCAATAAAGAAATAGAAGAACTTCTTATGTCTTATTCTTTTGTGAGGGGATCTACGATTTGCTTATTTTAACTTACAGCGGGGACGTGAGGTTTAATATTGTGTTTCTGTAATACTTGAATGCTCAATAACTGCTTATGTTTTCAAAAACGCAAAAAATTTAAAGCGCTTTATACTTCAATGTAATTTACATCTCAACTAAACATACGTTATTAATATGGATAGAGTTTACATACAATATTCATTATTTATAGGACAATTTACTATTATCCTACTATGTACTTTTTATTAGTAAAATTGTATCTTATACTCCATATTTGAATGTTTTGAATTTTTTATCTCCTACATAAAGATACCGTTGTTAGTACCTCCTGACGATGCCAATATGGTTTATGAAACACGCATCCGGTGTCAAGGAGTGCGTTGGCTCACTCGGCCCCTTAATTGGGTTTACCGGGGTGGGTTGACGCACACCAGGGACGGTTGACGCGAATATAGCATTCTTGCCCTAGCCTATCACCGTCCAAGACCGTCCGCCAGCTTCACCAATGCCCCTTCGGAGGTGCTGGTAAGCATGTGGTGAAGAACCACACCCTGCACGAGGTGACACTGCTTAAACAAAAGGCGGCGGATCTAGACCGGGAGGTTCGAAAAACATCCCCCAAGTCAAGGTGTAAGCCATCGTGCCGAGGACTGAATGGTACCAGGGTTAGGGTACCTCCAACGATGCCTATGGGAATTTGGGCGACATCCCATAGTAACCAGCCCCCACGTGTTTGTGCCGTGCGTGGCGACCCGTGTCGTCGGATGAAGGAATCCTGGTGGTTGAGTGGGCCGTGCCTGCAACACGCCACTTTGGTCCGGAGTTCGGCTAGACGGGCGGTCGGGAGCTAACCCACTCCTGATCAACCGGCTGCGTCGTCCCGTCAGAGGGCCGGCAGGGTGAGTCTCTGGCGGCAGGGGGCGCGTAGGGGGTCGTGGATCTGGCTGTCGATCACCTCGGCAGTCAGGTTTGCGCCACC
Source organism: Stenurella melanura (assembly GCA_963583905.1). Taxonomy (NCBI): domain Eukaryota; kingdom Metazoa; phylum Arthropoda; class Insecta; order Coleoptera; family Cerambycidae; genus Stenurella; species Stenurella melanura. The sequence goes on from OY757310.1 coordinate 180,375,490, forward strand.
CTCTCACAGCGTTGCCTGTCTCTGGGGGCTATATCCATCTGGTATCCTTGGTGATCGCACGGGCTTGCCGTGCGACATCCCCAAAGAGGGCTCCGTGGCGGGTGGGGAACCAGATGGACGAAATCAACAAATAACCCATATGGATAATAAAACTTTAGCCAATCAAGCGGCAGAGCGGCCACGCTCGCCGCACCAACCAGTGGATGAGCGCCAGCGCCCACCACAACATGTACAGTCTGCGGCAGAGCGACAACGTTCGCCACAGAACGAGCCAAACAAGGTAAGAGTAGTCCAGTGTAACCTGCAACACAGTAGAGCGGCAACGGCAACATTGTGCCGACGACTCGATGTGGAGCAGGATACACTGGCTCTAATCCAAGAACCCTGGATAGTTAAATCTAAAATATCTGGTTTAACAAAACTAAACGGAGTTATTTTCAGTTCACCAACAATGACGCCGAGGACAGCGATTTATGCCCCCCGGCACATCAAAATCCAGCCATTACAACACCTTTCAACCTCTGATCTCACGGCCGTGAGGGTGGAATGTGCAATATCAGGCAAACCAACAACAGTCGTAATAGCATCAGTGTATCTCCCCCAGGACCAGGCAACACCACCGCCGACAAGGGAAATGGAGAACCTGGTAACTCATTGCCTCACCCAGAAATGGGAACTAATCATGGGATGTGACGCCAATGCTCACCATGTAACCTGGGGCAACAAAGACAACAATGTTAGAGGTAAGTCACTTTACGACTATATAATCGGTAATAACCTTAATATAATTAACCAAGGCTGTACACCGACATTTATTAACTCTAGAAGTCAAACCATAGTAGATATCACCTTAGCTACAAACCGTATATCCAACTCGATCCAAGACTGGCATGTGTCTGACGCTGCTTCAATGTCAGACCACCGCTGGATTGAATTCGGCATTAAATTAATCAAAGCACCAAGAAAACTCCTCAGGAACCCCCGAGACACTGACAGAGATGAATATCGACGTCAACTCAGGGAGAACCTGAGGGATGTACACAACGGGGTGCCACAAAACAACGGAGAGATTGAGCAGTATGTTAAAACTGTTCAAACCGCTATGAAAAAAGCTTACGAAGCATCGTGTCCCTTGAAGGCCGTACAACAGCAGCCTGGGGAAGCCACTAAATGGTGGTGCCAGACGCTGACCGACCTCAAGAAACAAGCTAGGACATCGTTCAACAAGGCGAAAATGACAAAACTGGAATCAGATTGGGAGCTATACAGAACCAATCAAATAGAGTTCAAAAAACTAGTCAGGCAGAGACAACGAGAGGCATGGAGAGCCTACTGTGAGGAGATCGAGGATTACTCGCAGGCTGCTAGGCTACATAAAATACTTGCCAAAAACAAAGACAATCACCTAGGTCTACTGAAAAAGGATGATGGTACCAGTACCAACGACCTACATGAAAGCCTAGAGTTGCTTATGGAAACTCACTTCCCAGAATCTGTAGTGACAGATCGGAAGGAATGGCCAAATGAAACCGACACTCAACCCACCGAACTGGACTGGCAAACTGCCAAACAAATTGTGAGTGAAGACAGAATTAAATGGGCAATACTGGGCTTCTTCCCCTTCAAATCGCCAGGTACTGACGGCATTCATCCAGCCCTTTTACAATGGGGTCTGGATGAAATAGTGCCGCACCTGACAGCAATATTCAGGACGTGCCTAGCACACCTTTATATTCCGAAGGTGTGGAGAGAAGTCAAAGTAGTGTTCATACCAAAGGCGGGAAGAATAGACTATACTACCCCCAAAGCATACCGACCCATTAGCTTGACCTCGTTCCTTCTCAAGGCGATGGAAAAGCTATGTGAGCGATACTTGAGGGATGTTGCGATCACTGCTAATCCCACACATCCCAATCAGCATGCATACACCCCGGGCAGATCCACCGACACCGCCCTTCATGCGGTTAGTGGTCGGATTGAAAAGTCTTTGGACAATAAAGAGTCCACCCTGGGTGTCTTCATAGACATAGAAGGCGCTTTTGATAAAACCACCTTTCCAAAAATTACAGCAGCACTCACGAGCAGGAACGTTTCTCCGATCGTAAGTGGCTGGATATCCAACATGCTCTCAAAAAGAGCGGTACAAATTAACATGGGAGACATCGCTGTTAGAGGAATGGTTGCAAGAGGCTGTCCTCAGGGGGGTGTCTTATCACCTCTTCTATGGAACTTAGTTCTTGACAGCCTCCTGCGCCGCCTCAACTCCGAGGGATTCCACACAATTGCATACGCAGATGATCTAACGATACTGCTTAGTGGTAAATTCGAAGGAGTCCTCTGTGATCGAATGCAGATGGCCCTGAGAATAATCGAGAGATGGTGCAGAGAACACTCTCTGTCGGTCAACCCCAGGAAGACAGAGCTGGTCCTCTTCACAAGGAAAAGGAAATTGGGGCCAATGACGGCCCCCGTTCTCCTAAATACCACACTAAATTTCGCATCAGAAGTAAAATACCTTGGAGTAACTTTTGATGCCAAACTAACATGGAATCTTCATTTAGACAGAAGACTAAAGAAGGCTTACATCTCTTTTGAGCAGTGCCGCAGAACCATAGGGAAAACCTGGGGAATGAAACCCAAAGTGGCTATGTGGATTTACACTGCTATAATAAGACCGATGATAGCCTATGGAGCCATCGTCTGGTGGCCTAAGAGTCAACAGACTGTAGCGAAACGTAAGCTCAGCCAGGTACAACGAGTAGCCTGTTTAAACACAATTGGAGCTATGAGAACAACACCAACAAGAGCAATGGAAGTGATGCTGTGCCTGCCACCACTAGACATATATCTAGAAGAGGTGGCCCTAACTACTATGGCACGTCTCAAATCCGTTGGCATACAGCCAAACATAGGATGTGGAGTGACCAGATGCCGGCTGTGGAATGAGGCAATTAAACAAATGCCACTTCTGCAGGTACGTGCAGATGGTATTTCTCCACAGTTCATCTTTGATAGACCCTATGAAATACACACCAACAGTAGCAATGAGGCCGTCAGTGAAGGAACAGTTAACATCTTCACAGACGGATCAAAAAAGAAAGAAGGAACAGGTTGTGGGGTATACTCCAGGAACCTGCAAATTCAAATTAAATGGGCTATGGACAAACAAGCCAGTATAATACAAACAGAACTGGCGGGAATAACCATAGCCGCAAAATAAATTTCCCGTAGACAAATAACGGGAAAAACAATAAGAATCTACACTGATAGTAGACAATCACTACTGGCCCTACAGAGACACAAAATAACAACAGGGTCAGTATGGGAATGCCATCAGGCACTCGTGGGCGCCTCCAGCATGAACAGTGTCATTCTATGCTGGGTCAAAGGGCATGCACAGTGCAGAGGCAACAGGGAAGCTGACAGTCTGGCTAAGAAGGCAGCCAGTCTAAGTATACTTGGACCTGGCCCTTCCAACATACTGCCGACCTCAGCAATAATGCTAATGATTAAAGAAGACACCCACAGAAAATTTAAAAAACTGTGGGATGAAACTCATAGTTGTCAGTTGGCCAGGGATCTGCTTAGATACCCTGACAAGGATACAACGATGATCTACCTGGGAATGTCCAGGAAGAACCTGCGCTTCGCGACAGGAATTCTTACTGGTCATTGTCAGCTGAGGAAGCACCTTTATAACATGAAGTTAAATGACACACCCCTATGCAGAGGTTGTGAACAAGAAGACGAGATTGTCCAACACGTACTCTGTGAGTGCCCGGCAGTCTCCTCTAGCAGAGAATCCATTTTGGGAGAACGTTGGCCTACACTGGCCGACTTGAGGGATATTCCCCTAGGCAGCATCACCACCTTCTTCACAAGATTAGGATGGTTGGAGGCCTAGGTGGAATCCTGTATCCCTCGGGAGGACGTACAAGGGGCCCAATGGGGCCTAGGTGCTGCGGTCACCTAAATGTGACTGCCCTCCCACAAACTCCAAACTCCAAACTCCAACACGCATCCAGTACAATACTCTAGTGTAGTATTCACATTGCTTTGGTGTCTGTTACGTTGTTCTTATTTTCGTCTTTCAATATTTATGAAGCAGAAATAAGTATATATTCACTTGTTTAAAACCGTTTTTTCTATGCACCAAGCAAATTATCTTAAAACAAATCCACCCTAGTTATTGGTATTTCTTTCCGTTGTAACAGGAAACGTATACAGTTATATTTATCATGTATGTGTATTATTATGAAATTCATATATTTTAAAATACTTACTCTAATTTTGAATAATGTACGATCTATTGGGAAATACCTTGGGACTAATAAAGGAAAACATATATTTCATTATTGTTAGTTTTTGGTTATTAGATATAAGATTTATTTTACGAAATTAATACCTCACAAGATGGTAAATCTAAATTTTATTTTAGTAATTATTGGAAGTCTTATAGTTCGCAATTAATATATTGTGTATGGAAGGGAAGTATTGTATTCGAAAAAATCACACAGGCAATGGTACGTATATGATGTAAAGAAGTGTTTGATCGCAGCCCTTTAATTGCGATCAGCTGGCTAAGGCCCAGGCAGACCAATGTTGTTCCGAAATATAATCAAATTTAGATTCTACTAAGATAAGAAACTATTTGTAATTTGTTATAAGTTACTTATTAATCAATTTCATATAATTATAGAATCTACCTTTTAAAATATATAAAATTTTACATTTGATAGTTTAAAAAAAAATTAAATTATAAATTAATTAAAAAATAAATCACTACTTCCACATCCAGATTATTCGTCCAAGTCACTTTAAAGGAAACATCTTGACTATAGTTGCACTCTAGTATGTGGAAATTATTGGTCATAGAATTTTAATAATATTTGGGGTAGATGTCATAGAAAAGTTTGAGGAGTTGGTTTCTACCATATACGTTAAAAATGAAGTTTCTAGTTTACCGTACTTATTTTCCACTATTTACAACCTACCACCTCAATGGAGTCATCTCAATCAGATGTCACTACAATACATACGTGTACTAACTTTCAAGTGAATATCTCAATTTGATGTTATCAATCCCATTAATAATGAAGCGGAGGTGGTAGAGTTTGAAAAATATTAGAAAGAAATCTGAGGCCTTGGTTTCTAGTATATACACCGAATCCCAAATTTCTGTAGTCTTACCAGCTTGCTTTACTTATTTTCCCCTATTTGCCCCTATTTAACCCCCAACCCTTCAACGGCATCATCTCAAATTATGATCTAGTTTCAGACGTCGTTATAATACATACGTGTACCAAATTTCAAATGAATATCTCAATTTTATTTTATCAACCCTTTTCATATTGGAGTAGGGGTGGTTGGGTTGAAAAATATTATAAGAAAATCTGACGCTGTGGCTTCTAGTACATACACCGAATTTCAAGTTTCTGTAGTCTTACCAACTTTTTACTTATATTCCTCTATTTACCCCAAATTAACCCCCAACCGTTCAACGGAATCATCTCAAAATATAAACTAATTCCAGACGTCGTTATAATACATACGTGTACGAAATTTCAAATGAATATCTCAACTTTATTTTGTCAACCCCATTAATGGGGTAGAGGTGGTGGGGGGTTGAAAAATATTATAAACAAATCTGAGGCCTTAACTTCTTGTACATACACCGAATTTCAAGTTTCTGTACTCATACCAGCTTGCTTTACTTATTTCCTCCTATTGACCCCTAAATAACCCCCAACCCTTCAACGTAATCATCTCAAAGTATAATCTAGTTCCAGATGTCGTTATAATTCATACGTGTACCAAATTTCAAATGAATATCTCGATTTTATTTTATCAACCCTTTTAATAATGAAGTAGGGGTGGTGGAGGTTGAAAAATATTATAAATAATCTGAGACCTTGGCTTCTAGTACATACACCGAATTTCAAGTTTCTGTAGTCTTACCAGCTTGCATTATTTATTTTCACCTATTTACCCCTATTTAACCCCCAACCCTTCAACGGAATTATCTCAAAATATAATCTAGTTCCAGATGTCGTTATAATACATACGTGTAGAAAATTTTAAATGAATATCTCAATTTTATTTTATCAACCCTTTTCAAATTGGAGTAGGGGTGGTGGGGGTTGAAAAATATTATTAAAAAATCTGACGCTTTGGCTTCTAGTACATACACCGAATTTCAAGTTTCTGTACTCTTACCAACTTGTTTTACTTATATTCCTCTATTTACCCCAAATTAACCCCCAACCCTTCAACGGAATCATCCCAAAATATAATCTAATTCTAGACATCGTTATAATACATACGTGTACGAAATTTCAAATGAATATCTCAACTTTATTTTATCAACCCCTTTAATGGGGTAGGGGTGGTGGGGGGTTGAAAAATATTATAAAAAAATCTGAGGCCTTAACTTCTAGTACATACACCGAATTTCAAGTTTCTGCACTCTTACAAGCTTGCTTTACTTATTTCCCCCCATTTACCTCTATTTAACCCCCAACCCTTCACCGGATTTCCTCAAAAAACAATCCAGTTCCAGATCTCGTTATAATATATACCGTAGAGCGGGGATACTTTACATGCTATGGGTGACTTTACGTGCACCTGCTTTTTACAACTTTAATTTGATTTGCCGAAAATCAGCCAATAGCGAGGCGCGCAAAAGCTGACCTAACGGACAGTAAGCTTGAATCGACAGGTTAGTACTAAAACAGAGATCGTATGAGTTGTGTGTTAAACTTTATCGTTTTGTATAAAAAATCTTAAAAAATCGTGTTCGCGGAAGTGGTGAATGCTAAGGGTTCTGGGGGTGAACTCAGGAATTTTAACTGTAAGTACCATTAAGATATTTTGAAACTTATTGTGTAAGGATTCGGTTTCCAAAATATCAAGCTTATTCATGCATGTGTTTCTGAGATATGAGGAATTAATTTAAAAAGTTGCCTTTCTTTGGTGACTTTACACACGACAAAAAATCCATTACCTAGGCATGTTTTATTTTTGTAGATCAAACAATGGGCCGAATTTATAAGAAAAAACTTGGGTCAAGGCGATATAGGAATTATAACGACGCACAATTACAAAGGGCAGTTGAAGCCGTGCAGATGAGGCATATATCTTACCAAGAAGCAGAGCAGTTATACAATATCCCAAGTAAAACAATATGGAATAAAGTGAATAAAAAGCACCCAAAAAAACATGGTGGCCAACCAGTTTTATTAGAAGTCGAAGAAAGACACATTGTCGATGTCTTACTTGCGGCAGCAGAATTTGGTAGCCCATTAACATGTATGGATTTGAGGATGGTTGTAAAGCAGTATTTGGACAGGTCGGGAAAATTAGTTCCAAAGTTTAATGACAATTTTCCTGGTGTGGAGTGGTGCCTTAATTTTATTCAGAGGCACAATCATCGACTTTCAAAGAGAAGTTGCCAAAACATAAAAAGGGTTCGGGCACAAAAAAGCGAAGAAGAGATTCAAGAATATTTTAATAACTTAGAAAAAACTTTGGATGGCGTTCCGCGTGAAAACATTTTAAATTTTGACGAAACCAATCTCTCAGACGACCCAGGGAGCACAAAATGTTTATTTAGAAAGGGTATGAAATACCCGGAACGAGTTATGAATACTACAAAATCTTGTATTTCAATAATGTTTGCAGTTACAGGCGATTCGATTGTACTACCACCATATGTGGTTTATAAAGCCCAACGTATCTATGATCAATGGACCATTGGTGGACCAAAGAATGCCCGTTATAATAGAACGAAATCCGGTTGGTTCGATGCAGAAACTTTTGAGGACTGGTTCTTGACAATGGTTATTCCATGGGCAAAACAAAAGCAGGGCACGAAAGTTATAATAGGGGATAATTTGTCGTCGCATTTAAATGTAAACATTATAGTAGAATGCCAAAGACATGGCATCAAATTTGTTTTCCTGCCAGCACATGCCACACATCTCACACAACCACTTGACGTTGGTTATTATGCTCCATTGAAACGACTTTGGAGGAACATTTTGCAAAACTACAAGCTTCAGAATCCCAGGGAGAAAAATGTAAATAAGGTGTCGTTTCCTCCCTTACTTAAAAAATTGGTTGATGATCTGAAACTGTCAGATACGAAAAACATTGAGAGTGCTTTTCGTGCAACGGGTATAATACCGCTGAATGCACAGCAGGTTTTGAAAAGACTTCCAAATAAACGAGCAGATGAGAATTTGCCTAGAACAATCAGTGAGACCTTATTGCAATATTTAAAAGATATCAGAACACCTTCCTCTGACACAAAGAAACCGCGAAAAAAAATGCTCAAGGTTGTACCAGGCAAGTCAGTCTCTTTAGAGGAATTACAGGCTAGTAGTCCTGTAAATGATGATGAAATTGAGGTAAGTGAACAGGGGTACGTGGTAAGTGAACAGGAGAACGTGGTAAGTGAACAGGAAGACGTGTTAAGTGAACAAGAGGATGATGATAAGGAAAATAACGAGCCGGAATTTCAAGAAATCGACAGTGATCCTGACGAACCATTTGAACTATCGAGAATACCGAAATTGGGAGACTTTGTAATTGTGAAATTCGTCGCAAAGAGAAGTATCCGTCATTTTGTAGGTGAAATCGTAGAAGTGTGCCGCCCAGACGTACACATAAAATTTTTAAGAAAGAAAAGGGACAACATTTTCGTCTTTCCCCAACAAGATGACATATCAGCACAAAATGAAGATGATATTCTTCAATACTTGGATAAGCCATATATTAAAAGGGGACTCTACACTTTTAATATAGATATACAAAAGTATCATCTTTAAATATTAAGAATGTTGTACCTACCGACCTTTTATGTACCTGTTATTAATAGTTTTTGAGTTTTCATTTTAAGGGTATTTTTTTATTTATTGTTAGTATTAAAGTTTAAATTTTTGTTATTGAAACATTTTCTGATTGAAATATTGTGTAATAAAGTTTAATGAAGTTTAAAATGCATTTTAATAGTGTTACAATCGTTAAAAAAATTTTAAATAAATTCCCAAAGTTGCCACAACTTTTTAAAAACATTTATTTTATGTAAAGACGTCCATTCAGTCGGCACACATTACTTCTGTACTGATTTAGAGGCTGATGTAAAGTGACCCCGATTCCCAGGTGACTTTACACAAAATTTAAGTAAAAAAATATATATGAATTAAAAATTTTCGGACCAGAACAACATCGTTAATGGAAAGAAGAAAGATGAAAATTTTACATATATTTGGGACAGCTCCCTGCGCCTGGAGAAAAAAAAGTTGTTACACAAAATGTCTCAAAATCGTGGTAAAGTAACCCCGCTCTACGGTACGTGTACAAAATTTCAGGTCAATATCTTAAACCGTTCCGGAGAAATCGTGCGGACAAAAAAAAGTTACAGACAGACAGACCGACAGACAGACCGACAGACCGACAGACAGAAAATTTTTTTTTCGCTCAAATTTAAAATCTCGACGTTTCATGACATTCTAAACCTATTTCACGAATAAAAATTTTTGAAAATTTTTTTGCGATTACTATACTTCCAATCCACTACGTGGATGTGGAAGTAATACTGTATTTGGTAGTTACAATTAATTAGAAAATATAATTCATAGTCACTTTAAAGAAAACATCTTGACTAGATTTGCACTCTAGTATGTGGAAGTTATTGGTCAGAGAATTTTAACAATATTTGGAGCCGATGTCATAGAAAAGCTTGAGGCGTTGGTTTCTACCATATACGTTAAAAATTAAGTTTTTAGTTTACCCTACTTATTTTCCCCTAATCACAACCTACCACGTCCCACGTCAATGAAATCATCTCAAGAAAATTTTCCGGCTCTGTAAGGCACATGCAAAGAGCTGCCGCGATTCGGGTTGTGGCAATCATCATGATTCAGTGTAAACTAACCGCCTTCCAACTTTGAGCGCGGCAGCTCAATGCCAAGTCGAATTTTCCGGGGAAAGAGTTTTCCGACCGTGGAAGGGAAGGGCCACGAGCTGCCGCGATTTTCTCTCTGTGGATTTTCACTGTGTGGAGGCTTTTCTTTTAATAATAGGTACCTTTTGACCTATTTTCAGCGCGGCAGCTCAACGCCAAGTCGAGTTGGCGTTGAGCTGCCGCGCTGAAAATAGGTCAAAAGGTACCTATTGTTAAAAGAAAAGCATCCACAGAGAGAAAATCAGGGCAACTCGTGGCCCTTCCCTTTCACGGCCGGAAAACTTTTTTCCCGCGGAAAACTCGACTTGGCGTTGACCTGCCGCGCTGAAAATAGATCAAAAGGTACCTTTTGTTAAAATAAAAGCATCCACAGTGATGAAATCGCGGCAGCTCGTGGCCCTTCCCTTCCACGGTCGGAAAACCCTTTTCCCCGGAAAAATCGACTTAGCGTTGAGCAGCCGCGCTGAAAATAGTTCAAATGAGAAGCATCTACAGAGAGGAAATCGTGGCAGCTCGTGGCCCTTCCCTTCCACGGTCGAAAAACTCTTTTTCCCCGGAAAACTCGACTTGGCGTTGAGCTGCCGCACTGAAAATAGGTCAAAGAGTACCCGTGGGTAACAGTGAAGCATCCACAGAGAGAAAATCGCGGCAGCTTGTGGCCCTTCCCTTCCACGGTGGGAAAACTCTTTCCCCCGGAAAACTCGACTTGGCATTGAGCTGCCACGCTGAAAATTGGAAGGCGGTTAGTTTACACCGAATCATGATGATTGCCACAACCCGAATCGCGGCAGCGCTTTGCATGTGCATTTCAAAGCCGGAAAATTTTTCTACATCGGAAAATTCGATCCGGCAACGAGCTGCCGCTTTCCACCACCGGCAGGCCTCTTCTACTCCTTGAAACAAGATACACCTCGCCAGCAGTGGCGCGGCCGCTCGTTACGTTGCTGTTCCAGACCGAGTATGAATCTGGGGTGCTAACTCTGGATGCCAACTTTATATTCGTTTAATAATGGAGAGAAGATGGTGCTGTTTGAAAACTATTAGAAAGAACTTTGAGGCCTTGGTTTCCACCAAATCCCCCATTTCTGTATTCTTACCAGCTTGATCTACTTATTTTCCCCTATTTACTCCTATTTAACCCTCAACCCTTCAACGGAATCGTCTCAAAATATAGTCTAGTTCCAGATGTCGTTATAATACATACTTGTCCCAAATTTCAAGTGAATATCTCAATTTTATTTTATCAACCCATTTAATAATGGATTAAGGGTGGTGGGGGGTTGAAAAAATTTTACTAAAAAATCTAAAGCCTTCGCTTCTAGGACATACGCCGAATTTCAAGTTTCTGTACGTACTCTTACCAGCTTGCTTTACTTATTTTTCCCTATTTACCACCAATTACCGCCACTCCCACAACGCAATCATGTCAAAATATAATCTAGTTTAAGATATCGTTATACGTGTAACAAATTTCAAGTGAAAATCTAAATTTAATTTTATCAACTCAATAAGGAAGTGGGGGTGGTGGGGGGATGGAAAATATAAAAAAAAATCTGAGGCCATCGCTTCTAGTATATACACCTAATCCCAAATTTCTATACTCTTACCAACTTGCTTTACTTATTTTCCCTATCCACCACTATTTAACCCCCAACTCTTCAACGGAATCTCAAAAATATAATCTAGATGTGTTTAATAATGGAGTGGGGGTGGTGGGGGTTGAAAAATTTTATAAAAAAATTTGAGTCTTTAGCTTCTAGTACATACACCGAATTTCAAGTTTCTGTACTCTTACCGGCTTACTTTACTTATTTTTCCATATTTACTCCTATTTAACCCCCAACCCTTCAACAGAATCATCTCAAAATATAATCCAGTTCCAGATGCCATTATAATGCGTACGTATACCAAATTTCAAATGAATATCTCCGTTTTATTTTATCAACCACTTTAATAATGAAGTAGGGGTGGTGGGGGGTGATGTTGAAAAATATTATGCAAAAACTTGAGTCTTTAGCTTCTAGTATATACACCGAATTTCAAGTTTCTGTACTCTTACCAGCTTGCTTTACTTATTTTTCCTTATTTACTCCTATTTAACCCCCAACCCTTCAACAGAATCATCTCAAAATATAATCCAGTTCCAGATGCCATTATAATACATACGTGTACCAAATTTCAAATGAGTATCTCAATTTTATTTTATCAATCCCTTTAATAATGGACTAGGAGTGGTGGGAGGTTGAAAAAAACATAAAAAAATCTGAGGCCTTGGCTTGTAATGCAAACATAAAATTTCAAGTTTCTGTACTCTTATTTACCCCCCAACCCTTCACCGCATATCTTCAAGAAACAATCCAGTTCCAGATAACATTGTAATATATACGTATACAAAATTCAAAGTCAATATCTTAAAGCGTTCCGGAGAAAGCGCGCGGAAAAAAAAGTTACAGACCGATAGACAGAAATTTTTTCTTCGTTCAAATTTAAAATCTCGACGTTTCATGACATCCTAAACCTACTTCAAGGAAAATAATTTTTGAAAATTTTTTTACGATTACTATACTTCCACTGCGTGGATGTGGAAGTAATTGATAGAAATCAGGGAAGTAATTAAATTATTTGAAATACAAATTTTGAAAGCTAATAAATAAGCAAGTATTTAAAATAAAATAAATAAAGGTACAAATGATCATAAATTATACAGGAGCTGTTACAGAGTTAAATATAATTAAATTTATAAAATTTATTTATAATTTTGGAATTCGGAATTGTAAAGTAAACATACGAGGTTGAAAACATTTGACATTTAAGTAGAAATTTGAAGTTAGAAATTGTGAAGAATAGAAGAGGAATAAAAGCTTCCTTTGCTAGAAAACAAAATAAGTCTCGAGCGAAATAAAATGTATTTTTTTGTATGTGATATAGAAATAAGTAAGATTTTGTTAATAATTACTTGATCAAATTTTATAACTAAAATATATTCAATCCTTTATACAACCGAGTAATTAGATTACAAGATAGTTTGAGAACCGACTACCGATTTAAGAGTTATCCCATAGAGGAGATTATTTGAAAGTAAATAAAGAGAAGGTAAGATATAAATAAAATTCAATATTAATGAAATAAAACATTATTATAAAGTAATTATTCAAATATTATTCTTTCCTACATCATAATTTAATATAAAACATAATTATATTTAACTGTTTAAAACCGTTTTTTCTATACATCAAGCAACTTATCTTAAAACAGATCCACCCTAGGAAATGATATTTTTTCCGTTGTAACACGAAACGTAATATATTATCATGTATATGTATATACATAAGTTTTAATTAGCTTTGTTATTGCTCCCCTGTTGTACCGAGCTACTACATTTGATCCTTTCATCCACTACAGAATATGTGACTGGGGAATTTTAGTGGACATTCATTTTAAAATTCGTCACGCCGTACCTTTTGTTCTCTCCTAGTATATGAATTTAGTAAGTTTTATTAAGCAGAAGTGACGAGGGTAAAAGTATTACGGCAAGTTAGTAAATATTCTTTACAGGCCTCATAAATAATTCTTGGCTTAAGGGTAGATAGGTCAAGTATCTTTAATTAAATTTGAAGCTTTTCGCTTTTAAATTCCACCGGCTCTCCTCGCAGCGCTTTGCCAGTTGGAAAAATCTGATTATATGTAAACAAAAAAGTCGTTTCAGAAGGGTATTCGCAACGCTGACAATATAGTTGTGTCTCTCTGTTTTAAGCGAATGCCGCTGGCGTTAGACCAAGCAAGCAGCCAGAGTTATACTGTTAATTATTATCTTCAAAACGATGACAATAAAGTACAATATACGAAACGTAGGTGCATTGTACAAGGTGTTTACAACCTGTGACATCAAATTAAATGGTAGGTTAAATTAAACAATATTCTCAGTGGAATTTCAAAGTGCCCTTTGTATATGTTGAAGTCCGCACAAGAGAGAGAGAGAGAGAGAGAGCACCTGTAAAAAATCTTAGTCCTCTAATCTCAATAATTTCTGAGATACTGCTATTTGAAGAATTCACGCCGCTAGCAAAATTTGTAATGATGTGCTAATTTATGATTGCAATTTGATTGGTTTTAGTCAAGCTGGGTAGGAATAAGGTCCTGACTCCTGACGCATTTAGGGAGAAATAGAAATAGGAATAGAAATATCTTTATTTAGGCATTACAAAAAGAGAAAAAATATATACACATACACACACATACATACAACGTATATGTATGTAAATACACACATATATAAATTAATCGCTAGTTTAATCTAATCTATAAATATAAGAGCAATTAGTATAATAAATACAAAATAGCGATATATTATCCAAATTTATCTAATTAAAGTCTTCTTTACGTATTTGAAATAATAATTAAGTATAAAAAAATGTAACTAGAAATAAAACATCCTTACAATGTTTTAATATGGTTAATTAGGTAGCTCTTAAAATTTGCCAACGTTGTTGCATAGTTTACTTCTTCAGGTAATAAATTAAATTGGTTTGGTCCTTTAAAAAGTAAGGAGTTCATGGCTTTTTTGAATTAGTTCGTTCAATATGAAAGTTGTCTCGATACCTAGTGTTATACTCATGAATTTCACAATTAAAAGTGTTGAATGATCTGAGATAGGAGGACAATAGTCCCTTTAATACTTTGTATTTAAATATCATACTGAAATTGCCAGTTTAATACTTTGAGCATTAAGTTTATTGGAGTGTATCTATTACATCTTAGTATGATTCTCATAGCACGGTTTTGAAGTTTCTGCAGTACTGATTGGTTGTTCTTATCCAGTGAAAATAATAATGATGAGCAATAGTTAAAATGTGGTTGAATGATCGTATTATAGTCTACTAGCTATTGATAGATTACCAGATACCCTATAAAAGAAAAATAGCTTCTTTCTTACCTTTTTTCGAATATATTGATAGTGACTTTTAAATGAAAGGGTATTGTCAAGAATAAATCATAGCAATCCTAGCACCTTTTGTTACATTTCTAATAATTATTGGAAGAATTATTATTAACTGAATTTTTTTTCTCCTATTCTCTGGTACTATTGCGAACTATTCCTATGACAGCTGATAAATTGTCAGTAGCTTTTGCTTTCGTATCAGGATAATAGATGGCGCACGTTCGATAATATTGAAATTAAATATTAAATTATAATTAAAATAAAGTCTGTTAGCCACATGAAAATGTAGAATTATCAACACAAACATAGATCCTTTATTTAATTTATTATTCCCTTAATAAAAGAAAACTACGTTTTGGGCGGGGCAACGTGATTACCGGTCAGGAAAATATTTAACGATACGTTGCGCTAGGTCAAACTTTTCCTCTTTCACTTGAGCCGTCAATCGAGATGGACGTATTTGAAATTTTGTTAAACCTCTAATGGGGATATTAAGATGGAAAAACCTTATAGACGTATAAGGTAATAGTTTTAAATAATTATGTACCGTTAAATACCATCTAACGTAAAAATATTGTTTTAGGTTTTTCTATAAAATTTCTTTTCAACGTCGAAGTATCTCAACGCAAAACTTTTTCTTTACGAAAAATCATCTACATTTAAAATTTTTCTTTAAAATAACAAATTTCTTTTTAACGTCGAAGTATCTCGACGTTACACTTTTGCTTTAAGCAAGATGACATACGTTCAATTTTGATCCTACGTTTTTTTTATACGTTTTCTTGAGAATAACTTTTTGGATAAGAATACTGCGTTTGTCTTTATCACGAAATTCTTCGCCACAACACATATTTAAGATTTTCTACCAAGTAAACGAAAACCTGGGAGAAGAAATTTCCTTAATTTTGTCTCGGCGACAAATTATTTATGCACGTTCTCTACGATTTCATAACCTCCAAAATGGAATGGTACCACATGTGACATGGCGCTAGAGGAACAAAATGAAGGTCCTCAACCATCTAACTACACAACGGTTAAAATCTGTTATCATCGGAGAACAGGGGCGTACTTAGGAATTTCTCTCATCGGGATATTAAAACAAAAGATAAGTACTTTTGATTATTACATGTAAAAGGGATTATTTTCACAGGTAGTTTTGGTTCATAAAGGCCAAGTGTCTAAATTTAAAATATTAGAATCAAGCGAAATTTATTATTTTTTTATCAGATTACATTTTGAATCCGATATTATAATTAATCCATTGTTGTACATTCATTCGTAGTTACTTATACCTTAAATTCGCTGTTGTAAATATTTCATCGTAGTATCGATTTTGAAGATACTTTTGTCTTGATTCCTTGTTGTCAATATTTTGTCGTTATGTACAACTTTGCTTAACGTAATTGTAGTTATTTGATAACACGATATTATTTGAAGTTTACCAGTATCGTAAATTTTGCTTCAAAGTACTTTTGTTTTGGATATGTCTCAGTGGTTAGACATGTCGGTAATTATCTGGATATAATACGCGTTGTGTAATGTGAAATTTCCAGGATGTGACCCGTCAAATCATATCACTTATGTGGACTATTTATTTAAAAGGAATTCGGATGTTCGGGGCGTAGTGTAATGTGTATCTGTTTTCTAGGACTTGAATTTTAGTATTATTTTTGTTGTAGTTATATAACTTGGGGTGTCCCGTTTTTAAAGTAAATTTGGCATTACGCAGCGTGGAGGCTATATACTGGTAGGCTCAAAAAAATATCAGGTTCGAGTGAAACTGCATATCTTTTATTAGTTAAGTTTTATTATCTTATCGTTGTAATATATTTTGTGTCGCCATTTTAGTATATCTAATGGTGTAAATTTTGTGTTGCATTTTCGTATATCTAGTGCTGTAAATATTTCGTTTATTTGATCGTTTGCGAGATACCTTTGTAATATCTTTGGGTTTAAATCACGTATCCCGGCTCAAACTTAGTTGTGATATAGTATTTCTTTACGGTATGTTGCTAAATAGCATCATTAGTGCTATATTCTCTTATCTTCGTTGTAAACTTTTGTAATATAGTGTATCTTGCATATATTTCTGTTTGATATTATGCTATGCAGTATCACTGATGCAGTGATAGTTTCATTTTTTTGTAATATAATATTTTATAATATAGTACTATTGTATTGTGTTGTGTTAGAAAAGTATGGGAACGGTGAAAAATCTCGAACAATTTACATCAAATCGAAAAATAAAAAAATACGTGTCAAAAAGTTTTCAAAAAACTATCTACTCATACCAAAAATGACCTCCCCACCCACCAACCAGGGGGTGGGGCAAGGGGCAACTTTAAAATTTCAAATGGTAACCCCTATTTTTTATTGCGAAATCGGATTCTACGGCAAAAAATACGTAAGTTTTATTCAGGACATATTTTTCGATTCTTGCACGGTGTCGCTGTAACCGCAAAAAATTAAAAGAATGCATGACTGTTTCAAGAGCAGCGGTTTGTGCCCATAAAAAAAGTCCAATTCAAAAACTGAAAAACACGTATTTGTTATTTTTACGAAATCTATCCAATGACATTGGATTCGACTCTCCCACCCCCAAACCAGTGGGTGGGGCGGGGGACAACTTTGAAATTTGTAATGAAAATCCCTATTTTTTATAGCGGATTCGGATTCTACGACCAAAAATACGTGAATTTTATAACGGGAATTTTTTTCGATTCTCGCAAGGTGTCGCTGCAATCGCAAAAAATATTACAACTCGTAGAAATTTCACAAAACAAATACTGTTATTAACAACAGTTAAAAAAAACATTCATAAAAATCAAGATATCACAGATATTGTTTTTCAAATTGAATGTTTTTTTGTCAACACGAGTAGCTGTATTTACAAACTTATGGAGACTTCAGGTTTATTTCAATTTTTTGCGATTCTATAAAGATCGAGGTTTGGTGTACATTTCTCTTTAAGTATGTACTGCAACTAATGTTAATTCATAAAATAGAATCCATGAATAAGTAATTTCATGTTACTTCGACTTTAAAATGCTATCCAATCAAATACATGTTCCGGAAAATATTACCGCCAACTTCAATAACTTGCTACAGCTTATTTCAATTAGAGCTTAAAGTAAATGTTTTGGCATTCCAAAGATATCCCGACCTTGGCAGCCATTGGAAGTCAGAACTGGTATTTCATCCATCCCGGAAATGGACTGGATTGCAGGCAGCATATTAACTGACCTTAACAGCCTAGTTCGGTGCAATCCAGTGAAGCATTTAAAATGAATCTCCAAATTGCTTACATTTGCTACTTACTAGGGTATTGAACATATTAACGTTCCACATCTATACAGTAGGGCGCAAACATTACCAGTAGCTACAATTGTACAGAAGAGAAGTTTAAAGCATGTTCTCAATTTTACAATTTGACATATTTAATTGATTCCCTAGTTGACAAATGTTGTAATTCAATATTGACCGACTCACACATATTCCATTGGTTTAAACATTTCCACATATAGGAAGTGCCAATGATAGTCAATAATCGATAATTAGTTTCAATAATTAGTCAACACAAATTTTCAAGTGAATATCTCAATTATATTTTATTAACCCCTTTAATAACACAGGTCAACATTTTATCTAGGCTTATGCACGGGCATCGGAGATGGAATCCTATGGTTTTTGGTGCCACTGATTACGATGAGTGGGTCGGTTAGGCTCCATCACGTGAAGTTCAAGGTCATTTGAAGGTCAAACGCTCAAAAAACTTTCCAAAAAATCTGAAGAAATCCATGGATATCTTTTTGAGGTCACTGAATCCGAGTCCGGTGTTTGTATTTACTTTGCATGCATCCTCGAGGTCATTCAAGGTTATCTCAAGGTCATTTCAGGGGGCTTTGAGACAAAAATGCTAAGTACCATCCGAAAAATCTGAAAAAATTCATACGTTCGTTTTCGAGGACCCTGAATCTGAATCTGTGGTCAGTCAACAGCATTTCAAGGTCATTTTCAAGGCTATTTGAAGGTCAAACGGTTAAAAAACCTTCCAAAAAATCTGAAAAAATTCATGGACATGTTTTGGTGGTCGCTGATTTCGAATCCGGGGTTTGTTTTTACTTTGCATGCATCCTCGAGGTCATTCAAGGCCATCTCAAGGCAGGTATTCTAGTCCTGTGGCACAATTGTGCATTTCGCAGATTGAGATTATTACCATGTTATGCATTAAGGAGATTTATTCTATAAAAGATTATTTGGAAAATGACTGCAGAATCCATGTAAATAAGTAGAATCCAGGCTGTCTATCGGACTATACGAATTGTCTAAAGAATATTATGTGGCTCAAATTGTCGAATTGACCACGACTAACTCAAACTTGTGGTTGCACCCAGGGCACCTCCACGTGGTGACGGTGGGCAACGGAGTTGTCCCACTATCCGGCAAAGTCCCTGGGTTATGGCTTCCATGCCGTCATGGCAACCACACGTAAAAGTGTTACGGGACAGGGGTCCGGATTCCCAGAATCGGCGACTGGTCAGGGTGGGAAAGCGGGCCCGCAGGCGTCGTCATCCAGCGACCGTAGCTCTTCATTGCTGCGAAACTTGGCCTTTGAAGAGTCAAATGCTACAAGTCAAAGATCTTGTAAAAATAACGTTAACAGCTTTTGTATCGTTTGCGGACTGTATACTCCCAAAAACAAATTTAATTTTTCAGATGCACTAAAAAAAGTCCATAAATTTTTTCAGATTCTTTGGAAGGTATTTGACCGTTTGACCTTCAAATGGCCTTGAAAATGGCCTTGGAATGAGGTCGACTGACCTCAGATTCAGATTCGGGGTCCTCGAAAACGAACGTATGCATTTTTTGAGATTTTTCGGATGGTACGAAGTATTTTTGTCTCAAAACCCCCTCAAATGACATTGAGATGACCTTGAATGACCTGAAATGGATGCAAATTAAAAGCAAACACCGGACTTCAATGACCTCAAAAACATACCCATGAATTTTTTCAGACTTCTTGGAAGGTTTTTTAACCATTTGACCTTCAAATGACCTTGAACTTGGCCTGGTGGAGCCTAACCGACCCGCTCATCGTAATCAGCGACCCCAAATACCCTAGGATACCATCTCCGATGCCCGTGCACAAGCATTGATAAAATATTGACCTGTGTAATGTAGTGGGGGTGGTGGAGGAGTTAAGTGTGAGGCCTTGGCTTCTAGTATATACATCAAATCCCAATTTTCTGTACACTTGCTAGCATGCTTTACTCACTTTCTCCCGTTTTCCCCAACTCACTCTCCACCCCTTCGACGGAATCATCTCAAAGTTCCAAATATCGCTATAATACATACGTGTACCAAATTTCAAGTGAATATCTCAATTTTATTTTATGAGGCCTTTTATTAATGGATTAATTGACTGGGGGTAGTGGAGGGGTCCATTCCACGTCGTGGATGTGGAAGTAAAATTGATTGAACAGTTATTTAAATGCACGTGTGGTGGCTTTAACTTTATTATTTTAGAAAAATAATTATAATTAACAATTTCAAAATAACTCCCAAATACTACACTTTTACAACCTTTAACCTACAAAATATTACACTTATTGTAGGTTATCAAAATCTCTTCATATGCTTATTTGTTTAAAATTTTTTACTATACGAACTGCCTATTTTATGTCAAGAAACATCTAATTGTATCGTACTAACTAAAATACGGGAAAGGAAAAAAGAGAAAAAAGATCATTGTTAAGCGACATAAACGTTTATATTAATTTACGTTATAAGTCGGGTAGGTGACTTATATGAACATAAAGTTGGCACCCAGAATTAGCACCCCAGATTCACACTAGATCAGAAACGGCAACGTAATGAGCGGCCGCGCCACCGCTGGAGGGGATTATCTTGTTTCAAGGAGTAGAAGAGGCCTGTCGGGGGTGGAAAGCGGCAGCTCGTTGCCGGATCGAATTTTCCGATGTAAAACAATTTTTCGGCTCTGAAATGCACATGCAAAGAGCTGCCGAGATTCGGGTTGTGGCAATCATCATGATTCAGTGTAAACTAACCGCCCTCCAATTTTCAGCGCAGCAGCTCAATGCCAAGTCGAGTTTTCCGGAGGAAAGAGTTTTCCGACCGTGGAAAGGAAGGGCTTCGAGCTACCGCGAATTTATCTCTGTGGATGCTTTTCTTTTAACAATAGGTATCCCTTGACCTGTTTTTAGCGCGGTAGCTCAAGGCCAAGTCGAGCTCTCCGGGGGAAAAAGAGTATTCCGACCGTGGAAGCGAAGGGGCAAGAGCTTCAGCGAATTTCTCTCTGTGGATGCTTATGACCCACTTTCAGCGCGGCAGCTCAACGCCGAGTTTTCCGACCGTGGATGGAAGGGCCACGAGCTGCCGCGATTTTCTGTCTGCGGATGCTCTTCTTTTAACAATAGGTATCCTTTGACCCACTTTCAGCGCGGGAGCTCAACGCCAGGTCGAATTTTCCGGCCGTGGAAGGGAAGGGCTACGAGCTACCGCGATTTTCTCTCTGTGGATGCTATTCTTTTAACAACAGGTACCCGTTGACGCACTTTCGCGACAGCTCTTAGCCCTTCCCTTTCACGGTCGAAAAACTTTTTTCCCGCGGAAGACTGGACTTGGCGTTGAGCTGCCGCTCTGAAAGTGGGTCATAGGATTCCTAGTGGTAAAAGAAAAGCATCCACAGAGTGAAAATCGCGGCAGCTCGTGGCCCTTCCCTTCCACAGTCGGAAAACTCTTTTTCCCTCCAGAAAGCTCGACTTGGCATTGAGCTGCCGCGCTGAAAATAGGTCAAAAGGTACCCATGGGTGACAGAGAAGCATCCACAGAGAGAAAATCGCGGCAGCTCTTGGCCCTTCCCTTCCAGGGTCGGAAAACTCTTTCCTCCGGAAAACTCGACTTGGCATTGAGTTGCCGCGCTGAAAATTGGAGCGTTTACACTGAATCATGATGATTGCTACAACCCGAATCGCGGCAGCACTTTGCATGTGCATTTCAGAGCCGGAAAATTTTTTTACATCGGAAAATTCGATCCGGCAACGAGCTGCCGCTTTCCACCCCCGACAGGCATCTTCTACTCCTTAAAACAAGATAATCCCCGCCAGTGGTGGCGCGACCGCTCGTTAAGTTACCGTTTCAGACCTAGTGTGAATCTGGGGTGCTAACTCTGGGTGCCAACTTTATGTTCATGTGACTTATTACAGTACGAGGACGTCTATCGTACAATATTTTATTTGATACTGTCTTTATAACCTTTTTTAATATAAAATGAATAAAAAGTTATAATTATTCAAATTTAAGAAACTTAGTCTTAGCATCACTTTAACGATGTTATAGCTATTGTTTTTTATAGCTAATTATGATTGTCATTAATTTGTCACCATCAAATAAAAGTAAATAAAAACAATGTCTTACTAATAACAACAATATTATAATGTTACTAGGTATAGTAGGTTCTGTATATAATTCAGCCATATGAAAACTTGGAAAAAGTTCAAAGGAGACCAGCCGCAATTTATGTACAAAAAAGTCCATAAAGGTGTTCGGCTTCTTTTATTATCATCAGAAAAAATTGTCAAAAAAATGTCCTAACGAATTAAGAACGTGGACCAATCCCACTGAATATAATTGGTTGAAATTTGTCCTATTAAATAGATGATTTGTTGAAATAAGCGATCTAGTCAACGTGGACTTCCAGGGCCGAAGTAACTGTTTCTTTGTCATAAAAGTTTAAAAATACATTTATTACATTTTTCACACTATTGTACTGCACGACTCCGGTATACTAATCAGAAGCGGTCGGTCTCCTTTAGGCTTTTTTGCGACTTTTTTTATATCGCTGAATTTCATATGGAACCTACTATGACACATTATCATAAGATACTCTAATGATACATTACATTTGTCAAAAAAACCGCTTACTATATTTACCTCTGCAAATTAGCACATTATGTGGACACAGACTCAGATAAGATTCATATTTCCTTCATGTATCAAAACTTGGTCTTCATATTAAGGTGGCCATTTCCTAGAAAGAGACATCCTTCCCAGAGACTTCTAAAGCGTTATCTCATATAATCCGGTATATTATTTAAATTAAGGCTATTCGATTATTTGAATAGTGTAGCCAAAATTATGATAGTATAAAAGGAACCACAGATTCATACCATAGTAGCGTTAGACCCAGAAGTCTATTTAACGATATCTCTCAGCATTATTACGTAATATCCCATAAATAGTAAGTAAATGTTTTCCGTTCTGGTAGTTCCATTTTAAAATGAAGAAAAATCATTCCTTAATTCTCCTTTAGCAGCGAAATGTTCAATTCCATTAGTTTTTATTTATTTGTCTCGAATTGTGTATGAAACTCTGAAGTGACTCTAAAGCTGCAGTCGGCTCGAGTTATTTTCAATTTTTCCTTTCATTCATATACACTTACGAGCACTTTTCTATCTGAAATACTTAAAATTGCTGTGAAATAGATTTGGCATTTATAAAATGCTGTTGGATTGCGATTTATGCTTCCTCCTTCAACGAGTCCTTATTTCACATAGGCGTAAGCAAATATTTTACAGAATGTAAGATATTCGTTACTACAATGACACTGCCGAGTAGAACTAAGATTAAAAAAAACTACGTGGATGTGCAAGTAATTGAATAAACTTCATTGCTTTTTAAAAAATCGACACCAAAATTATGAAGTCAAATTTGACGTTGTTTAGTTATTACCTAAAGTCGATATTGAGGTTGTTTAAAAATACCTTAAATTTCGTTTATTAATTTTTAAACTGACTTCAATATTGACATCATGTACTAAGGTTCGATGAACCAAACGACGCGACGCAAAGGGATAAAAACATAGAAATGGACAAAAATCGTTCTTCGACTTAATTTTTAAGATATTTAAATAATTTCTTTCGTCTGATTTTTAAAATTAGGTATTGATATTTTGAGATTAGGAAATCTTAGTAAAGGCAATGAAGGCAAAATTTTGTAAAAGCCTCGCAAAAATTAATAAACGGGTCATCTCCGGGATTTAAGTAGCTCGCCTCTTTCCTTACAAAAAAGGTCTTTACAAATTTTTGTCTTACTTAAGCCGTTAAGGAGATAAATCCAGTTTTCCACTTACAGTTTTGAGCCGCTCCGAAATGCGTACGATCGACACACTCATCGATAATTCTTACTATTCAGAGCCGTTAAAAAAAATGAAAGTAACACAAAATGTAGAGAAAAGTCTCAGCTTTGTGGAACTAATATATCAATTATAGAGTTCACATTTGCATGTATGCTAGAAGTGCCTAAAGATGTAATAAATTAATTTCATCTTTACTGTTTTAGAGTCACCCTTTCATGCATGAATTTACACAAATTATAAATCATGAAAATAAAATTCGAAATTATGTTGAAAACTTTTTTATAAATAAATACAGATTACATGTTGTCACAACAAACTCAAAAATATATTTGTCCACCTCAGTGGACGTCATGCATTAAAGGATAATATGATTTTTTGTACTTCGTTTTTTTTTTTGCAAATACTGTTTTATACTTATTTTATTTTTCATAAGAATAACTTGTTCATCCACGAACACTCTTCGGATTCCATTGCACTCATAAAATTACCTTGAAGTTGATTCAGAAAAGTTCGCAGTTTCCATAATTTGTCTTCATTGTCTTTTGTTACATCATTTGCTTTAGTTTTGGCCCTTTCACCAAAAGGATTTTCAAAAAAATGGAGGTTTCTCAGAATTTACTCACACTTAATAATAATAATAATGTTTATTGGTAAAAAAAGTTTACAAATTTTAAATATATATCATAATGCAATAAACATAGAGAAGTCCACTGAGAGAAATCTGTGCGTGGAATAAAATATGTAGATAAAACCAATTAAATAAGTTCTGATTATAGCGGAATATGCTAATTAAAGATGAAGGTAAGTAAAATCATTAGATACATTGTAATTTCTTTTTTAATTATATTTTTTTAAGGAATATCTAATTCAACTTAGTTGGTGAATTACAGTTCGAGGAGTTGCAATGATCCATTCTATCTATTTTTTCTTAAACAGTTTTATAGAATTTAGAATTTTTAGCTCATTGGGTATGGCATTGTAAACTTTAGGACTCAGATATGCAAAGCTTCTTTGACCAATTGTTTTTCCAATTTTTGGAATTACTAGAGAATTTAATTTATATCTGGTATGGTAAGAGTGGTCAACTACTTGATTTCTAGACAGATGTTTTTTTTGGTAAGTATAATATTAGAGTTTGGCAATGCAACTGCCTAATATCTAATATTTTTGATTCCTTATATAAATCATTGTTGGGATAAAGGTAAGGTTTGTTAAATATGATTTTTAAAATCCACTTTTGGATTACTTCTAATTGTTTTAGGTGGCAGTTCATTACACCACCCCAGGCGATGAGACTATACACTAAATGTGTCTGGACCAAGGCATAATACATAGTTTTAAGACGATTAATATCGAATATTTTTTTAAAGTATTTAAATTTTGGAATGTGGCCACGTAACTTTTGTACTATATTAATTACATGCGCATCCCATTTCAGGTGGTTATCGATAATAATTCCCAAGTACTTTATAGTTTTGGAGGACTCTAACTCGATGCTGTTTTCATTATATTTGAATGGGATGTTATTATAATTGGGCAGGATATTAGTATAACTAGTAAAAGGTAAGTATTTCGTCTTTTTTAAATTTATAATAAGTAATTTAGTTGCAAAAAAATCCAATAATATAGGAAACTCCCGCTGAATAGTTTTTTTTTAAATATAACCAATTTATGCCTTAATAAAACAATACAGTGTCATCGGAAAAGCTTAATATTTGACCAGTAATAGGGATGTTAAATATGTCGTTCACGTATATATATATTAAATAATAATGGTCCTAGAACGGTGCCTTGAGGGACTCCAAAAAGAACATTTCTTGAGGTACTAATTATGTTATCAATTCTGACACATTGTCGTCTATTTGCAGGTAACATTTTAATAGGTCATGTGCTTTGCCTCTGATACCAATATTTTTAAGGCTATTTAGTAAATCAGGATGGCTAACTGTGTCGAAAGCTTTGGCGAGGTCGACAAAGATGCATATTGCTGGTTCTGAATTATCTACCGCGTCATATACTTTTGACATTAATTCAGCAATTGCATCCTGTGTCGATCTGCCCTCCCGAAAACCATATTGCTTGTTGGATAATATATTATATTTGTTTATTAAATTTATTAATCGCTTTTTAATAACTTTTTCGTATATTTTTGATAGGCATGATAACAATGAAACCGGTCTATAATTCTGAGGATCCAGTCGGTCGCCAGATTTAAATATCGGCTTTATGATAGCTGTTTTGAAAGCCGCAGGAAAGGTGCCACTGTTAAGCGATTTATTAAAAATATAAACTAAGGGAGCAATTAGAAACTCTGCACATTCTATAATTGTTTCGGCTCTGAGGGTATCTACTCCTGGTGCTTTGTTGGGTTTTAGTTCTTGTATAATCTCAAGTATTTCTTGCTCGTTTGTTTGTTCTAGATAGATTGAGTTAACTATATGCGTTTTCGGAAGTTTCGTTTTTACAGGCTTAATTTTGTTTGCTAAATTATCACCGATTTCAGTAAAAAACTGTTAAACGATTCTGCAACTAGTTGTTTATCTGATGTAATTTCTCCATTTTCCAATTTTATTTTATTAATTTCATTATTGTGTGGTTTTTATTTACAGACACGGTGTCAGCAACTAAATCCATCCGTAAATCTTCCTCACTTAACCTGAACAATTTAACACGTGGATAACGAATATAAGACATTACTAAATTTATACCAATTTAGTAAGGTTGATGTTTTCATTTCCATTTCGGTGACTATATAAATTAGTATGATATACAATGTCGTCCATCATATCGTCAAATATCAATGACAAAAATATATCAATTATAGAGTTCACATTTGCATGTATGCTAGAAGTGCCTAAAGATGTCATAAATTAATTTCATCTTTACTGTTTTAGAGTCATCTTCTAAAAGTTCGAATTCTTCCCGATTTTCTTTTGTCGAGCGCCTCTGTTTCTTCTTCTAATTCTACAAATAATTCTTCACATTCATGCCCCAATGAGTCATTATGATCATCATCCTTTACTCGAGAGGTCGAAGGTGCACAAAAATCATCATTATCTGATATTGCCAATTCACTAAGATCTTCAAATAATACTGCCGATGGGATAAGAAAACATAAACAATTATATTTTCCATAATCAAGTCATAGGCGCATGCTGTACACTACAGTGGACGTTTATGAAATTATTATAATGTCAAACAAATCTACAACTTTTGCTAATGTAATATAAATAATAGTATATTATTCAACGAGCATATAATAATAGTCATTATATGCGAGTAGAATACTATACTTTGTCCACGACTAATAAATAAGTATTTAATATTTATTTAATTCACCTTCATCTAATTTCTCCTATTTAAGAAAGATTCATGTCACAATATAAAATTTTTCGATTTTTCGGGTAACAAGTTTAATGAGGCGATTTTTGCAGCTTCCTTTATCTCTGACGGTGTCAAAGAAATCTCGTTTTCACTGTCAGTATCAATTTATTTAATTATATTACTCTTCTTGAGTCTCTAATATGTAAAATTATTGTAAATAACGTTGGCGTTGAAATCGCACACATTTTGACGTTTCAAATTAATTACAGAATACGCTTTGACACATTGGCATGGCTTACTAATAAAATAATACAGTTTGTAGACACGTAACTAAATGGTTTCAAAAACAATTAGGATGGCCGCGTGTCGCTAATAGATGATGCTTTGAAAAAAACTTACTAATGTAGCTTTTGACACTAAAGTACCTCTTCTGCCTATACCATTTGAGTGCTTCCTAGAAAACTTAAAAAGACAACACTTGTTTTTTGGTTGCTGCAATTTTGACATTTTAAATTTTTAGTAAAAAGTCACTAATGCCATTTCTGATAAACAACTGACTGTCTCCATTATTCACTGCAGGGAATAATGGATAGCATTATCCTTGAGAAAACACATACATAATGAGTACATTATTTAATAGTCGTGGACAAAGAACTTTATAATAGTATCAAGGTTATAAATAAAAATGTCTTACCTTTTGTTTTGAAAAACCGTAAAAGAAATAAATCTTCAACGTTTGAAAATTTTCGTTGTCCATATTTAGCAGCTGACGTGCTCGTTTGTTTTGTTTAAATGCTGTACAGGTCGACCAGCCTAGAATGGCCAACGAGATTAGGATGCGCAGTAGTTGAAACCACCCCACCTTTACGGAGCTCACTTGTTTATGTTCCTTCCTCGTGTAAACATCGGTACAGTCTTGAGAAAAGTGCTTGTAGTGTATAACATATTTAATACATAGGTACCTATTAGAAGTATTTACTTATAAACATTAATGTTACGTGTACAAAGAACTGTTGTCCAATCGAAAACATCAACTAGACTGTGACATACCCGGACTGTTGGTGAATAAGAAAGCACTTTTTACTTAAACTTCTTCCCCCGACTGTACTACGTTCATAGCTAAGAAACTTGTCTCTATTCAACAGCGAAGATATTTCGTCTCTCTCTGCGCGGCTGTTGGCAGTTTTGGCCATCCTACAATGGTTTACTTGTATTTACAAACCTAAGTGAATACTAATAGATGCCACCAGTGGCATGTAACGGTTTTTGCACTGGGTAGCTGGAGTCGACAACCCAATCAAAATTAACAATTTTATTTTCTTCAACAGGTAAAATATGCAGGTTTACATAATATACAATGGTTACAGGTTATCGGTTATCAGGTCCGTATCTTTTACGGTTATTGGTAATAAGGTGACATTTAAATCGTATGAGTGAGAGAGAAGACGAGAGTGTAATGTTGCAATGCCACAGGTAGGGATTATTTTGACGGCGGAAACGGCGTCGGGCTAACAACTGTCAACCCGAGCAAGCTATCGGCTCAACGCGCCGGGTCACTCCTCTGTCAACTTATATTTGCTCTAGGTCGGTTTCGTCGGGACGACGGGACGTCGCCGGACTAAATAACATCCGACACAAGATCCGTACTTCGGCTCAGCGCGCCAGAGAACTTTTCTAGGTCAAGATATATTCGCTCCGGGGAGTCACGTCACCAAGTGCACAAATCGGCAAAGTGTCTTGGCTCAGCTCGCCTAAGGCAATTTACGAGGATATGTACCCAGTGCTCTTCTCGATTCGTGGCTGGGCTTTTATACATGAAACTATCCCTCCTTCTTAGAGACGGCCGTGGTCGGGTGGTGTGCCAATTTAGTACATTGAATATGAATCGCAGTCGTATGGCACTATACTGAAACTTATTAGTAATGACTTTAGGATGCTTCATTACAGGCATTATAATTTAAATATTTACCACAGTGGATTTATGCATCCAAACATTAAAATATATTAATTTTTGAACACAAACAACCGTTGATATCTTGTGTCCACTGCAGTGGACACTATGCACGAAAGGGTTTTAATAATGATACGGTTGTATAACAAAATACAAATTTCTTAACGCACGGTGCACCAGGTCGTCAGGATCGTGAATGACGTCAAACTACAATACAACCTCGGGAAGAGCACCACCATGGTGCTCCTCGATGTTGAGAAGGCGTTCCATACAGTCTGGATTCTCAACGTACTGGACTTTCCAATACATATAACCAAACTGATTCACTCCTTCCTGACGGACAGGTCGCTGCAAGTCAGGGTGAACAACAAACTTTCAACACGGCGGGACATTCGCGCGGGCGTCCCCCAGGGGTCGTGCCTGTCACCAAAGTTATACAACCCGTATGTATCCGACTTCCCGGAGTTTCCGAATACTAAGCTTGCCAAGTACGCCGACGACACGGCCATGTATGTACATTCGCATAATGCACAAGCAGCGAACATGCTGCTAAGGGCACACATGGCCCGTGCCACGGTGTATTACAAGTGGAAGATTCGGATCAACGTCGCGAAGTCGGAGGACATTCTTTTTACGTGTCGGTTCACTGAGAACCGCACACCAATCTCGATCCGGGGTCAACAAATTCCGATAAAAAGGTGCGTATCTGGGGGTGAACTTAGACAAACGACTCA
Organism: Stenurella melanura; assembly: GCA_963583905.1. Taxonomy (NCBI): domain Eukaryota; kingdom Metazoa; phylum Arthropoda; class Insecta; order Coleoptera; family Cerambycidae; genus Stenurella; species Stenurella melanura. The sequence continues at coordinate 180,405,562 of OY757310.1, forward strand.
CATTTAACATTCACATCAACGAGACTATGCGTAAGATCTACTCCGTGTCCAGCAGTCTGTATCCGCTTCTGGTAAGGGGTAGCGGATTGGACAGATGAAATAAAACATTATTGTATACGATGGTGATCAGGCCGGCCATCACATACGCGGCACCGGTGTGGTGCAGCATCTCGGCCACGACAATTAAAAAACTCCAGGTCCTGGAACATAAATTTATGCGCCTCATCTCCGATTCGAGCACGTACACTTCCCTCAGAGATTTATATGATCGTTGCAACGACATAACGCCACTAGCGGACTTCGTCCGGGAAACATCGCAGAAATTGTATGCCTTTCAACTGGGCGACAGTCCGCTAACACGCAGCATAACCAGAATCAGAATGCATAATGCCCCATTCCAGATCAAACACCCCCTACCATATCAGGCGTTGCCCATCTTCCAGCAACCTCTCTAACCACACTTTCCTTAACCATAACCTTTCTCGCACACTCTTCCCTGCAGACCTTTATATATTTATCTACCCTTTCCCCCTTTTGTCTGTTTGTAAATTGTTTGTCTTTTTGTCTTTTTTGTCGTTTTGTCCTTTTTTGTTCTAAATTCATTTTAAAACCTTTTCGACGGCGGGTAGACCGTTATGTCCAATTGCATCGAACGGGTTCTTTCGTTGAGTTTTTTCCCCCGTGCCAGAAATTAAAATTTAATAATATTTAGTATCTTGTGTCCCAATAGTTTTAAATGTTTTAACTCCGTAATGCAGATATTATTAATTTTAATTTGTATTAATTTTATGGAGCCAAGCCGGTCGTGACCCGCCCAACCCTACGTACATCACGACGCTGCGCGACGTGGTTGTCTGGTTGGTTCCGGATCGCGATTCGGGGAGGCAATGTTTGTATATTATTAATTTAAATAAAATTTGTTATGATGATGATGGTTGTATAACAAAATATAAATTTCTTAACGCAATCAGTATTTTTGTATTTCTCAATTTCAACACAAAAAAATGCCAGCTGTGTTGTACGAAATGCTTACGATAGTGTGTGTGTAGATGTGTCTGTATATACGACTTGAAATCGAAAACAAGAAACTATATTTCAGCCGTAAACTTATACGGTCCCTGTTTTTGTTTGATTAATAAGCTATCTCCCCTAGGATACGATGTCTGCAGAAACTTATCGCTCTCAGAGGAAGACTCTTACATTATACAAGTGTTCAATCAAAAAAATATCAAACTTTACGTCAACTTATGATCTAAAGCTTCCCTTTGATACACTTCGAAACAATTTATCAAAAGGGAAGTGTATAGGTATATTTTAGAAGTGGTTCTTGTTGTATTGAAAAGAAATACTATACTATATCAACGGATACAAAAACTGAATTGAACAAATCTGCATGCAGTGTAAAGGCTGATATTGTGCTAACTATACCTAGCTATTTTATTAATATACTAAGTGACAATAATAGTGATAAATCACGCTGATTATGGTAATTCTCAGAATATGAAAATTTGGAGTGCTGCAAAATAAATATCTGCGTATTGAACCTCTGTCTATTTTCAATAAATTGGAATTTTTTGTGAACAGCTGATTCTTTTGAATAAGACCAATAAATTAAAAATAGTAACCAATTTTAGCACTTAAAAAATGGTCGTAAATAATATGTTGTTACGCGCTTACGACCCTTAGGGGCTGGTGTTAAGAGCTCATGAATAGCCAGTATTAAGTAGCAATGGTAGTAGGCCACTGCAATATACCAGCAAAGCCTGTAGTGCGCACCATCTTTCAGACACTAGTAGTACATTTTCTAGAAGTTAGAAACTTATAGAAAAGAATTGAGATTTCTACATCGTTCTGGATTTTCGCAAGAAACATACGGAAGTTTGATGGAATGCTTCTAGATGCCTTTTGTAGAGTATATAAGCCAATGTAAACATTCGGAAAGGAAATATTTAAACGAATTAAGGTTAGAGAAAATCGGAAGTGATACAAAGTGAAGACTAGAGTGAAAATATTAAATAATAGACATTGCGAAAGGTCATTTTAGACAGTAAACGTGTACTGTATTCGTTAATAAAAGTATTGTGAAGTTTTCAGTAAGTTTTTAGTCGGCAACACCCAATTACAATTTCATTCGTTTCGTAACAATCTTAGGGGTCGTACATAAACCACGTGACGTATGTTTTCGCGTTATTTTGCCCTCCTCTCCATGTAATACCATGTAGACATTTAGCCAAACTCCTCATTTCCTCCGTAAAGTAATTTTTCACATTAAATATGACTGAAATTTCTAGTATTCGAATATTTTTTACGAAATACGAAAAAATTTTTGCTATTTATTTTGGTAAATTATACATTAAATAGAGAAAAGTGTTGTGGCAATAATACTTAACTCTCCCCCCATACTCAATAGCGTTACGTAGTGTATGAACGACCCCTTATCAAAAACACCCTAATAGCATTTTAAAGTGAAAAGTATATATAAACGTAAAGTTCATAATTCTAATAGAACTACGTACGTACAAACATACATGCACAAATAGAGACATTTAATATTCGATATTTGAATTCGGCGTGCTGTGAAATGGATTTCTATACAACATGTTTTACTTCTATATCCACGTAGTGGAGTGGAACTATAGTAATGAAACATTTTCTTTATAGGATTTTGCAAACAGTGAAAAGAAAAGCTATCTATGAGAACTAAAGGAAAAACTATATATAAAAATATTAATGAAATCTTTCCATTCTTTCGATAACCTGACTTCTGGTTATGCTAACAAGTAAAAATTCTGATTTGTCATTCTCATTTTAACACTAGCATCCAACCTAGTCCCCTACGGCTAAGCAGGCTAAACTAGTATCTACATGATCCCCTACGATATGTAAATTCAGTTAAAAATGAGAACATAGGCCTGAAATTAATTTATATTATATATGTTATATTTGATTCTTTGATATTGAGTTTTTAAAAAATATTTATTTAGTTATAGAGAGTCATCGATGACTCTGAATGAAAAAATGTAATTGTTGATTTAAAAGTTTTAATATAAAGGTGAGTATAATACTGAATACAAATGCGTCTGCTGGTCATATTTATAATATTAGGAAAGCAGTGTCAGCTAGACGGAGAACAAAGGAAATGCAAATGTGCAGTTTGGCATAAACTATGAGAACGGATACAAAACAATAGGTGAAACTTGATACGTAAGATAAGCAATTACCGAGAGAAGTCGTTATCAACTTATGTAACTTGATACCACTGAGGAACTTGCTTATAACTCAGTGTCGTACTGTTATTTTTTAATATAACAACTTCCCCCTTAATAAAAAAGTTGATTGTTATACAACAACTTTTGAATTGAATACAATATAAAAGTAATAATAAAACAAAATGAATATAATGCAAAGATAATAATAAAATATTGAGTGAATAAAATAATAAGCATAAAAATAGAAAGAATAAAAGTTTAAGTCAATAAACAAAAATTAGTGGTTCACTGGAAAGTCTATGATAACTCGATATCTTCTTCTTGAGGTTTGATACCGGGTCGCTTTCTTGGAGGGATTAAACTTGGGAATTTCATGAAGGTTTTGCTTCGTCCTGGAGGAGGTGAAGGAGAATCGCCTGTAGAGGGTTCGATCTTCAGTAAACGTCTCTTCCTTCTACATTTACAAAACACGTAAAGTAGAATTATGGAAATGATGAAGGTGATGGTGAAATACGTGAACCAGGACATATGTTTGGTCACGAAAGGTTCGTTGATGAGATCATCCAGATCCTTAGAATATTGCTCCAATTTGTTTTTAGCAATATCCAAATCTTCGATATTTAAATTATTGAGTTTCAATGGTTTTAATTTAGGTAGTTGAATTTTGTCGGGCATCTGGTTACAACATTCAAATGGGATTTGCACAGGATGGGAATTGTCTTTAATTTCGGAAAGGTCCTTGGCACTGGCTTGTATCCTGGTAATACCTGCGAAGGCGTAACATCCAGGTTGTAATTTTATAATTGAATTTTTATTAATCAGTTCCGTTGCTGGTTCTCTCTTCGGGCAGCTAATGGTGATATGTAGAGGTTCGGAATTTATTATGAGCCACGTGTTCTCTTCGAGTTCTTGAACATTGTACCCTTGGCTAATAATGAAGGAGGTTTGGCAATTTTCGGGAAGTTTCATCGGTTGTTTCAGGATCCTAGCTTCACAAATGGCATTCTGGTCAATAGGGTATGCAAACAGGTTCGAGCATAGCTTAGTTCCGAAATATAAGGGTTTGCATTCTTTTAAATTCGTTATTGGTATGTACATTAAAGAATCATCATCTCTCGCGATAAATTTTTGAGAAATAGATAAAATATGATGAAGACCAGTTCTGTTATCAAATATTGGGATAGGGTATAAACGGTAGGTATTATAGTTTTGAGGTTCAACAAGTGGTATCTTTAAAACGAATATTAAGTTAGAATCTACTTGAAATGCTTTTAATTCAATAATATCCAAATATTGAGCAACTGCCGATAATTTGATTGGAAGAGGCAAATTGTTTCTTCGCAAACTCTGTGAAATTTCTTGTAATGCTGTTACTAAATGATCGGGAGTTATGATTGATGAATGAATGATTCCCAATCGAGCAAATGTTATTGAATTTAGAATATCGTTCAAGTTATCTTCAATATACAAATAGCTTGCCATTAACTGTTCACAAATGTGTAAGAATATTAGTTTTGTTTCTACAGCTTCGATATTTCGCGTCATGGTTTCGATTGTGCGATCGATTTCTTGCATGTCTTTATTAAATGTTTCTTCGTCAATTTGCAATTTTTGAATGGTTGAATTGAAGTTTTTGATTACCGATGTTGTGACTGAAATTTGGTTTTTTATTAGATTTTCTAACTGGTGTTCGTCGTTATTTAATTTATTAATACAATTAGCGTAATATTCGCCATCTTCGGCGTCTAGATTTCCGGTTATTGATTTGAAAATTGTGCCGATACCATTTAATATTCCGCGTTTATATCTCTTCGTGTCTAGAAATACTTCATCAAATTTAGATTCTATAGTTTTGGAAATTTGTGTTAAAAGGTTAAGATCTGTTTTGACTTTGCTTCTGAAAGTGATCATTTTTTTATGAGCACCGTCAAGAGTATTCAAAATCGTATCTAAAATTCGTTGGTTCTTATCGAAGGCTAGTTTAAGGGATGATATATTTTTATGTACCAGTAATGTCCATTTTTCGTTTGTCACTACGATGTCCGTGTCTTTGTGATAAAATACACCAACAGTGTTGTTTATTGGTATTATTTTATATTGTGCGAGTGCTGATCCGAACAGCAGGATAAACCTGAAAATAAATTTAATTTTCAGTATATGGTTTCATTCTATCGAAGTTTACTTTAGTTTCTTGATTTGTTTCAAGATTTAATAAAGTAGCAGAATTTTGGAAAATTTCTATGATTTTGAAAGGGCCGTTAAATTTATTTTGAAGTTTGTTTTTGATTTGAGAATCTTTCACATATACTTTATCACCAACTTTGTATTCAGGTCGATTTTTCGGGACATTTCTGTCAAAGCGAACTTTCGCTTTCTCCTTTTGAGATTGCGTTCGACTGCGGGCGATTTTATAATAGTGAGATATTCTGTTGTTTAAATCTCTTATATATTTCGTTATTAATTCTTTTTGGTTGTACAAAGTTTCGGGCGGTCTAATAGACGTATGTCCGAAAATGAGTTCGTACGGTGTGAAGCCGTGTGTTTTGTTAACCGAATTGTTATAGCAAATGATTGCGTATGGTAATATTGTGAAAGGATGTTCATTCGGATTTTCAGTTTTGTGGACTCTTATCATTTCGGCTAATGTAGCGTGAAATCGCTCGAGAGATCCGTTGGATTGGGGATGTCCTACGCTTGAGTATGTCAGTTTTATGTCATAGAGCGTACAAAGGTCTTTTAATAATTTATTGTCAAATTCACCGCCGTAATCACAATGAATTCTCAACGGGGTACCGTAGTGTTGAAAGTAAAGCAATAAGGTATTTACAACTGATTTCGCGGATTTATCCGGAACAGCATAGGCTTGAGTAAATTTTGTTAATTCGTCGCGGATTGTAACAGCGTAATTTCGCGTGGGAAATTCAAACAGGTCGACATTAATTCTTTCGAATGGCGTTTTTGGAGTCTCGGTGATTACTAAAGGATTGCTAAGATTTTTACGACAGACTTTAGTTTTTTCGCATGTTTCGCAATTTTTTATGAAGTTTTCAACGTCTTTAGTTAAGCCTCGCCAATTGTACTTTACTCGAATCCTTCTAATAGTTTCATTAATACCACGGTGTAAGTTATTTTTGCCTGAATGGTTTTGATCTAAAATAATTGGAATTTCGTCTTCATCGGGGGTTTTAACAATATTTTGACAGATAACTATTTTCAAGTCTTTTTCTGCAAAAATAAAAGATAGCATTTCGAGTATTGGAAGATCTAAATTATTTTCTACATAGTATGTTTTAGAAAGATCCAAAATGTCTTGTCTTTTGTACAATACCATGAATAAATGTTCGTTTATTGAATCTACATCAAAAGGTAAAGGAACAATAAAATATTTTCTATGCCTGACCGATTTGCTTGAGACAATGTTAATAGTGTTATTATAAAATTCGGGGTGTTCTTCGAACATGTCCTCAATGATTTTGTGATGCAAATCTTCTAATTTATTTTGTTGAAAGAATGTTATAATATTTTTGTGTTCCTTGTCTAGAAGTTGTCTGTTTGAAATTTGAATTTTAGAATAATCTATTAAGGATTTTGTCTTATACAAATTACAAAAGATATCAAATTCTTGAGAGATTTGTTCTTTAGTGATTTTGTTGTTATTGTTCGGGTTTTCGTCATTGTTTGGTTCGTCATCTTCTGATTCGTCGTCCTCGTTCGCGGCTAGAATTTTCGAATAAAATTTGGAACATTCTGAAAAGTGATTGATTTTTACTCGCGATAGCGCGTCCGCGTTTTTATTGGTTTTACCGGGTTTGTAAATGATTTCATAGTCGTATTCTTCTAATTTAAGTCGCCAACGTGCAAGTCTGCTTCCTGGGTCTTTTATCGAAAATAGCCAGGTAAGTGGTCGATGATCGGTTACTAACTTGAACTTTCTGCCGAATAGATATGGCCTAAAGTGTTTTACTGACCATACTATAGCTAATAGCTCGCGCTCTATCGTTGAATACTTAGTCTCCGCCGCGCATAAAGTTCGAGATGCATAAGCTATTGGTAAATCTTTGCCTATATTTCCTTGCGAAAGCACGGAACCAATGGCAAATGCGCTAGCATCAGTAGTTAGGATGAAAACGTCGTCAAAATTTGGATAAATAAGAATCGGAGTTGTTGTTAACGCTCGTTTCAAATTTTCGAAGGAGTTTAAGCAATCATTGTCAAAGTCAAAAAGTATGTCTTTTTGTAATAATTTTGTTAAAGGTTTAGATATCTTTGAAAAGTTAGGGATAAAACGTCGGTAATATCCAGCTAAGCCTAGGAATGATTTTATTTCCTTAGGGTTTCTTGGTTGAGGAAAATTTAGAATCGCGTCGACTTTAGCGGGATTTGGTTTTACACCGTCCTTAGTAATAAGATGGCCTAAATATGCAACTTCCTTGCGTAAAAATTCGCATTTGTCCGGTTGAATTTTGAGATTGGCTTTTTGTAAACGTTTAAATACTTCCGTTAATCGCGAAATGTGGTCATGAATGGTAGGCGAATAAATAATAATGTCATCCATGTAGACGAGACACCGTTCGTTTTGGATACCTAACAAAATGTTGTCCATCACTCTTTGAAATGTTGATGGAGCATTTTTCAGTCCAAATGGCATTCGTACAAATTCAAAATGACCGTTTTCTACTGTGAAAGCAGTTTTTTGAATATCTTTCGCGTCGATTTCTATTTGATGGAATCCGGAGGCAAGATCTAACGTGGTAAAATATTGGCACTTGCCTAATTGATCAAGAAGGTCCGAAATATTTGGAAGCGGATATTTGTCGTCAATAGTCAGTTCGTTAAGTTTTCTGTAGTCTACTACAACTCGCCATTTTTGTTTACCGGAGGCGTCAAGTTTTTTAGGTACAACCCAAACCGGGGATGACCAGGGTGAAATTGATGGTCTGATTATACCTTGGTCTAGCATTTTAGAGACCTGAGTTTTAACTTCCTCTTTGTGAATATGAGGATAGCGATAAGATTTTGTAAAAACCGGTTTAGAATCGTTCGTATCAATGGAATGTTTAATCTCGTTAGTAAAACTTAAATTGTCGCCTTCTAAATAAAATATATCAGAAAAATTTAGACAAAGCTCTGTTATTAACTCGGCTTCTTCTTCGTTCAAATGTTCTAATCGTAGTTGATTTCTAATTTCGAAATTTCTGTCTGTATGTTGAGGACTGTCCGGATTTTGAGAGTTTAAATTAAAAATTGATCTAAATTTTTGAACTGGTTCTAGTTTAAGATTCGAGAAATCGATTATTTTGGGAATTGCGTTAGCGTTTATAATTGATGTTAAAAATTCTCCGTTGTCGTCGATTTTGACAATAGCGTTTGGTAAGCGTACTTTTTCATTTTCCTGGGCTAACAGTATAGCCTCAGTATTCCGTAAATTACATTTTAATTTAAATATTTTTTCCATGCGTGGTTCGATTGAAATTAAATTTTGATTTTTCACGTTACATGGAATTTGATTCCGAATTTGATTTGAGTTTGTAGTTGGTTGCAAAGGTAAATTTTGTGTCTTTTCGTCACCCGTAGCTTTAAATATCGGTACGGTTTTGAAATTGGTAATTAGTCGCTTATTTTTAATATCTACCATACATTCGTAGTGTTCTAAAAAGTCTGCGCCTAATAGCCCGTCAAATTCTATATCCAAATTATGGATGTAAACTTTGTGTGGATTATTGTCGGTAAATGGTATAAGTACAGATTCATTAATGTTAATTTTTTGTTCAGTTATGCCTTGTATAATAATATTTTCAGAAAATCTTCTTTTATAATTTTCTGCCGTTTTTGGTTTAAAAATCGAAATTCCTGCACCAGAATCAATAAGAATTTTAAATTTATTTGTGATGTCTTTGATATAATAAAGATTATTCGAATTTACAGTTAATAAAGCGTGTGAAAGTGTTTCTACATGAACTTCTGTTCTGGGAAGTTCAGAAACGGGTCGAAATTGTTGTTGAGGTTCATATTTTGAATTTGGTGGGAAATGTGGTCCAATTCGCAATTCGCTGTTGGAGTATCCGTGAGATACTCCGGACTTTTGCAAAAATCCTGAGGATTAGCAGTATAATCCTCCTGCGGTAAGTGAGAATTAGCAGTATAATTCTCTTGCAGCATCTGAGAATTAGCAGTATAATTCTCGTACGGAATCTGAGAATTAGCAGTATAATTCTCGTATTGTTCTGGCAAATTAGTTGTATTTTCAGGAAAATTTTGACAATCTCCTGAATTAAAATTATCGTACATTTCATTTACATTTCGGTATTCAGCAGAATAATCTTCATACTGGTTAAAATTATATTGGTCATCATAAGGTTCATAATTTAAATGATGAGTCTTTTGTTGATTGAAACGGTTAAAATTTGGATTTGGTTGTATCGCTGATGGCCTTTGTTGGATAAAATTAGGATTTGGTCTAATTGCTGAGGGCCTATTTTGTTGTGTTTGATTGACTTGACTATTTTGTGGATAAGTTCTAGAATTAAATTGACTAGTTTGTTGTGCAAAATTTTGAAAACCTGTATTACCTTGAAAGTTTGGTCTTTGGAAATTTTGTGAAGTTGATGGCATAAATAATTGTTGTTGCCTTGTGCGACATTCGTTTATTATATGCCCGCTGCGTTTACAAAATGAACAAAATTTTTGTTGGAAATTTACGTTTGGTCGTTTTTGTTGAGGAGGCACTGAATTTTTAACATTATTGTTATTTTTTGAAAATTTCTGTGATTCAAAGTAAGAGAGTTGCAATTCTCTTCTAATCCTATTAATTGCTTGCAGCATACTTGTTGGGTTTCCAGCCCGTATTATTTGCCCTAATTTAGACTCTAAACCCGTCAACAAAGTGTTCAGGGTCATAGTTTCGATTAAATCTGACTGCGATAGTTTTTGTTCACCAGATAAACGTTGTTTTTGAATAGCCGCATGCATTTTCGCATTATGCGTCTGTAGACGCGCAACAAAAGTTAATGCAGATTCACCTGGCATTTGGTGAATGCGTTGTAAGTCTTGGATAAGCGATGTCAAGTCACGAGAGTCTCCGAAATGAGTTTCGAGCAAGACTCTTATTTCTGCCCATGTATCGGGATTACGGGAATTTATTAATTCGGCAGCTCTGCCGCGCAATTTATTTTTAATGTGGAGAGTTAGTAATATTTTTTGATCATTGATTGCCATGCCTTGTGCATAAATACAAGAATTTAAAAATGTTTGTAAATTAATGGCATTGCCATCGAATTCCGGTATGACGGAGAAAATTTCAGAGAGCTTGTAAGGCTCAATTTGCTCTATCCTTGCACTTTGTACTGTTTGTGTAGTTTGCGAAGTTTCTGGCATTGTTGCTTTTATTTAGAGATTATAAAAAAACTAATTAAATGTTAAATTATTTAAAAAAAATGACCTTTTTAGAAAAGGAAATTAGTTTTAATAAAAAAATTATTTAGGCAGTTTGTGTATTAACTGTATAATACACGGTGACGTATTAGCAGTATAATACGTATCTTATGCTAATTAAAATTAAATTAAGGTTGTTGCGTATAATTATATTTGGTAAGAGAACTGTATTTTGTTCGTTGAGTGTATATAGCACTTTTATAAATTAATTGTGAAAAAGTAGTAAAATAAAGCGAGATGATTCTTAAAATGACTTACGTTATTGTCTTCATTCGTAGGTTCTTTCTCTAGTTGAAGGATTGGGATCCACCGTCACAGCTAGGAAGGTCTCCTTGTTCTTCCGGTTGTTTTCCACTGGTTAGGCACCTTTCTCCAGATGTTCTCCTTGTTCCCTTGGACACTTTACCAGAAGTTAGGCTCCCGAACTTGTGCGTTTTTCTAGATCCGGTACGACTGCGCCACTGTTATATTTGATTCTTTGATATTGAGTTTTTAAAAAATATTTATTTAGTTATAGAGAGTCATCGATGACTCTGAATGAAAAAATGTAATTGTTGATTTAAAAGTTTTAATATAAAGGTGAGTATAATACTGAATACAAATGCGTCTGCTGGTCATATTTATAATATTAGGAAAGCAGTGTCAGCTAGACGGAGAACAAAGGAAATGCAAATGTGCAGTTTGGCATAAACTATGAGAACGGATACAAAACAATAGGTGAAACTTGATACGTAAGATAAGCAATTACCGAGAGAAGTCGTTATCAACTTATGTAACTTGATACCACTGAGGAACTTGCTTATAACTCAGTGTCGTACTGTTATTTTTTAATATAACATATATACCTTGTCTTTAATTTTTTTTTTTTCATTCTAATGAATTACATTTTCATAAAATCTCATTCAGTTTATTGGAAATGTTTAGCCTTTGAAACGTTTTTCGTCCTTATTGTGGACTCATCAGAAAAGCCTAAAGCCACTCATAACGATGTTCCATGCAAAACTAAGACATTATCCATGAATGGTATAAAATAATTATAATTGACATTGACTGATAAAAAACAACAGATCTTCACCTATCTATTAGCTAACTAGTATTGGAGCCTATAAATGAATTAATTTCAGGCCTATGTTCTCATTTTTAACTGAATTTACATATCGTAGGAGATCATGTAGATACTAGTTTAGCCTGCTTAGCCGTAGGGGACTAGGTTGGATGCTAGTGTTAAAATGAGAATGACAAATCAGAATTTTTACTTGTTAGCATAACCAGAAGTCAGGTTATCGAAGGAATGCAAAGATTTCATTAATATTTTTATATATAGTTTTTCCTTTAGTTCTCATAGATAGCTTTTCTTTCCACTGTTTGCAAAATCCTATAAAGAAAATGTTTCATTACTGTAAGCAAACAAATAATAAATAATTCACTTTTAAGGAACTATAGTAATCGAAGAAAATTATCAAACATTCTTTTTGTTGAAATAGGCCTAGAATGTGATAAAACGTCGAGATTTGAAACTTGAGCTGTCTGCCAGTCGGTCGGTCTGTCCATCTGCAACTTTTTTTGTGCGCACGTTTTCGCAGGAACGGTTAAAGATATTGACTTGAAATGTGGTGCATATATGTACCATGACGAGATCTGGAACTATATTATATTTTGCACTAATACCAGTGAAGGGTTGGGGGTTAAGTAGGGGTAAATATGGGAAGACAAGTAAATCAGGCTGGTAAAAGTACAGTAACTTGGGATTTGGTGCATATACTAGAAGCCAAGATCTCAGACTTCTTTATACTATTTTCAACCCCCAACCACCTCCACTTCATTATTAAGGGGATTGATAAAATAAAATTGAGATATTCACTTGAAATTTGGTACACGTATGTATTATAATGACATCTGATTGAGATGATTCCTTTGCGCGTTGCAGGAATGAGGAAGGTAAATAGGGAACAACAAGTAAAGCAAGTTGATAAGAGTCCAAAAACTTCATTTTTGGCATATGTGCTAGAAGCCAACGCGCAACGCCTCAAATTTTTTTCTGACGTCTGCCTCAAATCTTATATTATTAAAATTCTATGACCAATTATTTCCATATACTAGAGTGCAAATATGGTGAAGATGTCTGCCTTTAAAGAGACGGATGGGAAATCTGGATGTGGAAGTAGTTATTACTTAGGCAGCGGTTTTCTCTTCTATGATTATGATTGATTATTATTATATTGTCTGGTTATAATATAGTTATTTAATTAAATCGAATAAACATAAAAATATGAACCTCAGCTACTGTTAATATACGTCTTTTACGTGTGGTAAATTAGTTTCGGGACAGAGCTATCAATCACGTTTGAAATATGTCTAGGTGACATTCTTGGAAGGGTCACTTTTTACATCATTTTCGTTGTCGAGGTTTTTCATGGTACAATAACATATTAACTCTCTAACCAACATTTGCTTTGCCCTGAATGTAGACCTATAGTATATACGTATTTCAAATAAGATATTAGTCATTTCAGTCTGACTCTTGTGAAAGTGGCAATATATATAACTTATTAATAAAGTAGACATATTAATATAATATTACAAAATTCATTGAGGATGGTCTGATAACACAGGCACACAAAAAAAGTCCTGATACAGAAAGGTGAAGTACCTTCCGATACGTTTTTCGGTGTGCTAAAAACGAATCTCAGGTTAGAACTAACCCATCACCCATTCACCCCAGCACACCCTAGCACCCCCCAAATAGTCAACTTTTCACATCATATAAAAATTCAAAATAAATATCTCATTCTACGTTTTTCGGTGGGTTAAGAACGAATCTGAGGTCATAATTTACACATCACAATTAGATTTCGCTCCAGCACCCCCCAGAAACCCCCAAAGGGTAAAAATGTTGGTTCATATAAAAATTGAAAATAAGAATCTCATTCTACGTTTTTCGGTGTGCTAAGAACGAACATGGGGTCATGATTTATCTATGACCGTTTGATTTTGCCCCCGCACCACCTAGCATCCTCCCAAATGGTCAAATTTTTACATCATCATATAAAAATTCAAAATAAGTATCTCATTCTACGTTTTTCAATGTAATTTGATAGTGTTAATTTTGCTATATCTCCCCACCCCCTTCACTATATGGTTATATTTTGACCCTTGTAACGTTGTGTCAGTATTAGGATATGACAATTTTTCCTTTCCATGCGATGAAATCAGGCAACAGAATCATTCCTAGAAAACATGCTTCTATATTAAAACACATATAAATAAATTTAAAATGCTTGGAAGATATACTGTATTATCGGTGTCAATATGTAGGTAATTACCTACGGTCACATATTGACATCGATAATACAGTATATCTTCCAAGCATTTTAAATTTATTTATATGTATTTTAATATAGAAACATTTTTTTTAGGAATGATTCTGGTGCCTGATTTCATCGCATGGAAATGAAAAATTGTCATATCCTGGTACAACGTTACAAGGGTCAAAATATAACCATATGGTGAAGGGGAGATATAGCAAAATTAAAACTATTAAATTAAATAGAATAGATAATTATTTGGAATTTTTATATGATGATGTAAGAATTTGACCATTTGGGAGGGTGCTAGGGGGTGCTGGGGTGAAATCTAAGGATCATGGGTAAATCATGACCCCAGATTCGTTCTTAGCACACACGAAAAACGTAGAATGAGATACTTATTTTCAATTTTTATATAAACTAACATTTTCACCTTTTGGGGGGATTCTGGGGGGTATTGGGGCGATATCTAAGGGTGATGGGTAAACTATGACCTCAGATTCGTTCTTAGCACACCGAAAAACGTAGAATGAGATATTTATTTTGAATTTTTATATGATGTATAAATTTGACCATTTGGGGGGTGCTAGGGTGTGTTGAGATGATATCTAAGGGTGATGGGTCAGTTCTGACCTGAGACTGGTTTTTAGCACACCGAAAAATGTACCCGAAGGTACTTCACCTTTCTGTATCAGGACTTTTTTTTTGTGGGCCTGTGTAATTGTCCCATTGGATACGACCTTAAATAATTCACAGCCACACACACAAAAAAAAAACGTTTTCTGGCCTGTGGATCTGACCATGCTCATTATATGTTTTTGGTGTCGCTAAATTCGAATCCGTCTGTTTAACTCCATTGCATTAGAATTTTGCCATAACCTCAAAAAACCCATAATTTAAGCGATTTTGACATCTCTTCACATAAATCGCTGTAACTTTTTTTAGACAAAAATGACTCCCTCTTTCTTGTATAGATCGATTGCAAATTAAATTTTCAATCCGATGATGTTAGGCACGATATTCTTCCGACGCTTTTTAAGTGAGATATTGGTCGCCAAAGTGAGAGGATTTCGCTTCTTGAGCGATACGGCCCAGTTTCGAGAGCCATTTCTGACAACAAAGGTTAGCAAATCGTTTGGGGCAAATCTGAGGTCGATGCGTGCCTTGGTTTCCGAAATATGGCCGCTCGAAGTCGCTGGAAGTTGGAAATTGAATTATTTTACCATTTCCCGAGGCAATATCTGGAAAACGAAACGAAATACAGAGCTACGGTTTACTCTATTCGTTTTCTCTCGCCTTCTTACATACCTCTGAATTATTTAGAAAATTTGCAAAAAAATGAAAGTGCCGGCAAATATCTGAAAAATTTCAGAGGCACGTAGGAAGACGAGAGAAATCGAATGGCGCAGCTCTGTATTTCGTTCCATTTTCGAGATATAGTCTAGGGAGCGGTAAAGAAATTAAATTTTCACCTTCCCGTGAATTCGACCGGCCATATATCGAAGATTAAGGCACGCACCAATTTCCAATCAGCGCAAACATCTTTCTACGTACCCCTGAATTTTTTCAGATTTTTGCTAGCTTTCATTTGGCAGAAATAGCCCTCGAAGCTGGGCCGTGTCGCTCGAGAAGCGAATTCCTCGGACCTCTCACTTTGACGACTGATTTCTCACTCAGGCCTGTAGCTAGAAACTGTTTTAAGGGCGGGTAAACAAACTTTCAGAAGGGGCCGGTGAGCCTAAATATTTTATTGTTATCTTTAATTATAAACAACCCCCGTAAAAAATAGATATCTAAATTTCTGAACAGAAACAGTTTTGTACAAGACGCTAGCAAAAAGCTATGATTTTAGAATAAGGATAACAATAATAATAATAATAAATTAAATATAGTGTAGCGCGTCCGAAACCGCGCACGCTTCGCGAACCGTACTACATTTTTGATCGTATAAAAAACTTCGTATACGTTTTTGATGTGAAATTTACCCCTCTATCGCCTAGCGCTATTAGTTTTTTTGATACATATTTTTTATTTTTAGAGTTATTGGCCAATATCTTCGATTTTTTTAGGGGTTGCTGGCACCTTCCAGCTGTAAACTGTTCTTTATGGTATTCTACATAAAAAATATTTATCTTGAAAAATTCAACCATATGACATTTAGTGACGCCTTAAAACCCCTGACGACTGGGCTATTTAGGCTTATTTCCGAGCTGACAAACCAATTTTTATGCATAAAAAAGATCTCAAATTATAAGTAAAAAAAAAGAAAGGTGTTGTGAAATGTACTTTTACTAAAATCATTAATTAGTAAAACAAAATATTATAGGAATTAATTAACAAAAATTGTCAAATTGACAAGTTGTAATAAATAGAAGAGATCTTAAACTTTATTTTAAAACAAGAATTAAGGTGTTATGAAGTGCACTTTAATGAAAAACATTATGTATAACAAATTAAGTCTAACAAATGTATTAACAAAAATTATCAGTCAGACAAATTTTTTCAAAAATGGTTCATTATTTACCACAAATTGTGTAAATTTCAAGCAGGTGTTAAAAGAAAAATCTTTTCTTTTATCTAAATTGGAAAATTCATAAAAAATAACAATTAACCAATTTTTACTTGTCTGCCGGGCGTAACATGATTTTCACATGTTTTGCAACCATTTTCACATTTTCATTTTTAGGTGTTCGATGGGGTACCATTTTTACAGTGGGATCTTGGTCTACGTCCTCTTAACAATTATTTCCATTCGCCAACTGTGGTTTGGGTGTACTGTGATTTGAATTATTCTCTGCAGTCGCCGCAGGACGGGCGTAGCCCGTTCTGGCCCACCCGTAGCTACAGGCCTGATCTCACTTAAAAAGCTCTGGAAAAATTGGATTGAAAATTTAATTTGCAATCGATCTAGTACAAAAGAGAGGGGGGGCATTTTTGTCTAAAAAAGTTACAGCGATTTATGTGAAGCGATATCGAAATCGCTTAAATTATGGGTTTTTTGAGGTTATGGCAAAATCCTGATGTGATGGAGTTAAACAGACCTCGGATTCGGATTCAGCGACCCCAAAAACACGTAGTAAACATGGTCAGGTCCTCAAGCCAGAATGCATTTTCTTTTGTGAGGCTGTGTAATTTATCCTTTTTTACGGCTATCAATGTGACTATGTTAGGAGCAAACAGTATATGTACTTAGACTTGTTCTTTGATTGGAGAAATACATTTTTTTTTTACTTCTTCACTTTTTCCCTAAAGTTACGTAAATCTGAGTAAAAAAATTCTGACAAGCTGTATCTCAAAAACTGTTCATTACTTAAGATCATGCCCGTTGAGATTTATTCCTTATTCATCTTCCTTGCTCCACCAAGTCTTTAGTTTCATTTTTCTTCCTGGGTTCATATTTTGTCGCAGTAGTATTTGGGGCATCCTGCTCCATTTCTTTACAAACCTGCACCGTCGGCATACAAATACCCAATGTATTAGAAGTACGATAAAAGAAAATTTACTTTATAAACATCTGCCACATTTAATTTGGCGATTCATCTCATGGTGCATAGGTAAAGGGGGACCTCCGTTGCATCTTTCCTGATTGAGGTACTCAACTAATTTCACCACCATGTCCCTGGCTACTGCATTCAGTCTTGCATTTTGAGATTAGTTTCTATACAAACAGTAAAACTAAAGCACTCCCAAACTATTTACACAACAAATAACATAATTACAGGAAACTTAAAACAGCACAGTAAAAAGACACTACAAACTTATATAAACAATGAGAGGAAATAGAAAATCATTAAGTTTAACAAACGCGTCAACTGCAATGCTACTGAACTGACAATGCTGAATGTTGGTTGCGGCTACAACAAGAGATTGTATCATTCATCTCTAAAACGCATCGTTAGGCCTGGATCTTCTGTCGTAGCCCCTTCAAACGTAACATTTTGTTATTTACAATAGGCGAGTCTGCCTGGGGTAAAAAATAGATGATTTTACAAATTTTGTATACCATTTGATAACAGATTCTTATAGGAATCATTCCGCTAAATAAAATTTTCTTATGAAAAGTGTTCCTAGACCGCGAGCTTCATAGTCAAATAATTGTTAAAACATTTTTTTTTTTTTTCGTTTTAGTATAATAAAATGAAAACGGTTTGACGGATTCGAAAAAAATCTTGATTCAATCGAATGATATTTCCAACCCGTTCATTTATTATAGCCAAAATAAATTTCTTAATTAACAAATTGATTACTCCGAAACTAATAAGATCAGGATGTTGTTTTTTTCGAAATACATACCTTTTATACCAAAGAATGTAAGTACCATTCTTTTTGGCCCAATATCTTCAATACTTTTTGATTGTTTAAACAATTGGCATGATTTGTTAATTAGCAAATAACCTTTTTTTCGAAAGTTTGATCGACTTCAAACCAAATTTTAACGATAAATATTGATGTCGGGCATAACTCCCATAGAAGTCTGCACGAATGCAACTTTTTGCTTTTGTTGCACATGCACAAAACCTCATCGATAACCTTACCCAGAGCCGAGATATTCCATTTGTTAATTTGCAAAATTAATTTAAACTTTAAACTTTAAATAAACAAAAGCAAAAAGTTTCACAAAAAATATTAAATTCCTGAAGAGTTATTCTCGTTTTTGACCCTTTAAAAACCCCTCCCGCAACGTGAAAATAATAAGATTTGACGCGCAATGGGGCGGCGGGTTCGATCCTCGGTGTGGGCAAATTTTTCTTTAGTCAAATTTGCTTTTTTTCATGTAACCAAGTATTTTTTATGATAATAAATGTTTTTACTTTCTGAGAAATTTTTAAAAACGTCATAAATATATATTTTTTTGCAGTTTTCATTAAATAAATGGCAATCTTGCAACAAACATATGATTGTTCTTGTCCAACGAGGGTTTGTCGGTAGTTTGTGTTTTCTTTACTACTTTTTGTGAAAGAGAAGGCTTGTTTTACTTTATGTGAGGGGGGTGCCTGTCGAAAAAAGACCAAAAATAAGACGGAAACAAATTAATTTTTCACTTTTTTCTTATAGTGAGAAAAAGTTCACGTCTCATGAAAAATACACTCACTTTGTTATTTGTAAATGAGAAATAATCAAAAGATTTAACTATTTTAATGGCATTCTTATTTTATTTTTGGTCTTTTTTCGACAGGCACCCCTCCCAAATAAAGTAAAACAAGCCTTCTCTTCCAAAAAAAGTAGTAAACAAAAACTACCGACAAACCCTCGTTGGACAAGAATAATTATACGTTTGTTGCAAGATAGCCATTTATTTAGTGAAAATTGCAAAAAGAAATTATTTACGACGTTTTTAAACATTTCTCAGAAAATAACATTTATTATCATAAAAAATACTTGGTTACATGAGAAAATAAAAGCAAATTTGACGAAAAAAAAAAAATTGCCCACACCGAGGATCGAACCCGCCACCCCATTGCGCTTCAAATTTTCAAATTTTCACGTTGCGGGAGAGATTTTTTTAAGGGTCAAAAACGCTTATTACTTTTCAGGGACTGAATATTTCTTGTAGAACTTTTTGCAGTTGATAAAAAAACTTGTTAGATTTCATCTGCACCAAACCTTGTGTTTTTGATTGAATCAAGATTTTTTCGGATCCGTCAAACCGTTCTCATTTTATTAAATAAAAACGGAAAAAAATGGTTTAAACAATTATTTCACCATGAAGCTCGCGGTTTAGGAAAATATTTCATAAGAAAATCTTGTTCAGTGAAATTTTTCCTATAAGAATAAGTGGCTAACTCAAATGGTATAGAAAATTTTTGGGAAAAATCCCAGTCAGACTCGCCTACAATGCATTGCGCTAGTATTTAAGATGACGATGATGAGGAAAATGTCGTGTCTTTGATAAGTACATAAATTGATGACATGAATAACCAGATTCGTGCTTTGAAGTATACGTACACTTATATGAGGAGTGTTGCAACATTTCACAAAATTCCGCAAAAGCAGAAATATTGCATAGTATGCTGACGAGCATGTCGTTAATCAAGATGGCAGTATCAGGAAGCGACTAAAATTACAAATGAGCCATTATACATACGAAATTCGCGTATTTTCAAAGAAGTAAGAAGAGTATTCCAGTAAAATGTTCTACGTTTATATAAAAAATGTTACACACATTGCCATTCGGTACTTAATATGGTACGAAATTATGTAATATTAACATACGTTTTGCTCAACCACGTTGTCCATCTCACTCACAAATATAATTTAAATTTAACGCTCCCTGCAGTCGCAAGAGAACCACAAAGGATTAGTTACGTGCAGTGGTTGTTCATTAATTCTACTTTATTTTTTGAGTCGAGATTAAAAACTAAATGATTAAAATTTATTTATTAAAATCACTTGAATTTATAACAGAGATGTTGATTTCACAGTTGACGCTTTGCGGTTTAATTTTACTATAACCTGGTTTTTCGTTATATTTGCCTATTTTGAGATTTTCGTTTGATTAAAAACCGTACAAACAGAAGTTAATACATTCATGTGTATTAATTAAGCATGTAAATTGCATATGGGGTATGATCTAAATCAGAGATGAGATAATACGTATCCAAATGTGCTCCACCGAATGCATTTAAAAACAAGAAAATGATTTCATCGCAACGGATTGTGTTCGAAAGACGAGATGTTTTAGTCCCTTCAAATTGGGAAAAATAAAAAAAAATTCCCCCAGCTATGAGACCTGTAAAAAGTGAGGCATGTTGGTTGGCTAAGCATGATTTTCACCCTCCGCAGTTCTAAGAAATGGTAGTTTTTGAGAAATATATACATCTTCAGCTATTGCTCAAGCAGAAACTCAACTGAAACTGGACGGTTACATCAATTTGGCTAAAAACGAAGCTTCGACATCATCCAAAGATGGCAACTGGAATACAGTGGGGAGAACAAAACGCAAAAGACAAGTCATTATTGGAAGTAACAAAGAATCAGCGAGTGTCGTAGGCGTACCAGAAGTGAAATGTGAATCTTTAAACCCAAAATATCCGGACCTATATTCTTCCTTCAAGGTTACAATATTGGCAAGTAATTTTAAAAATGTAATGGATTCGAGCAATGACATAATATTTAGGCCAAAAATTATGTTGCTTAATGTTAATACCTTAAATTCTGATAAAATTAATTTTATTGAAGCCGATTTAGATTTGTTTGAAAATCTAGAATTTTTATGTTTAAATGAAATAGGAGTAAAGCAAGAATGTTTAGAATTTTTACATATTAATAATTTTAATTTAATTAGTTTCTACTGCCGCCCTATCTTAAAATGTGGTGGGGTTAGTATATGGTCTAAATTTAACAGCAATATTAAAAAAATTGACTTGGACAGTTTCTGCATAGAGCAGAATTTTGAGATCTGTGCAATATCTTACAAAACAAACAAGTTTGTAAATATTATTTTAAACTGTTACCGCTCTCCCAGTGGGGAAGTTGATGTATTTTTTAATAAAATCAGTGAGACTATTTGTACCAACCAAACATTAAATTTTTTTTATGTGGCGATTTTAATTTTGATAAGTACAAGTGTTCTAATTTTGTCAATTTGTGTAATCTTTTGTCTTGTTTTGGTCTCACTCATATCGTTAATTGGCCTACACGGATAACCAATAGTACCTGTACTATAATTGACCAAATATTTACAAATGCTTGTGATAACAGTTTTACATGTTGTGTAGTTGATAATGTATTTTCTGACCATCGAACAGTTTTATTAGATATAAGTTTTAATTTTAATCAACATGAATCAAGGAAAAATAATATGAAAAGAAATTTTAGCGAAGTCAATATATCGAATTTTAAAAATGCACTTATAAATGAGAAATGGTCATATCTAGATGACAGAATTGATTTTAACACTTTTCTATTTAAATTTGAAACATACTTTCCTAAACGAAAACTGTATCAAAAAAGTGATAACAAAAAGTGGGTTGATACGGATGTTATTCGTTCAAGTCAGCTATTGAAGGATTTATTTGTACTCAAAGGTGTTAATGAGGCTTTCAGCGAAACATATAAAAATGCAAAAAAAGAGCATATTGCTTTATTGAATAGTAAAAAGAAACAGTATTATCAAAACCGTATAACTAATACTGACAACACAGCGCGAGCTTCATGGAATGTGGTATCTAACTAGTGAATAATAAAAAAAAACATTCTAATATTCACATTAATAAAAACGACATTTTAGTGACAGATCCATACGAGATAGCAACGGATTTTAATCGGTTTTTTGTTGAGACGCCGATTCGATTAGTAGCTCAAACTTATCCTAAAAATATAGGTAGTAAGGCAGTCAAGTGTGTTTAACGAACATTCATTGTATCTTAAACCTTTCACAGAAAGAGAACTATTAACCCTATTAAACGGAAAATTAAAAAACAAAAAGTCGTCTGGGGCAGATGACATTCCATGTTTTATTTTAAAGCGGGTCCTTGATGTAATTATAGTCCCATTAACGTACCTAATTAATAGATCCTTTGAATCTGGCATGTTTCCGCAAAATATAAAGACTGGGAAAGTTACTCCACTGTATAAAAAGAAAGAACCATGTTATTTACAAAATTATAGACCAGTTGTCATTCCATTTGGATTTTCAAAAATGTTCGAATATGCGTTTTTAGATCGTCTTTTACCTTTCCTCAATAAATTCCAAATTGTGTCAAATAATCAGCACGGCTTCTGTATAAACAAGTCTACATCATCTGCAATGTTATCATTATATTATCAAATCATAGAGTATGTTGAGGCAGGCGAATGTCCAGCGGTGATCTTTTGCGATCTGAGTAGGGCATTCGACGGTGTCAACCATAAACGACTATTGTGTATTTTAGAAACGTATGGCATAAGAGGCGTCGCACTGAACTGGATATCAACATTCCTACAAGATCGCAAACAATATGTATCTTTAAAAATTGAAACTGAGAAATCTGTGGATTACATCAACTCTGATTGCTTGGATGTAAATATGGGGGTCCCCCAGGGATCAATAATCGGTCCAATCTTATTTGTTTTGTATGTAAACAATATATCCTCAGTCAATAAAAACAATTATTACACAGCCTATGCTGATGACTTTTCTCTTGTTATATCATCAAAAAACACTGAATTATTGAATGTTAAATGTGCAGAGGTGGTTACCAGAATATCAGATTTCTTTAATGGCATCGATTTATTTTTCAACACTGAAAAAACTTACATGTTCAGGATACATAAATTTCGACGTCAACAGGGTAGCTATAACAAATACACATGATAGCGTGCGTTTTCTTGGTATTCACTTGAATGAATTTCTCACCAGGAAGTCGCATTGTTTAAGACTTATTTGTAAAATGAATTCGTTGAAATTTCTTTTCATTAATTTGCGAACGGTACTAGAAACCCATCAGTTAGTGCAGGTTTACTACGCCCAAGTAGATTCTAGACTTAGGTACGGAATTTGCTTATGAGGAAATTCTACCGAGGCAACTAATGTACTTATTGCACAAAAAAGAATAATTCGATGCATAACAAACATACCGCAGCGGGAATCATGTAAAGATGTTTTTAAAAAGCTGAATATTTTAACTCTCCCGTGTTTATATATATACGAAATGTGTATCTACGTCTATAAGAACAAAAGTAGTTTTACCACCAATAAAGATATATATATAGTTATAATACGAGGCATGTTGATGAGTTTCATGTGCCGTTCGCCAAACAAAAACTTAGTTTAGATGCTCCCAATTGTATAGGACCTAAGATGTTTAACTGCCTGCCACGAACAATTAAAGACAGTGAAAATCTGCATATTTTTAAAAGAAATTTAAAAACATTTTTAATTGACAAATGTTATTATAAATTGTCTGAATTCTTACACTAATTGACGAATCCCATACAATGTACATTGTCACAGTGGAAAATAAATGTTATTATTATTATTATTATTATTATTATATATGAATTACAACGCATTTTCACATTTTTTTTTATTTTGAGAAAATGCTATGGCTTTTGGAGAAAAATATCAGGAGAGCAAAGTTGTACACCATAAAATTTCCTACAAATTTTGTCTCTACGATTTTGTCCGAATTCCGCATAGTTTCGCCGCTAGAGAGCGCGAAAGAGATATATACATATATAGACTTTTGCGCCTTTTTCAGACTTTCAGTTAAAATCATGTTAAAATCATACGTCTTTTTAAATTTTTTTTCGAATTTCGCAGTTTTGCCACTAGAGTGCACGAAAGAAATATACATAAATAGATTTTTGCGACCACTAACGGCGAAGCTATGCAGAATTCGAACAAAAACGTAGAGATAAAATTAATGGGAAATTTTATGCTCTACAACCTTGCTCTCCTGATATTTTTCACCAAAATACATAATTTTGGCTGAAAATCTAAAAAAGACGCAAAAGTATCTTTACATATTTCTTTCGCGCCCTCTAGCGGCGAAACTATGCAGAATTCGGACAAAACTTAGAGATAGAATTTGTAGGAAACTTTACGCTTTACAACTTTGCTCTCCTAGCATTTTTTAACAAAACGCACAGTTTTTCGTCAAAATAGAGGAAAGGGCGAAAAAGCTCCAAAATTCATATACATGTATGTAAAAATCCCACTTTCTGCCATCTGGGATTTAACTCACCTACCTACGATTTTACGAGTATTGAACTCGCTATCCCTCCGGGCATCTGGGGTTTAGGTCGCTTGTCTGCGGTATACGAGTATTGAATTCGCTTTCCCCCGGGTATCTAGGGTTTAACTCGCCTATCTGAGGTTTCACGAGAATTACAAAAAGGCCCGCTCAAAATTTAGCCAGAGGCCCCACAAATTGTATTGAAAAGCTTTGACTTGATTGGCGTAATTGTCATATTCATAATTTTTTCCGGAAGAATTTCTGAATTCACCAGATTTGCCTTAAACAATTTAATGCTCTTTCAAAATATTCAGTGGTCAGTTGCCTACCCTTCCCAACCTCCCCCTCCCCCCCCCCCCCCCTTGGAATACGCCTATGCATCTAATGAAATTATTTCATCTATCTAGCATGTATACAAAGGGGTGATATTAACTACTCTTCTTATAATTTTGTAAATATCTCTCTGTCTGTTTTTTTTTTCAATAAAAAAAGAACTAAACATTCATTTGGAAATTTTTTTACCTCTTGAAATAATTTCGTAAAATCGACCTTTTTTGAGAAAAGAGAACTAAATTACTTCTGCCTAAGCGACGAGTCCTATTATATTAGTCAAAACACTAAGTAGGCTGGTATCAAATCATAATTTGACAGTATTATGTGCCGATATGATTATTTAGTGCTTATCAATTATTTCCGGATAAAAATTAAAAACTTTTTCTTTGCACACCACTAAGGGATACAGCCGGACAGGAAAGGATTATTTTGAAAAAGTTCGTATGAAGAACCCACCTTCATTTTCGATTAGGAATTAGTAGTTATATTTTTTGCACGTTATTACGGGACACCCTGTATGAATATATAATATTTTTACTACAACATTCTATTCAATCGAAGATTCGGAGAGACCAAAGACCGACGGCAGTAGGAACCACCAAGATCATACATACAGACTGTCTATTTTACGAGGGCCACACCAAATATCTCGCTTAATATCTATTGTAGAAGAATAAAGTTTTAGAAACAGCTATCCCATTTTTTGTGAGCTATATTTCAGTAAAAAGAAATTTGAAATCCATAGCCTACTTTATGAGATATATTACAAAAACCTGAAAAATAGGAAAACCACAAACGGTTATAGCTTCCTTATTTGAGGAGATACGAAAAAAGTTAAAGGAATGAAAGTTGACGGCAAAGACAATAAGAATAATAACGTGTAACAAAAAAATCGAAAAATGCAGTTGGCTTTGACATACGCTATTGTGCAAAAATGAAAAATACATATCTCAAATTTTTTTCTCATTCCAACGATATAAAACATGTCACAGAAATTTTAACCGATAGTGTCAATATTTAATATTTTACGAATACCACAATTCATATAATTGAATCGTAACAATCAGCTGTGCCATAATTAGTGAAAAACAATGTATACAGTTATTAATAAATTTGACAGATTGTCACTGTTGTATGTTGTATGTTGCGTTGTCGAGTTCTAAGACAAATTTTATATCAGTAATTATGGTGTACACCAATAATAACAAATTCGATATGATTAGCATTTATTGTCAGTGCAATTTTGACGCTGAGATGGCAGTCACGGTTTACGAAGATAGATTTCCAGATGCTCCGCAGCCAAATCGAACTATGTTTAGGAAGTTAGTTCAAAATCTAAAAACGCACGGTTCATTTTCAAAAAAAGTAGTAAGGCGAGCGCATGTTGCGGATAATGTAAGAAAAGTGAATAGAGTAATGAATTATGTTAACCAAAATGAGGAAACCTCTTTGAGACAAATTCAGAGAAACTGTCGCATAAAAAAAGACAGTGCAAGAAAAATATTGAAAAAAAAACGGATTTCGATGCTACAAAATGAGGAAAGTACAACATTTAAATGAGGGAGATAAGCCAAGGAGAGTAAGATTTTGTAGATGGTTATTAAATTAAGAAAAGGAATGACGCGCTGATATGTAGCAAAATTCTTTGGTCGGACGAATCAAATTTTTCTAATAATGGATTTTTCAATAGAAATATGCATTATAAGTGGACACGAGAAAATACACATTGGTGCAGAGAGACTGCTTTCCAAGAAAGATTTTCTACGAATGTTTGGTTGGGTCTTTTAGGGACTAAAGTAATTGGACCTTATTTTTATGATGGCAAATTAACCGCTCGTATATACCTTAATTTCCTGCAAAACGAATTTCAAGATTTTCTTTATGAATTAACAGTGGCAGAAAGATTAAATTATTCATATTTTCAACAAGATGGGGCTCCACCTCACACTGCTGTAATATGTACAAATTATTTAAATCAAGTTATGCCAGATAGCTGGATAGGCACCTATGGACCCATTCTATGGCCAGCTCGATCACCAGATATTACTCCCTTGGATTTTTTCGTCTGGGGTTACATTAAAGACAAGGTATTTCAAACTGCCCCTGAAAATATTGAGGACATCAAAACCAGAATTCGAAACGCATGTGAGGCAATTACTCCTGAAATGCTCCAAAATGTAATGCGTGACGTGTCTCGTAGAGCACGTTTATGTGTCAGAATGCATGGTGCACAATTTGAGCATTTGTAGTTAGAAAAATAAATACACACAATTTCTTTTCAATATAGTAGTAGGTAGTACTGTTATACATAGTTTTTTTTTTCTTTGGATGTTCGTTTTGTACTTGTATTTTTATTTATGAGATATTTATTGGTTTGTATTAAATTGTAATAAATAATTACGGAATTATAATTATTATAAAGTGAATTTTTACTATTATGGCACAGCTGATTGTTACGATTCAATTATATGAATTGCGGTATTCGTAAAATATTAAATATTGACACTATCGGTTAAAATTTCTGTGACATGTTTTATATCGTTGGAATGAGAAAAAAATAACGGAATTAATGGCGTCATGGCCTACTTTGAGATATGTATTTTTCATTTTTGCACAATAGCGTATGTCAAAGCCAACTGCATTTTTCGATTTTTTTGTTACACGTTATTATTCTTATTGTCTTTGCCGTCAACTTTCATTCCTTTAACTTTTTTCGTATCTCCTCAAATAAGGAAGCTATAACCGTTTGTGGTTTTCCTATTTTTCAGGTTTTTGTAATATATCTCATAAAGTAGGCTATGGATTTCAAATTTCTTTTTACTAAAATATAGCTCACAAAAAATGGGACAACTGTTTCTAAAACTTTATTCTTCTACAATAGATATTAAGCGAGATATTTGGTGTGGCCCTCGTAAAATAGACAGTCTGTATACCGGGCCCCAAAATTTCTCTCGTCAGGCCTAATATCCAGGAAAACTTTTTTTATATTTCATTGCATACCCTAAATACCAGTTGGAAGAAAAAATAATTTGATTGGCTACTTAACTCAGGTTTTGATGAATTTGATTCTTTGGAAAATGTACTATGTCATAATAGAATTGTTATGTAAAGGACATAAAATATGTATGAGAGAAACAAATTTAATTTAATAGGATACCAATATTAATTCAGTTTTCTACCGCCCCATTCTACTAACGCAGAAAAGGAATTGAAACATTTTTTTGAGACTCAGTCTTTACACGTGTAGGCTCCAACACATTCTAGGTACTTACCCTAGTAGCACCAATGTTGCACCAATATATAATCCATATAAGACCAATATATGAATATAGGACGAATATTTATATATTGGTCCTATATGGATTATATATTGGTCCAATATGTTGTGCTACTAGGGTAGTTCAACAGGATTGTACTTTAAATGAAGCTGTAGCACCAACACGACCACGCTACAAATAGACAATTTAGGCATGATAGCATCGTTACTTTCCATAACCCGTTATTCGTAATGCTTATTCGTATTACAAACGGCCACATTGCAATATTGAATAATCCTAGATTTGCACACAATTCTGTTTACCAGATTATCATCGTTTGCACGATGCGATGCACCGGTCGTCCATGAACGAGTAACATTCGTGATGGATAGTCAGCGACATTTCGCTGTTTTCATGTGAATTGAGGTTCTGTTATCGCTGCTATTACCGACTTCATCCCGGATGTTTTGCAGTAGCCGCGCCGTATCAAAGTGTTATTATGTTTGTTCTCCCTGGTGGATCGAGAGCGGCTTAAAACACTCTTAGGGACCTCATAAAAAATTTAAGCCGCGTGCAGTTTTCTATCTGCCGGCAGGTTTACTCTAGATTTTTATTTTAAATTGCTTTTAAAGTAAATATGCGAGGTATATTTATACTTGCCTCTATGTGCAATTACATCTAACAAAGTAAGATTACCAAAAACGTCGAAATATATTGCTGTTCAAGCAGCAAAAGTACAAAATATGACACTAGTACATTGGGGGGCAACGAAAAATTCCAGAGAGGACTTTTACGTACAAATAATAATACAATGTAAACATATGTGAAACCCTATTTGTAGCTCATTGACTAGCGAGCGTATAGCAGGCATTGCTGCCACTTCCAGATACCCAAAGTGTGGACACTGTACTAAGTGAATTTGTAAATGGAATAGTATCTGCTTTAGATAAACTCAAATTGCCTTAGGACTTTTTATAGACTTCTCCAAGGCATTTGACTGCGTCGATCCTACAGTATTACTCACAAAGTTAGAAAGATATGGTATAAGGGGTGTGCCACACAAATGGTTTTTGTCATATTTGTCATAACGTTACCAGCGAGTTATTGTTAATGATGCAATTTCTGATTTAAAAGCGATAAATACAAGGACAAGGATCTGTCTTTGGACCAACTCTTTTTCTTATATATATTAACGATATGCTAAGCTACATAGAAAATCCATCAAGTATCATAGCGTCTTACGCAGATGATACTAATAACAACAGTCTCAGCGATGCTGAATCCTGTACCGTAGACATATTTACAAAACTAACTATACGGTTCCAAAAAAATAAGTTATCTGTCAATACGGACAAAGTAACGTGTGTAGTGTTTATGACTCTTCAATCAAACATTGTTTCTGACAGCAGCTTAACACTTGACACTTCAAATATTGTTAATTAGACATTTGAATCTAAAATGTTGGGGCTTGACACCTACCACCTAAAGTGGTCTAGTCACATTTAGAAGGTATGCTCAAGTTGGCCAAGCATTGTTTTGCGCTTACTGTAATAGCTAAACAATGTAGTCAGGCTATCGTCAGGCAATTGTATTTTGGATGTTTCCATAACACTATTAAATATGGTACACTGGGGCCTTTCATATGAAGCACAAAAAGTGTTAGTACCTCAAAAATGAGCTGTATGTATTATTGCCAACATAAAATATGATGAATCATGTAGAGGGGCTTTTAAATCTCAAAACATTCTTAATTTGGCTTCTTTGTATATTTAAGAAGTAGTTTGTTTTGTATATAAGAATAAACGTAAATTTGATGATAATAAAATTAACTATTATAATACAAGAAAAAAAGATTATATGCTACCTCCTAAACATGACACTGCGTTATTTCAAAAGAGCATTCTTTTCAATAACTGTAAGTTATTTAATTTATTGCCAGACCATATTAAACATATGTCAAACTATTTTAAGTTTAAACGTGCTGTAAAGGCGTTACTTGTTGATTAAACTTATTATACAGTGGAGGAACTTATATCAGTTTTTTGAAGTACGTATATATAGGACGTTATATTATATGTATGTTAATAATTTATAATTCATTAGTTGGCCGTTTTACAGTCTCTTATTATATACTTACTTTTACATTTTGTTGCATAGTCTACATTGTTCTGTTTTTTTCTCTATGACGTAATTTTATATACAAATGTACTTTGTGCTTTGTTTTGTTTTTTAAATTAATAAAGATTATTATTACAACCAAAATATTGGGGGCGTACATTGACTCGTGGCCACCCGGCATGTTTTTAACTTATCTGTGATAAGTATTTTGTAAAAGTTTGAATATTTACTAGTATTTTCTGGTAATTTATTTTCATTTATTTCAATTGTTATAGAGCTTTTACGGTTCCAGGAGGTGGCATTTGCATATAATTATATTGACAATATAAATGTTTCTAAGCATCGTTAGATGTTGGCGGAAGAGAAGATAATTTTGCAGGTTTTTTAAGCTGTTATATCTGTGATTATCAATAGACACTTATTTTACTGGTGCCTTATACATAGCCAGCAGAAAATGGATACCATTATAAAAAACCGCATCGAGAGAGCATTCTTCTTTAGTAAAAACATTAGCGTCATTAATTAATTATGGAGTAAGGTCGACTCTGTTGTGTAGTATTATGTGTTAGTATTTTTTGTTATGAACTTTGACATTACAATTTTCTCGAAAACCGTTACTCGTACGAAAAATAGTAATACTATGTTTGTTTTCTAAGCTACAAATTTGATATCCACTATTTTTTCGATAAAAGTGACCGTTAACGAGATTTTCGTGAAGAACCGTTCTTTGTGACTTTTGACCCCGAGTAACATTTCTAGCAGCACACATATCGATGGCTACTTTTGGGATATTGTTTAAACCACAAAAGGAAGGTTCATACGAAAATCTAGCTTTCCGGGAATTTTACCGAAGTTTGACCTTTTTTTTTTGTCTTTATTCCCCGAACTATCTGAGGCTTCTGTTTCTTCAGTTTCTGAGTCTAGCTGTGTGTATTATATTCTTGATATTTATTTATTGTATTCCTTCTTGTGAATTCTTTGTTCTGTAATAGGGGGATATTTCAGGTGTCATTATTTGTTGTTCTGTTGTATGCTTTCGCGAGCTTCCTTTTTCGTTTGACCATGTGTGGGCTAAGGTTTTTCACATGATGTTCTTATCCTCATGTACCTGGTGTATGTTGTTTTTCTACAACCTTCATCTTATTTAGTTGTTCGTATTTATTGTGTATTCATGGGAGATTTCTACCACGTCAATTTTATTCCCGTTGCTATTTTTTAATTCTTGAATTCATTGGTGCAGTTAGGTTCTTCCCCTATTAATTATTTTCCATTTCCTCCTGGTACGTCTTTTTTGTCTGAGTATTCTTCCTGCCTGCTTGAGTCCTGATGTGGTTTTTTTGTGTATTTTTCAACGTCCTGTGACTACTATTGACCAATGAAAACCAATTTTCTTGGAGCTATAGTTTGATTCAATGCAATGCAGCAATTCTATTGCATTCAGCAAATTGTGGTGGTAGTAGACTTGGCCCTGCCGATATTGTCTGGTTTACAGACGGATCGAGGCTAGAGGAAGGTACCGGAGCGGCGATATATGGGGAAAGGCCCAGGGCTGAGCTTTCCTATGCCCTGGGCAAATTCGCCACGGTATTCCAGACTGAGATCTTCGCTATCTTGGTCTGCGCACAGGAGAATATCCGAAGGGAATACTCCAACAAACATATACACATATGTAGTGACAGTCAAGCGGCCCTCAAGGCCCTTGCATCGACAAGGACCAAATCAAAATTGGTTCAAAACTGTAAACAGGCTCTCTACGAACTTGGCTCATCTAACTGGATCAGGCTTCTCTGGGTGCCTGGACACAACAATATTGAGGGTAACGAGCGGGCAGACGCTCTGGCCAGAGGGGGCTCTCGGAGGCCTCTACTATGTCCAGAGCCGGCCCTAGGTTATCCTAGATCCAACGCCAGGAGGTTAATAGAAGACTGGACCCGTTCCCAGTTTATTGACTACTGGGCTTCCTACCCAGGACTCTGGCAAGCGAAGTTCTTCATCTCAGGGCCCTTGCCGGAGAGAACAAAACAAATTCTGCAACTAAACAGGAAACGAGTCGTAACAGGACTCCTGACTGGACACGGCTCTTTCAGGAAACACCTGCACACTATGGGGGTTGTGGGCCACCCCGACTGCACGTTTTGCGAGGACGAGAAGGAAACTTCCATCCACGTCCTGAGTTCCTGCCCTAGGTTGATAAAGCTGAGGCACAAACAACTCGGCATTAGCTTTCCAGTTCTGGAGGAAATAAGAAATTCCCCAATATAGAGAATTTTGGCCTTTGGACTAGAATCCGGCCTGAACGGGGGTTTTCAATAAATTTTGTTAGCGGTTGCACAATGGGCCACAAGGCCTGAGTGCGGCGACCTTTCGTTGCCCCGCTAAAAGAAGAAGAAAAATAAGAAGAAGAAGACTTGGGATTGGCTCCAAAATTTCATCGCTTATTATCCATTTCCAGTCTTCAGGATCAAGTTCTTTGTGTAGCTATTTCCGCACAACCTGGAGGTATGTGAACAGGATTGTATTGTTTCTCAGAAGTAAGAAGATAGAAATATTATAATCCGTAGCACATGAAAACGGTAACTCCTGCGAAAAAAATCATACAAGGTTCGTTTTTTAAAACGAAGGTAAAATTCCCAGACCTTTCCAGATTTCTCATGAATAACTAATAAGTTCCCAGACAATTTTAATTTGACATTTTAGTAAATAAATACACATGACAATTAGTTTCCATCCTAATTTGAAAATGAGCAAATTGACATTCATATTTTATTTATTCCTATAATAATACACAATAGAATTCTGTTCATAGTGTAAATGAAAATGGTATTAACCAGTAATAGTTTTCCTCGGTGATGTGTTTTACCAGGGACAGTTTCATTTATAAATGCAGTAACTGATAACTACTATTACCATCCAATATTTATGTTGATTAATGTTGCATCCGGTAATAGACCATAATTGGTATGTGCGATATTATTTATTGTTATTGTATTTGCAGATAATTAGTGATAATTCCTGATCTTTCCAGCCATTTTCAAAATGACATTTTAAACCATCTAACTTTTCCCGGTTATCCTTGTTTCCCTGTCTCTATGAACTTTATCATACAACTTTCCTTGTAGCTAATTTTCTAAGTTACATATTTCATAATAATATCTACATCCACGTAGTGGAGTGGAAGTATAGTACAAAAAATGGCATTTCTTTTATGCTTAAATAGGTTCAGAATGTCATGGAATGTGGGCGTGTGAATGTGCGTCTGGTTCTGTAACTTTTTTGCAGGCAGGGTTACTCTCGAACCGTTTAAGATATCGATTTGAAATTTAATAAACGTATGTACTATAACGAGCTGGAGTACATTATGTTTTGAGCGTATTCCGTTGAAGGGTTGGAGAGTGAATTGGGATAAATAAGTAGAGCAGGCTAATAAGAGTGCAGAAATTTGGGATTTAGTGCATATGGTGCGAAATTTTCCACTCCTAATATCACTCCATTATTAAAGAAATTAACAAAATAAAAATTAAGACATTGACTTGAAAATTGATACACGAATGTATTATAATCTGATTTGGAACTAGATTATCTTTTGAGATTATTCCGCTGACGGGTTGGGGAGTAAATAGGGATAAATAAGTAAACCTAGTGAGAGTCTAGTAACTTGAGATTCGGAGCATATACTAGAAGTCAAGGTGTCAATTCTCTTTATGACATCTTCATCTGCCAATTGCGATATAGTGTAAAAACAAATGTTCTTAAAGTTTTTCGCATCAGCCACCCTTAGAGAAGACAATTTCAAATATTATATAAGTTTTATCATTCATTAGGCTTGTGCCAATACTTTTTTGAAAAAAAATTACCTAACAGCCAAGGACGAGTCGGAAAATTTAGTTAAGGTTATAATGAACAAAAAAAACAAAAATTAAACACGAGATAAAGTGAAATTGTGGATGAAAGTGGTTTTTTGCGTCGGTTCACATTTTAGTGTATAAAAAACTGTTGACATCGTTCGCGGAGCAGGTAGAGAATGGCACAGGATAGTACCGAGAAGGGAAAAGAGCTGCGGCCGGCTTCGAACGGGGACTTGAGTTTTGGCCTCTGGCCGAGACACTACGTAGAGGAAACAGGTGAATTTAACCTCCCTGATTAATCAAGCGTGGTAATCGATTATCGAGTTGTGGCATTGTAGCGCAACGCCAGAGGATTGGTTGTCTGAGTTTAAAAATAATCTTAAGCAACTTGAAGCTACTCTTTTGTGATGTATAGCGTACTATAGTGAAGTAAATACGTTTTATGTTAATCTGTGCATCGCAAAAATGTGTAAATCACTAATGTGAAAATATTCACAAGTAAATTAAATGACAAAGTGAATCTGGATTGAATAGCAGCAAATTGCCTGGTTAATCTGGATTGTTTCCTTTGATGCGATCAACGATAGTTTGCGGTTTCCAGTATCTTTGCCTTGTTTGGCTGTTTGTACGTTCAGTTTTCGGAGTGCTATCCTTCAATTAACCTTCATGTTCCCAGGAATGAAACTGTAAGTTATTTATTTTATGTACTATGTTGTAGTGGCTAAGGCTACGCGTTTGGAGAGACAATGTGGTCTAGTGCCATTAATGAACCTGTCTCGTGATTGAATTTTATCCCACATGTATTATAGCGAGTGAGATCAGTAGACAATTTGACCGCTTTCATGTTCGTCGCGGACACTTGCCGCGTTGACTTGATTTGTTGACAATTTAGATGCCCCAATAGGCATAAATAGTGGCCTATTTAGTGTGTAATCGCAAGTAACATTCTGTATAGGAACAATGGAAAAGCCGTTACGCGTAGCAGGCCGTTTGCCTTTCTACACCAAATCTTGTAGGAATTCGGTTTTGAAACCTATTGATGGTTAACTACTGCAATGAAACATTGATTCATGTTGTTTGATTAAATGGTTTAATCCTCGTTAAAATGACATTTTTTGTACAGTTCTTAGTAAGTTAAGCTAGTTAGTTATAAGTTTTCGCATTAAAGGTCATTGAGCTTAGGCCGTGTGATACATAATATTGTATCTATCTATCTTTGTTGTACTATTTACGTATTTCAAAGCCCTTGTAGCCCAGAATGGTTAATGGATTATTTTGTTCTAGTCTTTGTTTAATTTCGATAATTTCTCACTCATTCAAGCTATGATAGCTCGGTGTTTCCTTATTTTGCCGGGCCCATTTACAGTTTGAAATGATAAGTAATTTCTGTATTAGTTGATTTCCCGTAACGCAATATAAGGTGGCGTCCAACTATCTTCTGTTAAGCTTTTTAGAGCCTTACATGTATCTTTTCAGTAATATTCTTTTAGTGAATAGGTATTTACTAAGGTAAGTGATCGCAATTATTAAGCCAAGCTGTCAAGAATAACCTGCCTCCCTGATGTCTTATGCTCTTTTGTGCTTTATAATTATGATTGTTGACTGAGTATAAAAAAATACAAGGTTAATATATAACGGATTCAGTGACAGAATTTATTTCAATGCAATATTACTAAAGTTGAATAAATTGAATAAAGCGGGGAAGCCTTAAGTGTTTTAAGGCAATGCACCGTACTGAAAGTCGTAAGCTAGAGTTAAGACTCGCTGGCGCAGCGTGCATTTCTATTAACGTATATTTTACTATTTTTTCACTAAATAAATAGTATAACGATTGATATTGATATTTTTTTACTAATTTTGAATCGCCTTGTTTTCAGAAAAATATTGTTTTGTCATTTTTTTTTTATAAAAATAAAAAATGTATGAAAAACTATACAATTTTAATGAATTTTGTATCTTTTGCATTGTGGTTGTCCTTCTTCATCAATAAAACTTTCAAATTCCGAAGGATCTTCGGGATTATAGACGCCTTCGAGCTCCTTAATTTCAATATCAAGACTATTTGCTGGCTCTTCATCAACAATCTCTTCCAAATCACTTACGTTCTCTATCTGAACAGTTTTCATGACAATTATTACATAATTTGGTACATTTTTAACCTTGTTTTCGGCAGCCACACTTTGTGTATTACAACAACTTTCACAGCTTCGGCTCATACTTTTACTTCCACATCCACGTAGTGGATTGGAAGTATAGTTATCGCAAAAAAATTTTCAAAAATTTTTATTCGTGAAATAGGTTTAGAATGTCATGAAACGTCGAGATTTTAAATTTGAGCGAAAAAAAAATTTCTGTCTGTCGGTCTGTCTGTCTGTCTGTAACTTTTTTTTGTCTGCACGTTTTCTCCGGAACGGTTTAAGATATTGACTTGAAATTTTGTACACGTATATATTATAACGAGATCTGGAACTGGATTGTTTTTTGAGGATATCCGTTGAAGGGTTGGGGGTTAAATAGAGGTAAATAGGGGAAAATAAATAAATCAAGCTTGTAAGAGTACAGAAACTTGAAATTCGGTGTATGTACTAGATGTTAAGGCCTCAGATTTTCTTATAATATTTTTCAACCCCCCACCACCCCTACCCCATTATTAATGGGGTTGATAAAATAAAGTTGAGATAATCATTTGAAATTTCGTACACGTATGTATTATAACGACGTCTGGAATTAGCTTATATTTTGAGATGATTCCGTTGAAGGGTTGGGGGTTAATTTGGGGTAAATAGGGGAATATAAGTAAAACAACTTGGTAAAAGTACAGAAACTTGAAATTCGGTGTATGTACTAGAAGATAAAGCGTCAGATTTTTTTATAATATTTTTCAACCCCCACCAATATGAAAAGGGTTGATAAAATAAAATTGAGATATTCATTTGAAATTTGGTACACGTATGTATTATAACGACATCTGGAACTAGATTATAATTTGAGATGATTCCGTTGAATATATACTTATAATAATAATAATAATAATAATAATAGAACTTTATTTATACTGCACATCATACAGAATACAATATTCCACTTACATGGTGTACAGGGTTTTTACTACAAGCTAAGAATTAAGAAACAGTACTGTGGAGGAGAAACATACGTTAAAAATATAAAGCTACAACTAGTATTACATATAATTTAACAGTTTACTTCTGCTGATATTAAAAAAATCTATATCTAGATTTTTTATAAATTCATTTGTGGTAATGAGACATTGGCCAACAGGCGAGATAGTGTTTGTTATTTTAAAAACATTATTCCTTTTTCTTAATCTAATATCGGGAACATTAATAGCAATTTCAGCTAAAATGTCGGGGTCATTAATTTTATTAAAAACGTTAAATATAAACAATACTTCAGAGTTATTTCTTCTTTTCTGGAGTGAATTAATATTAAAATCTAAAAGTTGCGTTGTATAAGATATAAACAATGGCCAGAAATTATATTTCCTAAAGAATAAAGTCCTCAGTAGTCTTTTTTGAATTTTTTCTAGCAAATCAGAGTATAAGATAGTTTTTGGGTTCCATATTATAGCCCCGTATTCTAGTTTAGAACGAACATATGAATTAAATAATAATATACAGGTATCATAGTTAAACTCTTTACTAGATCTAGTAATAAAACTAAGCTTTCTGTAACCCTCGGAGACTATATCATAAGGGAAAATAAGTAAAGCAAGCTGGTAAAAGTATAGAAATTTGGGATTTGGTGTATATACTAGAAGCGGAGGTCTCAGGTTTTTTTATTAATATTTTCCATCCCCCCACCACCCCCACTCCCTTATTAAAAGAGTTGATAAAATTAAATTTTCACTTGAAATTTTTTACATTTATGTATTATAACTATATCTGAAACTAGATTATATTTTGACATGATTGCGTTGAAGGAGTGGGGGTAAGTAGAGGGAATAGGGAAAAATAAGTAAAGCAAGCTGGTAAGAGTACTGCAACTTGAAACTCGGTGTATGTCCTAGAAGCCAAGGCCTCAGATTTTTACTTCCCTCGCATACCGAAGGGAAGTATTGTATTCGAGAAAAAATCACCCTCCGAGATTTTTTCGGATTCTGACGTTTCAGAACACGTAGATTACGAAAATATAGGTTTTTCAATTTCGTCAGTCTGTCTGTCTGTCTGTCTGTCTGACTGTTGGTGCATTTACTAAAAAACTACTTGACAGAGAGCAGTCAAATTTGGCAGGTAGTTGACGCTACTGTCAGCGCAGAAATGGTAGAAATTTCACTGGAAAATATACAGGGTGGACCGTCTAAACGGAATAAATAGTGAAAAAATTTTTTTTTCGCTCAAAATTAAAATTTCCACGTTTCATGACACGCTAATCCTATTTCGGGAAAAAAATTTTTGAAAATTTTTTTCACCAACATTTTTGAAAACATTTTTACCAAGATAAAAAAAATTTTCTTTGTTCAAATTTCAAATTTCCACGTTTCATGACACGCTAAACCTATTTCTGGAAAAAAAAAATTGAAATTTTTTTCACCATTTTTGAGAATTTTTTTACCAAGATGAAAAAATTTTTTTTGTTCAAATTTAAAATTTCCACGTTTCATGACACGCTAAACCTATTTCTGAAAAAAAAAAAAAATTGAAATTTTTTTTCACCATTTTTGAAAAAAATTTTTCTACTAAAATGATAATTTTTTTTTCTTCAAATTTAAAATTTCCACGTTTCATGGCATTCTAAGCCTGATTCAGAAAAAAAAATTTGAAAATTTTTTGAAAATTTTTTTTACCAACATTTTTGAAATTTTTTTTACCACTAAAATAGGTGGATTTTTTTTTATTTCTTCAAATTTAAAATTTCCACGTTTGATAGCGTTCTAAATCTATTTAAAAGAAAAATTTGAAATTTTGTTTACTATTTTTAAGAAATTTTACCACTAAGATAGAATTTTTTTTCTTTGTTCAGATTTAAACTATCCACGTTTCCATGGCATTCTAAAACTATTCAAACAAATTTAAAAATGTTTTTGAAAAGTTTTTAAAAAAATTTGAAAACATTTTTAATCTATTTATCACTACTACAGAATAGACGAAAAATTTGGTTTGCTCAAATTTAAAATTTCCACGTTTCATGACATTCCAAAACAATTTCGGGAAAAAAAATTTTGCAACATTTTGTTACCAGTTTGGAAAAAAAATTAACACTAGAGTAGATGGAAACTTTTTTTACTCAAATTTAAAATTTCTACATTTGATATTTTAAACCTATTTTAAAATTTATTTTTAACATTTTTGAAAAATTAAAATAAAAATGTAATTTTTTAACCACCACTATACTTCCACTCCATTACGCGAATGTTGGATTGATGTGACGGATGGCAATAATATCTGACATATACACCTATTATACTTTTATTGAAAAATGTACAGGGTGGTCATCCCAAGAAATAATTCAGTCATGGTGGACATTTGTAAAGGTATTTGCGCAAGCCTGCCATATGTGGCACCTGTTATTTAGTATTGAGCTTTTGCTGTTGGATGAGCAATCTGTATATTTTTTTGACCAAAACTTATCAAGTTTTTTTTGTAATAATAGCAATAACTATATTCCGATTATTATTCTCAATGTCATTTCGTAATTATTAATTTGTTAGAGTGACCGCCATGCACAAATAACGAGGGAAGTTCTGTGTAAAGACCTTTACCGATTTTTTAATAATATTTTTCAACCCTTGCACTACCCTTACTACATTATTAAAGGGGTTGATAAAATAAAATTGAGATATTCACTTGTAATATGGTAGACGTATGTATTATAACGACATCTGGAACTAGATTATATGTTGGGATGATTCCGTAGGAGGGTTGGAGTTAATAGGAGTATCTAGGGGAAAATACGTAAATCAAGCTGGTAAGAGTACAGAAATTTGGGATTCGGTGTATATACTAGAAACCAAGGCCTCAGATTTCTTTCTAATATTTTTCAAACTCCACCACCTCCGCTTCATTATTAATGGGATTGATAACATAAAATTGAGATATTCACTTGAAAGTTAGTACACGTATGTATTGTAGTGACATTTGATTGAGATGACTCCATTGAAGGGGCGGGAGGTGGTAGGTTGTGAATAGTGGAAAATAAGTAGGGTAAACTAGAAACTTCATTTTTAACGTATATGGTAGAAACCAACTCCTCAAACTTTTCTATGACATCTGCCCCAAATATTATTAAAATTCTATGACCAATAATTTCCACATACTAGAGTGCACATATAGTCAAAACGTTTCCTTTAAAGTGACTTAGATCGAAAATCTGGATGTGGAAGTAGTGATTCCTTGGGCAGCGGTTTTTAATAATTTTTCGGGAATTAAGTCTGAACTGTCTGGGATAAATTTAGGCACGAATCTACCTAGATGTTCGTTCGGGCTCGTTGTCCAAATAACAACACAAGTTGAATAAACTCTATATGAGTATTGTGCAGCTGCTTCCCCAGTTTGGAGAAGTTTTTCCAATTTAAAAGTAGATTTGTTAGTTGCCAGTTGGTAATGCTCAAATCCTAATTGATTTAATGAGATATCCAATTTTTTACTTTTGTTATAACAGCTCTAAGTTGAGATCCATTTTTGCAATGGTTATTTGGTTTGCGTCTTTTTCAAAAATACTACCTAGGCTTGATCAATTTTTGTTGCTCAATAATGATATTACTATTGCTTTTTTCCTTTTTGGCAAAACCAGAAGTTGTATCGCAGCCCGGGAAATGATATTATATTTGTGAACGATTCGCGTTTGAAACAGTTAGATGTATAAAATGAATCATCATCATTGCCTGAGCCTGGTTTGTGGAAAATAATATTTATTTGAAGTATCTGATAACCAGATTTTCTGTTATATTTTTTAATTAAAATACTCAATTACCACGTGGTCTCCTAAAAGACGCTATCTCAAATGCTTCCACACAACTACTACTACAAAACGAGCTCAGCTGTTCTCTTGGCCCGGCCCCTCTTATTTCCCCCTTAGCATCCCCCCCTCCACTTTAGGCGGGCTTGAACCTTTTATAAGTACCTAATTCCAAGTACTTTTCTAATATGAATTTTCGAATTCATAATTTTGTAAATTTTTCTACCACATTTATATGCATAACTTAAAAGATTTTTTATTAATTTGTTATTTACTTACAAGCTTTATGATGGTTTTCGCCACTTTATTTAATTAAATATATTCAGTTTTAATATTACACAAAAATATGTAAACAAATTTTTTTTCCTGTTTAAAAAATTTATAACTTTTTTATTTATTGATCGATTTTGTTCAAAAACAACAGGGTTCTTCCTCTAGCTAACACTAAATAACTGTTCAAATATCAGTACAATTGGACTTTTCGTTCTCAAGTTATCGTGCTTACAAGAAACGTGACGGACGGACAGGCAGACGGACAGACAGACGGACATACAGACGGACGGACGGACATTTCGAAAGTTATTCAGAATTCGATCACCAACACAGTGATATGAAATTTTTTTCTCAGCGAGCAATATTACTGGTTTTAGAAATGTGCCGATCGAATGCAATATACTCTTAGTTTTGTATTTGCGAAGAGTACAATAATAAAAGAAAATTGAAAATAATATACAAAATATTGAAAAATTCCGTGATCCGAAAAGTATTTTTTTTTGTTTTTCTCAATTTTAAGAGGTTTCATGAAATATAAACCATCAACATATATAAACCATTTTAAAGTATACATTTCAACGGCTAAGATGAGCCCAGATAGAATATTTAAATCGAAAAAACACCAATAACGTTTTCCGTGGAAGATTTTTTTTTTTTCGAAAAATGTAAATATCTCGGAAACTATTTGGTGTTCAGATTCCAAAAAAATCATGACTATTCAAAGCAAAGAAAGTATGCTTTCACAAAATTTCATGTTAATTGAATTATTTTTGTGAGAAGAAAATAATAAAAACCGGAGAATCGGTTTTCCGCCATTTTCTCGGAAAATCCGAGGTTTGATTGATATTTGCTTCTATGAAAGATTTATGTTTTTTTATTAGCTACAACTTTTGTGACAGACATTTTCCGCTAGAAGGTCAGGTTTCGCCGAAAATCGCAGAAACCATTTCCAACCACCTAAACAGCACCCCCATCCCACAATTTCACTTTACCTCGTGTTTAATATTTGTTGTGAAAATTGATATCCTGAGAATTATCGAGGTCGCAGATTACAAATATGAAATCGAACTTAAGAATTCAAAATGGCGGCATCAAGATGGCCGATGAGTTAGATCATTTATCGTCTGATTCGACATGTTTGTCATTTTACTGTCTTTTTGTGTGCTATACGATTTTCTCATTATATGTAACACTGAGTTATTTACGAAAAGCATTCTTGAAGTACCAAGTTTTCAACTTTAAAAATTCGCCAATTTCGAATCTTTATAATTTGGAAAATATCCATTATTATGGAAAATTGTATACCATCTTTTCTCTTTACAATATTATTCTCTATCAGATTCATTAGTTAGATTTCTTGTATACAGGTTAACAAAAATATTTCACATACAGGGCGCTCAAAATTAATTCACCCTTAAAACCACGCGTCTACTAGTTTGTAGTACTATATTAATAAAATTCTATGATCAGTTATTTCTACATACTGGAGCGCAAATACAGTATCAAGGTGTTTCGATTTAAAGATACTTGGATGGAATATCTGGATGTGGAAGTAGTGATTCTTTAGGCAGCGACAAAATTGTTATCAGAGGTTACAACGATGGAAACGTCTAAAGTCAAAGTCCATATGAAAATTTAGCTTACTGAGAATATTTCCGTAGACAAATCCTACTAGTCCAGTTACTAAAGTAAAAAATACACCAGAAGCTGGCAAAAAATGTTATCTGAGATTTTCCTTCAGTAACTGTTAGTGGGAGGATTAAACATCACAAACCACAAAAATCAGTTCTGGGGGTACCGCGCAACCCTCCCAAAAGAAGACCCCTTCGGTGAAAAAAGCTTTATTTTACTGATAACTCGTTAACCGTTGAAGATATAAAAAAATTGCTCATCACAGCAAAGAAGGCTTGGCTTATTGTCTAAAAAGAAGTCCTCTTGTACTTTTGTTGTATATGCCATGGTTTTCGAGAGAACCGATATTGACAAAAATTCGCGCCAATTTTCGTTTATTTGAAATTTCTTGCGCGCGGAGCAATAGAAAAAATGGAATTGCTCGAAAACCAAATAAGCTGGGAAGAAAAATCAAAATGGGTTTTAAAGGGAATATAAAATACTCTCTTGTGTTGCCATTTTTGATGGCTATTGATATTTTTCAGTATATAAAAATAACAATATAATATAGCTATCTCTTGATTTTTTGTACATCTAACTATTGACAGGCCCATAAAAAATAACTGACTTTAATATAAGTTATAAATGCATTATCTTTTAGTTCAAGGTAGTACTTTAATGCAGAAAAAGTTAGTAAAAAAATATTCACATTTACAAAATTAGCATGTTAAAATTTAAAAAAAAAATCCAAAAATGGCTGCATATTCAATTTTCGATATTTTTTTATGCAATTTAACTATTAAATGATTAGAAACAATAGTTAGATGATATATAAACTAAAAAAAAATTTTTTTTTGAGCTAAATTTATATATATATTTTATTATTTTTAGGAAACAATAAAAAATTGGCCAAAATTTGGCTAAATTCAACATTCTGGTAAATTTGTAAATGTGAATATTTTTATTCCTAACCTTTTCTGCATTGAAGTACTATCTTGAAGTAAAATATGATGCATTTATAACTTATATTAATGTCAGTTATTTTTATGGCCTTGTGAATACTTAAAAGCGCAAAAAAAATCAAGAGGTAACTATATTTTTATATACTAATAGACATCAATAGCCATCAGAAATGGAAACACAAGAGAGTATCTTATATCCCCTTTAAAACCCATTTTGATTTTTCTTCCTAACTTGTTTGGTTTTCGAGCAATTCAGTATTTTCTAAAGGCCGCGCGCAAAAAATTTTAAATAAAGGAAAATTCGTACGCATTAAAAATACAAATGTTGGAATTTTTGTCGATATCGATTCTCTCGAAAATCATGGCATATACAAGAAAATTACAAGAGGACTTTTATTTAGTAAATTAGTCCAGCTTTCTTTCATGATGAACAATTTTTTATATCTTCAACGGTTAACAAGTTATCAGTAAATAAAGGCTTCTTTCACCGAAGGGGTGGTTTTTGGGGGGGGGGGGTTCCGCGGCACCCCCAAAACTAATTTTTGTAGTTTTGTGATGTACAATTCCTCCACTAACAGTTACTGAAGGAAAATCTCAGATAACATTTTTTGTTATGGAAATCTTTATAATTATTTTACTATATACCCCTGAACTAATATACTATTTAACCTAATCGAAAGAAATTAGCAACATATCTATTGATTTTATAACAATATATAAAGCGACTGGCCATAACGATTTATTTAATGTTTACAACGACTTTAGCAAATATTTAATAGAGTTCTAGATTGAAACATTAAAACTAATAAAACTAATAATTTAAAGATTC
This sequence comes from Stenurella melanura, assembly GCA_963583905.1. Classification (NCBI taxonomy): domain Eukaryota; kingdom Metazoa; phylum Arthropoda; class Insecta; order Coleoptera; family Cerambycidae; genus Stenurella; species Stenurella melanura. The sequence continues at coordinate 180,450,308 of OY757310.1, forward strand.
ATCGTACACATCTGAGCAAGTTATTTCAAGCGTCTGAAGCACATTTCTTGTTGACAGTTTTATATAGACAAAAGAGTGACATCCGGAAGTTTTTAAATACTTTTCTGTTAAGATTTCAAAAGTTTGGTAGGTCCTCAGACTTACAATCAGTTCTGAAAGTGACGGCAGGTTTAAACATTTCATAAGTCCTCAGCGAATAAGGAAAGAAAATTGCAAGAACTAAATAAAGTCTCTAGATGGAAGAAGTGCATTATCATTAGTTATATAATCTGAATTTAAAGCCATTAAAGTAGTGCATTTCTACTTTTCAACAGGATTAATGGTTTTATATTATATTATGTACTAGTTTGACTAATGGTTAAAGGCCTTAATGTTATATGTCTCCTACTTGGAAGGCTAGATCCCAGACACGATATAATAATTAATCGCCGATGTCTATTTCAAATTGTCTCTTTTTATGAGATAGAGAATATTCAGAGTGATTAGACAGAATCATACTTCTTAAATTATCTTCTGCTTGAGATAAGTAATTCCTCTACAATTTTAGTATCCGATATTAAGAATTTTAAATGCAGCTTTGGCAAAAGTCTGGATAACTATGTTATAAAAAATGATTACGTCTTCCAGACTGTATTCATTTTAGAAATTATTTTTTGAATAGACGTCGATGGCATATGTAAGCTAGAAAAAATGTAATTTTAGACGTAGAATATTATTGTGATTCAGATTTTTTGACATATAATATAGTCAATTTGTACTCAAAAGGACTCTTAGCGGGAAAGTTGTGGAGCAGTTTAGATTTCTTCCATTCTGTATGTTTCTTGGGGCGCTGAAATCAAATCTGAGGTTTGATAACAAAATTTCGTGACGCAACATTGAAAAAAATGCAAAAAAATGTAAAAAATCTTATTTTTTGGCAGCTCCTTGCTTATAACTCGAAAACTATCAACTTTTCGTAATTAACCTCCCTATCCAAAATGAAAGTACATTTACTACATTTCATTATTTAGGTTTTTTCTCCGACGAACCGTTCGGGCTCAAGCGCAAGTTGAAAATTGTCCCCCCGCTTTTTTCCCACAAAATAACAGAAAATAGGCATACACAATCTCAATAAAGTATGTGCAGAGAACTGACAGGAATTCACTAATTGTCAGCCTTTAATAATAAATTAGTTTTATAGTGAAAAAGTGGTTTTGGAGACAGCCGAAATACGCCAATATTCAACTTGCGCTTGAGCCTGAACGGTTTGTCGGAGAAAAAAACCTAAATAATGCAATTTGTAGTAAATTTTATGTACTTTCATTTTGGATAGAAAAGTTATTTACGAAAAGTTGACAGTTTTCGAGTTATAAGCAAAGAACTGCCAAAACATGAAATTTTTTACCTCTATTTGTATTTTGTTCAATGTTGCGTCACGAATTTTTGTTAGCAAAGCTCTGATTCGAATTCATCACCCCAAAAAACATAGAGAATGAAAGAAATCAAAACGACTCCACAACTTTCCTGGTAAAACACAATTTGACTGGAGTTTAAATTATCAAAAATCAGCATGATATCGAATACATAAAAAAATATTTTCATCTAGAAAATTTTACTGAAGGGAATAAGTTTTGGCTTTTATAGTGTAGTAAAGAAAGAACATTGATATGCAGAGTTTTGTAACAGCAATATTATGATTTCATGCCTTCTGGGGTATTATCAGGAGTACATATCTGAATTTTGGACTTATACAGCCTATTGCGTTTTTTAAATAAACAATTTAGTTTTTTGCACAGCGTTTTTTTAGGTACAAAGGTGAATATCTCCGGTTCAAGAGGTCCAATCGGGATAAACGAAAAATTAAAATCTTCCTAATTAAAATTCCAACAAATCTGTCTTGGTTTTGGGTCATTTAACTACGTACATAACATACAAAATTCAATAGACGGATTAAAAGTTTTTCTTCATTTTAATGCCTAGGGACGTTAAGGTTGCGATCGGCTTCAAACTCTCAGAAAATAAGTACGCCTTTTGTTGAAAACAAAACACCCTGAAATTTTGGTGTCCAAACATTAAAATCTATGGACACAAATGAATTTGTTATATTAAATTTGAATTGCCCGCCGTTTTATGCTATTAAGTCCAAAATGGATATTTTTTGTTTCAAAATGTAGATCTCGAAGCCAGCTTTCCGTTGATATTAAACATTTTTTTAAAATCAACTTGGCCACTTCTTTGGCATTTAATTATAAACCAAGTAACAACATATGGATTTTTTCGCTCATTTCAGATAGTCGAAAATAAACTATTTTTTAAAATGAAGTGCTCGCAATTCTCTTTCCTTTCTGATAAAAATTTTCCAAAAATTTTTTTGAAAATTGCCGAAAATATCTATTTGTTGTTATTTGGTTTATAAATAAATGGCAAAAGAGTGGCCAAAATTATATAATTTTTTTTAAGGTCAACGGAAAGCTGCATCGAGATCTACATTTTGAAAAAATATTCTTTTTGACTCAATGGCACAAAATGGCGGGCAGTATAAAGGACCACGCAGTTTCTTATAGTAAAAATGGATTTAAGTCGATTATTCTGAAACTTGGGGCCCCCTGATTAAAATTCTCTTTGGCCACCAGTCCGACCGAATTCGATTTCTTGATCTAGAGGCGATTGAAACTGTGAACGTCTGCGAAGATCTGGTTTAATGTTCCATAAAAATTCTGAAAATTTTCAGGCTCACTTTTTTGAGAAAAATAAGCATCTTTTGTCTCTTGGTGTTTTTTTTCCAAGTGCTTCCTTCTCCCGGAAAAAAATAGTAAACAGAAAACATTCTTTTTTATATAATCTTTTACGGGAAAAGGAAGCACTTTGAAGAAAAACTTGGAGGGGCGTAAGTTGCTTATTTATGTTCAAAGAACACGCCTGCCGATTTTCAGAATTTCTTCGACAAAAATAATTTCGACCAAGAATTTCCCTAGATTTTAATTTTTTTCTACTTCAGAAAGATCACCAAAATATTCAGACATAATTCTTTAGGTAAAAATAATCAAATTATGCCCCTCCAACTTTTTCTTCAAAATGCTACCTTTTCCCGTAAAAAAAAAATACAAAAAAGATTTCTTTTTGTTTGCTATTTTTTCCGGGAGAAGGAAGCACTTAGAAAAAAAAACCAAGAGACAGAAGAAGTTTATTTTTCTCCAAAAAATGAGCCTGAATATTTTCAGAATTTTTTTGGAACATTTAAGCAGACCTTCGCAGATGTTCACAGTTTCAATCGCCTCTAGATAAAAAAATCGAGTTCGGTCGGGCTGGTGATCACAGAGAATTTTAATCAGGGGGCCCAGGAGAACAATTTCCCAAACTTTCAGAACAATCGACTTAAACCCATTTTTACCATAAAAAACTGCGGGGTCCTTTCTGATAACAAGTTCATTTGTATCCACAAGGATCAATATTTGAGCACCAAAATTTCAGGGTGTTTTGTTTTCAAAAATGGTATATTTCTGAATGTTTCAAGTCGATCGGACTCTTAACGTCCATGGGCGTTAATATGAAAAGAAAAAAAAACGTTTCTTAGCTAGTTTATTCAATTTTGTATGATATGTACGTCCCAAATGACGCAAAACCAACCCATATTTGTTGAAATTTTAACTACGAGGATGTAAGTTTTTTTTTGTCCCGATTGAACCTCTAGAACTGAAGATATTCACCTTCTTCCCGAAAAAAAGCTGTTCAGTAAACTAAATTGTTTAAAAAATAACACAATAGGCTTTGGAATTTTCTTTTTCCTTCTTCAATTCTTTGGGACTTCCTGCCACATGTATGTTTTCTTTTTAAGCGGTGCTAGGGGAATCTACAAAATACATCACAATTAACCAGTATGATACTGGTAAATAACCTCTATGCCTGTGACGTTTACGTCAAAAGATCAGTTAGAGGCTGTTTTTTTTAAATAAACAACACAAATAAGTATAAAAACTTGAAACTATGTGTATAAAAACCACTTATTTTCAATTAGAAAATGATTTCTATCAGCAGGATTTCGGTATGGCAATGGGTTCTCCATTGTCACCGATTTTAAGCAGTATATTTATGGAGGATTTTGAGACTAGGCATGTTAAAAATTGTGCATACAAACCGGTTATCTAGTGGAGATACGTAGATGATATCTTTACAATCTGGCCTCATGGTATTGAGTTACTAGATAGTTTTTTTGGATCATTTAAATAATAAAGAACCTTCTATTAAATTCACTTTAGAAAAGGAAACTAGAAATGAATTACCATTTTTAGATGATTTAATTAAAAGAGTAAATGGTACAATTGAAACAAGTGTTTATAGAAAACCAACACATACCAACAGATATTTAAATTTCAACTCAAATCAGTCGATGCACGATGAGAGGGGTGTTGTAAGATGTTTGTATGATAGGGCCAAAATCATTTCTTCCAATGATGAAATACTAAACAATGAGAAGCAGTTTATAAAGAAAGTTCTTATTAATAACCAATACCCTGGGGGTTTTGTCGATAAAACCTTCATAAATATTGAAAATAACAATCAGGTACGACAGAAACCTGAAAAACGTTACACAGCGTTAATTCCTTATGTATGCGGATTGTCCGAAAAGTTGCGCCGCATCGGTGATAGATTTGATATTAGGACGGTATTTCAAACAACCAACACTTTAAGATCTATTCTGACAAAGACGAAACCGAAGAACCACGAGCAAAATTCAAAAAATTGCATTTATAGCATTCCGTGTGAGTGCGACAAACAATACGTGGGTGAGTCATCCAGACCTTTTAGTGTAAGATTGGGCGAACATAAAAATTATACCAGAAAAAATGAAATTCAGAGGTCCAAGATCTGCGAATACGCGTGGGAGAACGGACATAGAATAAACTGGGCAAAAATTTTAACAAAAGAGGCAGATAGCAAAAAAAGAAAGATTAAAGAATCCGCGATAATATTATTGAATGAGGATAGTTGCGTGTCGAATTGTTCCGTAGATGTCTGTACAACCTGGCTGCCAATGTTAAAAGAAGAACTTCACAAACTTAATATTGTATAAAAACTAAAAAACTGTCAACTATATCAACAGTCCTATGTAAATAGTAAGTATCTATGGATATTGAATATAACAAACATTCTTAGAGCTGTGTATTTGTCATACACAGCAAAAAGATTTTTCAAAAAATTCTTGAAAAAGAAAACAGATTAGATTTCCGAAACGTCGGCGAAATATTTAATTTCAAGTTTTTATACTTATTTGTGTTGTTTATTTAAAAAAAAACAGCCTCTAACTGATCCTTTGACGGAAGCGTCACAGGCGTAGAGGTTATTTACCAGTATCATACTGGATAATTGTGATATATTTTGTAGATTCCCCTAGCACCTGTTACGTAATTTTTTGCGGTGGTAACAGCAAGAGTATGCACCGACTAAAATAAGCTCAGTGGAGTCGGGGTGGTCCGATTTGTGGTATTATTTGCTATTGTATTAATACTCAAGATAATTTAAGGGCGCCAAGTGATTTATAAATGACTACATACCCTTCTTAGTTAACAAAGTCACTAAATTAGGTGCAAATTTACGATAAGCCTTCTGAATAAATCAAGCAACGTACTTAATGATCAAAATAAGGGTTTAATAGGAAAATATATTTACATATGCATATATATACACTTTTGACAATAATTAATATGAATGACTAGACCAGGGGGGAAGGGAAATGCATCCCGGATATTTCTGGTACCAAAAAAAACATTTTACAATGTATATAGGTGACCTACCCTCTCGAGAGTGCGACCCTTTGATAAAGATATCGACAATTAGAAAGCAAAATAAAATCAAAGCGATCTTTATCTGAATGGTCGTTACACAAATTGTTAAAAGGTATAGCCAATAGGCAACTTTATTCAGTGATGTTGTATGAAGTAACCTTATCTAATAACAAATTATATCTAGTTTGAAGAAATAGTGGATCACACCAATAAAAGGGTAAAAACGTGATTTAGATATGCAAATTCTTTTTGTAATTGTTTACCGAAACAGGTTGTACTAGACACATCCACTATGTGGTACTTATCGTATTCTTTCCTTGTCCGTCTCCTCGCGATGACAGGTTACCACCCCGGGTTTGGTCTTCCCCAGAACCTCCACAGGTACCAAAAAGAATCAACAGTTACTCCCCCAACTAGGCCATGTATAAGGACGACACCCAGTATATATGTAGCTATATAATTCTCTTTCATATAACATCGATTCACTTTATTTATGGACAACAGTCTTAAAATGACACCCTGTCACGAAGCTAAACCAACCGGAATAAAACGCCTAAAAATTAGAGAAACAAGTGTTATTGCTAGACCACTGATAAAAATTAAATAACGACAATGGATGGAGTGTAACACTCACCTCTAGTGCGAATTATACCCTATGCAATTCTAGAGACGTTTTTATACTCCTCACCATCTGAGAAAATCATCCCTTCTAGGATCAAAGACAGCCAAAGTTCCATACACCATACAACAACCCAAATGACTCGTCTTTTATATGTGTGATAGTGCATAAGCCGTATATCACGATATTTATAATAATTTTGCACTATACACACGTCTTCTCTTTTTACCAAATCACGCCGGCGGTCGAACAAACTCAGCCGCTCGGATCGATAAGATTTCTTGTTCCTTTTTTTTTTCCCTCATCAAATCGGTTTTTAAATTAACTGCTATACGCAGTTGTACATAAAACAGATAGATGTCTCGACCGGTATTAAAAGTGAATATTTTATATGAACGAAAATATCTCGGAAAATATATACAAATCTACACCAAAGCAATAACCATAATTGTAAATGTATTAGTTACTAGAATAGAACATAGAACTGGTAAATAAAATACGTATCACACCGCTCAAAAAGAAAACATACATGTGGCAGGAAGTCCCAAAGAATTGAAGAAGGAAAAAGAAAGTAAAGATAATGCCACAAATAACATTTAGACAAGGCTTTGGAAGTTCAAAACTCAGATATATACTCCTGGTGATACCCTAGAAGATATGAAATCAAAATTTTGCTGTTACCAAACTATGAATTCTAAACGTTTTTTGATCTTTTTTTTACTGCTCTGTTAGGAAATAAAGATACCATCTCTTAATATCCAATATTAAATTAAAATACCAACATTAGGAATGTGTTGCCAAAGATCCCAAAATATTCATGTTTCTACAGTTAGCTCAAGCAAGGACTACTATCGCTCTACACTCTACTGCAGAACTACACATTGAAAGCATCAGGGTAGCTATTCTGTATTGGTGTGATGTGATCATGAGAAAGTGGACAGAGTTCTCTTGAAAACCAAAATAGTGTATTGCGCGATTGTAAAACCGGCTGCTACTGGTTTTCTTAACTACAAGATAACCAACACCATGAAATTAACCACCAACTGTAACTGTTACAAATGTGTCAGATAATTGCACAATGGTTCCTGTACTATTATGCATATTTAACAATTCTGAAAAGGAAAATATGCAAAGAAACAAAAAATTATATACAAATTTTATTTTAATACCTTTTGACTCGTCTTACATAAATTACCATCATACAATATTTTCCCAAATTTCCTGTTTAAAAAATAATTTAACTTGTTTTTGGTTTATTTAATTAGCCAATTAATGTTTTTGTTTTACTACAAAAGACTCAACAAAAATATAAATAGGTGGATACTCGCCCCAAGTTTTATCGGAAACTCTTCAGTCAGTTGTTATTTATGTTCAGAATATCATAGTCGATTACCATTGCTAAATGTAAAATGTAAATTATTTTAATATATTTTTTTTTACATTAATAAAAAATTATTATTGTCAAAAATTGTTATTATTATATTATTAATATATCTCGAGATATTTAAGAAATACGGAAGTTTGAAAATTTAAACAATTTCTTTTTCAGTGAAGTGCCCCCTATAGAGATGTAAACACTTTTTATTTTAAAATGATATACATTAAAAATATATGCAAAGGATTTCAATCATTCGTGTTGCTTTCAGGGGTTCGAGCCCCTTTGCATCCTTGGCAACCGAACTAAAAGAACAAGGTAAAAGTATGTTTCAATAAAGTCAGCGAGAGTACTTCAAGTGAATATTAATCGTCAATTTAAAGTCTCCTAAAGATCAGAAATTTCTATAACTCTGTTCGCATTTACACGTCAAATACATCCCACTTCTAACTCCCATAAGAAGATATTGCTTGAGTAATAAGATTCCCCTTATCTAAGCAATAAAATCCTAATAGCTGAATTTTGAGCATCAACTACAAATATGCATCAAATTTCAGATTTATTTGAATAATTCAGAAACTCCCAGAAATCTTTTATCTTTAGATGCGGCTGTATAAAGGAATGCCTTTTATAAGATGCTTGCCAATAAAAGCATTAGTCAGGTTGAATACTGAATATAAATTTAGGTGGAATTGCTGCGCCAGTCGGTATACGTCACTTTCACTTTCTTATACATGGTATAAGGTAGTATTGCAATCTGGATGTATTTTTAACCGATTTAAAGACATTTTTTAAAACGAGGACGTTTTCAATTATAACTCAAGCTTAAAAATTCGACCAAAATATATTTATAAATTTAAATTGAATAATAAAAAATCAGTCGGAATCACTGTCTGTGATATCGTCATCCGAATTGCTGTCGTCCAAATGTTAACAATAATTTGTGGTACATTCTCCAGAACATGCTCTCTCTTCAACTGTTTCGATTAAAGATTCTATATTCTAGACAACAGAGCCCATCTTTCCATAGTACCTATCTGTATATTTGTCATTTCCGTATAGTTCTTCATGTATATACGTGTAGTAGAATCCTCTTGCCTGTGCCCAGATTAACTCTATGGCATTAAATTGGAAGTGCTACGGTGGCAGTCTCAATATCTCAAGACCACGTTTCCTCAGATAGTCGACAACATATCTATTAGGTTCCGCATGTGTTTTGGCTAACGATAATAATTCCGCCTTGAGCTTGTTACCGCCCAACTAATAATTTGATATTTTATAAAAGTTGTAGGAATGTTTCTGACACAAATTTTATAAAACAACGTTACTCTCAGAAATACTTTCATAGCGTTTTCACGGCAGCTATAAATGTAAAATTGGCACCATCCTATAAAACATTTCAGTCGCTACTGATATTTTGTAACACCTATTGGAACCATTACAAAATAATTGTATAAACATTTCCAGAAGCCTCATGAAAATTTAGTACCACACTGTATTGCAGTTTTATTAAAGCTTCATTTAATTGTACTATAATACACACTTCACTGTTTGTTAAATTACTGCTATAAAACAACTAAACCAGTGTTTTATAAGAGCTTTTAAATAGTCATTATTTAAAGAAATATGCTGCTTTATACACAATAATAAAATAAAATAATTTCTAAAATGTATCCTAAAAGTTTAAGTATTTTTGACACTAAAAGCATATGGCATTGTGATTTAATACTAGGTACCTAATAACCTATAATAATTATTATTTAAGAGACTTATTCTGGCTTACAACGACTGCAATTTTTGATGTGGAGAAAATTTTACTGTGAACTATGACCATATTTTTTTAATATATATTCAATGGGCTTCACATTTATTGATGATTTCTAATAATTTTTGAAATTTTATAAATATCGATTTTATGAGTTTGAGTTTTTTTTACAATGTAGCTTACACTAATTTGTTTTAGTAGTCATGACTGTATAGTTAGCACGTTTCTGACTCCATAAATTTTAATAAACATTTGATATTTTAAATTTTCATATCTTGTCATATTTACAATCACGAACACTGGCCTTTCAAGATGGCCTCCCTCTATAAAATACTTTTGTTCTAGTAGCAAGCATTTCACGATATTTAAATTATTAGACGATTCCTATAAAACTTCTATAAAATAATGCGCCTTAGTGTAACTTTTTCGTGAATCTTATAAAACAGATCACTCACTTTCACGATACTTTTGTAGCTCTTATGATAAATCTGTTAATACCGAGTTGTAAATGCAACCACGGAAACAGAATTGGTTCAATTTGCATAAATATGATCTAGAAATGACCATATGACCTGATACGTTAACAGTGCAGTGAGTGAAATGCGTCATTTCATTTTACAGCAGTATAAATTGTGTCTTATGGCCAAAACCACTACGCTGTTAATACATGTTCCTAATACTTTTACAACAATTTTTTAAGTTTCTCCATTGTCCTAAATCTGACGTTTTTAGTTTGGCCGGTATATGATCTGTTAAGATCTACACCGCTCTAGTCAATGTTGATAACCAAAATTTTGGGAGAATAATTTTTTTATAAACTTAAAAAATTTATGTACGAGAAAATTTTCTTGCAATTAATTCAAGCACGCGGGGGATTCGGTAAGAAAATTTCACACGAAAATAAATTAAATAAACTCACATTAAGATTATTCTAAGACATAACAAGGTATAAGATTAGTAGACTTGTTGCCTTGTTGAAAAAGTGACAGAAACGCATCGGAATTAGTAAGTATTGTTGTTGCGTCAAAAGTTAAAATTATAAGAGATATTTGAAAATGGGATACGATAAGTAATATCTCTTCCACCCAGTTTAGTTTCAAAAAATTACTGAAAATTGTCTAGGACAACTCTATTTGTATTGTTATGCATTACACCTCCCTATGATACGCCTATGCCTAATAGTGACTGGAAACTTGTAGAAAGAGATAGAGTTTTCTAGATTGTGGTGGGAGAATATTCTCGATTGTATTCTGGATGACTCTGGAGGCAATTTCAGAGTATATAAGGCGCGATTACTGGCGGTAGGGAGGAACTTCTATAAAAGTGACGTTCAGTAAGGAAAGTGAGGTTAGAAGTATTGTTATTGTGTAATCAGTGAATTATTAAATAAAGTGTTAGTGTTTATCTCTTGTTGAAATTATTTTGAAACCCACGGATTCATACTGGGTGCTTTCTAGGGACGGAAACACGCAACAGTATGTTATGGAATAAGTTTTATTCACTAAAATGGGTGGAACGTTGTTTTTATATATTTTCATGTTTTATACACAGAGCATAGCACAGTTCCAGCACAGTATAACTTGACAGAGATGGCTTTGAAACAAAACGTCATTAGTTATTTATCACTATTTGATTGGCAGTTTAACCAGTTTAAATTCAATATGTCTTATTGTTGAAGTTATTTTCCAGGTTTTAAAAGAATAAGATTATAGAGTATGGAAAAAGAACATAATAAACAATATGCGCATATTGCGAAGAACTTTCCAAAATAAAAATACTCATCATATCCAATTAGAAGTGTAATATGGAGGAAAACCAAAATGAGAAGTTATTCACTATCATAATTAGGTACTTTTTTTTTTTTTTTAATCGCTTATTTAACGTCGGCCTATTTCCGCTACCAAGGCCAATCACCGACGCCAGGAGACGAGCTACCCCCAACCTGGAAATTTTGCCGAACCTCTTCTCTATCGAAGAGTAGGGATCTTTTACTTGCCTAACATTTAATAGACAAGGGACCGACTGCTTTACATCCCCTCCGAAGGATGGTATATCCGCTATGTAACCCCCGCCTAAAGTTACATACCTTCTACGCATGCGCTGATATACAAGCCGTTAGAAGACGGAGCGAGAACGCTGTGTTTCCCTGGAGAGGCTCACCCATCCAAGTACTAACCGCGCCCGACGTTGCTGCATTTGCGTATCGAAATACGAGTATATGCAGACGTCTCTACGCTCGCTCCTAATTAGGTACTAAACATTAAATAAAATGTTGTTTCACAGGGCTGAATGATTTTTTTATAATTATCTGATTTAATTCGAAAAATAAAATTCCATTTTTATGTAATAGGCAAATGTCAAATATGATCATATGTCAACAATTTGATTGAAAATTTCCACTTATTAATTTCGTTCAGGGTACCCTGGAGGTTGAACATTTCCGGAAATTTTTTGGGTTGCCATGGTAACGATACAAAAACAAACTTCTGATTGGCTAAATAGGTGACGTGTGAAATTTTCATCAAAAGACAGACTCTATTTATGACTAAATATAAATACACAGCTAACGCAGGAAATCAATTTTCTCAAATATATTTTATTGTATTGTTAGCCACCACATTTTCATGCTCAAGTAAACAATTTTGTTTTGTAATGATTTTGTTGCTGTTTCCATATTACAGTAAATACAATGCTATATAATAATTATATAACATGCTCTGGAACAACATTTATTCTTAAAAGCTAAATTGTCACAAACAGATCTTTAATAACACTGTTTTGTAAGATGATAAGAAATAACTATAAAATAATTCGAATGTATATGTATAACGGTGTTAAAAATGCTGCTGAATGATACTAAAAAATCGTTATAAAACGATTTAGTTTTATAAGCAGAAATATTCTAAAACTTAGTCACGAAAACATTTATAAAATAATTTCTTAACTCCATTATAAGATATTTTAAAATCTTGCTGTAGAAACGTTTTAATGACAAATTTATAAAATAGTTCAGTTGCAGACAACAAAATAGTATTTTCTGGAATTCTGATATAATCAATCGGCATTTAGAAGCATTAATAAAATTACAATAAAACAAAATAATTGTATAAACATTTAAATTATAGAACAAATTTACTAGTTGGGCGTTCACAAGTATATTGTTGTTCTGCAGCCATTGGGCGATGTCTGCTTTTATCCAAGATGACTTTGGCTGCTTTGAAATTTGGCAAATGCGCCAATTGCACGCTACTGAACTGACAGGATGCTGTACGTTGGTTGCGGCTACAATAAACAGTTGTATTACTCATCTTTAAAACGCATCCTTACGCTTGGAACTTCTGTCGCAGCTCCATCAGACGTGACCTGCTGCTATTTACATTGTAATGCGCATTTATTTATGCTGATAGAAAATCCTCATATCGTTCCCTATTCTTAGATAAATTAATGTCGTGAACGACAACATTCATGATTTGGACTGTAGTTAGAAAGTCTTTACAAAATTTTAGGTATATATCGGAAAGGTTACGTGAGAGCTGAGAAAAAAATTATTATATTAATTATTATCCTATATAATATATCATTAGCTAAAGTAATACAATATTTCAGCGCCCCATACGTGACTTAATTTTAGTCGTACTGACTTAATATTGTCCGACCCTTAAAATATTAGCCCATAATATCATTACACCTTGTATGTAGATATTTCTGTGAGAAAACGTACATTTAATTTCTAAAATATGTAGTGCCAAATACAGATTTGCTAAATTAATTATTAAAAAATATGAGGCTCTTTAAAACACATTCTCGTGGTTCAGGGTCCATAAATTTAAATTTGTCTACAGCCTCTACGGAGCTTAATCCGGGCTTAGGGATCACGAGGCCACAGGATATTGTGATAAAAATGGAAAGGAATCAATTTTTTACATTATTAAAAGTGTTTCAAACTTCCAGGTCCTTCAATATGTGCGTTAAAGGTTTCAGAACATTTGGCCCCTTGAATGTTTAGGCGTCAAATTGTATTTTAATATCTATTTTCTCATTTCCTTTGATATTGGAATTTTTCATTCATATTATAAATTTATTTTTAGATGGAACTTATTCTACCAAAGATGTTCAATATCTCTTAATATTGAAATAAAGTTAAAATACTAATTAAAAAAATATCTTATTAATTTATGTTGGATATATTAACCACGCAACGACCGTGTTTAAATATAATCCTACCATTGACTCATATGAAGTGTGTGGCTGATTGATTTGGTCTAATTATATTTTCACATATATTATAATTCTCTTATGACATATGTTTGCAAAAAATGCGTCAAGCTTTTACAATACGATGTATTCAAATAAGCATATGAAAATTGCGTTTTTTCTAGGTTTTCTGTCGAATGAATGTTGCTCTTCACCAAAAGTACTTATATGAGTAATCTCAAACCTCTACCAGCTCTAGTAGGGAAAATATGTAGGTGACAACCCCTAACCCTGTTTGAGATATTTAAATTAAACAAAAATGAAATGATAGGGATATAACAGTTTTACTTTTTACATTTCTTTCATATTCTTTACTTGATTAGACGGATTTTTTTTCCTTCTTCAATTCTTTGGGACTTCCTGCCACATGTATGTTTTCCTTTTAAGCGGTGCTAGGGGAATCTACAAAATATATCTCAATTAACCAGTATTTTACTGGTAAATAACCTCTACGCCTGTGACGTTCACGTCAAAGGATCAGTTAGAACTTGTTTTTTTTTTAAATAAACAACACAGATAAGTATTAAACTTGAAATTAAATATTTCGCCGACATTTCGGAAATTTAATCTGTTTCCTTTTTCAAGGCTTTTTTGAAAATTATATTTTTTGCTGTGTATGCGTAATTGTCATACACAGCAAAAAAGATTTTTCAAAAAGCCTTGAAAAAGGAAACAGATTAGATTTCCGAAACGTCGGCGAAATATTTAATTTCAAGTTTTTATACTTATTTGTGTTGTTTATTTAAAAAAATCAACTTCTAACTGATCCTTTGACGTAAACGTCACAGGCGTAGAGGTTATTTACCAGTAAAATACTGGTTAATTGTGACATATTTTGTAGATTCCCCTAGAAACGCTTAAAAAGAAAACATACATGTGGCAGGAAGTCCCAAAGAATTGAAGAAGGAAAAAAACTAAGATAATGCCACAAACAACATTTAGACAATATTGATTAGAGGGGTTCAAATATTATTATATATTTTCAGGCATAATTTTTTATAACTAGCCCTAAAATGACACCCGCCAAAAACATTAGGTATAATCAACTACTACCTACCTAACATGCGTCAAAGTTGTAGCACGATTGGACTGGTAGAACGTAGTAAAGAAAAATTAAAACTAAGTTACACTCCCCACAAAAAAAGTTCTGTACCAGAGACATGAGTAGATATCTTGAAAAGGATAAGAGCTAGACCCCTACTTTTTTAGTTTAATCGACTTGTTTTGATGTCAAGAACCTACGGCTAAGCGTTAATCTTTTCAAAACACCCTAGAGGGAGAGCTGGCTGCAAAAAACCTGTCCGATCGGGCAACAGAATGAAATGTTTTTTAAATATTAGTACTCACAGTGACCATAAGAAAAACCATTGTGTGCCTGGGTAGAATTTGTTCACAAGTCTTGTACGTGGCGTCTTCAGAGCAATTATCCTACAGAATCATACCAACGGTTCATTACTGTACCTATCTAGTAACAGCTTGAAACTAGAACCAAATTAAAGTTTAAACATGTTTCTATTAGAAAAATACATTTGTGCCACGTCTGTTAGAAATACCAGGCACAAAACTTTTTATTTCTCAAAGTCTTATGGTGTTATTAACAAAATTTATTATAATAGTATTCAGGTATAAACAAACAATCATCCAATAAACAATCATAATGATTGCAAAGAAGTAATTCTCATTTATTTGGATATTTTTCAAAGTTGTAGCGGCCCTTGTCCTTCTGATGTTAGTAGAGGAAGCGGTCGCCTTTTTCGGTGCACGTGATTCCCCCCCTATCTCCAAGACAAGTCCCTGAGATAAATGGCAACCGAAGAACCACTGCTCTTGGCTAGCGACTTGCTGTGAATATGTGTGGGATTGTCTTACCTATTGTGTGGCTTACCTAATCACCGGAGGAAAGTACACTGCACAATTAACCATTACCTGTCACACAATTTGTTCTGATGAAAGGAGGACGTATAAACAAAAGATTGAATTGTTGGGCGCCACCTGTAGTGCATGACTATATATACTATCCAACCCCCTTTTTATCAGAACAAAATTTCTACAGGTAAATCCAGATAGGTAGAAGTTAATCGGAGGGATAAAAATGCGAAGTTATGAATAATATAAAATTTGTTCAAATTGAGGGTTAAACATCAACAATTGAACGAGCAAATGAGTCATAAAAAAATACTCAGTAACGTTATCAAAAAGTTTATGATTATCCAGAAGAAATATTCATACTAAATATTTACGAATTTTAAGAAACAAGTGATTAAATGGTAAATCAACATAAAAAATAGGCGCGAATTGTAATTTCAAAAAGCAAAGGCTAACTAGCCAGACACAGGAATAAAACACCAGGTAATTTATCAATTAAACACTGATGAATGATTTTACATAACACAGCACTCTCACCGTGTCTTTAAAACTCGCTAGGGCTCGTACACCACTTTGCTACTGCCACACAGCGTACGGAAATCGCACAGGACGAATTGTTTCCACCTCCATTCGACATCCGCAATAGTTCGACTTAGTTATACATTAAACTACTCCACTTGAAATCGAGGTGTCTTGTCTTGAAAATACTACGACTGTGGTTCTACGTAATTGAGTCTATTCCACCCACGTGTCTGGTGTGGAAAGTACGACCAGAAAAAAACATGCCCTGGAGAAACCTGACTAATCCTCGGGATTATTGAATATTTATTGTCTAAATGTCATTTGGGGCATTATCTTAATTTTCTTTTCCCTTCTTCAATTCCTTGGGACTTCCTGCCACATGAATGTTTTCTTTTTAAGCGGTGCTAGGGGAATCTACAAAATATATCACAATTAACCAGTATGATACTGGTAAATAACCTCTACGCCTGTGACGTTTACGTCAAAGGATCAGTTAGAGGCTGGTTTTTTTAAATAAACATTCTTAGAGCTGTGTATTTGTCATACACAGCAAAAAAGATTTTTCAAAAAAGGAAATAGATTAGATTTCCGAAACGTCGGCGAAATGTTTAATTTCAAGTTTTTATACTTATTTGTGTTGTTTATTTAAAAAAAAACAGCCCCTTACTGATCCTTTGACGTAAACGTCACAGGCGTAGAGGTTATTTACTAGTATCATACTGGTTAATTGTGATATATTTTGTAGATTCCCCTAGCACCGCTTAAAAAGAAAACATACATGTGGCAGGAAGTCCCAAAGAATTGAAGAAGGAAAAAGAAAATTGAACATTTAACTTTGGTAGAATTAAATTTCAAATTGATTTTTATTAATTGTTAAATGATTGGATCATTCACAAAGATTTATCTTCTATATTTTAATAAAATATTCAATGGCGAATAAATAAATGATTGCGTAAAAACAAATGATTTCGTATAAAAAAAATCTGCCAGAACTATTTCGTTATAAAAAAAGGAAACCAAAATTAGATTTCACAAATACTCACATGGTCATCGAGCAAAAATATCTAGCACAGAAGGTCCGTTTAGGATTAAAAGAATAATAAATAAGTTAATTTACCTCAGAGATGATGATGCACAAGATATTGAACAATGTAACAAAGGTAGACTATGTCTGGTAGATATTGCGCATTGAGTTAAGTAAGTTTCAGCGGGCAGTCAAAATGAAACAATGAAATCCTTTTAGTATGAAACCTAAAGGCAAACTTTCTTAACAGCAAAAACGGGTGAAGCTATCTCTGTATACCGACTTTGAGAAATAGAAAGTTTTGTGCCAGGTATTTCTAACAGGCACGTAGCACAAAAGTTTTTTCTAATATAAAAATGTTTAAACTTTAATAAGGTTATAGTTTCAAGCTGTTACTAGATAGGTACAATAATGAACCATTGGTATGACTGCTGTAGGAAAATTGCTCCGAAGACACCACATACAAGACTTGTGAACAAATTCTGCCCAGGCACACAATGAATTTTTTTATGGTCACTGTGAGTACTAACATTTAAAAAACATTTCATTCTGTTGTCCGAACGGCCAGGTTTTTTGCAGCCAGCTCTTAGACTAATAGATCTTGTGCATTATTTTATGCTGAATCCGAATCCGCAGCCCAAAAACCGATTTAGCAGGGAATTTTTAGTAAAACGCAAAAACATCACCTAAAATAGAGTAAAATAGTGAGGATCAGGAAAAGCTTTATAATGAACTGCAACAATTTGAAAATATTTTGAGAAAACAATTTAAAATAGAACTAAGATCATTAGGAAGAAATATATATCAATTAAATCCACACCCACCCTTACGAGGGGGTTAAAACGAAAGTTCTGTACCAGAGACATGAATGTATCGATTTTGTGCATTTTCTTTTTGTCCAATCTGAATCCGCATCCGAAAATCCGATTTAATAGGTAATTTTTTAGTAAAACGCAAAAACATCCCTCAAAATAGAGTGAAATAATGAGGGTAAGGTAATGTTTTATAACGAAATGCAACAATTTGTAAATACTTCTGGAAAACATTTTAAAATAAAATGTTGAGCATTACAAAATAAACATATGCAAATTAAATCCACACCCATCCCTACGTGGGGGTTAATTCCAGCCGTAAGCTACATTTATATATTTGGAATTACAAACTACAAGGCTATGGTTTTTCACATTTTGCACTAACGTTATATTTTATCTTAGGGATGGAATTAACCCCGTCGTAGGGGTGGGTATGAATTTAATTTGCACATATTTGTTTCCAATGCTCAACATTTTATTGTAAAATATTTTCTCAAAGTATTTACAAATTGTTGCATTTCACTATAGAGCTTCATCCTCACCACTTCACTCTATTTTAGGGGATGTTTTGTGTTTTACTAAAAAATTACCTGGTAGATCGGATTCGGATTCAGCATCTACAAATACACAAAATCTATGTATCAGGTTTCTGATACAGAACTTACACCCCCTCGTAGGGGTGGGTGTGGATTTAATTTGCATATATTTTTTTCTAATTCTCTTAGTCTTATTTTAAAATGTTTTCTAAAAGTATTTTCAAATAGTTGCATTTCATTATAAAGATTTACCTTATCCTCACTATTTCACTTTATTTTAGGGGACGTTTTTGAGTTTTACTAAAAATTCCCTGGTAAATCGGTTTACGGGTTACGGATTCGGCTTCAGTATAAAAAAAATGCACAAACTCTATGTACTCATGTCTCTGGTAGGTACAGAACTTTCTTTTTTCTGTGCGGCTGTGTTATTAATAGAAATTATTTATTGAGACCAAGTTATATAAATGCTTTAAAATGTATAATTCATTGATTTTAGTGTAGAATTAATCAATCTTTATGACACAATGTTTCCAACGGAACTTTTATACTTGACAAATAAAATGTAGAATTGTACACAATTAAAATGAATAAAACTGTACAACATTTACTTTGAAATTACTACAAGATCTTGTTCACGACGTTCTACAAATTTTGCTAAAATAATTTTTCTGTGTAAATAGATTATACGTTATCCCACGCAAAAAATTATTTCTCTTTATTGAAAATAGAAAGCATCGGGAAAAAATTCACCACGCTTTGAAAAGAGATTTAGAGCAGATTATACAGGAAATTATAAGTAAACAGTCCCGATATAGAATAAAGCTATAAATGCAAAATTGATTGCAGTAAATAAAGGTTAATCTCAACACCAGCTGTGTGTAATATTCAAACCCGTTAAAAATTATAAAAAAACCTTCTCCTACAGTATATTTATTATGATAAAAGAACTATTCCATTTAACGACAAATGTGGACTATAAAGAAATGAGTTAGTTATCCTTAATATTCCAATTTTGAAACAAAAGCATCAATGAAACGATGAAAGAAGCATTTGAGAAATGGCCTGAATTACCTTTAGGACTTCCCAATAAAAGCTTCTATATATTAAATATGGTGTCCGCTGACTGCTTTCAGTCATTAAACTATAAAGATAATGATATGCGCTTGTGGATTATTTAATTAAGGGATAACTTTCTATACGTAATATTTTTTATTGTCGGTCAATGGAAATAAAAAAGTACCCGAAACTTTGATACTAACATTTTTAGACAAAGTAGTTTATTTTATGCATAAAATGAAAAAGTCACATCTCCAAACAGTATAAAAAGAAAAAAATTAAGTTAAAGATGATATATATGAGTTGCAGAATATTTGACAATAAATGACCTGCTAGATTAAAACAACATTAATATGCATTAGTTATACATAATGTATAAATTTGCTGGCATAACCAGAATTCAAATGCAAAAATTTCACTAATATTTTTAAAGATTGTTTTTCGTTTTAGTTTGCATAGATAGTTTTTTCTGCTGTTTGCAAAATCCTATAAATAATATGTTTCATTACAATTATAAGCAAACAAATAATAATTCACTATTAAACATGCATAGAGTATTGTTACGATCTAAAAGTGAAGATCGTACACACTTTAAAGAATAAAAGGTCCTAGGCCTTACAAATCCTATTTAGGTGAGTGTGAGAGGATAAATAAGTAGAAAAGAATGCTGTAAGGTAAAAATATTTATTACAACGCTTAATTTTTTTTGGACAAATTTGAGTATTATTAAATATTAACAAAAAAATATGTACAATAGCACACTAGTAAGAAAAATATTGAGTATTATTAAATATTAACAAAAAAAATATATAATAGCTCTAGGCCACAAATGTAATCTACACCCTACAGTATATCTCTGAAGGAGTCACTATAACAAAATAAAGGAACGATAAGCCAAATGTTAACTACTAAATGATTAAATATAAAATATAAAAAAGATTACTAAAAACTACAGGATGAGCACACTAATTTAAAATTGTACAAAAATAACTTATCTTTTGTTAACCCACGTGAAGAATCGTAGATATCAGGTGCTCGGGATCTGGGGTCTGGTGTTATGCCAGAACGTCCTTCAGGAAAACACAGCTCGGTATACTTCGCTTCAGAAAAAAAACTTGTACGAGTTAAAATTATGTGGGGTTGCCCACGTGGCTATCAAACCATACCAAAAATCTAGGGAACTACTACTTTTGTTGCCCAAAAATAAATCCTCTCCAAAACCGTCTACGATAAAAACATGTAAATTAGTGTAAAGCTAACCTCAAAGTGTACACATGGTTGTGAACTAAAAAGAAGTGAAAATACAACTTACCCAGATTATCTGGACGTTAATTACTTGTTGAAATATCTCCGATTTAAGAATCGATAAATTGAGAATATAAAATTATCAAATAACTGGTGAAATTATAGTCTTAAACTCCGCTACCAAGATCGATTTGCCTCAACGTGGCCTTTGACTTAATTACACTGGAAACAAGTGTCTAATGAATTTTCGAAATAGAAAGAGGAAGATTCTCTCCGTCCTGCGTTATTTATAACTTCAGTTAATATAAAAAGACTAATTCATGTGCGCACTTTACACTTAATTCAACATTTTTGGTAGGAGGTTTGATTCACGTTGTCAACCTTTAAGTTTTCTTACTGAGATCTTTATTATCGGCATTCGGACTTTGCGAAAACTGACATATGGAGTAAACATTATTTGTACTTTTCAGATTAATGCTGAAATCAATGCATTTTAATGTGTTTAGCACTATAAAAGAGAATCACTCATTTATTACAATGTTTAATATGAAATTCTATTTTATGGTACCAGGTTCGCCATCTATTGCCTGATAGGTTAACCACAAGCTTATTAGTACCGACTTGTTTAACCCATGGTCGCTCTTGTCGATTTTATCACGAATAATGACGGATGTTTTCTCTTTTAATCACATATACCGGGTGTCCACATATACCGGGTTCCCCGTAAATTAACTCCCTGCTTACCCCAGATGTTAATGCCAAATAGGGCGTGACAGTATACATAGACTAATTAGTTAATAGATACGTGAAGATCTGTTGTTTTTATCACTTAATGTCAAATATACTGTCTAATTACTTCAAATTTATGGAAAATGTCTTGGCTTTTGCATGAAACATCCCTATGAGCTGCTTTATGTCTTTCTGATGAGCTCCAGAATAAGGGCGAAAAACGCTTCAAAAGCATTTCCAAGAAACAGAACGATAGACAACTTCATGAAAATGTAATGAAACAAATAATAATTCACTTTTAAACAGGACATTTACCTGTTAAGAATCACCTATACACAATCGGAAAATTCTACGGTGACCTAGAATGCAGATTATGTGGCACGGAAACGAAAACGGTGGAGCATATTACATTCAATTGAGAGGTACTGGCTGGCAGAAGAGACACAGACAAATAGACACTACCCTGAAACCATTAACACTCGCCCAGTCCCAGACCTGTATCACCTGATCCATGGCACAGGGGTACTAAAATGGGCAGAGTGAATGAGGACAGGGAGAGCACAATAAGTCCAGCAGGCTGCAATGCCCTCGGAGTTATTTACAACAGTGGCGTAGCTGATAATCTCGCCCCCCCCGCCGCAAAATGTATGGTCGGGGTCCCCACAGAAAACTCACTTAAATTATAAAGTTTTTCGGCAGCGGCGTACATTCTCTTTAGCAAAGTCTTCGATGATGTGATCAGTATCTAACTTCCTTGCTCTCTCTTTCTCAATACTTAATACACATAATGCTGACAGTCTTTCTTGAGTCATTGAATTTCGTACAAACGCCTTAATAAGCTTTAATTTTGAAAATGACCTTTCAGCTGTAGCAACAGTAACAGGTAGTGTTAAGAATAATTTTATGGCAATGAAATTTGGAACACTTAACAGTAAAGTTTTATGATATTTTATAGGGAATATAGCAAAATAAAAGACCGAAGAATCCGCAATTTCTATTATTTGTGTGCTCAAAACATTTATTAGTAACAGAAGTTCGTGGGGAAAATCTGCCGATAAATCTTCAGAATAATTTTCAACCAGATTGCTAGCTTCCAAATAAAGCTGATCGTCATTCAACTTTGATAATGTTTTGGGATTTAAACAGGAAAATCTCTTTACCACTTCGCTCATCCCAGAAAATCGGCCAACAATCTGTTGAATGACAATATCAAGATTGGCATAAAATTCCTCTACTTTAAAAGATGTTTCGGAATCTGTAAGTCATTCATCTTCTGCTAATTCATCAAAAACTTTTTAACACTACTTTTTCTCTTTTTTTGAAATTCTTGTTCTATACCCCATGTATTTGACAAATCCGAGGCCTCTACTAAAATTAAGTATGTACGAAATAACTTTTTCATCAACCATTATTATATTAAAATATTTATATATAATATTGACTATTGAATATTGATGTTTAAAATGAACGTAATTTTTAATTTCGATGATATTTTCGCGTCATAAATTTCTAGAATCGGGGGCCCCCAAGAGCAGGGGGCCCCCCCCGCACCGCGGGCCCTGCGGGTCCGTCCGCTACGCCACTGATTTACAAACGAGCTCTGAGTGGAGAAAAGAAACTTCAACTTGTTGTTTAAAACTAGTGCTATGCAATGTTACGAATTAAGCGCACGCGTATTGCTCATGCGATAAACGACAAGTATCCGCAGGCATTGTAAATCTTTCTTAATTTTTTTTTATCCAATGTGGATACCGCACCATTTGTGTAAGCCCTTCTCTTCGCAACTTTCCTAGTCTTACAGGTTCAGTGTACTAAATATTGTAATTTTGTGTATAACAAAATATTACAATATTATTTATGACTTTTTCTTGCCTGTCTAAATTTATCTTATAAATAAACTCGTCCCTCTAAAATTTTTTTACAAGAGAATAACGTAAAAAATTGGTGGCGCCTAACAAAATTCTTTTACATTTTTTCTTCCTTTTTGGTACCAATTGCTTTATATAATTGTCTCACACAAAGTATAAAATCAAAATAACGTTTAATTTCTATCACGTTAAGGCTATTTTACAAACAAACGCATCTTACTTTTATTCTAATCTAAAATCGTTAAGTAATAACCATGATTCGTGATTCCTCATTTACAATATAGTGGAGTCAGTAGAGACAGGAAAAATGCATTATTTCGGCATGATTCCGGGAAGCCATAGCTTTTGAGAATATATTTCTGAACAGGTCAGGAGCAACATACTAAGAATTACTAACAATAGTCCTTGAGCAATCCTATGTAAAAGTTCCAGGTTCTGAACTTTAAAAATTGTAGAAATTTTACAGCCTTTACCGATTTCATCGGAAATCTCTTTATGTTCCGACTTCATATATGTACTATTCCTACATACATTTATTTATTTATTTGAAAATATAATAATCCAATAGCTACATGTTTCTTCTTTCATTTAGGCTTCATTGAGCTCAATTTCATTAATTAGTTCAAAAGTTAGGACAAATTTAGCCTTCCATTTTCGTGGGCTAAACAAAAAAATTTGGAGCCTGCATTTTTTATCGTACAAAAATACTTCATATACATTTGTGAAATTTTCCATGTTCTCGAATGGCGTAAATCGTTCTTTTAGGAAAAAAATATTTCAAGACATATTTGACAAAAACTGGTATTTTGCAACTAATTTCTTTAATAACAGATGACGCTCAAGGACTATTATTGTTGGTATCTTTTGGTATTTGACCTGTTCAGAAATGTATTCTCAAAAGTAATCGCTTCCCGGAATTTTTCCGAAGTGAAAACCTCTACTGACCCCACTAATAACTTCAATTTTTCATTGCATTATTGTTTGTTTCTTCAAAATTGTTGATTAAACAAATATTTACCATGAATTATTTTTTTAGATTCGATTTTTTTATATAATGTAAAGGATTCAATTAATTTGGCATCATATGCTATAATTGAAACTGGTATGATAGGATACGCATAGAGAATCTGCACCCAGAGTCAAATGTGATGAATGCTGTATTGTTGGGTGACACATTGCCTATGCTTATCCAGCTATATCCATATTGTATTTATTTTATATCATCGTATGACCCATCAATTCTCACTAGTTTCCACAACTCTTTAATTACATTGTCAGTGGTGTATTCTGACATGTTAATTGGTCTATAACATCATAACATATTTGTTGGCATTTCCAAACTTTCCCAACTTTCTGCCAACTTCTAAAAAAATCTAATCGGTCATGTCCATTTGAACGAAATCAATTTATTATTACGTGCTCTGTGTTTCCGATCGTAACTTTTGTTTGATTTTACTCAAAATAGCCGTAATTCAATTGCTAAGTGAAGCAGTATTCTCGGCCCTGATTGAATAACAAATAAAAATAATTCTAAATTTTAACGTCAATCTTCATTTTTATTGTACCTTTGTAAATTTAAACAGAGAAACGCGGTGTTTGCCTCAGCATTGGTTGATATTAGTGGCAGACATGTCGTCTAAAAATCACAAATTAAATAGTCTAAAATGCTGCATGTCTATAATTGTCTATAATTAGCCCATTATAATTAGGTACGAGATTTGTACAGGGCTGCTCATTATATTTAGAGCCCCCCTTTATTTCTGTTATTATTGGAGATAAAAAAAGTTCAAATGTGTGTCATTTGTGAAAAGATTTATTCTGCAGTAATTCCTGTCTGCGTGATCACAGCACGAGACACGGTGAGTTAGTGCTTATTCCTCAACATACGACAACGACTTATAAACATTCACCCAACTAAGCTGCAGGGGTCATGTAGATACTAATTTAATCTGCTTATCCGTAGGGTACTATGTTGGATGCTAGTGTTATGAGAATGTCAAATAAGAAATTGTACAGATTTATTTTATGATGTTGATTTTCTAGCATAACCAGAGGTCGATAGAATGCAAAGATTTTATTAATTGTTTTTACATACAGTTTTTCTTTTAGTTCTCATAGATAGTTCTTTTACTTCCACATCCACGTAGTGGATTGGAAGTACAGTATACGCAAAAAAATTTTCAAAAATTTTTATTCGTGAAATAGGTTTAGAATGTCATGAAATGTCGAGATTTTAAATTTGAGCGAAAAAAAAAATGTCTGTCTGTCGGTCTGTCTGTCTGTAACTTTTTTTTTTTGTCCGCACGTTTTCTCCGGAACGGTTTAAGATATTGACTTGAAATTTTGTACACGTATATATTATAACGAGATCTGGAACTGGATTGTTTTTTGAGGATATCCGGTGAAGGGTTGGGGGTTAAATAGGGGTAAATATGGGAAAATAAGTAAAGCAAGCTTGTAAGAGTACAGAAACTTGAAATTCGGTGTACGTACTAGAAGTTAAGGACTCAGATTTGTTTATAATATTTTTCAACCCCCCACCACCCCTACCCTATTAATGGGGTTGATAAAATAAAGTTGAGATATTCATTTGAAATTTCCTACACGTATGTATTATAACGACGCCTGGAATTACATTATATTTTGAGATGATTCCGTTGAAGGGTTGGGGGTTAATTTGGGGTAAATAGGGGAATATAAGTAAAACAAGTTGGTAAGCGTACAGAAACATGAAATTCGGTGTATGTACTGGAAGCCAAAGCGTCAGATTTTTTTATAACATTTTTCAACCCCCACCACCCCTACTCCAATATGAAAAGGGTTGATAAAATAAAATTGAGATATTCATTTGAAATTTGGTACACGTATGTATTATAACGACACCTGGAACTAGATTATAATTTGAGATGATTCCGTTGAAGGGTTGGGGGTTAAATAGGGGTAAATAAGGGAAAATAAGTAAAGCAAGCTGGTAAGACTACAGAAACTTGAAATTCGGTGTATGTACTAGAAGCCAAAGCGTCAGATTTTTTTATAATTTTATTCAACCCCCACCACCCCTACTCCAATATGAAAAGGGTTGATAAATTAAAATTGAGATATTCATTTGAAATTTGGTACACGTATGTATTATAACGACATCTGGAACTAGATTATATTTTGAGATGATTCCGTTGAAGGGTTGGGGTTAAATAGGGGTAAATAGGGGAAAATAAGTAAAGCAAGCTGGTAAGACTACAGAAACTTGAAATTTGGTGTATGTACTAGAAGCTAAGGTCTCAGATTATTTATGATATTTTTCAACCCCCACCACCCCTACTTCATTATTAAAAGGGTTGATAAAATAAAATTGAGATATTCATTTAAAATTTGGTACACGTATGAATTAAAACGACATCTGGAACTAGATTGTATTTTGAGATGATTCCGTTGAAGGGTTGGGGGTTATTTAGGGGTAAATAGGGGGAAATAAGTAAAACAAGCTGGTATGAGTACCGAAACTTGAAATTCGGTGTATGTACTAGAAGCCAAGGCCTCAGATTTTTTAATAATATATTTCAGCCCCCCACAACCCCTACTCCAATATGAAAAGGGTTGATAAATTAAAATTGAGATATTCATTTGAAATTTGGTACTCGTATGAATTATAACGACATCTGGAACTAGATTATATTTTGAGATGATTCCATTGAAGGGTTGGGGGTTAAATAGGGGTATATAGAGGAAAATAAGTAAAGCAAGCTGGTAAAAGTACAGGCATTTGGAATTTGGTGTATCTACTAGTAGCGAAGGTCTCAGGTTTTTTTATTAGTATTTTCCATCTCCTCACCACCTCCAGTCCCTTATTAAAAGAGTTTATAAAATTAAATTTAAATTTTCACTTGAAATTTGGTACATTTATGTATTATAGCTATATCTGAAACTAGATTATATTTTGACATGATTGCGTTGAAGGAGTGGGAGTAAGTAGAGGTAAATAGGGAAAAATAAGTAAAGCAAGCTGGTAAGAGTACTGCAACTTGAAATTAGGTGTATGTCCTAGATGCCAAGGCCTCAGATTTTTTCATACTATTTTTCAACACTTCCACCACCCTTACTACATTATTAAAGGGGTTGATAAAATAAAATTGAGATATTCACTTGTAATTTGGTAGACGTATGTATTATAACGACATCTGGAACTAGATTATATTTTGGGATGATTCCGTAGAAGGGTTGGAGTTAATAGGAGTAGGGAAAAATAAGTAAATCAAGCTGGTAAGAGTACAGAAATTTGGGATTCGGTGTATATACTAGAAACCAAGGCCTCAGATTTCTTTCTAATATTTTTCAAACTCCACCACCTCCGCTTCATTATTAATGCGATTGATAACATCAAATTGAGATATTCACTTGAAAGTTAGTACACGTATGTATTGTAGTGACATCCGATTGAGATGAATCCATTGAAGGGGTGGGAGGTGGTAGATTGCGAATAGTGGAAAATAAGTAGGGTAAACTAGAAACTTCATTTTTAACGAATAGAAACCAACCACTCAAACTTTCCATGACATCTGCCCCAAATATTATTAAAATTCTATGACCAATAATTTCCACATACTAGAGTGCAAATATAGTCAAGATATTTCCTTTAAAGTGACTTGGATGAAGAATCTGGATGTGGAAGTAGTGATTCCTTAGGCAGCGGTTTTTTCAGCTGTTTGCGAAATCCTATAAAGAATATGTTTCAGAGGCAAGTTATGATATTTTTAAAAGAAAAAGAAAAATCATGTTGGTCAATGGATATTTTTATAGCATTGGTGAATTTTTATCTGTATATATCAACTGATAACGATGCACAATTTTATTGTTTTTTATATTTGACACCAATTTTTCATATAACAATTCTTTTACTTGTTTGTATACAAGGTATATAGTCCAATAGAATTAGAAAAACCGCTGGATAAAATTACTTACAGGTAACCACATGGTTTAGTCGATGTATTTATTGATAAGGAACATACCTGTGAATTTCTTGGCATTTTAAACAAAAAAAAATTATCTCTTCTTCTATACATCTTACAACAATCATTTTTTTTTAAATTCGTGTAATAATACCAGCTACCAGAATACGAAAGTTTTATGAGGATATGTTAATTTGTTATTCGCAAAAAACGCGGTCCGAAAAAGTCGTACATTTTCAAACGCCATTTTGTTTATGAAAATATTAAAAAATAGTTATGCTAACAATGTATTCGTAAACTAGATGCCACAATGAAAAAAATGAGCTCCGGATGAGTCATTTTTGATGACGGGAACTTCGTCAGATTGAATTAAACCATTGAGATATTTATTTATAAACAAATGCCTTTTCTCAAAAAGTTATAATATTTTTAATGAAAATTTTATACTAGCTTCAGAGTTACATGAGACATGTTTTCACCAAGTTTTGAGGATTTATGAAAATTCCTCACGGAATTAAAAATTATTGAAATTTTCAATATTTTCCACAGTTCTTTTCGATTATTTAAAGAAATTATTAACCGATTTAAATGATTCGGGCGGCAAATTAACTGTCTTTATATCACCTACGAAATGTTTAACATCAAATATGGCTATTGTCAATCGGCTTAGAGATACGCTTAAAAAAAACTCGATTTTTCGTGATGTTTTGCAAAAAAACGTCAATTAAAAAATGTTCCCCCGCTTTAAAATGGGAGAAAATTCACAGGTATGCTCCTTATCAATAAATACATCGACCAAACCATGTGGTTACCTGTAGGGAATTTCATCCAAGATTAGCCTTCCCATGAGCTAATTCTACTGGCCTAATATTGTTATAAGTATGTTTTAAAATTGTTATTTTGTATCTCTACGTTTTATATCTGTTTCTTATATAGTTTTTATGTATTATGCGACTTTCACATTTATATTTATTTTATTATACATGAACCAATAAATATTATTCGTATTATTATTATTATAATTTGTTTTCGGTTTACCCGACCGATACCACACGGTAGCCGCGCTGGCGATAACTACAGTCACTCCCCACGACCTGTCTGGTTAGTGACGGTAAATTCCTGAATCGAGTGCCCCAGGATAACTGCCTTCTGCATTCTGCTGATTTCTGAGAGGCCGGTATTGTCTTCAGTTCTGAGAGCAGCGTAGGCTTCATACCTCCGAGTACACCGATTATTAGGACGACAATCTTGACCGAAGAGCATGGGTACAGCACTTGGAGCTCGTACCGGAGATCACAGCATTTTGTCCGCTTTCGAAGTGATGTTTAGCTCAGCAGTATTATTATTATTATTATTATTATTATTATTATTATTGATATTCGCGAAGACGATTTTTGAGCCCACGAGCCGTAGGCGAGTGGCGTCGATCGTCTGAGTGAATAATGGCCATAATCGCGAATATAACACTATGCTTTCTCTACACTTATTAAATAAATAAATTAGACTGAAAGATAACATTAATCTGTAACTACTCGTTAGAAGTGCATAAGTCGGAAAACGTAAACAAATAATATGGCGATACACCTGATTGTCAGTGTCACGCCACACAGTGGGGCTAAAAGAAAATTTTCCTATCAAAATTCTCTACAGACTTTAATTTTCGTCCAATCGTAATACATATTTTTTTAAATAATGGTCAGACTTTTGGCTACAAAACTGTCGAGGCAGATATTTGAAAAAAAATCAAAATTGAACTCACATATGTCGGTATAGTTAAAAGTGAATTTTATTAGATTTCGAAACTATCCTCTGCTGCATAATAATTTTGGTCATTATATTTGTCATTTTAAAGTGATGTTAGGCTTTTAGCTTGCCGTTTCTCCAATAGTGATGTATTTTAGTGATGCATTTTAGATATAAATAAAATATTTCTATAAAGGAAGTAAATATTTTTAAAATTCGGGAATATCTTCTACTTCTGACTGATTTCGGCCATATTTTGGCCAATTCTTTTGGTGAAAAACTTCAGGACACTTTTTTTTAGAGTATATTCTTATATGTTTAAAAGTGAATTGTTTTTCGTTTGCTTATACTTGTAATGAAACATATTCTTTATAGGATTTTGCAAACAGCAGAAAAAAAACTATCTATGAGATCTAAAATAAAAACTATTTGTAAAATTATTGATTTACAATCTGTTTTCTTCCTGCTGTTTGCAAAATCCTATAACGAATATATTCTTATATATTTACTCAAAACCTATTAAGATAAGAAAAAAGTAGCCGCAATTTGGTCAATTTATGTAATAATTTTGATATTTCTGCTTATTCGACCAATTTTGATCAACTCTAATGACGTACGTAAGTTCAGTTTCGATTTTTTTTTTAAAAATCTGCCCCGACAGTTTTGTAGCAAGAAGGCTGACGATTATTTACAAAAAAAATATATTGCGATTGGACAAAAATTAAAGGCTGTAGAGAATTTTGAATGGTATATTCTTTCTTCAACCCCACTGCAACGTATGTAAGTTCAATTTCGATTCTTTTCGAAAATCTGCCTAGACAGTTTTGTAGAGAAAAATCTGACGATTATTTAAATGAAAGAAATATAGATCGCGGTCGATTTAAAATATCATCGAATCAGCGAAACAGTGATATTTTAATTTGTATTTGTATAAATAAAATAGTTTTTCTATTTATATATTTTTTATTTATAATATTTACCAAGATATCTATATACACACCTCTCTATCTGCTTTGAGTGTAAAATAAGAATCACGTCACATCTCAGTATTCCATACGTAATATGTATATAAGGAAATGTATCTATTTAAAATAAATTAACGGACAGGAAGCAGAGAAACAGCCAATGTTTTAAAAGTTTGTAATATGATCCGATTTCATTAAAACACATGTTTCATAAATTCACTTACTATTTGTAAAATGCTATATTAGTATCGATGTGGAATTAATTTGTTTGATATTAAATTTTCCACGGTGCCACAGAGTGCAGGATAAATAGGGATTATCAAACTCTACAACCAATACGCACATCCGCTGTTACTACAAAACATGTGAAAATATACCATTAAATTATTTATGGACTGACATATTTTAGATTATTGATGTTCATTTTCACATATATTGGTACATTTTGTACGAAAAACATTCTGTTTTGCCGCACTATAGCTGTATTACGTAGCCAAATGTGGCATTGTAGCTGCAGGATATTAAATTAAAATGTTTTAATGATTTATTAATCAAATTTCAGTAATTAAATGAAATGTTCATATATTCTTTGTAGCTCTAGTAGTACATATTTTATTAAATCGTATAAACAGAATTTTTAAGATGGTTATGAAACTTTGTTTACTCAGGATATCCTATATATTTAATACACAAGGCGTACTTTCGTCCTAGTTCCCCAACCACCAAACCGGTTTTGATATTTTTTTGTAAATTAAAGCTTTCTACTATGTCCATGGATTTGTCATGGCTAATTTTTGTGTTATTTAATTATTATATTTATACGTAACAGCGAACTACGAATTCAAATAAATAAACGAATAACTGTGAACGTATCGTAGAACATAGTAAACGCCATCCGGTAATCAATTAGAAACTGAAGTAAAATTTCTCATTCATGTAAAAGATATAAAAGCGTCTTTAAAAACAGTTTTAAGCATTAAACTTGAAAGTGGGGCGTATTGAAAAACTATTGTGAAAATTTAATTGTAACACAGCCACACACACAAAAAAAATTCTTTCTGGTCTGGGGATCTGGCCATGTTTACCATATATTTTTGGAACCTCTGAATCCGAACCCAATGTCTGTTTAACTCCATCATATCAGGATTTGGCGATAACCTCAAAAAAAAAACATAATTTAAGCAATTTCGACATCTGTTCACATAAATCGCTTTAATAAAAATGACCCCCCCTTTTTAGTACTACATCGATTTCAAATTAAATTTCCAATCCGATGATGTGTGGCACGATATTTTTCCGATGAACATAAAGTTGGCACCCAGAGTTAGCACCCCAGATTCACACTAGATCTGAAACGGCAACGCAACGAGCGGCCGCGCCACCGCTGGCGGGGATTATCTTGTTTCAAGGAGTAGAAGAGACCTATCGGTGGTGGAAAGCGGCAGCTCGTTGCCGGATAGAACTTTCCGATGTAAAAAAATATTGTGGCTCTGAAATCCACATGCAAAGAGCTGCCGCGGTTCAGGTTGTGGCAATCATCATGATTCAGTGTAAACTAACCGCCTTCCAATTTTCAGCGCGGCAGCTCAATGCCAAGTCAAGCTTTCCGGAGGGAAAAAGAGTTGTCCGACCGTGGAAGGGAAGAGCCACGAGCTGCCGCGATTTTCTCTCTGTGGACGCTTTTCTTTTAACAATAGGTACCTCTTGACCTTTTTTCAGCGCGGCAGCTCAACGCCAAGTCGAGCTTTCCGGAGGGAAAAAGAGTTTTCCGACCGTGGAAGGGAAGAGCCACGAGCTGCCGCGATTTTCTCTCTGTGGACGCTTTTCTTTTAACAATAGGTACCTCTTGACCTTTTTTCAGCGCGGCAGCTCAACGCCAAGTCGAGCTTTCCGGAGGGAAAAAGAGTTTTCCGACCGTGGAAGGGAAGAGCCACGAGCTGTCGCGATTTTCTCTCTGTGGATGCTTTTCTTTTAACAATAGGTACCTCTTGATATATTTTCAGCGCGGCAGCTCAACGCAAAGTCGAGTTTTCCGGGGAAAGAGTTTTCCGACCGTGGAAGGGAAGGGCCACGAGCTGCCGCGATTCTCTCTCTGCGGATGCTTTTCTCTTAACTATAGGTACCTTTTGGCCCATTGTCAGCGCGGCAGGTCAACGCCAAGTCGAGTTTCCCGCGGTAAAAGAGTTTCCCGACCTCGGAACGGAAGAGCCAAGAGCTGCCGCGATTTTCTCTTTGTGGATGCTTTTCTTTTACCAATAGGAACCCTATTACCCACTTTCAATGCTTAGTCGAGTTTTTCGCGGGATAAAGAGTTTTCCGACTGTGGAAGGGAAGGGCCACGAGCTGCTGCGATTTTCTGTCTGTGGATTTTCTCTCTTTTAACAATAGCTTTTGATCTATTTTTAGCGCTGTAGCTCAACGCCAAATCGAGATTTCCGGGTGGAAAAGGAGTTTTCTGGCCGTGGAAGGGAAGGGCCAAGAGCTGCCGCGAAAGTGGGTCAAAGGGTACCTGTTATAAGAAAAGCATCCACAGAGAGAAAATCGCGGCAGCTCTTGGCCCTTCCCTTCCACGGCCGGAATACTCTTTTCTCCCCGGAAAACTCGACTTGGCATTGAGCTGCCGCACTGAAAGTGGGTCAAGGCCTACCTATTGTTAAAAGAAAAGCATCCACAGAAAGAAACTCGCCGCAGCTCGTGACTCTCCCCTTCCACGGTCGGAAAACGCTATTTTCCGCGAAAAACTCGACTTGGCATTGAGCTGCCGCTGCCGCGCTGAAAGTGGGTCATAGGGTTCCCATTGGTAAAAGAAAGGCACCCACATAG
Source organism: Stenurella melanura (assembly GCA_963583905.1). Taxonomy (NCBI): domain Eukaryota; kingdom Metazoa; phylum Arthropoda; class Insecta; order Coleoptera; family Cerambycidae; genus Stenurella; species Stenurella melanura. Next base: position 180,484,215 of record OY757310.1, read on the forward strand.
AAATTTGCGGCAGCTCTTGGCCCTTCCCTTCCATGGTCGGAAAACTCTTTTTTCCGCGGAAAACTCGACTTGTCGTTTACCAACCGCGCTGAAAATAGGTCAAAAGGTAGCTATTGTTAAAAGAAAAGCATCCACAGAGAAAAAATCGTCGCAGCTCGTGGCCCTTCCCTTCCACGGCCGGAAAACTCCTCTCCACGGAAAACTCGACTTGGCGTTGAGCTGCCGCGCTGAAAGTGGGTCAAGGGATACCTATTCTTAAAAGAAAAGCATCCGCAGAGAGAAAATCGTGACAACTCTTGGCCCTTCCCTTCCACGGTCGGAAAACTTTTTTCCCCTGGAAAACTCGACTTGGCGTTGAGCTGCCGCGCTGAAAATAGGTCAAAAGTTACCTATTGTTAAAAGAAAAGCATCCACAGAGCGAAAATCGCGGCAGCTCTTGGCCCTTCCATTCCACGGTCGGAAAACTCTTTCCCGCGGAAAACTCGGCTTGGAATTGAGCTGCCGCGTTGGAAATTGGAAGGCGGTTAGTTTACACTGAATCATGATGATTGTCACAACCCAAATCGCGGCAGCTCTTTGCATGTGCATTTCAGAGCCGGAAAATTTTTTCACATCGGAAAATTCGATCCGGCAACGAGCTGCCGCTTTCCATCCCAGACTTCTACTCCTTAAAACAAGATAATCTTCGCCAGCGGTGGCGTGGCTGCTCTTTACGTTGCCGTTTCAGACCTACTGTGAATCTGGGGTGCTAACTCTGGGTGCCAACTTTATGTTCATATTTTTTCGGAGCTTTTCAAGTGAGATATCGGGGAAGTCCGAGGACTTCGCTCCTCGAGCGACACGGCCCAGCTTTCAGGGCCATTCCTGCCAAACGAAAGCTAGCAAAAATCTGGAAAAGTTCAGGAGTAGAATTTTTACCGATTCCCGAGGCTACATCTCGAAAACGAAACGAGATACAGAGCTGCGGTTTACGTCATTCGATTTCTCTCGCCTTCCTTCATACCTCTGAATTTTTTGAGATTTTTTTCTACGTATCTAGAAATTTCAGAGGTACGTAGGAACGTGAGAGAAATCGAACAGAATAAACCGCAGCTCGGTACCTCGTTTCGTTTTCGAGATGTAGCCTCGGAAAGGGTTAAAAAAATCGATTTCCATCTTCCGGTGAGTTCCAGCGGCCATATCTCGAAAACCAAGGCATGCCCCGACCTCCTATTTGCGCCAGTAGATTTTTCACGTCTCGCTATGTATCACTGAATTTTTAAAAGATTTTTGTTAGCTTTCGTTTTGCAGAAATGGTCCTCGAAGCTGGGCCGTTTCGCTCGAGAAGCGAAATCCTCGGACCTCTCACTTTGGCAGCCGATATATCACTTAAAAAGCGCCGAAAAAATATTGTGCCCCACATCCTCGGATTGAAAATTTAATTTACAATCGATCTAGTACCAAAAAGAGGGTGGTCATTTTTGTTCAGACAAAATTACAGCGATTTATGTGTCGAAATCGCTTGAATTATGAGTTTATGTCCAAATTCTGATGTCATGGGCTTAAATAGACCCCGGATTCGAATTCAGCAACCCTCAAAACATATAGAAAACATGGTCAGACCCCCAGGCCTGCAAAAATTTTTTTTTTGTGTTGCTGTGTAATGAGCAGAACTGCCTCGCCGCGGTGACCAGAATTTTGACTGGTAGCTATTTGTCATTATTTTGGTCTTTGTAACTCGGCGCATCGGTCAAAAAGCCAGTTCTCATTTTTTCCTCATCTTATTTACTTCCCTCGACAGAGTTCTAGTTGGGGTGTGGTAGACAGTGCACGTGTTTTTTAGTGCTGCCAGGGAAAATACGAATAACGCTGGTTAAAACTTCATTAAACTCGATAAATATAAGTCAGTGGTAGATTAAAAAATTCTGCGTAAAATGAGGTGTAGTGGTGGAGGAGCAAAGCACGCATCGAATTAATAATAACAATTGAAAATTAGTGATGCGGGTTTGCTGGTGGTCCTTAAAAACTAAACAGAAAGTGTCGGTATTAGTGGTATAGCTGGAAGGTCGTAAAATTTATACTACCTGCGACCCTTTTCTTCAAGTGCATGAAAATCAACATAAACAGCCAGCCAGCCAGATGTGAATGAAGGGAGATAAGTTTTTGTTTGTTTGTTTATTGTAGCATTAGTATTGGTTTATTTATTTATCTCTTTATTCAAATTTAAATAAGAAATGGAGATCAAAGTTGAAAAGGTATTACATAATATATAGGTAATAAACATAATATATAGATGATGAAATGGAAAAACTACCCGAAATTGAAACCAATTGTTCCAAGGAAACGACATACAGGGTGAGCAAACTATCCCTTCGGACCTCTTTTTCTCATAACGAGCAAGAAAATATTGCTACCGCGTGATATAGCCCTCCCCAGGAACTCCACCGTAAATGGATATTTACCTGGGGAGCAATTAATAAGTGAAAACAAAAAGAAAAACAAAAATAAAATAAAAAATGAAAGCGGCCAGATTCAGAAACAGATGAAACAGAAAACTTAGAAAAAGAAAAATAAGGAAATGACGATAGATGTAAACTTAAAAGAATCATGGAAACTGAAAACAAGCGTCTCGCAAACACCTGCACACCCCAGCTGATGATGACAAATGGAAACTTAATAGAATCATGGAAACTTAAAAAAAGCGTCTCACGAACACCTAACATTCCCATCCTATATTCCCACCCCATGCATCATGCGGCTCTCGCTGCTGACAACAAGCATGTCCAACGTTCAACCCGGCGTATGCAGCCGGTCCGGCTGTATATAAAACATCCGAGACCTGGTTCCGGTACGCGGTTTGGCCGTCCGTTGGGCGTATTCGACGGACGACCAAGCTGCGTGTTGGAACGAACCTCCATGGATGCCCGGAATCGGCAGCAATGCCCACCATACGCTGGCAAATCAATCAATCAATCTTATTTACTTCCCTCGACAAGATGACAAAGGGAACTGCCTCGCTGTGAAGACCGAGATGAACGGTTTATCTTTAATGTTCAAAGCTCGCTTTGAACCCTTTAGGACAGGTAAAACGCTCCGCCACCCGGGACTTTTCTCCTCAGCTATCCCAGAACTGATGAGAAACGCTGGAATTATCTTCGCTAAAGTAACTCGAAAATCTTGGTAGCGGGCTGCCGTACTATTACCCAAGTCCAAAATTTACAAATAAATATATCCTTTCGGGGATTCTAAATTATTTTGTGTAGTCGGTTGTTACCATCATTTCTCACTGTTATTTGGAGTTGGAAACGCGTCCTCGAAGTGTGTTCCTCTCGCCATGTGTGGTTACGCAAACCTAACCCGTTTTGTATACAACTGATGTTTAAATAGATGAATGTTTACTTTATGTACACGTATTGCATATGTTTAACAAATAATTCAAATATCAAGAAATGTTCAGTGCAAATATATAGTCATTATGTTTAGTATAAAGGGCCACAATGCAAAAATGTCATATCTTGGCTCCCAATTGGTGTAGATACATTTCTTTTTTAATTGTTCGTTTGTTTGTGTACATTTAATATACAGTTTGTAATTAGTTTGATGTCATTAAAAAAACTGGAGGTAGGGAACGACAAGACAAACAAAAAAAACCTTATATAACATGGGGTCTAAAGCTCATAGTTTTGGAGAAAATAAATAAATAAAAATTTCGCAAATTTTCAATAAAAATTTTTGAGCACTGCTGGAATATTGAGGTAGGTTTAGATCTAGACCTGATCTGAAGAAAGCTATACTCTAACTCTCCCTTGTGCAATATTTTAGTTACTGTCGGTGTTTAGTTATGTACACACGTCCAACCCCGTTCGATGTTTTTGTTATTTTTGAATTTCGCGTCATTATGTATTTACAGTTAAGATTTATTTTATTGACTTACCGTTCAAGTTGTCAAATTCTTGATTACATACAGGCACAACTTACTTGTTCGTTCTTTTTGTATTCCTTTTTGGCTTTTGTACCAAGTTTTTATTTTATTTTTCTTTATTGACAACGTTAGTTGATAGTTTAGTGTTTAGTGTTGAACGAAGTGCGTATGTACTTAATTCGACGTACCGAACTGTGTATTGATACAGATGCAGAGATTTTGAATCATTTAAGTAGGTAGTAAGCTTTTAACCCCGGACACTTATTTATGTTACAAATGTTAATAAACCACATTTAAATTTTCTAAATTATAAACAATCCAATATTTTGTTCCAAATTAAAAAACACACATGTAAAGAAATGCTCGGTTTAAACCTTTATGGCCATTATTTGCTTGCAATTGTGCACGAAGAGAGAACGAATTATTTAACTCTTTATACTTGCCTCAGTTCAGTTGAGGCGGTACATCAAAGGCGGTCGATGATCTTTTGACACCGCGTGTGCCGGCCAGCACTTTTTTATGACAATTTAAAAGTTGTATAACTGGGAAGTACAAATCCATAGACCAAGAAAAGCAGTGGTTCTCAATAGTTGTCTACCATAATATTAAATATGTTAACCTAGATCAGTGTTTTTCAAAGTGCCCCTAGAGGGAAAAGTCATAAAGGTGTTTTGTTTGTCTAGTCGGTCCCCATTACCAGTTTTTTTAATGACATGAAACTGATTACATCCTCTATACTAATAATTTTTATTTTTGTGCAAAATATTGATAAGTGAAATGTTTTTTTTAATGATTTAAATAAAAATTAAAATTTATTTTTGTGAGATATTAAATCTCAGAAAAATACATAAAAAACTGTAATCTGATAAAAAAAATGTTGTACTACCTGATGCCCCCTAAACAATTGAATTACAGTTTATCTCGCATTTCTCGTAAACCATAAGTGTTATTGTAAATATAGGTCATATAAAGCTTGTAGATCATGCAATTATTATTAAAAATATTTCAATACTTTTTTCCTAGGAATCATCATTCATGAGATATCGTGATTTCAAACATTGAAAATGCTAATATGTACTTATACGCGATCTGTATACGTCATCGGACGTTCAATATAAGTAAAAATATGGAAATATTGGTTCGTGTGTAACTCACACACACTAAAATACATACAAATTATACGATTCTGATTATGCTATTATTTAAACAAAAGCTTTCCACCACACCGATTTAATACAAAAATGTTTCCTACACGTCTTCTACTTCCAGCAAAGGAACTGCTATAGTAAGACAATTCCTCTTTAGATAATTTAGACCCTTATTCTTCTTCCAGTAAAAGCATATTTCATGTTAAATGCACATCGCTCAGTAAACAATCAGTTTCCCTCAAGCTTCCATTTTCGATAACAAATCTCACCAATCAAGAAAGAACATGACAGGGCTTGTCGCTGACCATATCATAATTGTTAAGTGACCGTGGCACTTCATCTGTTTGTTTTATTGCCTTCTTGATTCTCCGGAGCAGCAGCGTCGGCAGTTTCACGTTTTACACGGACACCAGAAAATCGAAATTGACGAAGGGGATAAAATCGTGATCTTTTTTAATACATCTCGTGTTTCTCCAGGCAGCGATGCGCCGCGCTAGTCAAACTGTCGGTCAATTCCGGTAGCTAAAAGGGTCAGTCCATCCATCGAGCTGACTTGTTATCTAGCGGATATGCTGCGGTTTCCCTTGACAGAGTGTTTCTACCTACAGCAGGAGGACCCGCACCCGCTTCGGTGAAGATTTATTTGAATTTGCGATGTCGGTAAATTGGTAAAAGGAAATTGCTGGATTATAACTATGATTTTAAATCACTAATAAATAATTCGATATAGGCAGCGGTGAACTGCTTGAGAGAAAATTATACGAAATGAACCAATTCAACTAGTGGCAGTATAAAGCGTTATCAAATCTGAGGCTTTGATAGATATTCCCCTTGGGAACGTACAAGTTTCGGCTGGAAATTAGGTCAAGATGCCGCAATAAATTGATTGCGGTACACTAATTTATTTGCGACAATTATCAAAAATAAATAACTAACTCCAAGCGGGACAAAGCTGTATTATAGGGTTGAACTGAAACTGAAAATTTATTCATTTACTTGTAGAACACGATGAGAGTTTACAAAATTAAAGTTAACCGACAATGGGCTTGTTCAGCATTTTTTTTTTATTTCATAAATCGAAAGTGCAAGTACAAATTAATGGATCTACAAAAAATCAGAATCTTATTCGCACGTTTAGTATCTTAAAAACCATTACAAATTTCCATCTCGCGAAAATGGGGCGTGGCCAGGCGCTACGTCACTATACGCATAGACTCGGCGATCTCAATAGACTTGATGCTCCTTATTGGTTATAATTATAAGTGTTTTCGAAGTATTGTTTGTTTTGCTTACTACTTGACAGTAGGGGAGTACAATTTGGTGAAATGTCAAAAAATTACAATTTTCTCTCGCTCCTGCCAGAACGAATTTTCGATTTCGACCCTGCAATTTATGATTATAATTCATCGCCGACCTTCTCCTTTCCGTAGACACATAGAACGAACTTCCACTCGACGTATTTATTTAGTTACCAGCGTTTAAAAATTCCATGTTTTTCGACTTTTCAGGTTAAATTTGAAATGTTCCAGAAAGCCATTTTTCTTACGTCACTGCGTATAGTGACGTCACAAATGAGCGCTCGGTTTTTGCAACTATTACCAATTTCAACTCCTTATATCTCGAGAACGGAAAAAGTTAATAATACGAAATTTTAAGTGTATAATGAGAATATCGAGTACTATATGAAAAAGTATAAAAACCATATAAAAAGAATATCATGGAACAAGCCCATTGTTGTTTCATAGTTTCTATGCCATTCGAAACGTTCTATATTGAAAAAAAAAAAAAACAGAAACAAGCGTGACTTCTCCATCCCCCAGTAAGAAACAATAATGTAGTTACGGACACGGAGTTAATGGTCCTCATGAGCGCAGCGTAGCTTAGATTATGTTGTTAAATGAGAAGCAAAACCAACAAAGGTTGGAAATGCCGATGTGGAGCAGTAACTCCAAAACACGTGTCCGTGGCGGCATTCTTGTTTACTACTGGGTGGGTATAGCAGTCATTAATAATAATAATAATAATAATAATAATAATAATAATAATAATAATAATGCTTTATTTATCCAAGAGATCATACAATGATATAGGATACGTCAAATACATTTCCAGAATAAGATAAACATATTAATACATTAAGAATTCATCTATCGAGTAGAATGCATTTTTTAACAGGAACTTTTTTAATCCCGACAAAAACTTGTTTACACTGGGTATAGTTTTTCAACGGCTAACTTATTGTAAAGTGTACATCCCATGTAATATGGTTTTCTTTTATATAATTCAAGTGTATATCGTATTGCAAATTCTTGAATATTTTTTGTACCTACGGCAACAGTAATATCATCAGCAAAAGAGCAATAAAATTCATTTACATAATTATCTAAGTCGTTAATGTAAAGGAGAAAAAGGAGCCGTCCCAAAACACTATCTTGGGGTACCCAATATCTATTGTTTTAGTTTCTGACCTCGAACCTAAGAAATCAACATACTGCTGTCTCTTGGATAAGTAAGATTTTAATAAAATTTTGCATTTCCCTCGTATCCCATATTTTTCAATAGTATCCAAGAGAATTTCGCGATTAACACAATCAAATGCCTTTGAAAGGTCAATAAACAGTGCCATAACCTCATGACCTTTGTCAAGATTTTCATAAATATAGTCCAGAAAACTTACTAAAGCTGATATGGTCGATCTATTCACTCTACAGCCATGCTGATCTATTGAGAGGACTGAGTTAGTATTTAAAAATTCAGATATTCTTATTGTGATTAGTTTTTCAATTACCTTTGAAAAAACGGATAAAACTGCTATTGGTCTATAATTACAGAGCTGTGTACGGTCACCTTTTTTAAACAATGGAATTACTTTGGATAATTTTAAAAGATCTGGAAAAATGCCATCTGAAAAACATTGATTTATGACATCGGTTAATGGTATAGCCAATTCTCTGGAACAATTTTTAACAATTTTAACCGGAAAATAATCAGAACCGGAAGAATTAGAATTTTTTAAACTGTTGATTATATTTATAACCTCGGACGTAATAGTGGGTTTTAAATGAATTTATAATAATGCGCGTATGGGTGCTATTCCTATGATTAAGTATATTATTGTTTGGTATTGCTAATGATTTAGTTATATTTAAAAAATATGAATTGAATTCGTTGGCGATCACTATTTTATCTGTAGTTAGTTCATTATTTATTGATATATCAGGACTGTAATTATTTTTTCCCCTTTTCAATGATTAATTAATTATATTCCAAGCAGCCTTCGATTTGTTCGAGGAGTTTATTATAATATTGTCAAAGTACATTTTTATCTTAATCCGATCCCGTCAAGACTTTTTACAAAAAAGGACGGTAAAGTGCGAGTAACACTCGTGTCCTGAGGGTTCTGTACCGTTATGAAGGGTGACTTAATTTTGGGGTTTCCTTCATGTACGTCGTATGAAGGAAATCCCACATTAAGTTTGTCAAGTAATAATTCCACATAGAATTAGAAATTAACGATTTTCTGATTTTTTCCTTTACGTATGCTTCATGCCAAATTGCAGTACCACATAGGTTTTGGTGAGTCAGTCAGTGAGTTAGTCTGTTAGTATGGAGATACACTTCGAAAGGCTATATCTTCTTATTGCATTGAGTTAGAAACTTGAATTCTTTATGGGACTATGAAGCTGTAGACTTTAGTATTTGATCTTAATTTCAACTCGACATCTCTAACCTGAGAAAAGGGGTCTTGACGGACGAACAGAAAGACAGACAGACGAATACAAAAGTGAAGGTGTGAAAACAGCAACGGTTTACCAGCAACGGTTTTTAAAAATGATGTCTATTGAATCTCATTACGTAAGTCTATTGAGAAGTACACTAGTAGTTAGTGTAGTGGCATGAGAACATTTTCCGCCCCATACTAAGGGTGCAGGCCACCTCCAAATATAAGAAAAATAATTTCTCCAATGTGTGATGATGTCTGTTGAATGTTATTATGTAAGTCTATTGGAAGGGACACTAGCAGTTAGACAAATAGCATGAAACAATTTGCCGCCCCGTACCGAGGGTGCGGGCCACCCCCAAAATACAAAAAAATAATTTCTCCATTATTTGCTGATGTCTGTTGCATTTTCTTACGTGATTCTGTTAAGAGGGACACTAGTAGTTGGATGAAACAATTTGCTGCCCCGTACCAAGAGTGCAGGCCACCCCCAAAATACAAAATAAATAATTTCTCCATTGTTTTACGTCTGTTGAATTTTATTACGTATGTCTATTGGGAGGGACACTAGCAGTTAGAGAAGTAGCATGAAAAAATTTGCCGCCCCGTACCAAGGGTGCTGGCGACCCCCAAAATACAATTAGTCAAGCTTTCTTTTTTACGATGAGCAATCTTTTTATATCTTCAACGGTTAACGAGTTATCAGTAAAATAAGGCTATTTTCATCGGAGGGATGGTTTTTGAGGGGGTTGCGCGGCACCCCTAAAACTGATTTTTGTTGAGACAAGTGTTGTCTCTCTAAGTTTGCTAGGAAGCACTCAAATGGTGTATGCCGAAAAGGTACTTTAATGAACTCTCAAAAACTACATTATTAAGTTTTTTTCAAAGCATCATCAATTAGCAACACACGCGGCAATCTCCAACATTGTTTTTGAAACCATTTACCTACGTGCCTACAAACTGTATTATTTTATTAGCAAACCATGACAATGTGTCAAAGGGTAATTCTGTTATTGATTTTAACTGCCAAAATCTGTGCGATTTAAACGTCAACATCATTTACAATATTGACAGTGAAAACGAGATTTCTTTGACACCGCCACAGATAACGGAAGCTGCAGAAATCGTCTCATTAAATTTGTTGCCCAAAAAATTATATGTGATGACATATGAATCTTAAATTGGAGAAATGAAATGAAAACGAATTAAATAAATATTTAATAGTCGCGGACAAAGTATAGTATTCTACTCACATATAATGGCTATTATATGCTCGCTGAATAATATACTATTATTTTTAATAAAAATAACATAATATCTAAAAAAAAAAAGGTTGACAGCCAAACTAATACCGGAGACGGAGAGTGATACATTTTAGATATCTTTATATGACTGTTTGGATGAGTGGCAAGCGCGCTTGACTCTCAGCCAGGAGTTCTGGGTTCGATTCCCGGTCGTGGCACTGGGATTTTTTCCGAAAGAAATTAATCCTAGTATACTCGGATATTGAATGTGTGTCCCTTGTCTCTAAATGTGTAGCCCTCTCCCGCACAAGGCTCTGTCAGAGCTTTCAGGGATAAAGGGGGTTGTATTACCTGTGGTGTTTATTATTATTATTATTATTATTATTATCATGTTAGCAATAAATTAACGATTTTGCCCTATCTTGCTCAGGAACGAGTTGGTAAAAGAAAAACAAAACCGTCCATTTCGTGTTTAGTAAGACTATGTGGGTTTGACATGCTTCTACTCCGAAAATTATTTCTTCGGGAAGCCGCACACCAATAAAACATGAAACATGAAATAGGAAACTAGAAGAGTATAATGGTTAGCTTGTTTGTTTCTTTATTTCGTTTTTTAATAATAAAAATCTAGTAAGAGCGACTGTCATGACGTACGAACTACTATCACTCAACTCCGTTGCAAGCTATTGAAAAATATTCACAATTCATAATTACTTGTCGGTTTCATATGCCATATCTCGCATTTCTTTGGCGTGCGGCTTCCCTTCGAGAACCCAGCAGCGACTTTTAGATGCCTTTTTACTATGTTAAAAATATAAAACCGGCAAACGTAGAACAAAATGCAAAGTACTACATAACAGCATTCTGTATATTATGTTACATTTCAACTAGTGCGTCATTCATTAAAATTCAGTGACAAAGTACTAAATTTAATTATCCCATTACACTGTTCATCATCATTAAACGAGAATGCTACATTTTCCGGAAGCACTATAATCACAATAAAAGGAGTTTTCCAACTAGATTGAAAACTTTATTTATGCCTACAAGCAAGTTAATGCCTACGAACGAAGTAGTATGCAAATTATATTATATTGCTTCTAGTTTGCTCCCTTCAAATTGCACACTAGCTGTATGTATATTATGATTATTCTCAAAGTTAAAATGATGCATCGTGGCGGGAGAAAGTGGGAAATTACGAGTGTTTGGAGGAAATTGTGCGTAATATGAATTATTTATATGAAATATTAGAAAAAAAGATAATAATTTTTGTGGCTGCAACATTACAGGAATATTGCAAGGCAAAATATCTTATAAAAAGTTAAAATCAATGTGCAACTTTAGGTTTTTAAGGTTGTTGAATCCAGATCTCACATCAAATAGACGATTTTAATAGTTGGCAGCTGTCAACTGGATGTCAAATGGCAATAGTAATTGCTGTACATATATAAATTTTTGCGAGTTTTCCACCCTTTAGGAAACACCCTGTATAAATCCATTGGTTCTAAATAATTTTAACAACGGGTAAACCACTAACACTTTATTTAATAATTTACTGATTATACAAAACTTCTTATTTAACCAAAATAACCTATACACTTTGTTTACTTTATATTTAACCTCACTTTACGCTTTTCAGCTTCTTCACTTTTATAAAACTTCCCATCTTCCGCCGGTAATCGCGCCTTATATACTCTGAAATTGCCTCCCACACTCATCCAGGAGCACACAATCGAGAATCTTCTCCTACCACACTCTAGAAAACTCTATCTCTTTCTACAAGTTTCCAGTCACTATTAGGCATAGGGCATAGGCAATATTAAAGTGTAGTGTTTAAGTTTTTTGATGTTTGTGAAAACTACTTGATATTAATTAGCTTCCCTTATGCTGCGAATTTTTCCTGCAACTTTGCATAAGGTATTAGAATTATTTCAATGCCGTCCTGTATATCAGTAAATGTTACATTACTTCGCGCTCTCTGCTTACACAGCCTGAATATTTAATTATACCTGCCTAATCCATTTAAGTACTAATGTAGACTGAATTGACTCTATTTTAGTCTGCAATAATTACGATGGTTGTATAGAATTGAAGACAAATGTATATAATTAAATAAGTAATGAGTCTTTTAAGTTCTACAATACAGTAAGCAGCAAGCAAAATTGCCAATTTGATTTTGTATTTGCTTTTAATTATACGAATAATTGAAATACATATACCGTATTCAGCACATTTATTAAGAGCTGTATTTAAATTGGTTTCCAATAAAAAAGGAATGCATTTTCTTAAAGAAAAGATGAAATCATGGAAATAAGTTTCCATAATTTTAAAATCCAGCAGGCACTAAATCCTGAGATTTCCGGCCGTTGGGTTTCTCTACTTCCAATATATTTCTTAGGAAATCATCCAATCATTGTCTAACAACATAATGAGGAATGGCTCCGACTTGGCCAAAATAAAACTGTGCTTATCAAACATCTTGTCTTCTTCCTCATCGTTATGTTTATCTAGTAATTGGTTGATGAGCCATTCTCAAATTATCTCGTTCTGTGTAAACCAGCTCACACACTGAACTTCTCAGGAATCTGTGCAGACCTCCCGATATACAGGCAAGTAGGTAGCGAATCAGACTATCCCCACCACTCTACTTTGAGGTCATGCTCCCAGACAAGCAGAAATCAATATTTCTCCAGTAAAACTATAGATGACAGACTATAGACCTGTTGGAAGCTGTACCAGGAAAAGTACATACCAGTAAAAAATAGTACCAGTAAAAGTATAGCCCTGTAAAAGACTTTACTGGCAAAAGGTGTTCTCTAAAAGTCAGTACCTGTAAGAAGTAGTAAAAGTAAAAGTCTAGACCTGCAAAAATCTGTATCAGGAAAGGTAGAGACCTCCAAAAAATTGTACCAGAAAAAGTATCCACTTGTAAAAAGTAGCACCATTAGAACTGCAGACCTATAAATAAACCCGTAGAAAAGCGTGAATAGCAGTGAAGATTAGTGGCTCAATGCTGTTTTCTGATTGGCAGGAGGCGAGGCTTCAGACTGGGGTAGTGGGGGTAGTCTGAATAGGCATTAAGTCTACTCATGTGCACTATTATTGTTCCAATATGTATATTTAAGTCTGTTAACAAAAGTATTTCAGGAAATGGTTTAATTATCGCCGAACCAAATATTTCTTACCAAATCGTGTATTATTATTTTTCACCCTTTTTCTTTTCATCCTTCACAGCTTAGATTCTAACTTAGGAAAGATAACCAATCACTGGCCACTAGACATGTTGTGCCACTAAACAGCGGTCTAGTCCACTAAGAAATGAATATTAACACAGGCTGAGTCTCAAACTTTAAACTACAATAAAAAAAAACACTATTTCTTTAGTAGTTTTCTATTCTAAGAACGTCAAAAAAAAATCTATATAATTATTCAGTTATGATTAAAAGATACACAATTGATTTTAATCCACAAATGTTGTTTTCTACCCCGAAATGGACACATTTTGAACAGTAAATGGGTAATATTGTTGATACGATACACTTCTGTAGTTTCTTTTATAGCTTTTTATATCGTTATGGGCACTTTAATTAGAGGAAATATTAAGTTGTCCATTTTTGTAATCTGGTGTCGATGGTAGCATATTGTGGCTAGTGCCCTTTTTTATAAAGCACATAAAAATGTTGGGAAATTAAATGTAACAAGAAACGTTTATTATGTAATTGAGATGTTTTAATATCATACTCAATCAATGAATATTTCAACCTGTAGATTGTCATTACAATCTATACACACCAACTGACGGAAACATAAGGCAATTTTCAATAGTAATTTTAGAACTTGATAAAAGTTCAGATCAATCTGAAAGTGGTACTATATGTTACGGTAGAATCTTCGTTTTTTTCAAAAAGCTATAATTCAATTCGATTTCTTACCGAATCAACCAATTCAAAAATAATTTTATCAGGGAAACTGAGCGCTGGCGTACTGTGCGAGAATAGAGCACACAGCCAGCGGGTTCTGCAACAGAGAAAAATGGCTGAAATAAAAGGAGCAGCTTGTTTAAATCCCTACAGTATTGGTAATAACTGATTTTATCTATGAACGATAAATAAAATAGGCTTCATTATTCACATTTGACAGCACAAATTTGACGCTCATGATGAGCTATATGTAATATCACTCTATAAGTCATCTCCGATGACAACGAGTAACAAAATACTTTACCCCCGAATTTCATATATGTATATTTTTCAACGATGTGTTGTAGAAATGAAAAACGAACATTTTTTGTAAGTACTTCCCTATGGCTAATTGCAACCATTTTCGTTTTATATAAATAAATAAGTGTCAAATTCAAGAATAAACTTAAAATACGAGGTTCCCTCAAATAATTCATTAGAAAAATTTATAATAGGTGTTCGACGTGTGGCCCATTTTGATTGACACACGTCTTTATGCAATTTTGAAATGGGGTCATTTAGTGGGATCATTTCTTCCAATCCATTGAAATGAGTAAATAGTATTTAACAGGTCATTTAGTGTAATGTTTCTTTGTTCATTTTTTTGCCGTTTTCGTTATTCGACAAGCAATAAAACCTCAGTTTGGTATAAATTGTCGTGTATAATGGAGCATTTATCACACTTATCGGTCGTTAGTTACAATTCGTATCCCAACTAGCACCAAAGTGACAGTAACTGAGATAGGAACTTCGTATGAGTAACCATTACGTAATTGCGACTAAATTTACGACTTTGGTGTAAAAATAACTTCATTTGACAAGTCTACAGTCCCTGCCTCGTAGTTTCTACCACTAATGATTACTTTATAGTTATGCAATTTCTACGTAGCTTCCGTGGTACATGGGAACGTGGTAGCTACCAGTGGGACGACTTTCGGGTTTTCAGAACTTGAAGGCGGTAAACTATAGTAGCAGCAACTAACTCGCATCACTGAAATGTGGCTTCAAAGTTGCAATCACCTTCAAGTAGCTTTAATAGTTGCCGCGACGTTCTGGGAACCTTCACTATTTCTTTAAAGTAGTGGAACTTGTAAGTAATATTCATAGGTGTTAATGACGTTACTGCTACCTACAGAACTGTGTACGGCTACTACAAAGTGCACATCACCTCTGTAATTTACCATGAAGTAAATTTCGCCATCTAGTTCCCAATGTTGACCATAGATAAAGTTAATGCAATAAACCTAACCTATGTAATATGTTTACCAAACCTAGACTAGAATTATATGCTGCTATATTATGCTATGCAACATTTTATGTTCAAAATAAGGCAACAAAATTTAATATTTCAACACAGTTTTATTACACCTATCTTTTTTTCTATGTTATCTATCACTGTAATAGTATATTATACCAACAAGGTTTATGTTTATTAAGTCTTTGATATATGGCTGCATACAAGTAAATTGCGACAGCTGATAGGTTTTTCAATGTGAAGTTAGGTAAATGATAAACAGCAAAAGCTAGGAACGCGTTCAGTCTAGACCTCAACGTACGGCTAACACGTACGTTCCGAATCAATATCGGGAAAAATGTAACCATGAAGTGGCAGCGGCAACTTTGAAGAGGTAATTTGTGGTAGTCACAACTTTGCTACGACTTTAAAGTGATGCTACAGTTCCATTCGCAGATTTGTGGTAAATATAACTTTAAAGTTACGTATTTGCAGTTTTCGTCACTATCGCCAAGTAGCAATTACTTTCAAGTAGCATTTCTTGGTGAAAACGACCTTAAAGTCACATTTTCTGACATACGCCATGTTGATGGCCAAAATTATCGACGCCATTGTTATAACACATGAGCCACAATTTCACAATTGACTAATAAATTAAATGTATCGCCATTTCTTCACCAAATACAAGAAATGAATACATAAAAAGTAATGTTAAGTTCCGAAGAACAATAAAAACTAGGTTTCGGTATCTAGTGTGTCATATTCTCGCATGACATTACATATTTTAAAAACAATATTTTCATTAAAAAATGCAAATTTTAAAGGCGCGTGGTTAGATTCGGACATTTTATCATTATGTTTGTCAGTAAAATTGCATTCGTTTTAATTGTGACCCTTAGACCATTGGAAAATAGCACAAGTTTTGCTGTCTAATATTACCTTCTGATATTCTATTAAATTTCTGAGTTAGGGAAATGAACAAGAACAAGAATCGTTTGTAAGAATGAAACATAAATATAATAAAATTGGTTGCAAGACAAAGAAGGGGCAACATCGATTTGAAAGAGTAGGGTGTGGTAAAGTTGTTTGAAAGTTGCGGCGTCTACGCAGCCAGGTCGCCGCTCCGGAGCAACAACGTCTTTGGAACGTAGCCAGACAAGTTCCAGGAACGTGGCTGGAACGTTATCATCACCAAAAAATATTCCCCATTTTGGTCATAAACACGTATTAGGAACGTTCCTATTACGTGCCTGTGAGTAGTACCAAAACACTTTAAAGTGCCTACAATAGTCATTGCTACGTTCCTACGACTAATTGTGCTAGTTGGGATTGAATTTAAAATATTTGGAATTTTACAATATTAATTTTAATGAAACGGAACTTGTAGACACGGCTTTTTTTTTGGGCGAGTCAGACAGAAATTGTTTACTGGCCAATAGAATTTATCATCAACGTTATCCTGAAAGAAGGATTCCTGATGTTAGCAGCTTCCAAAACCTTCTCGATAGATTTCTGGAAACTGGAAATGTCGAATATGATAAAAGTGAAAGAATAAAACGTGTTGTGAACGAAGAAAATTAGTGTTCTGTAGTGCTGGCAACGGTTGAGAATCCCCATGTTAGTCAAAGAGAAGTGAGCTCATTAGTAGGAATAAGTATACGGTCTGTGGGTCGAATCTTAAAAACAAATAAGTTGCATGCATATCATATTCAAATGCACCGGGAATTATCTGATGACAATTTTCAAAAGCACCTACAATTTTGTAATTGGGCCAGAGGTAAAATTCAAGATGATGTCAACTTCTTCGATAACGTTTTATTCACTGATAAAGCAACTCTTCATAAAAATGGACTTGTTAACAGGCACAATTTCCATTATTATGCTTCGGAAAATCCTCACTTTCCTATGCAAGTTGATAACCAACACATATGGTCTATAAACGTTTGGGGAGTAATTAATTATTGGAGAACATGTAATAGGGCCACATTTCTTTGATGGTACATTGACTGGAGCTATTTATCTTCATTTTTTGGAAAACTATCTGCCACAATTATTGGTAAATCTCCCTGAAAGAATTCGAAATAGGATACGGTTTCAGCAAAATGGTGCTTCACCACATTATTTAAATGCAGTTAGAGACCACTTAAATAATACCTACCCTCATCGATGGATTGGAAGAAATGGACCCACTAAATGGCCTGCTAGATCCCCAGATCTCACAAAAATGGTCTTTTTTATCTAGCTTACTTGCAATTTTTTTAAAAATTTCTAGCTATCGTATTTGTTAGCATCAAATTACTGACAGTAGTTGGATACGCTTCGATTAAACGTTATTGAAAATTTAGATAATAAGCTAAAATGAATAAGGAATCTCACTGATGGTTTATTGGAGACTTGGCATTCATAAATTTACTATACTATACTCGTCAAGTTCTTTCTGAATGTATAAAAATAAAAAAATATTAGGTGAGTCTATTTCGATGGAAAGTATGTTTGTAGATGATATACAGGCCTCAAGGTTCCATTAACTTTCATCGTAAAATTCACTCATTTAGATTACCTTGAATTAAAATTCCAAGTACAAAATTTCGATAATATTTTTAGTTCATGCGACCAACAGTTGACTGTTCGCCATTATCCAGCCATCCTGATTTACGGGAAAACAATAAACGTTTAATTATCCCCTGCATGGCATTTACGTATTCGAACAGAACTAAAATGAACATTTCATTTCATTAGTTTCACCACAGGGGCTGCTTTTTAATTAGATTAAATTGAATTACATAATTTCTTGTAATGAACGAAAAACAAAAACCGTGTAAATTTCAATTATATTACTAAATAAAGTAATTGTTTGAAGCACATTGTGCATTATATGTACAGAGCATATGTTTTAATTAAACTTACATGTCACGTATGTGTTTTCCTGTTGTTTAGTAACCCTTTTAAGAGATGTTCAGTTTATTTTAATTAGAGCAACATGATTTTCTCGTTTTTGGTGCTGTGTTGAATAATATTTTTAATTAATGTATTATAGTACGGGTGCCCATCGACAAAAGTAGATCAGGCACCGCAGTTGCCACTGCTTTGTGGAAATGTTGTAGGCATCTGTAGGTACCAACCCCCCACCCCCCCAACGGCAAGTCACGTGACCACGCCCTCTTCGAGAGAGAGAGGCAAACAACAAAGGGCCGCTTAAAAGTTGCCCGAAAAAACTCAGACACATTTTTTGGGCAAAAATAATCATCTTTTGTCTCTTGGTGTTTTTTTCCAAAGTGTTTCCTTCTCCCGAAAAAAAATAACGGAAAAGAAAATTAGATTCTTTGTAATTTTTTTATGGGAGAAGGAAGCACTTTAAAGAAAAGCTTTAAGAGGCAAAAGTTGAATTTTTTGGGATTTTTCTGAAGAGATTTAAAACAAAATTAGGGAAATTCTTGGCAGAAATTATTTTTGTCTAAAAAATTCTGAAAGGGGTGTTCTTTTGACAAAAATAATCCACTTTTGGCTCTTGCAGTTTTTCTCTAAAACGCTTTCCTCGCCATAAACTAATTAATCAAAGCCTATGAATTATTTTTTTGCTATTTCGTTCCGGGAGAAGGAAGTACTTTTGGAAAAAACACCAAGAGACAAAAGATGCTTATATTTGCCCAAAAATGTGCCTGAATCTTTTCAGAATTTTTTGGCAATATTTAAGCGGTCCTTTGTTTATTGCCTCTCTCTCGAAGAGGACGCGGTCACGTGACCTACCGTTGGGGGAATTGGTACCTACAGATGCCTACTTCTCCACCAAGCGGCGGCAAATGCGGTGCCCGACCCACTTCTGTCGATGGGCTCCCGTACTAGTACAAATAAGCGTTTTTTAAAAAACATCAAAATCTTGAACATGTGGAAATTTTTTATTTAAATAATCACAAAAAATGTATTCGGATGAAATAGAAGGATCATAATAATATCAATAATATTTAAGAAACACGATGTAATTCAATAATGACTAAAACTTTCAGTAATAGGTATCTTTTATTTCTGCTTTTAGAACAGTAACTCAGGGATTTTACCTAGAAAAATTATTAACAGCAAACCAAGGCATGTGAAAAATCTGAAATTTTCCGTTTAATTCAGTGAACTATTTTCAAAACAAATGACAAACATGCGTCCTCTTCAAAATCGCTGCCAAAATCGTGTGAAGTGAGAGCATCATTATTTCATCGTTCAGTTTAGTTTAGTGTTTAGTTTGTACAAACTAGTGTGGGTAGTTTGTGTTAGTTTACATTGTGGAAGCACGATGGACGGATCTGCCGCTAGTAAAACTGAAAGACAACACCCCGAAAACGACATGGTCGACGTGCGGGCAAGCGAAGCCTCTGCTGATCAGCAGATAGAGGAGATATATGATTCAACAAGCGAGGAAATCATCCGTAATTTCATAGAAACTTAATATGAAAGTCTTCCTGAATTATGGAATTCGTGACTTGATATTTATATGAACAAAGTAAAAAGAAACGCAGTTCTTAGTTGTTAGTGATTAAACCTTCAAAGCTTATTCGAGTGGCTAAGTATCTGAGAGTTAAAGCCAGTCTTTCATTAACTGGTAAACTGTTCGGCAAAACGGTGTTTCTTCGTATTAAAATTGATTCAACCATTCGCAATGATTCATTAAGTCTCTTCGTCCATACGAAGATAAATTTTATAATCATTCACTTCCTTCGTATCACTTATTTCCGTCAATAACACTAGATGTGAATAATTTTCGCGCTCTGTTGACCATTCTTTCATCCAATAACGACGTTTAACATGACGTTTCGTACTTAATGCAATAATTATTTCTATTATGTTTTTTTCTTAAAATCAATTATCTGATCAAATAACATCGGTGTGCTTTCTATCGCCACTTGAAACATAAAATGTTGGAATGACATTATTACTGAACGTGTAAGGTAAGGTGCCTTTAAGGGTTTTAAAAATGTGTAGTAGTATATCCACTAGAGGATACTTTATTGCGTGATAAAACATTTATGCAGCAACTTTTTTTGCAAGACTATCAGTTAATTCATTACCCCCTATTCCCTCGTGCCGTCGCACCCGCATCAAGGTAACCTTAATGTTTTTTGCAGGTTGTTACAGGGATTCTTTGCAGTCCCAGACAATTTCAGATTCAAAGGTGTAAAACCTGAAAGACTCTGATGCTACCTGGCTATCTGAAAATATATAGATCCTTGCCCGTCGAATGCCCTTATACATTTCTGAGCACATAGATCTGCTGCATAGATTTCTACCTGAGAGATGGTTGGGATGGTGTCTAGGGCTCTAGATAGCTTGCAGTTAGGTCCCGCTACGCACCCACAAACCCTGTGTATCAGATGAAAGACTCTTCAACTGCAGTGGTGCGACCCTGCTCGCTTGATGGCTTTCAGTCAGCGTACCCTAGGGATAATTGAATTCCCACTTAGTTAGCAATGCGTCAGTAGTTTTGGTCGTAGACTTCAATCTCTAAAAGCCTGAAGTGGCAAACCAGATGGCTTGATTTAAATGTAAATACCTGCCACAGCGATAGGGTAGTGTTGCTTCCTTTCTCACATACAGATCTAGAGGATATAGGTCTAGCATTCAATCTAAGCAAGAAGTCAAAACAAACGATTTTTATTCGACAACGAAAACATATGGGAGACGACTCATTCCATTCGGAATGCGAATCTCTGAAGGGTAAAATATATGAATAAACATGCCTTCAAAAACTGTAAAAGTTATAAACAAATAAAGTAAACAAAACAGAGAGTTTTAGCCAATTTCTAGAAAAAATTATAGATAGTGTAAATCCTCAAAAGGCTTCTTAAAGAGGACGAAATTCTCGTAAAGAAATTCTCGACTCCCGAAACTCTGTTTATATTTTTAGTGATATTTAATGTTGAAAATAGAGAAATTGGCAAAAGACACTAGAACACTCATATTTATTAACTTAATTTGTTTTTAAATTTTACAATCTTTGAGGCCACGTTTTTTATTTATTGTACCCTCGAGGAATTCTCATTTCGAATCAAATGAGCTGTCTCCCATACTTTTGTTCCTTGTTATTACATTTAAAAAAAAATGTAGTATAGTTTTTGCATTTTTCCGGTGGACCATCGAAATCCGAAAAAAACGTCGGATCGAAATGAAAGTCATATCTATCGACTCGAGACCGAATTTATAAAATTCCGTCCATCGGTCAGTCGGTGTGTCGGTCTGTCTGCCTGTCACACCCAGGCCCCCCCAATCCGTTTTAGGATTTCGATGAGATTTGGATGGCTAAGAGAAGCTCTTTAGAAAACCTTAACGCCGGAAGCTCGGCTCCGTTCGGAAACCGGAAGTACCCGATATAGACGTTTCGATTTCTCGAGAAAAATTACATAACTCGCTAACGGGTAGCCAGATCGAGATATTTCAAAAATGAAATGGTGCCGCTTGCAAAGCTCTACAAATAAGTATACCACAGACTATGTCGAAGAACAAATGAAAATTGAATTTTTTTGCAAAAAACTGGTTTTCTCGAAATCGGGCTAGGAAGCACGATAACTGTCCAGAATATTTATAGATTTCGATAAGGCTTGGTGGGATCAAAGGTACACGACCACAAATGAAGCCTATTGCTGGCAGCTCGAATCCATTGACCGTAAGTATTTTTTCCAGGACCGAGTATGATTTTTCAAAGAAATTAATAACTCCCGAACCGAAGGTCCGATTTTGATTTTCAAAAATGGCAATTGTAGGGCTCAACTAGGTCTATTAGATGACGTTTGTGAGAAATTTGTCAAAACAAAAGCTAATCTACAAATCCTGGAGAACTTGATTTTTTTGATAAATTCTACAAATTCCGAACAGTTTCCTAATAAAAATCGAAAATTAACTATTCCGTCGATCAATCTCTATAATCAGTATAAGGCATGGACCTTTCTGGACAAAAAATCTGAAATAGAGTTTCTTCGAAAAATTTAAAATTAACGAATTATTTACGAGAATGAATTCCATAAAATTATTTAAAAAAATATTACAAATTGATAAATTCTCCGTGCGATATAGGTGCAAAAAAATAATGTAATGTTATATTTAAAATATCATAATTAATTTCCTTATTTTCATTTACTAATTAAAAATAGAACCGATGCCCTTTCTGTGTTTCAAAATGTAGTTAGCCTTTACTTTAGTCAATGCAAAAAGAAAAAAAAAGGAAAATAAAACATGTCAAAATGTACTACTGAGTCATCTTGCGACCCTCTGCTGAAAATGTACTGAATCATCCCAACAGGGATAAAAAACATATCAAAATGTAGTTTTTTTAGCTTGTTAAATCAAAATAGTTTACTTTAACTCTTTGCTTATACTAATTGCTTCTAGCTGTTACGGGACAGGAGAACATTGTTTCAGTATCCTAAGAAGGTAAGTTGCAAATTTTGCAGCTTTCCTTGTATTGATTATTCTTCAGTTTTTGTACACCATACAAATGACTCCTAGGTAATCATTCTAAATTCCTGTGTGACTTAAAGTCGACATTGTGTTTGCTTACACAATTTTAGTAATTAGCCCAAATAAAAATGCGATCTACTTTGCCCTGTTTGAGCTTTACATATTTATTTGAAATTTCAGTGTATCTATAACTGTGTTCGACACGAATGTTTGATTGTATCACATTAGTCATTGGCTTTATTCAGCATTGTAATTGTTCCTGAGATATTCATGATTTAAACTGACGCTTACTCGATCTGACATAACGAGGGTAAAAAACAAGTTTAAATTATGGCCGTCGCACGTCGTTTCAAAGAGAGGTGAAATGTAGTTTACAACACCACACATATTGAAAAATCCCAAATATGAAGCCAGGGCAGCCTGGAACGGGGTTAAACATGTGGAAAAACGCACACAACATTCCATTACAAGTACTTGTTTCTAAGTCGCTAGCTGTTGGACATTATTCAGTAACATAAAAGCTAGTTTGTAACTATTGCAAATGGGAGTTTGAAAGGAAACTAAGTTTAAGGCTTAGATCCAATTTCATTATCACGTAAAAATGACTTCTTAAAAAATTAATTTGTTAATAAAGTTACAAAATAATTGATTTTAATGCATTAAGTTAAAGTAGACTTGTTAAATCTAAAGAGATTTACGTGAGAACTAAAAGTAAAAACTGGGCTTAAATGACAACGTACTTTTACATTCACATAGGTATATTTTTAAAGTACGTTATCAACATTTCAAACTTTTAGCTAACAATATTTCTTTTAACCTTTTTGATATTCAAACTTATAGACACAAATTATTCTTTCTTATCAATTGAAACCTATACTTTCTTATCAATTGAAACGTATACTTTCTTATCAAAGCAATCTCTGATATAGAGTTAAACTTTTGTGGCGATTGCCTTTTTTATTTCATGGAAAAACGCGGGATACACAGAGAAACAAGAGGACACATAATCAATCTATTGATTTCTTACCTTCCAAAACGAGTACACAAACTGTGTTACTGGGGTATGTGTCCGCGCCAGGATATGCTGGGCTTGTAAACTGGTTGTTTGTAATGTTGAGAAATGGCTCGCAAGAATTTCTTTTCGTGCTTCCTTGTGACTCGGAAGCTTGTCTGCTATATCTGTCACCTGAAAGAGAAAAATAGCAATCATTATTTTAGAATGCTTTTTCTTTAATTTGTTAATAAATAATTATTAAAAGTGCAACCTCATAACATTCGAGGAAGACACTATTATGTGTGAAACCCCAGTGTGTTTCACACACCAGACCCACGGGTATAAGTATACCCGTGGGTTTGGTGAAGTCCGTTCGGGCCCAAAGCAACAAAGTGCTTATTTTATTTATCGTATGTAATATTTTTCTTGTAATGGCTATTTTCATAGTAGAAAGTCATGTAAAAATAATATATCATGTCCTATATGTTCGAAAGATCATGATTTAAAAGTGTATCCGAAAGATAGTAAACAATGTTTTATTAACTGCCATAATGTCAAACTAAAACAAAAAACAGATATCAATACAGAGCATGCAGTCTGGGACTATGAAAATTGTTTTGCATACAAAAAAGCGCTAGAAAAACTGAAGAGCGATCTATTTGGAGTACCCATATAGCAAATATCGACACTTACTTCCTTGAATCAATTATCAACTGATAATATTCCCTCTTTAAAAGTCTCTTCTGAAAATTCTAAACGTGTTCCTAAATGGGCTTGTTCCATGATATTCTATTTAAATGGTTTTTATACTTTTTCATACAGTACTCGATATTCTCATTATACACTTAAAATTTCGTATTATTAACTTTTTCCGTTCTCGAGGTATAAGGAGTTGAAATTAGTAATAGTTGCAAAAACCGAGCGCACATTTGTGACGTCACTATACGCAAGTGACGTAAGAAAAATGGCTTTCTGGGGCCTTTCAAATTTAACCTGAAAAGTCGAAAAACATGGAATTTTAAACGCTGGTAACTAAATAAATACGTCGAGTGGAAGTTCGTTCTATGTGTCTACGGAAAGGAGAAGGTCGGCGATGAATTCTAATCGTAAATTGCAGGGTCGAAATCGAAAATTCGTTCCGGCAGGAGCGAGAGAAAATTGTAATTTTTTGACATTTCACCAAATTGTACTCCCCTACTGTCAAGTAGTAAGCAAAACAAACAATACTTCGAAAACACTTATAATTATAACCAATAAGGAGCATCAAGTCTATTGAGATCGCCGTGTCTATGCGTATAGTGACGTAGCGCCTGGCCACGCCCCATTTTCGCGAGATGGAAATTTGTAGTAGTTTTTAAGATACTAAACGTGCGAATAAGATTCAGATTTTTTGCAGATCCATTAATTTATACTTGCACTTTCGATTTATGAAATAAAAAAAAATGCCGAACAAGCCCAATCATGGAGTAAATAGCAAAACCACTCGCCTATTTAATGCTGCCAATTCAAGCGAATATTCTGTCATTGCGGTCACAGAAAGCTGGTTAGAATCAGGAGTAAATAGCTCAGAGTTATTCGATCTTAATAAGTATTGTGTATATCGATGAGATCGCGATTTTATTAATACCAAACGTACAAGAGGCGGAGGGGTCATGCTCGCTATTGACGCCTCTCTCTGCTCTGCCGACCTAAAATTAAAAGCAACCACACTTTTCAGAGAATTACGCTTTATTGACATTCTTGTAGTTCAAATTAAAATAGATTTTTATTGCTATTATATAATTTTAGCCTATATACCACCCAATACAACCCTTGAATGTTACGACTCGGTACTTCACTGGAATTTATTCATAATAACAATGTTCTATTTCTAGGTGACTTTAATTTTAATGAATATTCCAATTACTTACTTTCGCTAAAGCCTACAACTCGTCTTACTTCTCTAATAAACTTTAGTAATTTTCCAAATTTAGAACAATACTATCATACAAAAAACAGAAACGACAACATTTTAGACTTAGTTTTATCAAATATGAACTGTATAGTAGACAAAGCTCTCGACATATTAGTTCATGAAGATATTCATCATCTAGCGTTCCTGACACTATTTAATGTACATGAAAAACATAAAAATAATAAGAACACCGTAAATCTGACTTATTACAACTACCGCAAAACCAATCTGACTGACCTCTATCAAAACTTAGCAGATATTGATTGGCATTTTCTAATCAATATTTCTGATGTAAATTATGCCTTTGAGCAATTTTATGAAAAAATAGATGCCGTTCTTGAGTCAACTGTTCCAAAAACTGAAATCAAAGGCAAGAGCTACCCTCCTTGGTACATTTCCAATATAATTAAAAGTATTAAATTTAAGCATAGAGCATGGAGTGATTACAAAAACCTTGAAGATCCTCTTGCACTCGAGGAGTTTAAATTATTAAGAACTTATGTCAAAAATAAGGTTGATATTGAATATAGAAAATATTGTAGCGACATTGAAAAAAATATCAAGACTTCCCAACAATGGCAGTTTATCAATAAGAAAACTAGTAATAATTTACCGGCAGATACATACTATAAGGATAGATTATGTTGGCAGCAAAGAATTGGTAGATGGTTTTGCTGAATACTTTTGTAGTTCTTATATTACTTCAGGTGTTCCAATTGAGGACAATCATGACGCAAATATTGATTCTTTAATAATTGAACAGTTTACAGAGCAAGAAGTTTTAAATTCACTAAAATAAAATCAAGCCTAAATGTACGATGGGCCCTGACAAAATTCCCGCCTTTCTATTACATGATTGTGCTAGCGTGTTTGCAATTCCTCTCACTTTTTTATTCAACCTGGCCATTAAATCTAACATATTCCTCGATCCACTCAAATGTTCTAAGATAATTCCTTTATATAAAAAAGGTGAAAAAAATAATATTGAGAATTACAGACCCATAACGATTATCAACAATTTCTCCAAAGCTTTCGAAACTTTGCTGCATGAGCCAACATTTTCTTATGCAAAGGATCGCATTATTGAATACCAGCGCGGTTTCTTCAAGGGAACATCCACATCAACCAATCTTTTTTGTATTACCCAATATATAACTGATGCTATAGACGCAAACTCACAAGTTGACGTAATTTACACGGACTTCACTAAAGCATTTGACAGTCTTGACCACAGTATTTTATATTCAAAATTTCAACAATTTGGTTTCTCAAAAAATCTGCTATCATTCTTCAAATCATATCTTGAAAACAGACACCACCACATTGAATACTGTGGTCAGCGGTCTCTAGAATTTATATCCACTTCAGGCGTACCCCAGGGTTCAGTGTTAGGTCTTTTATTTTTCAATAATTTTATTAATGACATCATAGTAGAACTGGGTGTCAATTGTCTCCTATATGCAGACGATGTGAAGTTGTACAATAAAGTAAATGATGTTACTGATTGTGTCGCTCTACAAACGGCCCTTGATAAAGTAAATGATTGGTGTAATTTAAACAAACTACAGTTGAACGCAAGGAAATGCAATGTTCTAACTTTTACCAGTAAACATCAGCTGGTAGAATTTAATTATGTTTAGAAGATTCAGTGCTTACACGCCCATCAACCTTCCGCGATCTCGGTGTAACATTTGGTAGTAAACTAAACTTTAATTGTCATAACCAATGAAAGTTTTAGAACACTGGAATTTATAACACGATGTTCTCATGATTTTAACGACAGTAACACGCTGAAACTAATATATCAGTCTTTTGTTCGATCAAAATTAGAATACTCGTCAATTATTTGCTCCCCTCATTACAACATACATATACAAAATATAGAGAGAATTCAGAGACAGGCTTTAAGTTATAAGGAGGACGATGTCTATCCTGCCATTGGTTTTCCCCAGACTGCATTTTTAAACAGATTTTCGCTTTTGAGTTTGGAGACTCGCCGACCTATTTCACAACAAATATTTCTTTTTAAAGTAATACATAATATAACAGATTGTAGTGCTATCTTCAGTTTACTAAATTTTCGAACACCTAGACCAGGTTCCAGACAAAACTCTTTATTCTATCTGCCGACTCCCAAAATTAACGTACAGAAATTTTCGCCATTGTGCAAAATGTGTGAGAACTATAATAGTCTTCAAGACCAGTTTGATATATTCCACTGCAATGTGGCTGAGATAAAGAGATTAACTGTATAAATTAAAACACGTTACCACATTTCTGTTTATATTCTTTTAATATTTTTTAATATATCTGTATGTACTTATCATCTCCTGCCCGTAATTAGAATGCTCTGTTGGGCAGTGTATTGTTAAATAAATAAATAAATAAGTACGGC
This sequence comes from Stenurella melanura, assembly GCA_963583905.1. Classification (NCBI taxonomy): domain Eukaryota; kingdom Metazoa; phylum Arthropoda; class Insecta; order Coleoptera; family Cerambycidae; genus Stenurella; species Stenurella melanura. Next base: position 180,512,202 of record OY757310.1, read on the forward strand.
ATTGAATATCTGGAAAATCTGTTTGAGAGTGTAAATTGGCAGCTTATTATCAGTATATTATTTTTGACAATAAGCTACCCATTTACACGAATTGTATCACTTTTTAGCAACTTTAACTGGGAAGAAGAATTATAGATACAATTTAATTAAACACATAAAACATATCTTTAATATTAAATTTTTGATTCCAGATGCTTTCTCGACATTTTTTGTGATTACATAGAGAAGACAGAGAGCAGTATTACATTGACCAATGTCCTGCCCATCATAGACACTATGTATGTGTGGTATCTATATTAGAAATCGAAATGGAATGCAGTTTTAGTACCGCCATCTAGAGCTGTTACTAGAATCACACAAGGTCTATACCAGAAGATTAATTCTCGGCAATACCTTTGATGTTTTATTAATAAATTTGAGTGACCTTCAACCATCTCTGAAAGTAACGAAACATTCTATAATTACATAACATCTGGATTCAACAATTGCTCAAGCCTTTTATGTTTCATTGGCAAACAGAATGTCTTTTATGTAGAAAAAAATAAGTATTCAATAAATTGGAAACTTGAGGAACGCGACCTTAGCAAAGAATTATAGGTTGACAACAATACTACTAACAAGATGGCTGCCTCAGACACGATGTCAAACATTCCGTTTTGGCGGGAAGTCAGAAAGTCTTTTCTGGTGGTACGTATTCTGTGCTAGAACTATAATCTAGACAGTACGTATGGCAATTAATGATACAATGATTAAATCGTTCATTAATTATACCCATTCAATCCTTATTTTTAAATTGAGAAGTTAATGTAGTAAAGCAAATAGTTTGTACAATACAGAATAAACTCTACTACGAATAATTATAATGAGGAGTGCATAGCTTTGAATTGGTGAATTATTAACGTGTTGCTATTTTTTTTATAAATTACCGTAGGTAGATTTTTAGCTTATATCTTCGCAGAATTAGTGTGTGTGTATACGTAGTTTTATTTCATTTGTGTTTACATATTTAATAATTAATTTGTCCGATTGGTGGGCATTTTTATTTAATTTTAGTTGCCGTATCTAGATTGCTTTGCTACTAATAATGACCTCTGATTGGTGCAATGAAAGGCAAGGTCATTATAATGATTTTTTCTATTAAATGAATGGCTAGAGCGATTTTAGCTATTAGCATAAATGTAAAATTTAAATATTGAAAAAATTTAATACGTGTGTTAATGAATAACATGTTTCTTAAATTAATCTTCTAAGTAATTGAATATTATATAATATAATTTGTCTTTAAGAATGTATTCCTCCAATGTTATTTCTAACAATATAGTTTGTAGAATGCGCTGAAAGAAATATAAGATTATAAAGGATGTAGGATCTTAATCAAAGAAGACGACTTCTCGAGCTTCTCTGTAACGACGAAGGAGATTAAAAAGTTTTCTTAGATAAATCCATTGTATCACTTACAAAAGTTGTTAGCATTATTAAGCAATATTCAGAGATGCCTGATAACACGTCTGAATCGATATCTCTATGGAGAATTTGTACTTTCCTTGTGTTTTATTTTAATAAATTGTGTCAATTAAATGTAAGCTATAGACGCGGACTATTAGCTTACTCTTATTTACTTTCCTCTTCATGAGAACATTAGTTATAAAACGCACAATATTTAAAGTGTTCCACTTTACATGAAGACACGTGTATTCCTGTATGTGGTGTTTGTTTTAAAGGGATACATTTAATTTCTTTATCGGATATACATCTCAATGAACATGCACAAATTTTGATTTACTGTAAATTCTTTCTCTACTACAATAAAAAATGCCAAAGTTCTATTTACAATTACATTTTTCATTAACAAAATTTATAAAGAACAGTTGTTCAAAATGATCTAACATGTCCGATATACAAATATGTAGTACAATACACAGAGGTAAAAATATGTAAAACTTAGAAGCAATGTTTAAAAGTGAATTATTTATTATTTGTTTGCTTAAAGTAATGAAACATATTCTTTATAGTATTTTGCAAACAGCGGAAAGAAACACTATCTATGAGAACTAAAAGAAAAACTGTATGTAAAAATATTAATAAAATCTTTGCATTCTTTCGGTAACCTGACTTCTGGTTATGCTAACAAGTAAAAATTCTTATTTGCCATTCTCATTATAACACTAGCATCCAACATAGTCCCCTACGGCTGGGCAGGTTAAACTGGTATCTACATGATCCCCTACGATATGTAAATTCAGTTAAAAATGAGAACAAAGGCCTGAAATTAATTTATTTACCTACCTTGTCTTTAAAAAAATGTTTCATTCTAATGAATTACATTTTCATAAAATCTCATTGCATGGAACATCGTTATGAGTGGCTTTGGGCTTTTCTAATGAGTCCATCAGTCAAAGGCTAAGCATTTCCAAGAAACTGAATAAGATTTTATGAAAATGTAATTCATTAGAATGAAAATTTTTTTTAAAGACATAGGTAGGTAAATATTTCAGGCCTTTGTTCTCATTTTTAACTGAATTTTCATATCGTAGGGGATCATATAGATACTAGATTTCATTAATATTTTTACACATAATTTTTCTTTTAGTTCTTATAGATAGTTTTTCTTTCCGCTGTTTGCAAAATCCTATAAAGAATATGTTTCAATATAAGCAATGTTATATGTGTTGACACATTTTTTTATGAGTGATTTCTGTAGCAAATGTATGTATGGTTCTGGCACATTTTCTTAACTCCAAAGAGTGGAAAGTACCCCTAGGTCGAGAAAAATATTAGAAAAAGTAGAGCCCCAATGTGAAACGGAACAGTACTGAAGGTCTACAGTCAAGTTACATTTCTAGGAGTAATTCTGGACCAAAAACTTACCTGGAACTTACACCTGGAAAAAAACACTTACCAAGGCAACTGCGGTTATTTGGACGTGCCGCAGGCTGTTTGGTAAGACTTGGGGTCTGAAACCGAAAACTTAGTGCTCCAAGCCTGTATCAGGCACCCCTTTTTATAACCAGGCGATCTAGTTGGCAACTTAAAGATTCTGGGGCGTATCAAATTAATTGGAATCAATGAATAAACCCACTGGACTCGATGCCAATCAAGCGGGACTTTGGTTGTCCGTTTGATGTGCTAATCGAGAGCCGTCAAGAAAAAAAATAGGTCACTCATCTGATACACAGGTGGATTGAAGTTGGCTGAAGGGGTTGGTGCGTTTTGCCGATGCTATTTGAAGAAATACTTGGGAAAAGACTAAGAAAAAAGACTAGAATATTGTTTTCACCGATTCACGAAAAGACAAATTTGGGATCAATGCTTGTCGAAGAAATGATGAACTAGCTATGTTTGTAGTATGCATTTTTCTGAAAATGACTTTCAAGTTGATTTACATTTGTTATTGATGTCCAATACTTCAGCTGTTAGAAAACTGAAACAGGTATATCACTGATAATTTTAAAAGATTTTACTTGACTTTAGTCGCGTTTGTTGAGATCAAATATTGGAATCAATTTAAACCTACTTTCCGATAAACTAGGAACTACTTCCCGATAAGGTAAGCCAGGCACTCCCTGGGAGAAGTTGAGCACACCCACCACCGACACAGGTGAAGAAAAATATCAACAGGTAGTGTTCCAAGAATACATAAACAGCGAGTAGCCTATGAGATCACTAGAGAATGGCTTATTTAATCCTGCAGGCGTTTGAGAAGGAATACACATAAAAAATACATATGGATGCTTTTTTCAGAAAATTTAATAACATGCAAAACCGGCGATTTGTAACTATTATCTTTTGTCCATTGCACTTAATCGAAATATTTGTTTTCATGTTTATATATTCTGATAGATGAATGATCTGAACAGGTGTATAAAGAATGTATTTGTTGTTTTTAATATACTTTCAGAACTATGTTAATTAATTTTTCCTTTATAGATGTAAATAAAAGATTTTTTAAATGTTTTCTTACTATTCGATTTCTTTGATATATTAAGGTGCTGTAAAAAAATATTGACCTTCCCGAAATATCATGAATACTTCATAAAAAACCGCTGCCTAAGAAATCGCTACTTCACATCCAGATTTTCCATCCAAGTCTCTTTAAAGGAAAACATCTTGACTATATTTGTACTCAGGCCCGACGAGACGGGGGGCGTCGGGGGTGTTTCCCCCCGGGCCCGGAGTTTTCCGAGGAGCCCAGAGCCTTTGAGGGAGCCCGGTTTCTAGGAGATGGAGATGCATATACAAACTTCGACTATATTTGTATTAGTTGAGGCAAGATAAGGTATACTTCTTTTAAGATGTAAGAGGTAATATAATTTTTTTATGTGGAAAATTGGAAAATCGTAATTGGAAGTATTGAGAATCGTAAGAAGCACTACCCCCCGCTTTTCGAAATCTTAAAATCGAGGTAAAGAAATTGTATCGCAAGGAACCACTTCCCCGCTCTTCGAAATTGCCATCATTGAGGTAAATTTTCTGCTGTTGAAGAGCTGGGAGTGGGGGGCCCGCATGTTACTACCCCGGGGTCTACACCTACCATCATTAAAATTCAATTCATCATGAATTTTTCCAACCACGTGTGCATCATTGGGAGGGTATTCAAACTATTAATCATTTCCTGATGATGCCAACACTGTTAGCGGAACGTGCGTCTAGTATCAGTATTCGGTTGTGGGGTTCAAGTGTTTTAGGGTTTGCGTAATCAAAACTAGCAACAGAATATTCCAATTACAGGACAACATAAGTGATAATAATAATGGTAATAATAGTGATACTAGATATAGATTAATGTATTATAAGTCATACTATTAAATTCTACATAGTTGCCTATGCTGTATAGCTATTAGAGCTATTAAAATACAAGTACATATATCAAGAGATATATAAACTAAACGAACAGTAGATGTGTACATAACTTAACAAATAATGAACAAAATACCGGGTGAGTCACAAATTGCGCTCGCTCCGATATTTTCTAAAATATTTGGAATAGAAAATTGAAATTAGGAGGCCTTATTACACGACTAAAATGCCATCTTTTCAATAAAAAATCAAGTTTGGTGTACATCCGGTTTGACCGGAAATGCCCACAACTTTCGATTTTTAAATGGAACACCCTATATATTTTTACATTTTTGGAATCTAGAGGAAATTTTGAATACAATACATCCATTTTGGTCACTATTTGATAAACATTAAAAATTTTATTAAAAAATCTATTTCTGAATCCAAAGTGCTGTGGTGCCCAAAATATATTTTAGTTTGTGTGCTACGTTACTATAAAAATAAAAAGAGCAATATGATTGCATTACTTAATTCTCTAGAGGCGTCTAAAATTTTTAAATGTGATTTTTACCCACTAACTCGGTTTTTTTAAATGGGAATTTAATCGTTCACCAACATTTTTAAATACCTCATTTTCATACGAATCTAATGGTACCAAAATTTTGAAAATCCGCTTAGAAATATTTGAGATTTCAGAAAAAATACAATGCAACCAAGCTTTTAGAAACATGCGGCTAATAGATAATAGATTAGTGGGCTTTGGAAACTAAAATGGCACATTTCTGTGTAAATCTGGTAACCTAATAACATTGGAAAAATCATAGTAGCCATTGAATGTAATAAAACAATATCAGCTCTCAGACAGACTCGTGTAGTTATAGGCAATCTTGAGCTATCAAAAATTTAATAATTGTGAGCGCAAAGAACGTTACAATTAAGTTTAGCATATGTATGTGGAGGTAAACACAATTACATCCACAAGGACATTTGCAATAGATTGTGACATCAGTTCGGTTTTGAGAGTTTTATTTAAATGAACATAAATATCGGGCCTATAAATAAATAAAAATCAATTCCGTTTGAACAATTAAACTTAAAATAGGCAACAGTAGGTATCTTTAAAATAATTAATATAATTAAACCATAAATTGACATTTATAGATATTGTTCAAAATGTCCACCATTTTTTTCTATACACAATTCGGCTCTGCGTACAGTTGCTTGAATGGCTCTACGCAATTCAGCGGGCGTTATTTCATTAAGAGCTCGTACAACTTTATTTTGCAGCTCTTCACGGGTATTTGAAGAAGTTTTATAAACTTTATTTTTGAGAGTGCCCCATACATAATAGTCGAGGGGTGTTAAGTCAGGTGACCTAGTAGGCCACCTGATATGACCTTGATTTGCGATAAGGCGTTCACCATGCAAGTTGTTTAAATATTCCATCACTCTTCTGGAATTATGTGGGGGAGCACCATCTTGTTGGAAAAACAGATTTTGTAAATAGGCAAGAGGAAGTAAGTCAAGAAATTCTGCTGTCTGGTTTTGTAAAAAGAATAAATATCGTTCGCCAGTAAGTGTTCCATCAAAAAATATGGGTCCAATTATTCGATCTCCAAGTACTCCAAGCCAACAGTTAAACCCAAATCTTTCCTGAATATTCCCCCGCCCCACCAACCTCGGATTTTCTTGAGCCCAGTACCTAGTATTATTTCTGTTAAACATACCTTGGTTCGTAAATCTACTTTCATCTGAATATAAAATATGAAAAGGAAAACCTGGGTTTTGTTGTACTGCATTTAAGAACCAGTTGCAATATACTAGCCTCCTGTCGTTATCATCTCCATAAAGATGTTGGTGTATTTGGTATTTATAAGACCGAAACTTACGTTTCTTTAAAATTCTGCAAACCGAAGACTGACTAATGTCGCATTCCATTGACAATTCCCTTGTTGATGTTGTTGGGTGTACCATCACAAATCCTAATACATCAATTTCTTTGTCCTCACTTACAATAAATGTTTGATGGTCATCTTGTTGATTGGGTTCGTTTCTTAATTCTTGTTCCACTCTGGCAAACAAGTGTCTGCTTGGATGACGTCTGTTGGGATATCGTTGCTGATACAGTTCTGCAGCTGCAGTTGAATTTTTGAGACACTCTCCATAAAATTATTCATTTTCTTTAATTTTTACTCAAAGAGATTTCCGCAACGCTTTATTTTGTATCTGTCTGACAGCTGATATTGTTTTATTGCATTCATTGGCTACTATGATTTTTCCAATATTATTAGGTTACCAGATTTACACAGAAATGTGCCATTTTAGTTTCCAAAGCCCACTAATCTATTATCTATTAGCCGCATGTTTCTAAAAGCTTGGTTGCATTGTATTTTGGCTGAAATCTCAAATATTTCTGAGCGGATTTTCAAAATTTTGGTATCATTAGATTTGTATGAAAATGAGGTATTTAAAAATGTTGATGAACGATTAAATTCCCATTTAAAAAAACCGAGTTAGTGGGTAAAAATCACATTTAAAAATTTTAAACGCCTCTAGAGAATTAAATAATGCAATCATATTGCTCTTTTTATTTTTATAGTAACGTAGCACACAAACTAAAATATATTTTGGGCACCACAGCACTCTGGATTCAGAAATAGATTTTTTAATAAAATTTTTAATGTTTATCAAAAAGTGACCAAAATGGATGTATTGTATTCAAAATTTCCTCTAGATTCCAAAAATGTAAAAATATATAGGATGTTCCATTTAAAAATCGAAAGTTGTGAGCATTTCCGGTCAAACCGGATGTGCACCAAACTTGATTTTTTATTGAAAAGATGGCATTTTAGTCGTGTAATAGGGCCTCCAAATTTCAAATTTCTATTCCAAATATTTTAGGAAATATCGGGGTGAGCGCAATTCGTGACTCACCCGGTATAGTAACCTATATTAACGTAAATTGAAAATAACAATAATTAATTCTATTGTAATAATATATTTGAACAGATAATATTTTATTGATGAATACTTTTAACAAATTTAGTATATCGTTTGAATGAGGAATTAAATATATCACATCGATCACTCAAGGTGTTATATAATTTCATCGCGGCATAAATGGAAGATTTCTGTGCGACATTTGTGCGATACGTAGGACAGTAGAATAGAGCATTATGGCGTGCATCCAATCTGGGAGTTTTGAAGTTTATCTTTACCAATAACATCAGACAGCCTATTACATAATTGACCAACTTGTACAAAAATATCAAAAACCCGGTTAATCTTCTATCTTTTAAATTGTCAGGATATTCTTGTTCTGGATAATTTTTGTCAATTTTAAAGGCTAAATACTTCATAAACTTTCGTTGAATCCTTTCGAGAGATTGTGAATGAACGTTATAAATCGGGTTCTAAATTATTGCACCATACTCAGTTTTTGATCGAATAAGAGAAAAATACAGCGATTTTAGAGCTTCAGTATTTGAAAATTGTTTACAGTTTCTTATTATGAAATCTAGCAGTCTTAATGCTGAATTGATGTGCTTCACAAAATCCTACTTAGAATCAAATAATATACCCAAGTCTTTAGTTGTTTGACCTCTTGAGATGACAGTGTTATTAAAAGTATACGAAAATTCGGTTTGAGTTGCTTTACGTGTATATGTTACTACTTTACATTTTGACACAATCATTTCTAATTTGTTGGATATACACCACAATTTAATTTTATGAATCTGGTGCTGTAAATCTACGCAGTCGTCTATTTTATTAATTTCAGTAAATATCTTGAGATCGTCGACAAAAAGCAGTTTCTCAGTCTAAATTATCGCATAAGCCATTAATAAATATGATAAATAGAAGTGGCTCCAAGTTGGACCCTTGAGGCACACCTGACGTGGCAAGACAAGTATTTGACCTATAACCGTTATAATAGACGTACTGGAATCTACTGTTCAAGTAAGATATAAAGAAATTTAATAATGAGTTACTAAAACAAACGGGATTTAATTTATCGATTAATAATTTATGACCTACGCGATCAAGGGCTTTCGAGAAATCGGTATACACTACGTCAGTTTGACCTCTATTGTCCAGTGTTTCTAAGATGAATTGAGATAAGCAAGCTAAGTTAGATACCGTAGAACGTTTTCCCATAAAACCATGTTGGTAAGTAGAGATTGAGTGTTTAATAGTAGAAAAAGTTACGCTGTACACTGGTGCCTCAAAAGCCTTTGCAAAGTTTGGTAGGATTGATATACCTCTTTAGTTTATGTCTCCTATGTTGCCACTTTTGTAAATAGGACAGACTTTTGCTAATATCCAACATTCTGGAAAAGTAGAAGTTCGCAATGACATATTAAATAATGTTAAGAGTGGGGTAACAAACACGCTAGAACAATCTTTGATTAGGGAACTGGGAATCATATCGTGCCCTGATGTAATTTTTTTTATTTAAGGCATCTAATCGCCTCAAAAACCATTTTGCAGGGAATTTCAAGGGCTAGAAAGGCCTGTAAACTAGAACTTCCTTGACGTTTCGTTTTTGAAATATCTTAATTTAAAGGGCTCGGAGAGGGTGGTCCTCGCACTTAAATGCGAATTTAAAACGGTGATATCTCAATTAATTTTTATCCTACAGAAATAGAAAACACCAATTCTTTGCGTAGAAGAACCTACATGTTTGTATTCTTGCAATATTTACGTACCTTCTTTAGTTTTTGAGTTACTGTGAAAAGAAAAAAAAATCAAAAATTTCAAAAATCATTTCAAAATTGAATCAAACTTTCTTCCAAATCTGCGCATTCTAAACCGTTCAAACTTCTTGAACATATTTTTAGTACCGAAATAAAGTAAACTGTGAACGTATTACGTTTAATCTCAATTCTTGTGGTTAAGTTATTGGTTTCATTGTTAATTTTTTCTCCGAAAAAAAAAAACGAGACAACCGATTAATTTTCATCATAACTCCGTAAGTTTTTATGCTAACGACTTTTACTAAAGTCATTTTAAACATGTTTTCAAGTACTTTGAAAAAGATCTGATAAGCTTTCCTCCAAAAATTCACCGCTCTTCCGTTATTTAAAGTTGAAAGGTTCATATTCAGTTTTCGGTAAGCAGTCACCTTCAACGAGCCGTAAGTCGGTTCTTATTGCATCTACAGAAACAAGAAGAAACTAATCGATTTGTTATTTTATAAGCTTCATTTTTGCTCCTGATGTTTTTTTGATAAAACGTAGGTTCTCGAGTTACTCGTGAAAAATCGCCCTAAAACAGGCATTTCTTGGATGAGAAATCAACATTTTCAATAGCAAATAATTCGAAAAATATTGATTTATGGAAAAAACTTCATAGAGCATTTTTTTGCCTAGAATTCACCCCCCCTCGATTTCTGCGGATATTTTGAGTTTACTAATTTTCACTCCAGAGAAGGAGTGACGTCCACCCCTAAACAATATAAATAATTATTTGCGCCATTTGGGATGGTTCCGATTTTGAACAATATTAGCAAACACGCACTTAAAAAAAATCTTCAAAATAGGACCTGTCCCTGAGAAGTATAAGAAGTAAAAGCCTTCACTGTCTCGACTAGTAAGAAACTGTGAACAAGCCACAAATAAATAATTATAGACAACATTCAAGAGGATGTGAGTGTGATGCGCATACAGATTATTGCTCTTCTCAAGCGAACTAGAGCTTTTACTAACCTCGAGGATTTTATATAGAATAACAAAAGATGCATTATACCGCCATTATCCACGTCTCCTTCTCTATAATGTATAAAATATTTTAGACAAATCCAATACATCGTTTTGAAACAGCGTTAAAACTGTATAAAAATGTAGTGAAGAAAGTAAATCTCTCTCTCGGCGCTGTTGATATCCGCGTGGTCCTTTTCCCATCGAGCGACCGAACTTAAGACTTCCCTCTTCTAATCTTATAAAGCCTTTAAATACTCTTAGAATATTGTACAAAACGAGCAAGTGACTAATTTATAAGGAAATCTGGCAGAGCTCTTTGAAATTGTTTGGAAGAGTTGAATAATAGGGTTTATTCTTCTATTTTGTTACAATTTTATCGTTTTTCTAACTAAAGCATTTGATTTCCACCAGCCATTAATCTTCGGATAGTGTAAGGGAGCCATTATATTACTCAGGTGCCTAATGAACCAACAAAAAATTCCATATATGAAAATAAATCGGCTTAACCTGTTTTGCTTACTACACTGAGAAAACAATGTATTTCCTAAGAATATAATTCATATGTCAGGTGACATTATTTGGTCTAAATATATAACTAATTTTTCTAGTTACACAGCTATTAATACTGACAATACAATACTGCTCGTTGCATTGTTACCGAAAAAGATAAATTACTATAACTGCAACACAATCTTATCACCATTATCTTTTAAAAAATTGTATGACATGAGAGACTTCATCTAGATTTATTAAAAGTTTATCTATAACATAGTACCCTCTGAATGGTGGAAGAAGTACTACGAATTGTATTGTATAGAACATGAATTTGTATTTACCAACTATTAACATGTTGTTAATGTTTGATACATTATCTTGAGTATATATTATATCTTCCCATAACGAATGTTTTTAACTTATCTTTATTTCATTTTATTTTTATTTTATTTATACACCATCTAACAGTACAAGACCATTTACAAGATGGGAAACAACACATGCATCATACAAAAATTACTTAAATTTACTAACGTTCATTTTAGTAAAGATATACAACAAAAGAAAATATAGATATTAGAGAGAATAAAGAGTTGAATTTATTTACAACAAAAAGAGAGAACAAAAAATACATATATGATTTAGACAGAATCTCCTATTTATTAAAGATGTCGATATCACGCTGGCTGCGCTTGTAGCTAGAGCACATGCTGTAGTTTGGTGAAAACTTTAAAGTATTAGTCCGGGCTATAGCAAGGTAGAAAGTCTGGTTTTGTCTTGAATTTATTCGCGGAATATGGAAATTAAGTCTCTGGAGTATCTCACTACAGTCAATATCACAATGAGTCACCTTTTTTAAGAAATTTATGGCAAAGTCGTTGCGTCTTTCAGATAGGCTACGCATTGAAAACATTTGGAGTAAATCGCTTTGTGGAAAATTGGTGGATATATTCCATGGGATTTTAGATGTAGAAATTTAAGAAAGTGGCGTTGCACGTTTTCTAATTTAAGACTATGAGTGTTATAGCAGGGCTGCAAAACAAGAGACGCATACTCCAGTTTAGATCGCAAAAAATTAAAATATAATAGTTTTAACGTTGAGATATTTGAGAAATCACGTCCATTGCGTATAATATAAAACCAAGTGTTCTATTTACGTCGCAAATTAACGTGTCTATATGATTGACAAAGCTGAGTTCTTTGTCAAAAATTACTCCAAGGTCTTTAAACGAGGACGGTCGAGTTAATGGTTCGTTTTCTAGAGAGTAGTTAAATGTAAAATTAACATCCTTCGTGGAAAATGTTACGTTACAGTTTTGCTCATTTAATGAGACTGTTCTTGACACACCAAGCGCTAAGTTTAGATATATTATTTTGTAATTTACTGCAGTCATTTATGTTAGAGATTCTATGTAGTAGCTTGAGGTCATCTGCATACATTAAAAACTGAACATCTAGTTCATATGCTATATCATTGATGAATATATTAAACAAGAGTGGCCCAAGAACAGATCCCTGAGGTACACCAGAACAAGATAAGTAATCAGTAGACCTGAATCCATTAAACGCGACGTACTGTTTTCTATCTGACAAGTGCGATTTTAAAAAGTGTGTAAGATTCGGTGACATTACAATGTTAGACAGTTTTTTAATAAGAATGTTATTATTGAGCCTGTCGAATGCTTTTGAGAAATCAAAATATATTCCATCTGTTTGAACTTCCATCTCAACGGATTCACATATATATTGAGTAGCACATATTAAATTGTTGGTTGTAGATCGACCTTTCATAAATCCATGCTGCTGAGAAGATATACTGTTTTTGACATGCGGATATATGCAATTATGCAGCAAAATTTCAAAACTTTGCCAAGTGATAGTGATTGGTCGGAAATTTGTTACATCAATTTTGTTGCCCTTTTTATAAACTGGACATACTTTAGAATACTTCCAGATATCAGGAAAAGAACAGCATTTTACAGTCAAATTAAATAAAATGTTTAGTAGATGGGCGAATATATTAGCACAATCTTTCAGTAAAAATGCAGGAATATCATCCGGTCCCATGGTGAGCTTCGGTTTAATTTTTTGTAAGACGTCTTCTTCAGAAAAGGAAACTAAATTGATGCCATTGTTATTTAAGCTAAAAACGATTTTTCAAAAAATTTAGCGTAAACGTTAACAATATCCTCTGGATTGTCAAGATGTTCGTCATTGTAATACATATCTTTAGAGATATTTGCCATTCCCTTCTTATTGTTGATGTATGGCCAGAATTTTTTAGGATCCTGATTAATATTGTTTTCAGCTCGCTCTGTATAGTTTTTATAGGCAGTTTTGATATTCAATTTAATTTTTGATCTAAGCCTTGTAAATTCATTTAGTGCATTGACATCTGCCCTTAGTTTATAGATATTTTGATATTTTGCTTTGAATCTTATGTTCTTAATAATTTCAGAGTTAAACCATGCTGAAAATTTTCTTTTATTTTTAGAGAGTGTAAATTTTGGCACACAAATTGTAAAAATTTGAGTTAGCTTATCATAAAAACGTTGGTAAGCAGTATTAACTTCTTTATATTCATTTAGAAAAGACCAGTCTACCTCGAGCAGTTGCTGATATAATAGGGGAAAGTTGGCTTTACGAAAATTAAATGAACTGGTGTAATTAGCTGGGAATTTCTGATTAGAATTATTACCACTACATTTTACTGAAATCACAAGTCCGGGATGATGATTATCTTCTTTTAGTAATACTTCTAAGGATTTATCAACAATGCAATTGGTGTTACATAAAACTAAGTCGAGCGTCTATTGTTACTATTGTAAATTAAATTGAATTGAGTGAGATTTAAAAAATTTAGAAAATTATTGAGTGCTATAACTTCTGCACTAAAACAGCCATTCGAGACAAATGATGAGTATGAAGGTATGTTAAAGTCACCTATTATTAATATATCGCTATCATAGATGCAGTTTAGAGACCCAATTATGTCAAAAATTATATCGTATTCTGCAGCATTGATATCAGGAGGGATATATATGACGAATAGGTAAAGAGCGGCGTGGTTGCAAGGGATATCCCATCTTTCATTGAGCCCAAAAAACCGCTGTGGATTCTGATCAAGAAAACATACATCATACTGCCGACGATGACAAGGGGCTAAAGACATATTTTGCTATTTCTGTAAATCAATCCATCCTCCTAGAAGGAAGATACTTAATTGTAGATCACTCTCTATCCAGCGAATTACCCTAGAGTGCTATAGCTAGTCAGTTTCCAGACATCTGAAAATATTCAAAAGTAGTCTTTAAGAAAGGTGATAAAAACAGTATTGCCAATTTTAGGCCTATACATTAAAAGCATTAAAAGTCCGCTATTAATTTACCAGCACGGTTATGTTAAAGGGTACTCTACCACCTATAATTTAATATGCATAACTCAATCTGGCAACAACTGGTGTTCGGCAAGGATCAATTCTGGGACCGTTGCTATTAATCTCTTTATAACGATATTGTAGAAGTAACTTAAGCTGACTGTTTACGCCACGCAGATGATCTCAAACTTTTTAGGACTATTAGTTCCATAGCGGACTGCAATCTGTTACAAAACAGCTGCTGCAACGAATTTGATCGGTGTGTTCGAAATAAGTTAAACTTAAATATGTCCAGATGCAACGATGCAATGTTATACACAAAAAACTTCATACCCACTACGTTTAATTATAGTATACACAATGTGGAACTTCAAAGACCCGTGACTTTTAAGGACCTTGGCGTAATTTTTGATAAAGAACTTTCCTTTGTACCACACATAAATAACATAAGTTCAGAAGCTAGAAAAAGTACAAAGTCGATTTGTAAAATTATTATGGTTCAAGTGTGATGGAGTATTATACCCGTCAGTTGATTTTTCACACCTAGAACTTTTGAATAGATTCTCTTTGGACACTCTTGAGAACAGACGAGTTTGCCATTCTCAAATATTTTTACATGATCTAATACATAACAAGATCGATTGCCCAGAATTTTAAAATAAAGTACAGTTCCATTAAATATTCGAAAACTTTTTATCGTCCTACTCTGCGCTCCAATAGACTTAAATTTTCTACTCTATTCTCAGTGTGTCATAATTACAACAAATATTGTGACAAATTTGATATTTTCAGTTGCATTGTTAATTCCATAAAAGACTTTTATAGCCATAGACTCCTTGTTTTTCCTTGAATTCTGCTTTTATATAGTTATAATATTATGTTATCCTATAAGTGCACTTTGTATTTCTCTAATGTGTATTGTAACCACTACATTTTTTGTTTTTTGTGTATCCGTTCTGCTCTGTAAATGGGTAATACCTGTTGAGCAGTGTATGCTAATACATAGACATTCATTTGCATTCAAAAAGATGTCGCATATACTTTTTTTCACTTTAAAATGAGTTATCTAGAGAAAGAGTTGAAAATTGAGAACCAAATTCATCTACACTAAAGTATCTTCTTGGAATGGGCGTCCTGGCAACGCCTGACATTATTAACAACAATTACAATGTCCTTAGAGCGTGAACACCATAATATCGTACTTATAATTACTATTGATCTAACATTATTTCGGTAGAAATTGTGTCACCAGCTTGGCAATTAAAACGAATTCTTCAAGAAGCAATTAAAATTTCAATTTATAAAGAAATGAAATAAATCGAGAGTCGGCAATAAAAAAAATTGATTGCCCAACGTTATTCATTATTTAAGAAATCCATGAATTCTAAATTAAATTAAATAAATATGACGCTGTAGCAAATACACCGCTGTATATTTTAACTGAGGAGGGTTATTTAAGAAGAGATGAGTAATTTTACTTTAAAATACTGCGTATAATATTCTTTTTTTGAATAAAAGGCTGTATATCCTTCATAACGTAATAATAGCAGATCTCATTTCAGCGGCAACAAAAGATCGCAATATTGCATCGAATTACTCGTTTTAGACGCAACTTGTTACCTGGCAGACAGACAGGCATATTTAATAAACCAATTCTTCTTACTACTATTCATGTTTTACCAGACGTTTTGAAATATTTCAGTTGGCCTCCGTTTACTGTAATACAGCCATAGGTGTTACGATGCACAGTGGGTTAGAATCCCAAATCCTGGCCAAAAATCGAAAAACCAAGTTCGTTATATTCTGCTTTAATTTACATAGTTTTGTAAAGCAGGGTTCCCAGCGTTTAAGACTGAAACGACAGCTACCTAGGTTTTCTACCTGCCGTTGTATCTTAGTAGGAACTTGGCCATCTTCGAGTGCTTAACGGTACGAGAATCGGTCCCGAAATACTTAACGTGCGTATGTTGTAAATTTCTATCACAGGGTGTGCTTTTGTCTAAGAAAAGTGGAGGCTACTCCTGAAGGTATGTAAACTATTATCTATGCACTGAAATTCAATATTTTTTATTTCTTATCTTGGAAAATAAATGTTAACTATACGCTTGTAATACAAACGCGTGTGTTAAGGTAGCAAAACAAAAGTGCGAAAATAGCTTGTATGTACATGAGATGTTACTCTAATTCACAATTTAGCATGTGGGAAATGTTTGTGGAATAAAAAATTCATAAAAATTAGCTGCTAGAAACTGCTTATTTCAGTAAAATTTGCAAAAATAGAGAGACGACGCGATCTTGGAGCAATTCTAATTGTGCCTGCGTCACAGCAGGTATTCATTTCCGACCAAGGGGGAAAATGTGTATACCTGGTGTACACTAATGACCTGTGGAAGGGAAATTATATATAGAGTGTCTGAATTTTTCGTGAAATATATTTCAGAATCAGGGAAGAGTGGATTCATCATGAAATGCATAAGCCCATCTGATACGCGCCGGAAGAAGGTCGAGAAGGTATTTTAAAAATATTTTCCTCATAAATACCTGTCAACACGTCCGCCAAGTTTGAAAAATTCGTGCAGTATTTATATTTTCAACCCTTATAACTTACCCCCAGTGGTTGATTTTTTTTAAAAATTTTTCTCATAGAAATTTAGTTATCAAAAGTACGTAAACTGAGTTTCAAAAATATCGAAGGTTGTTTACACTTTCAACCCCTATATTTCACCCCCAGAGGGTGTCAATTTTTTATTGTTTTTCCCCTAATATCCTATGCATAATAAGTACATCGGCAGATGTTCAGAATTTTGGCCAGAAATTTTGGATTCTAGCCCACTGTGCGACGGCCTCTTTCCATTTCATATCCCCACCAAAGTGTTTCCCATTAGCTGTTTAGTTATCTGTTTTTAACTGAACAAACACTATAGTTCTTTTAAAGAATGTTGTCGTTCAGGTCATAAATTTATGTACCTATCAAAGACATGAGATGTTTCTATTAGCTTAAATACTAACACGTTACAATGTAAATAACAAAGTCACGTCTGCTAGGGCTACGACAGAAGTTCCAAGCGTAACGATGCTATTTAGAGATGAATAATACAAGCAATTGTTGTAGCCGCAACCATCGTTCAGTATTCTGTCAGTTCAGTAGCGTGTAGTTGGCGCATTTAATGGTTTTCTATTTCCACTCGTTGGTGTTTTAAGTTTCCTGTAATTATGTAAATTGTTGTGTACATAATTTGTGAGTGTTTTAATTTTACCGTCCGTAAAGAAAGTAATCTCAAAATGCCCGGCAAAAGACCAGTGCTGGATTATGACTTTTTTCGTCCATAGGCAACTATATTATAGCGACCCCCCCCCCCCCCAACTACTAAAAACTTTTTAAATGTTATTCAAGTATTTATTTATAATATAAAATAATAAAATATAAAAAACAATGTACAATCAACACAAACAAATGAAAATAAACATTGGATGGAAAAAGTTAAACAAGTAGATATAATTGGGTATTTATGACTAATGTTAAAGGTGATATTTTATCTTGTGAGTGGGGACAAACAATAAAAACAAATATTTTGTAAATGAAACATCATTTTTACCACTTGTATCATAAATAACTATTATGTACGTTTTCTGGATTTCTTACTGGCGAAACTATTTATAATCAGTAAAAGAAAAAGTAACAGACGATAGATATAAACAATAGCCGAGAAATTCCACGTTTTCTGTGTTTCTCAGGAAAAAGTATCGAGTTTCAAGTTTCGACAAATGTCGATCTACAGTATTGTTATATTGCGTTTAAGGATCATTTCTACAGACTGTCACACAGATTGATGAAAAATTGTGATAGACCGAATTGAAAAAAAATCGAACGACGCGGATTAAAACAAACGCTGGGTAAGCTTTAATTTAAGGTGGTCTGTGACTAAATCTACCAGACAGAAAAGAAATGATACCTAATAGCTTTTAAGAAAATTTTTATTTTTTATCGATAATTTTCAAGTACGAGAATTTGTTGTTTTTTTTGTTCGTCGCCGGCGCTCCGCAAGCCGTCGGCGCCCCTAGGCAGCTTTCTATATTGCCTTACGGATAATCCGGCTCTACAAAAGACTAAATGCAGTAGACAGAGACGTGGTGGTGAAATTAGGTGAGTACTTCAATAAGGAAAAATGCAATGGAGGTCCCCTCTTACCTTTGTAACCAGTCCATGCGGTGAATCGCAAAATTACATGTTGCTAAATGTTTATAAAGTAAATTTTCTTTTAGTGTACTTTTAATGCATTGCGCATTTGTATGCGGACGGTGTAACGGATTTGTAAGGAAACCCGTCAGGAGCAGGACATCCCAAACACTACTGTGGCAAAATATGGACCCAGAAAGAAAAATAAGACTATGTAAAATCTGTGGTGTAGTTGATTTTGCAGCTTTTGAAGTTAGTCTATCCGACCGCTGCAGTAGTGTTGTCGCTTGGCCAGAATATTATATTGTAATATTAAAATTGTATGTAGTATTAATTGTTATTTTACAGAAAACTCCTTTCAAATGGTACGCCTATGCGCGCCATTAGGAAATTAAAAGATGATGACGTGAATGACAACATTCGTAATTTGAACTGTATTTGCTCTGTTTTCACATTGTAAAGTTACAACTCTCAGTGTACATATTGTACGTGTGCACTGTGCACATACATGTTCCACTAAATTATGTGATTTAAAAGAAAATGAAGTTCATCAAAATGGTTTTTGGGGCAAAATACAATTTGCTCTAATGCATTTTCTAATGTATTCGTATGCCTCATTAAAATGTGCAATAAATGCAATCAAATTTACAGCTAAGAGAAAATAAGAAAATATAATTTTGTTCTAATTATAAGGTAAGAAGTAACTAAAGTGGCTTTGAAAACTTCCGGTGAAACAGTAAGTGGAAAAAATCATTTATATGTCAAGAAGTGTTGTTTATTGAATATGCAAGGTGTATCATGATCGTGTTACACCCGGTATATTGTTTGATGATCAATAAAGTAATGTAAGATTAGCAAATTTAGTTGATGTTAGACAAAAATTGTGGACTGCATAGTAAAAATGGATAAATATCTACCTAATATGTCACGTATAGCTTATCCAATGTCAGTTTAAAAATTCATAAAAAAGGCCGACAAAGGAATACTTCATAACACGAATAAACATTAAGAATGAACTAAAAGTAGATTACGGACTTGTAAGGGTGAGCCAGGTAAACAACCGACTACTTTCGTTTGAGGTAAGCGCATAACATTTCTGATGAACTACTGAACTACTGATGAACTGACTGAGTTTTCAAATTAATAATATAAATACCATAGACATCGCGGGATGCTAGATAACGTAATGGAAGTTCGATAAATATGTAAGATTCATTAGGTAGATATTGTGCAAATTAGATATAGGTACCTATTTGAAAGATAGTACAATCTGCTAAACTAAATAGCTTTTGTGTGGCAACCAGTAGTCACGTCTGCTTGATATATTTGAGCTGTGCGCTATATTGATGGTATTTTTGTGTATTTTGTTAGGATTAAATGTTGCAACTAATCACAGGTGAATATTTTACTGTGCATATCTGTAGTAAATACTTGGCATCTATTATTTATGTACAGGGTGGTTCATATAAGCGGAAACGTTGACATAGCGGCTTTACCATTGTAGTAGGAAAAAAATTTGAATGCTGAACATCAAATGGTGAAAATATTCGCGAAAAATATGTTTCGAAAAAAAAAACACCTTGTATATTTCTACTGGAAATAAAATGTGATGTTATCAATGATAGTAAGTATTCAAATTCAGTTTTTGGGTTCCAATTGGTCGCAAAATAGCAATGTATTTCGTATTTTCTGATCAACCCTGTATGATTTAAAAAAAATCAGATATAGATTTTTTTTCTGATTTCAACGATACTATAATTGATATACTTGCTACAGATAGTTCCTGAGATATTCGAGAGGACAGTATACACAATTTTATTAACAACTGAATTACAAAAGATAGTAGTAGGCTATGAGAAACATTGGTGTTGAAACATTCCTTGTATTTTTGCTACTCTATGAACAGTATGCAGATGGCTTTAGAAATTAAGCATAAATATCAGCATTCAAATTTTTTTCCTACTACAACCGTAAAGCCGCTATGTCAATGTTTCCGCTTAGATGGACCACTCTGTACCTGGCAAAATAAATTAAAATATATAATCGGTGGTTAATATTTCATAGTGCATAAATGCACTAAATACGTATAATGTCTATAGTGCCAACGGATTATTGTACTTATGATCAAAATTATTTACTTTGCAAATACTGTGTACTTAATTTCAAGCATTTTAAAAATAGCTCTATGTTTGTCTGACAAGACTCAAAAAAGGTCAAAAAACAATATTACAATAATGTTAAGAGGTACAATAGCATTCAGTGATAAGTTTCGATTTCATTGGTGGGCCCTTCGTGGACGTAAAGGGTCAATTGCTGCTGAACGTCAGACAAAGCCCTTACAAAAGATGTAATGATTTGGGATAGGTCTACTACGGCACTAGGTCACCGTTAATCTTCATTCGGGGTAACCTGAATGCTGCCGATTACACAACAAATGTTTTGGAATAGACAGAGTAACCCAATTTGCCAGTAGGATAGTGCTTGTTCTTATATAAAGCCAAGCAACTTGTTACTGCGTGTCACAGAATGTTCACGTTTCAATTACTTTGATGACATACTTGGAAAAAACTTTGATGAAAATTTCAATATCGTTAGCAAGTATAGTATACACGATCTCAGTTGGGACAGCATAAAAACGAAAACTGCAAGCAAATGCAGCATCTCCTTTGGTTGACAAATCAAACTCTAATCATCTAATCCCATCCACATTTCTAAGTGGCTGGTGGATTAAGTTCACGTGGACTGTAGACGAGAAGTGGTGAATATCCGAGTTATCGTTTTTATGCTGTCTCAAATGAGATCATATATACTATAACAAAATCGCTTAAAAGTTTAAACTTAAAATAAATCTAGTCAGAATTTAGCTTTACCAGTTTCCTGCTATCGTGCTATACAGGGTGGACCATTTAATAATAGACCATAGTGCAGGTGTACATTCTTTGGGCCAAAACATGAGGATATTACCAAATACGCTTTAGTAAAATGCTCGGTAAAATGTTGCTGTGGAAAAAGATACAGGGTGTAAAAATTATAATAATTTTTTCGTTTTTTTTTTTTTTTTTAATAACTCGACAGCCTCTTGAATGATCTTCGCCAAATTTGCTAGAGGAACTTTTTTTATTATAAGAAATAATAATTTATGTATTACATCACGTTAGATCATAGAGGGTGCCGCAGGACCTGTATCTGATGATGAATTTTCCTCTTATATTTTTTGGACGAAACGTTGTGGTTTTTCTAACCAGAAAATCTGATGAGGGTATCACTTCGACGTATAAAAGGTACACTTGGTAGAACATGATAACTCCAACCGTTTTCTAGGAAATTGCCGTTAAACATGTGAATCATTTTTTGAAAGACAAATTCAAAGGACCCCGCACGGAACATATGGAAATTGGCCCTCGGTTAAAATGTTTGATACTCGGGGATATTATCCAAATATCGATGTTGATCAAAAGTCTCTATGGGCTCAAGGTCGGAAATTGGACGGTTTTCCAGATATCGGGGGTGTAAAGGGGGATGCTCATTTCTTGTGAGAAGTGGCCCCCACTCCAGTAAAATTCGCTGGAATCGATTTATGTTATTCCTCTCGACCTCCTGATCAAAAATTCTCAGAGGCACAAGTATGGAAAATAAACAGTTTTCTAGTTATGGGAGGTGCAAAGGGGGGTGCTCATTTTCTATAGGAAGTGACCGTCCGTGAATTTCATTGGAATCAACATATGTTGTTCCTCTCGATCTCCTGATCAAAAGTTCTCATAGACACAAGGTCGGTAAATGCACAATTTTTTCGGTATCGGAGGTTCAAAATCGACTTTGCAACCCCCGATATCTGGAAAACTGTGCATGTACCGGCCTTGTGCCCATGAGAAATTTTGATCAGGAGGTCGAGAGGAACAACATATGTCGATTCCAGTGAATTTCACTGGGGGCCACATCCTAAGAAGGAAATGAGCGCCCCGCCCCGCTTTACACCCCCCATATGTAGAAAACTGTCCATTTTTCAAACTTGTGCCCCTGAGAATTTTTATCAGGAGGTCAAGAGGAATAACATATGTCGATTCCAGCGAATTTTACTGGAGCGGGGGCCACTTCCCATAAGAAATGAGCATCCCCCTTTACACCCCCGATATCTGGAAAACCGTCCAATTTCCGACCTTGAGCCCATAGAGACTTTTGATCAATATCGATATTTGGATAATATCCCCGAGTATCAAACACTTTAACCGGGGGCCAATTTCCATATGTTCCGTGCGGGGTCCTTTAATGAAACAAAGTATATTTATTGAAAAAAGTACAAACGTAAGAAAAAACAAAATCGTAATAACTGCGTAAACTCTTTCTCACTTTCTTATGAACGAATAGAGTATTTTCATGGTATTGAAATACATACATAAATAAAAAAACTGTGTAAAATAAGGATCTAATCTTATTAGAAGACGAAAAAATAACATAAAAGTTTTCAAAAAAGATTTTCATACATTGAAAAATACATTTTTCTGTAAATAAAATTGGCTGCGTCTTGTATTTTGTCCCACAGTTCTTCTCTTGAATTGATAGTATTTACATAGACTAAGGACTTCATATGTCCCCACACATAATAATCCAAAGGATTATAATTAGGACTCCTTGGTGGCCGAGCAAACTCACTTCCTCGACCGATCCTTCTACGTGGGAAAGTCTCTTCAAGATAATGCCTGACTTCAATGGAGAAATGGGGGGGAGACAAATGCTCCCAATAAGTGATCGCCGATAACACCACACCAAACGTTAATCTTAAATTCGTGCTGAAAATGCCTTCCTTTAACGGCATGAGGATTTTCTGCTTCCCAGTAATGGGTATTTCTCCAGTTAAAAATGCCTCGGCGAGTAAAAGTTGCTTCGTCGGTAAATAAAATGTTCTTAATAAAGTTTCGATCCCTGTTGTGTTTATTTAGAACATATTGATAAAATTGTAGCCTTTGTGGAAGATCCTTTGGGAGTAAGATTTGTACAGGGGTGAAGTGATGTAGGTAGAAGCGTTCTTTGCGTAAGACTCTTAGAACAGATTGTTTTACTCTTCTCCGTTGCGGCTGATAAACAACTTGAGCTGGCTTGAGGATCTTCATCCAAACGAACTGAAATTTCTAGTTCTTGATCTGGAGTAATTCATTTCGGTCGTCCTACATCATTTTTATGGCGAAATGAACCCGTTTCTCCCAAACGACGAAACAGATCTTTGCAAATCTTATGGTCTGGCTGTATTCTATTTGGATATTGAATTAAGTATTTCCTCGCTGCAGCACTCCGTCTGAAATTCTTTTGTACGTAAACACATATCATATCCCTCATTTCCCTATTGGAAAAATTATTATGTCGAGGCATTTTAAACAAAGAAGTTAAAGAAATTAGCTCGAGGAACACAAGAACAAAATAAACTAATTAAATGACGTACATAACATAATTAAAACGTAACCAAAGCACACTTTTCAATAAATACACTTTGTTTCATTAAATCTGGATTGGTCTTTCAAAAAATTATTCAAATGTTTAACGGCAATTTCCTTGAAAACGATTGGAGTTATCAAGTTCTACCAAGTGTACCTTTTATGCGTGAAAATGGCGTCCTCATCAGATTTTCTGGTCAGAAGTACCGCAACGTTTCGTCCAAAAAAATATGAGAAACATTCATCATCAGATACAGGTCCTGCGGCGCCCTCAATGATCTAACGTGATGTAATACATAAATTATTGTTTCTCAGAATAAGAAAAGTTCCTCTAGCAAATTTGGCAGGCAGGATGTTGAGTTATTGCACAACATTTTACTAAAGCATATTTGATTATATCCTCATATTTTGGCCCTAAGAATCTACCCCTGCACTATGGCCTATTATTAACGGTCCACCCTGTAGAAGTAAGAACAATATTTACTATACTTAATGATAATACTTTTAGGAGCATAAAGTAACATAGCTTCACACAATGAGCTCTAGTATTGAGGAGTTGGATGGTAGTGAGTAGGGCTACGAAACCCTATGATGTGAGTGCCCAACACGCTCTTGATCGGTTTATCTATTTTAGGATGTACAGTTTCGCGAAATTAAAATTCATAAATTTGTCAGAGAAACGCTTCTTTGTGGCGTTACTAATATTCGTCTTGTAGTTAAAAAAAAAAGTTAAAGGTATTATAAAATATTAAACGCAATATCTAGAAGATTCGTGAATTTTTTATAATTTTTTTTCTCTACTTATTCTAAGTAGATATGTGTACAGAAATAATAAACTAATAATATCTCTACAATCCAGCAAAAACAAGGCATCCAATTCTGACTGCTGCCCACGTTTGAAATATAGAAGTAAGAGAATCTCTCTTGGGAGTTTTTTGTAATATATTAGTATACGCAATACGAAGATTTAAGATTGCCCATTGTGCTTTTATTCCACCTGTTTTATACGACATAAATAGAAATATAAGCTCGAGGTAATATCAGTTGATCATTAGAAAACGTAATTTAATTCTAGAGTAACAGTTTGTTAAGGGATTTATTTGCTTTCATTTACTGTTTAAATAAAAAACAAGAAAATCTTTATTCCTCTTTTTAATATAGCGTTCAGAATATTCTTGAAATCACATATTGCACAACACAGTGGGCGTGAGATCTAATCTCGTCCATCGCGCCAATATTCCGTTTGCAGATAAAGGTCATTTTTACTTTATCTCGATTGTAATTATAGCTTTCTGAAAACAGAAGATTAAACTACAAACAATGGTACAATTACTTCCACATCCACGTAGTGGAATGAAAGTATAGTAATCGTAAAAAAAAATTATAGATTTCGCAATTCTTGCAACCATCGGAACATTGGAAATGATAACATCATACATAAAACATAAACTTTTTCCGGATACATCGTCCGGAAACAGCTATGATCCACCCTCGATTGCGACACCGCTGTATTTCGAACTTAAATCGCAATTCTCAAAATAAATCATCTGCCAAGGATATTGTTATGAATTACACCCCCTTGGAACTGGAGATGATACGCCTATGCCTACTAATAGTGACTGGAAAGACTCTAGAAAGAGCCATGGACTTTTCTAGAGTGGGGTGGAAGAAGATTCTGGTTCAATCTAGAAGTAATTTCAGAGTATATAAGGCGGGATTACCGGCGCAGAGGAAGAAGTTTATTAAAGTGAAATTACTACCGAAAAAGTGAGGTTAAATATCAAGTAAACAAAGTGTAAATGTTATTTTGAAGTATTGT
This sequence comes from Stenurella melanura, assembly GCA_963583905.1. NCBI lineage: Eukaryota > Metazoa > Arthropoda > Insecta > Coleoptera > Cerambycidae > Stenurella > Stenurella melanura. The sequence continues at coordinate 180,537,976 of OY757310.1, forward strand.
ATAGTCAGTAAATTATTAAATAAAGTGTTTATCTCCTGTTGAAATTATTTTAGAACTCACGGATTCATACAAGGTGTTTCCAAAAAGGTGGAAAATACGCAACAATATCTTCGAACAAAAATAAATTAGTGTCATTGTAAGTGTTGGCCAGTTTATTAACATGTTCTAGCTCGAGCAGTGTATATGTATATGAGCGTACAAATATCGGATGTGCAGTGGATTCATAAAAAATAAAATCGATTACAACAAATCTCAAAAGTGAGACTGCTGGTCTTCTCTCTACTGTGCCGCGACACCGCTGTCTTTTGAACGGAAACTGATAACTCGATCCCGATATACCTACGAATATAAACATTTCCAAAAAATATATATTTTTTTGTTTAAATAAGAATGTCATGAAAGCAGATTTTAAATTTGAGAGAAAAATAATTTCTGTCTGTCCTTTGGCCTGTCTGTAACTCTTTTTTGCTAACGTATTATCTGGGGCGATTTAAGAGTGAACACTACGGAAGACTAGTGGGGAGGTGGATAAAGCGCCAAATAAGGAGATATCTCCCTAATAATCAAATTTTAGCCAAAAATAGTCTTCAACAATCCTGTAGTATTTACCTATGTACAACTTACACTTATTTTCAGTTGAATAACATCACCCAATTTCAGTAAAAGTATGATTAAAAATAAGCTGTTTTTTGCAAATTGGGTGATATAATTTAACTGAAAATAAGTGTAAGTTGTACATAAATAAATACTACAGGATTATTAAAGATTATTTTTGGCTAAAATTTGATTATTAGGGAGACATTTCCTCATTTGGCGCTTTATTCCCCTCCCCACTAGCCTTACGTTGTGTTCCCTCTTAAGACATTAACTTAAGATTTGGTATTATAACGAGATCTGGAACTAGATTACATTTTTAGCTTATTACGATGAAGTGTTTGGGGGTAAACTGCCAGAGAAAAAATTTCTTCCCCCACCCCTTTCCTTCCTTTTTCTAAAAAAAATCGTTTTTTTCCGCAACTATTTTTTTATTTATGCCGAAAATTATAAACAAATAATAAAATGTTGATGTAGCAATATTAATACACAATGTCGCGTTTCGTGGGCGACATGCGGCCAAAATTGCAAAAGTTACAGCAGTTTTAATTTGATCTTCGTTTTCCCCACCCCCACCCCTCCTACCCTCCTAATCGACTCAGCGACTCGAAATTTGGAAACTGTACTTTGGACCCGATTATCTATTGGGGGAAAAAATAGGAAGTCTCTAACTCACTTTGTTCCCCGCAGAAAACGTGAGAACGGCTCTCGGTACGTTCTCGCCGCAGCGAAAAATCCGTATACAAAACCGGACCTTCAAATTGCAATATCTCGAAAACCGTTGGGCCAATTTCGATGAATCAATTGAGTTTCTGCACATTTGCGAGCCCTTTATTTTTACTCCATACAATTTTTCGATCCGAATCAAACTAAGCGAGTTATGTCCGAAAAACTGATTTCCCGTATCTTTACATGTAAATTCCCCCCCTCCACCATCCGTGACGCGCCCACACTAGTCACCACAAGTGTTATCAGGTCCGACCTTATATCACAAAAAAAATTGAAAAAAAAACGTTGTCACTTCCGATGATTTTACGTGCCAGATCGACCCCACTACAGCTAATATAAACTAAAATATAACTTACCTGTAGCAGCTTGTACTTGATACACTGATGAAATAAGAAGGTTTATGACAGCAGCCACTGAAACAAATAATTATAATATAATTTGAGGAACTTTCGAATAAAAACAAGAAAAATTGTATATGAAGACACATATCCTCTTAATATTGTCTAAGGGTTACGTGACAAATATATAAAATTTAAGAGAAAGTACAATAAGGATGACAACTTTGATGAGCTTCTAATAATTTTCACATTTGTGAAAATTATGGTCGAATCTCAGTTTATTCTATTTCGGTTTTCCCAAATAATAATAATTTATGCATTTATTTGCTATTAAAACAATCGATAGAACGTCATAAAACCTAAGTTAATATAAAGAAAATACTCAAAGTGGATAAAAACACAGTCAATTTATAATAATCGCAAAAGAAGAGGATATACCTATAAAACTTAATATAAAGATGTGTGATAATGTACAATGATATAGTCAATAAATTAAAATGAATGTTCATGTAGCCTCCGCTATAGATAGATAGATAGATAGATATTTTATTTAACCAAATTACATAATACAACATTTTTGGCAAGTCAAAGAAAAAACAATAAAATAAGTATAACAATATAGAATTATCGAATGCATACTGCGAAGGCATGCAGTTGTAAACACATTAAAATAGGAAAAGACACACTAAAAATAAGTAACTACAAGAACAATTTACAAACAATTTGTAAAAACTCAAACAATTATCAATTTATAAAAGTGTGATGACGGTAAGCATTTCTCAGTATATAATTATGTATAAATATATAATTAATTAACAGGGGATATAATTTCAAAGGGGGTTTGCATATATTTCTCAACTGAATAAAAACAATGTATAAGCAAATGCTTTTTGATTATCCCCTTAAATGTATTCGAATTAGGCAAGAATTTTAAATAATTCGGTAGATAATTGAACAATTTAAAATTCAAAGAATTTTTTGTTGTTTTCGAAAGTCGGAAGCGTGGTGTTCTAAAATCATTTCTATTTCTAGTATTATACTTATGAACTTCAGCGTTTGTTGCAAATTGAATCTTATTTTTATAAATTTCTAATAACGTGACATAAATATATAAAGACGGAAGAGGCATTATTTTAAGATTTTTGAAAATAGGCTTGCAGTGGTCTCTGAAGCCAGCACCGGCCACTATTCTGACTGCTCGTTTTTGTAGCCGGAAAACTTTATCTGCGTAAGAAGAATTACCCCACAGCAATGTACCATAACTAATGTGTGAATGGAATAGCGCAAAATAGCTCATTTTTAGAGTCTCCATTGATAACGTTCTTGTTAGATTACGTAGAACAAATACCGATCTCGATAGTTTCTGACTTAGTTGTGCGACATGGGACGACCAATTTAGTCTGTCGTCAATAGTGACACCGAGCAGTTTCGCGCTATTTCCCTTAGTTATATTATGACTAGTAGAAAAGACTAGGTTTTGAGTATTTTCTTCATTGAGTTTCAAATTGTTAGATGTAAACCATTGTTTGGCTTGTGAAACAGAGTCGGCACTTTTTAGCATGAGATCATTCATGTCTGGACTTGAATTTATTATGGTTGTATCATCAGCAAATGCAACACAGGTATTAGGGATCATGTTATGGAATAAGTCATTGATATATATAATAAACAACAGGGGTCCCAAAACTGAACCTTGGGGTACTCCGTGTATGACTGACCTATAATCGGAAAAAATATTTTTTATACATCACGGTTTGTTTTCTATTCGATAAATATGATCTGAAGAATGTTTGAGATAAACCCCTGACTTCATAACAGTATAACTTGCTTAACAAAATATCGTGCGAAACACAGTCAAAAGCCCTTGAAAGGTCACATAATGTAATTGATACTAGTTCGCCACTCTCAAGACCACTGACTATGTCGCCGACTACCTTGAAAACTGCTTGGGATGTGCTACATTTACTTCTGAATCCAAACTGACAACAGTTTAATACGTTATTAGATTCGAAAAATTGTACAAGCCGCATTTTTAATATTATTTCAAAAATCTTGGAAATAATGGGGATGATGGATATGGGGCGATAGTTCTCTATTATCGAAATATCCCCTTTTTTAAAAACCGGTATCACTTTCGCAATTTTAAAAGCATCAGGATAATTTGCTTCACTTACACAAGCATTAAATAATATTGTTAAAGGATGAATAATTATATCTGCAGTTGCTTTGATAATTTTACTATCCATGCCATAGATGTCTGTGCAGCGCGAGTTTTTCAATTTTTCCAGAGCCTCAATGACTTCACTCTCTGTAATTGGATGAATAAAAAAGGTTAAACTTGGAGTAGTCACACCGTCCATATAGTCAACTTCTCTACTTTGAGAAGTATTACTGGGTAAAGTAGTAATAATTTTTTCGGCTATAGTAGTAAAAAAATCATTAAAATCGATGGCTTCAATTTCGTGTTCAACTGTATAGTAGCACTTTTTAAGCAACATTTGGATTTAAAGGTTTGCATGTTCTTTTCTAGCGAATTGATTGAGGAAGCATGTTATATAACTTGGGACCGATGTAATGAGGTGACTTTTCGAATAAAGTTGTTCTGTGCTTTATTAAAGCCACTACGAGTAGGGCATTTGTGGGAGTCGATATTTTTCACAAAATTTTCATGATTTTGTTTTACAAATGTTAGTGATTTTCAAATAAAAATACAGGGCACAGTTGAAGTTGGATGTTTTATAAAATAAGGTTTGTATGAGTCCTGAAATGTTAGATTAAATATCAATCTAATGATTTTTTGACTCACAAAATTCGGTGTGCGTTAGCGGAGTAGCCACCCACAGTTGAATATTATAGTTAATGTGACAATATCCTGAAGCATCATAAATATTGATGAAACATTTTATTTCAGAACATCTTTTCAAATTGTAAAGAGCGAAATAAAAGCTGTTTAATTATTTAGCTAAATTATTAATGTGCTCTGACCAGCTTAATTTTTCATCAAGGTAAATCCCTAATGTTTTGGAAAATATGATTAGTAGACCGTCCATTGTTAAGTTTATATCTGATATATGTCGCTTTTTGTTGAAGAAATTGATAATACATACTGTCTTTTTGGTATTTATAATAAGACGATTTTGGTTGCCTATTGATTAAATTCTTTGAGTATAGTTTTGAGTGGAATCTTTATTTTGACATATAATTCGGTAAATCATTTGCAAACAAAAGGAAGAGCAGAGGTCCAAAAACAGACCCTTGGACGACTCCTAAGTTTATAACTCTCCAACCTAATTTTGTTCAGTTGCATAATAATTTTACGGTTGGATAAAAAGGACATTAGTAAATTAGATAAGTTTCCCCGTAAATGCCTAAATTATTTAGTTCATTTATCAATATATCAATGTATTCACAAATCTTAGATTTCTCGATTTCATTCGCCTTATGAAATTCTCGTGTTGTGCTTACTCAGTCTAATATTAGAAGGTCTGGTTGAGTCACCTATGCTATGCTTGTTATAAATACTTAGCCGAAATACTATAAAGTTTTTTCAATCTTACTCGTGCTGGCAAAATTATACAATAATCCGACCAAATTCAGTTAACAACATAATCTACACAACTCTTTTTAAAATTGGTCATGAATAGAGATTACATCAGCTAAGACAATTTCAACGAGTTAACCAAAATTATCTCGGTCAGAGATGGTCGTAGGACTTGGGCATGCATTCATATAAGATGCCATCATAAAAATTCCTGTTGCCGACACACCACCCCAGACGTCTTGTGTATTGTCAGCGGTTTTAGTCAAGTCAAGTCAAGTTAAACAACAAACTGGAATTAATTACAAAACATTTCAAACTTTGATGAAAGCTGTACGTTCACGTAAGAAAACAATATAAAATTTTGCTCCCTCCTACGAAGCCGATAAGACTGTTTATATTGCAATAAAAAAAATAATTCGACATTTCTCCACATAAACCGATTAAACTTTTTCTAGACAACACTAATCCTCCTTTTTGGTCTTGATCGATTGCAAATTAAATTTCCAATCCGATGACGTCAGGCGCGATGTCTCATGCCGCTCCGCAGGCTAGAAGTGGGCCGTGAAAGTGAAAGGTCTGAGGATTTTGCTTCTCGTGCGACACGGCCCAGCTTCAAGGTCCATATCGTCCAGACTAAGGCTCACAGAGGATAGACAATTTTTTTTGTGGAAAATTGAACGAGAAACCTAATGGCGCAAATCGCGGGTCGCTGCATGCAGTAGATTCCGAGATATGATCCCTCGAATTCAACGGAAGATAAAAATCGGATATCTTCGCGCTTCCGGTAAGAACAGTGGGTGGATGCCGTACCAGATTTATATATTGGCACAATAAGCTACAAATATTTGACGCTTTCCGAATTTCAATAGTGCCCATATGCATCATTTGAGCATAGACCACCTTCAAGGGTAGTCCCTAGTCTTGTGTCGGTGGTAGGATCGAATTTACTCCATATTTGTCCACCCTGCCTAAAATAACAAAAGCCTGAAATTTTTCCTGGCTTTGAAACTTATGAGATACCTTCGTCAGTGGCAGTGGACGGATAGTATTACCCCTCCAAAGGAGTGAGTCTCAACCCTTTGAAAGTAATGGCTGGTTGTCGCAATGGTGTCAGATATTTTGCACTAAGAAATACAAAAATTTGGCCTTTGTACAGTTATTCACAATCACCTGCGCCTTTTGGGCCTTAGGAGTAATTTTCCCTTCAAGGGCGGATTTTTGTTTAATTTACAGAAATAGCTTACTATGACTCGAATTTATATTCTCTAATCTAGACTACAAGACATGTAATATTTTGCACACTTCAATAGGAGTTACTACATTATTTCTATGATTTTATCCACCATTTTCAGGGATACTTTTGACTGAAAAAACAAAACAAAATTGACGTTAGATTTTTTTCACCGGATTTACCGTCGAAAAATACACCACATATTTTGGTTTGCTGCACAGAATATTTTTGTTGGGGCTGTGTTTTAAATATATTCTATTACTTGGAGGATTCTATGAGTTTTTCAGGTTTAAAAGGGATACGTATATACGCGGCAAAAAAGAGAAACTATGGAAATGCCACAGTTCACAGTTAGGCAATATCATGACATACACTTAACACAAACACAATTTTTGTGGCGTTATTTTGGTGACCCTACAGATGACTTTAAATAATTCGTCTAAATTATTTCTCTCCTTAAACAACTATATGCCATGTTCTCCTCACACCTTCTGCACTACTTACTCGGTCATTCACCTATTATAAAAGTACATGAACGGTTGTGCTTTTCATTTAGTCAAGACAAAGACTAAAGCTTCAATGGTTGGGGATGGTAATACTTAACTCGTTCCCGTAATAACCTATAAAAAAATAATTGCTTTCTCTTAGTGAATGGTGTGAATGGAATTTTACCCGTCTGCGTTTAAATTTGCTCGTCTCATTATGACGCTCGCTCTTTGAGGCAACTAAAAATAGTACAAAGAGTAGGAAAGAAAAGGTAAAACAAGACTGCGTTGAATATTCAGGCCAGATATTAAATACTTCGCGTTGGCCTACCTAGCTCCGAATGTTTTTCGTTTTGTAATGTTTGAGAAATATATCTGCTTACTGTTTTAACTAAGGCACTTATTCTTGCTTCGTTAACATTATTTAAGTATAGGTCTGTTAAATATTGTGATGCTGATGACGCGCAGCATTAATAATAAAAACACTATGAATTTAAAAATGCTAAACAAGGGATGCATTTTTTTAAGGATTATAAATTTTTCATTATAAATGCTACGTGAAAGAGTTATTTAAAAAAGGTTGTTTTCTTATATGATAAGAAACTGTAAAAAATATAAACACATCCACGAAAGAGAGGCGAAAAACAGCTCTTAAACTATTTCCTCTGTATTATTTTCAACAATTATTTGCTTATAGAGTACCCTTCTAGAGTTGACTTCCTTTCACTAATCATTACCATTTTTAGAAGAACATTAGAATAATCAGCAGTGGTTGTTCCTAGTCAGGTAAACAATATCTATACATTTCTGTTTTAAGCCTCAGTAGTTCAGTTGATAAATTGTTTTTGTTTATTTTGAATTCCCCTTGTTTATTTGGTTTAGTAGAAATACACAATCGGGTTTCTGTTACAGTCGTCGTGCTATACACAACTTAATCTGGAATGTTTTTCAGACTATTTGCTTTATCATCTTTTGTTCGGTATGGATTTTACTTGCGAGTTGAAACCTTTCTTTAATGATTTAATTTTATTACCAGAGATCGGGAAATGTATCTCGGTGCCAGGGACGACTCTCATATATACAGGGTGTAATTAGGTTCATGTCATTAAAAACAATGGTGGTAGGGAACGACAAGACGAACAAAAAAACCTTATATAACATGGGGTCTAAAGCTCATAGTTTTGGAGAAAAAAAAAATAAACAAAAATTTCGCAAATTTTCGATAAAATCTTTTGAGAACTGCTGGAATATTGAGGTAGGTTTAGATCGTCGCGCGTGTCTTTGCCTATGATATTCAATATTTGTGTAGATAGTTAAATGTCAGCGGTCTTTAGCGGTGCGGTAAATAAGATGAAAGACGTCGACGTTTTCTGAGTGTTTAGTAGATCTGATCTGCAGAAAACTATACTCTGACTCTCCCTTGTGCAATATTTTAGTTTCTGTGGGTGTTTCGTTATGTACACACGTCCAACCCGCCGTTCATTGTTTTTGTTATTTTTGAATTTCGGGTCGCTGTGTATTTATACTGAAGATTTATTTTATTGACTTTACCGTTCAAGTCGTTAAATTCTTGATTACGTACAGACACAACTTACTCGTTCGTTCTTTTTGTATTCCGTCTTGGATTTTGGACCAAATTTTTCTTTTATTTTTCTTTATTGACAACGTTAGTTGATAGTTTATTGTTTAGTGTTGAACGGAGTACGTAAGTCCTTAATTCGATGTACCGAACTGTGTATTGATGCAGATGCAGATTTCGAATAATTTACTTAGGTACGCTTTTAACCCAGGACACTCATTTATGTTACAAACGTTAATAAGCCACATTTAAATATTCTAAATTATAAACATTAATCCAATATTTTGTTCCGAATTAAAAGACACACATGTAAAGAAATGCTCTGTTTAAACTCCTACGGCCATTATTTGCTTGCAGTTGTGCAGAAAAAGATAACGAATTATTTACCTCTTTATAATTGCCTCAGTTCGGTTGAGGCGGTCCATCAAAGGCGGTCGATGATCCAAGTCCTTTGCCCTTTTTTTATGACAATTTAAAAGTTGTATAATTGGGAACTACAAGTTCATTGACCAAGAAAAGCAGTGGTTCTCAATTATTTTCTACATTAATATTTTAAAAAAAACATATTAAAAAAGTTGACCTAGGTCAGTTTTTTCAAAGTGCCCGTAGAGGGAAAAGTCATAAAGGTTTTTTGTTTGTCTAGTCGGTCCCCATTACCCGTTTTTTTTTTAATGATATGAAACTCATTACACCCTGTACGTAATATTATATTACAAACATTCACCGAAACAATCAGAAAAAGAACGAACTGGTGAAATATTTATTACTGCCAGCTACATTGTATTTTTGGTAATAAATTTAACTTAAGAACGGCAGTAGTTCTTACAAAAACAAGTAAAACATATCTAGCAAGTGAAAAAAACAATTTTGAATTAAACACACACTTTCCTGTTCTGTTTAATGTGTGGCGTGTTTATTTCATTTTATGTTAATACGTATAATATACTTTTATTGGAAATCTATTACATTTGTGAAACGTACTGACAATTACCTAAAGACATAGTTGATTTTTTATATTTGCAGTGTTAAAGTCATTGGACCCCGACCGAGTGTCAACAATAAATTAAAGTTTACGGAGGTACTATTATGTTTTTTACGGCTTTATCTCCTTTAATTATATGATGCCGCCGAAATTGTGAAACATTTCAAAATCGCTTTATACCTACACTGTGGCAATTATTGTCATTTACGTCAGAATTTAATATAAGGAAAGGGTAGACCATCCCAGATCGCAGTTTTGCAAACCGTAGTATAAATCTAGCCATATGCACGTACGTATATATATCTATAAACTTTGTGTGAAATTATACAGAGTCGGCGGTATATAAAAATGTCCAGTGCTTCTCCAGCTGCAATAGGCTTGTGGATTCGCGATCTCCCAGAACTGCAGTTTGATGGATCAGATCTTTATTGTAGTAGTTGCAACAAAACAATTTCTTAGACATCTAAAACAAGTGTTAATAGACACATTTTCTCATAAAAGCATATTAGTGCTAGTGGCTCTACTGATAGTGACAGTCAACGCTGTTTTAATTTAGATTTAGTGGAAGTGATAGTGGAATGTAACATACTGTGGTCAAGGCTAAACTGGTATTAGTACCCAAACCAGGGAAGCCGGCACACACCGCTCCGAGGCCCATTTGCTTGATAGATACCTCAGCCAAACTACTGGAAAGGATTATTGCCACAAGACTCACCGAAGAACTCGACAATCGCGGAGGACTGTCCGAAAGCCAGTATGGCTTCCGAGAAGGCATGTCTACGGTCGAAGCGATCCAGGAGGTTGTCCGCATCGCCCGCTCAGCCAACACTGGCAACTGGAGACAGCGCGAAATTTGCATTGCAACAGCAATTGATGTGAAGAACGCGTTTAACTCGGCACCATGGAGGCCAATCGTGGAAACGCTCGAGCGAAAGGGAGTGCCTGCCTACCTTGTGCGGCTCATAATGAACTACTTTACAAACATAAGCCTGCTGCTATCGGACGGAGAAAGAAGAGTGGTCACGTGCGGTGTCCCCCAGGGATCGGTCCTGGGGCCGCTGCTCTGGAACGTTCTTTACGACGGAGTACTGAACCTTGACTTACCGGTCCCCAAGACAGAATGCCGAACGGTTGCATTTGCAGACGACCTTATAGTTATTGTCGTCGACAAGACCGAAGATGGCGCGGTTGCCAAAATGGAAGCTGTCGTTGAGGCCGTCGGGAATTGGATGACCGCCAATGCTCTGGAGATCGCCCCGGAGAAATCCGAGGTGATCGCCCTCACCGGCAGAAAACGCATTCAAGAGATGACGATCAATATATTAGGCACGAACACTACCGCCAAGAAACACCTGAAGTACCTGGGGGTATACATTGACCACAGGCTTGCCTGGATTACACACATAGAAAAGACCGTTGAGAAAGCCGGAAAAGCAGCCATGGCAATTGCCAAGCTTATGCCCAGGACCAAGGGCCCGTCGACCAGCACCCGCCGACTCATTAGTTCGGTGGTAACGCCTATCCTGCTGTATGCCGTGCCAGCATGGGCGGAAGGACTTAGTACCAAACCCAACAGGAACAAGCTACTTAAAGCCCAACGGGGTGTACTAATCAGGATTTGCTGCGCGTACCGAACGGTCTCCACGGTTGCCTTGCAGGTCATGACCGCAACCCCACCAATAGACCTGCTGACCAAGGAAAGGGCTTACAATTACGGGGCGGACAAAGACGCCAAAGCCTACAATCGACGCTGCTTAATGGAACGCTGGCAGACCCGCTGGTCTAACGCCGCCGAAGGGGGATGGACCCGCACCCTCATTCCTAACGTCCAGTCGTGGGTCGAGCGCAAGCACGGCCATCTGGGCTACCATCTTACGCAAGTCCTTAGCGGACATGGGAACTTTGGTACTTACCTCCACAGGATCGACACCACGGCCCACACAGTGTTTAGCTGCCCCCGCTGGAGCACCGAACGAGCTAACACGGCCAGAATCCTAGGACAAGCCCTGAAACGCATGAAAGAGCCAACTAAAACACAGCAAGCCAGCACACCACTGTAGCAATGCTAACGCGGTTCCGGATGATGTACTGAAGAACGGAGGGGTTTTAGCCGGTAAAAGTCCGGCACTACCCGGCGTGCTAGAACAACAGCGTCGGGTGTCCATGAGGATTTCCCCTCCCTGGAAAATAAAAAAAATACTGTGGTCAAAACTAGATAATTCACTTTTCAGACAATTTTTGGAAAACTGTATTAGTGGCAAATATAACAATGTTCAGGTGCCGTCGATAACGACACTCAGAAGAAATATTTGTCAACGGAGTGTGATAATGTTAGGCAAAAAATTTCTTCTGAGCTTACTGGGAAATACATCTGGGTTAGTGTGGACGAAACCACCAATGCTTGTGGTGAGAAGGTAACAAATGTTTTAGTAGGTGCATTGGACGAAAATCGTTCAGTGCGTGGACACTTGATCGCCTCTACAGTTGTAGAAACGACAAATGGGGTCGTTGCACGAACATTTTTTATTGCATATTATGAAAATATAATGAAAAATATTAGACCCGTGTTTTTTGTTTTTTTCTGTTGCATGCGTTTTAAGGGTGTAAATCAGCATCAAAGTTCGATCTGTGGCTCTTTAAACCCTTTAAATTATGACGTAGAGCGGGCAACGCCGAATGCCTTCGAAAATAGTCGGAACTTACGGATCTATCCGTGCCCGTCCCTGTCATTCAAAAACCTGGCGGCCGAACGTGGATCATGACCTAGACCTACGTGTAGATCAATAATCCAGCGCTAGCGCATCATCGTTTTCAATTTGTGACGTAGCAGGGGCAAAGGAATTCTGCTGACGGCGCGCTTTATTTTAAAGTGGTGTAGTTTAAATTTTGGGCGATAATTTGGTAAATTCATGTAACACAGGGCACTAACAAATCCACAGTTACATTTTCCATATAAAATCAATCTCAATTTCGATGTAGTGCAACGACCTCATTGTCGCATTATAGTGAAGGCAGTGAATTCAAGTCTACAATTATGGGGTGACAAATATGTAGAAAATAAGGACAAGGTCTTATTATTTTTTACTGATGAGTGACTTATATGAAAGCTGCAGGACGAATTATGAAGGAAACATATCGCAATATGCTGCATGTAACATGTCTAGCACATGGACTTCATTGAATTGCTGAAACTATTAGAGGGTGCTTCGCTAATGTTGATAACTGAATATCTAGTGAAAAGAAAGTTTTCCTGAAAGTACCACATCGTGTACGTTTATTTAAAGTAATATTTCCAAATACACCATTACCTCCAGCGCCCAGTGGGGAACTTGGCTAGAGGAGGCATCGTACTAATTTTGCCATTTTGAAAACGTCAAACTAGTAGTACTGCAATTGAATCCAGTTGTAATCGTACAGGTTCAACAGGCATTTATGGATTCAACTGTTGAAGAAGATCTTAAGTTTCTCGCGAATTCCTCTAGACATACGGGACCTTTAACATATGCCAACGTCAAAATTTACTGCAGTTGATGTAATAAACATCCTGTTCGATCTCCGGCAACATATTTTTCAATTACCTAGAGAAATGGCTGAGAGGATTCAAACAAAATTCCAAAGAGATTTAAAAACTAATCCCGGATTTGTAACGATGTCATCTGTAACAGACCTTTTAAACGGTAAAGAAATAGCATTTCTACACCAGGCGTCAATACGGCAACTTTAAGAAATTACACATATTTTAAATATGCTCCGATGACATCTGTTGACGTTGAGGGGTCTTTTTCTCAATATAAATGGATTTTAATGGCAGGCGGTGAAGGTTAACTTCAGAGCATTTAGAACAAATATTAATAATATACTTTTATATTCGCAGCAAAATCTCCAATAAATAAATTAAAATGTCATAAAACCTCATTATTTGTAACAATTGTCAAGAATACATTGAATCATCCGAAAATGTCAAATATTTAGGTTTGTACACTGATCAGTTTTTGAAATGGGACATACACGTGGAGAAAATAACAGGAAAAATTCGAAAATTAGTATACAAATTTTATCAACTAAGACAATATATGGACTTGCAATCTCTCTTAAATATTTACAAAGCCTTAGTCGAGTCTATAATTAGGTCCAGCTTAATAATTTGGGGGAAAGTATACAATACATTAAATAACTTTAAAGTAGTTCAAAGTTATATATTGAAATTTAAATTAAATTAAAAATTACTCTAGACAAACCTAGATATTACTCAACAAAATCATTATTCGAAAATACCAAAGTGTTAGATGTTGAACGTTTATATATTTTAGATGTTCTGAATTATGTACAAAAGAATCCCAAGACAAAAATTAAATCAAGTCGTGGCCGCATAACACGTTCTACAACAAGCAATGATAGCCTAGTACCAAAGCCAACAAATACGGCCTTTACCAGGTTTATAGATTACATTGGAATTAAAATGCATAACATTTTACCTGTAGCAATAAAAGAAATGAAATATTTAAGAAAATATAAAATAAAAACTAAGGTATCTCTAAATCTGATTTTAATGCAAATACACAAGACCTAAATATATCTGATCATAGAGCTATTGAAATGCATGTTAGAGCTAAATTTCCAGTAATCAATAATAATCACAGCAAAAAAATTAGATTTTAGTGAACACCGAATCTATCACAAATTTTAATACTGACATTGTCAGAGACATGGGAAACTGTTTATAAACATGAAAATCGAAATAAAATATATCAAGAGTTTTTATCGATATTTCTATTATACTATAACAAACATTTTCCTATTAAAATAGTAAAAAATGGGCCAAATGGTAGAAATCAATGGATTACTAATGATATAAGAATCTCCAGCCAACGTCTAAAACAACTGCACATACAAAAACGTGCAAATCCAAACGATGAAAATATAATTGATTACTATAAAATATATAAAAAAAAATACAGAACACAGTAATAAATGAGGCCAAGAAACATCACTTCCAAGAACAAATTGTGAATTCAGATAATGCGTTAAAAGCAACTTGGAAAGTAGTAAGACAGAATACAAAAGAAAATACATCCAATCAAATAAATGAATTAAACATAGGTGACAAATTTATAACAAATCCATGTGAAATAGTAAATAGCTTTAATGATTTTTTTATAAGCGTAGGTAATTCTCTCGAAACAAAAATAAAAACGCACTCACACAGCCATAAAATTTTGCATCAACGATCATTTCTGTTCTTGAATCCTATTTGTGAAAATGATGTGTTACGTATCATAAGAAACTTGAAAAGCTCAAATTGCAAGGATATTCATGATGTTAGTACCTATTTTGTTAAACAATGCTCGAGTCCAATTTTAACCCCTCTAACATATTTAATAAACCAGATATTTATTACTGGAATTTTTCCAGATGACCTAAAATTATCAAAAGTTACTGCACTGCATAAGAAGGGAAGTCGACAAAACATCAATAATTATAGACCTATAGCCATCCTCCCAGTGTTTTCAAAAATCATTGAAAAAATTATACACGATCAAATAGTAAATTTTCTTAAATCACATAATATGCTTAGATCAGAACAACATGGATTCACAAAAAACAAGAACACTACCACGGCAATTTTTCAATTAACAAATGAAATTTTGGAAAATCTCGAAAATGGGAACAATGTGGTAAGCATCATGTTTGACCTGTCGAAGGCTTCTGACATGGTGAAACATGATTTGCTCTTCGTAAAATTAGATAAGTACGGGGTGCGGGGTACTGCATTAGATCTCGTTAAATCCTATTTGTTAAATAGAAATCAGCTAGTTGAAATAAATTACCAAAATCATCAACAAAGATCAACTTGGGAAAATCTACCCTCGATATCCGTACCACAAGGGTCAATGCGGGAACCCTTACTATTCTTAATATATGTTAACGACTTGCCGTTATACATAGAACACTCAAAAATTATATTGTATGTCGATGACACCATTGCTATCCTCGGAAACAAAAATAAAGTCACTCTACAAACAAAGACGGAACAAACTGTAAATAATATAGTGACGTGGTTAAATGAAAATGGCCTTAAGTTAAATTCGGAAAAAAACGAGATATTGCACTATTCCACTGTAAGTGATGCCTTTAAGATAAACATAATAAACACAGAAATAACATAAAAAAATAGTACAAAATTTCTAGGAATTTATATAGACAATTGCTTTAATTGGCATGAACAGATAGAATGTATATGCAAGAAATTATCAAAAATTTGTTTTTCTTTGAGAACAATGATTAAATACTGTAGTACAGAGCAAATGGTTAACATACCTATATTACGGATCATTTAATTCCGCTATGTCTTACGGTATTGAATTCTGGGGAAATAGTAGTAGAGCAATAGAAGTATTTAGGATTCAAAAAAAGGCAATTAGAATTATCACTAAATCCAGTAACAGACAGACATGTAGAGACCTATTTAAATCCCTAAAAATAATGACCTTACCCTGTCTGTATATTTACAAAGTTGCAATTTTTGTTCGTAATAATATAAATTTATATCAGCATAATTCACAAAATCACACCTATGAAACAAGACATACAACACAATTGCAGCCAACTAAACATAAAACAACAAGATTTGAGAAAGGCCTTTATTATTCCGGAATATACATTTATCATAAACTTCCCGATCGCATAAGAAATTCAAATACATTGTACAAATTTAAACATTCGTTAAAAAACTATCTACAAACTCATGCATTTTATTCCATAAACGACTACATAAATACAACGTAATTTTCACTTATAGATGACTTTTATACATCTGAATTTTTTTTTTTATATATGTGTTTTTTCTTTTTTAAATTTTACTCCAGCAGGTACTTATGATATATATTTCTTTTAACATATTTTTCTAAGAATTTTAAATCATAGAATTTATGTAACTTTTACCCAATAACAAAACAATATCTTTTTATAATTATTGACTGATTTTATATTAAATATAGATAAGTAATAATGCTTCTGCAGCTATCTGCCTATTTTTTTATTGTAATTTTAATTGTAATTTTATTTAATTCTCACTGTAACTTAGCAATTTATAATGTGTATGACGATGCCTATACTGATGTCTCAGTCTAGTTGAAAAAATAAAGATATTCTATTCTATTCTATTCTTTTTATTCTATATGTACAAGAAAACATAGATCAATTAAAAAAAAATGAGAAAATAGTTTTATTGAGTATATCCCATGCACTCTGTTTATTCTGTTCATACTTATATTTAATTACTTCAGCTATCGTTTATAAACTTTTTATCAGCTAGGTAAGTATTATTGGTAGGCACAAAACAAGCTCCCAGTGAGTTTAGGTGCCGTAATTTGTAGGATTAAATAATTTGTAAATAGTATTTATTACTTGATATGAGGATGTTTAAGAAATACCTTGATTGTAGAATGTATGTAGAATTTTGAACAATAAACAGTAAACAATAAACAATTTGTTAAGAAGAACTGACAACAGTAAATTTATTTTCCGGAAAAAAGACGAAGACTTAATTTTGAAAGAAGACATAGTTACTATGAAAATACTTCGGTATTCGTTGGAGAAGCTATAGCGGTTCTTAAAGCCCTAGAATATATTAAAGAAAATCAAGTTAGGCATGCAACAATATATACAGACTCCTTAAGTGTTCTTGTAAGTATTGAAAGCGGGGCACTTAATTACATCCACAAAAGTGCATATATCCTCCGTATAAATCTTCTTCTATGTGAATTACATAAGAATAAATTTTTTGTTAATTTTGTTTGGGTTAAAGCCCATATAGGAATCCCGCATAATGAATATGTGGACATCCTTGCTAAAGAAAGTGCCATATCTATCTTAAATTCCAACTTTAAAGCATGCCTATCGGATGCTATAAATACATTCAAGCATAAAGCATTTAACAATTGGTCAAGATCTTATGAAAACTATCAATTAGATAATCCTACGAGCCAGTACTCACAAATCGTTAGTAATATTCCCAAATCCCCATGGTTTAAGGGCATTAACGCCCCTAGGAAATTTATCACCACAATTTGCAGAATAAGGTTCGGTCACGCTTGCTTTCCTAAACACCTAAATAGAATTGGTGTACTTGATTCAGATATCTGTAGTACATGTGGTGCTACGGGCGATCTGAACCATATTTTCTTTAGTTGTCAGAATCACCAAACGGCTATCAATGCAATGCTAAATAGTTTAGTCGAAATCAAAGTCCCTCTACCAACTAATGTTACTCACCTATTGTCCTTGAAAAATATACAAGTCTACAACGTTTTGGTTAATTTCATGAACACAGTTAAACTGCTGCTATAACATCGTTCCATATTAGGTTAGCCTCGTATTCCTTAATTGTCTCTCCCATTGTTTTATATACCCCCTTTCCGTGGTCTACCTGTGTAATGTTATATAAGAAATGTCCTGACAGACCCCTGGACGAGAAGAGAGTGTCCTTGTGAACTATCATCCTGTGTATATCGTATGGTTGGGTCGTCGTTCGTGTTAGGTTAGTTATGAACGTATGAGGAAAGCAGTAAATACATAATATGTATCTGGCTAATGGAGAAATCCAATGCCAAAAAAAAAAAAAAAACATAGTTACTAAACTTCCCATTCCTCTTATAACAGGCGGAACAGAACGAGCCACCAAACAGTTTTGTTTTGATTATGAATTTCCTCTACATAACGTAGATTAGTGGACATTATTTATTAAATAAATTCAATTAATTATATTTTTACATTTATATGTGTCTGTTACTTTAAAATATCTCGGTGGGCGAATAAGAGAGTTACTATGAGAAATATTTCTTCTTATAATTTTGTTTCATCCTAAATATTATTTATGGCATGTCCCAGTATACACACGCCTTGGTCCCACTATGAAACCATGGTTTGGTGCATGGTGGGACTTGCATGTATACCGCGACAACCTTATTTTTATCACTTTAAGCAATATTTAACCAATTTTTAATACTTGTTTACATTACTTTTTATATTTCCAATGTAGTGAATTAATAAAATTGAAAAAATATTAAGACAAAATTTTTTAATAGTCGTTGGAAAAATATTGTCCCAGTATACAACAGTCCTCCCAACAGTATTCGTTCGAGATCTAAAGCAAAAAACCAGGACAGTTTTGGTTATTTAAAAACATAATTTAACTTGCAACATATTTATGAATTATTCTAAATTGAAAACAATTGTTTATCCTGTTTTTAAACAAACTAGTTTCCTATTTTAATATCGTAAAGTCGTGTAGTTTAATATCATTAAATGTACGCTATGGATGCTGCCGTGATGGAATTCGAAATTAAATTAATCTTGATTTTATAGGGGCACCAACAATATGGACCTTAATGCATAATGCATCATGTGCATTAACTAAATTGCTTAAGGGAGTTTCCTATTTTAGTGTCTGTAATAACTATCGAATTATTCCGTATAACGGGTACATTACTCAACATGAGAGTCTTAATAACGTACTTTGTATAATACTATAGTTGAAGGAGAAAGATTATTAAATGTACTTATTATTCTCATCTAACCATATCTATTCTGCTATATAGGCTATTGACTTTACTAGAAAATTACAACTGATGAAGAATTTAACGGCAGAATAGAATAGAAAAATCGAATAGAATATCTTTGCTTCTATAATAGTATACCGGGTGGCATAAAAGTATGGGATAACTTATGTATAAAAAATACCAATTCTAGAAAAAAACTTTAAATCCAAAAGCTGTACGAAATTTCCCTGGCTATCGAACGGTGACCTTGGACTTGACATTGACCGTGACCTTCTAGGTCATTTAAAGGTCAAATCAACTGTTTTAAATGAAATCCAATACTTTTAACCCCGGAAATGAAACGAGCGGAAAATTTTACGTTCAAATATCACCTTCGGTACTTAGAAAATTGACCTCTAAAGGTCATTTTTACTTTTCTCTTGAACTTCAATTTACTCTTGAACTTTAATTGCAACAGCGAATAATAGATGTGTGCGCTGAGATTACACCAGAAATGGTAAGAAGTTGTGGCTATTTAAGGAAGGATGTTAAAATATTGCCCAAGTGTTCAAGTGTGGGCCACCTTACGAGCGACGTGGTTAGCGTCACTGGTTTCACCTGGCTAGCACAGTAAAGATACGGATAGCAAAAGGGCGTCGAGTTCAAGACTTGGGCGCCATTGATTACTTAGGGTAATCAAAGAAAATTAAAGATAAAGATAAACAAAAGACAAATGTTACATATGTACAATATAACTATATTACAAAATATTATATTACAAAAAATATGAGCTATAGCAAAATATTAAACCGAAATATGTACAAGATAAACTATATTACAAGATACTCTATATTACAAATTGCTCAACAGCAAGATAAACTTGAGGCGTATACGAGACAAAAAAACTATATTACAAAAGATACGTCTCGTAACGTTACCTCAATACTAAAAATCATATATTACAACAAAATATGAACATTTACGAGATTTAAACCGAACTATATTACAAAGGTATCTCGCAAACGATCCGACAACAAACTATTTACAGCACTAGATATACTAAAGTGCAACACAAAATATATTACAAAGTAAGGTCTGGGGCTACTTGAGAATCTTACGAGAGACAAAATAACTATATTACAAAAAAAATGTCTCGTAACGGTTTCTCAATACTCACAAAACATATATTACAACGAAATGCCCCATGGCTTTACCACATCAACTCTATATATACTCGTTACACAAAATGCACCATGACTATTACCATATATAGCCAAACAAATGTGCATACACGATACTACGATGGAAAATTTCAACAATGAATCAAGATAAAGGTAACTGTGAATTAAAATATATTACAACGAATTCACAAAACAAAATCTTACAAAAGACGCTTCATTCTACGATTTAAACTTAAGATACTTGGCTTTATGAACCAAAACTAGGTACATTGCTTTCATGAAGCGAGAACTACTATAAGTGAAAATAATCCCTCTTAGGTGAGATAATAATCAAAAGTACTTATCTGTTGTTTTAAAAGTCCTGGTGAGAGAAATTCCTAAGTGCGCTCCTGTTCTGGGATGAATACGAATTTATGTAGGCTGATGTTGGGTACCTCCATTTTGCTGACTTGGAATGATTTACTTAGCAGTAAAATCTTAAAAATGCGCCATGTCGAGAAATTCCATAATAAAGAGAAACGTAGCATTGTAGAATTCATTTACTGATTATTAAGAAAAGCTGAATATAGGTAATTGTTCACGAAGCAAAGGTGTAATATCGAGATCACTTCGAAGTTAAAATGAAATTTGCAATTATATAGAAAAAATAAAAGAACCTAAAACAATATTTTTAAATATTAGATGGTATTTAACAATATATAATTATTTAACCATTACCTTATACGTCTATAAGGTTCCTTCCTATTTTAATATCCCCATTATGGTCTTACAAAATTTCTATTACGTCCACCTCGAAGGACGACTCGAGTGAAAGAGAAGGAATTTAGTCTAACGCGGCGTATTGTGACATATGTCCCGGACCTACCGTAACGTGGCTCCGCCCAAAAAATAGTTCTTTTATTTTAATGAAATATTTAATTAGCTAAAGGATCTATATTGTTATTGATAGTTCTACGTTTCACATAAGCTACTACCAACTTCTCATCTGTTTAGGAAAGTTCGATATAGTACCAGAGCATAGGATAATAAAACGTTTGATTATTAAAATGTTTCTAATAAATGTTAGAAAGTGTAACGAAGGATGCTTTTGCGCATTCCGCCCGTTACAAAGTACAGCTGATAATTATTATATCCGTCTAGCTCACTGTCAAACTGTCAGTGGCGAACAATTTGAACATCTACTGTAATAAGTAGACAAGTACGGGAAGAGCAGGATAACATGAAAAAAAATTATATAAAAAAATATTTTTTAGAAATAGTTATTTATTATATAAGGGAAAAAAGTATTAGATTTTAGCTCGATGTTAATACCGAGAGTTAAAATCTAATATTTTTACCCGTGTAAAATACATTATATTTTTCTGTGACGGGAAAAACAACGATTTAATATTGAAAAAACATATTATTACAATATATTAAAATCAGAAGGACTGTAAAGTTTCAAACTGGTAGGCTGTTGTACTTATAGCGACATTGGATGTGCGTTGCTAGGGAAACCTTTAAAGTAATCAAATATTTGTCAATTTTATTCTGTGATTGGGTTTAAAAAATTTGCGCCATATTGTATTTAAAATGACGTTAACAACCTAAACAAACTAACATTGCAAGTGAAATAAAAGCTTCTAAATACTAATCTTAGAAAAAAAACTTTAAATTCAAAAGTCGTAGGAAATTTCCCTAGCTATCTGACGGCGACTTTGAACCGTTGACCTTCAAGGTCATTTGAAGATCAAGTCGATTTTTTCAAATGGACCCCCTACTTTTCCTACGGACATGAAACGAGTGAAAATTTTACGTTCAAAGATGACCTTCGGCACTTACAAAATTATGGTGTAAATATGTCCTATCCAATTTTGTAAATGCCGAAGGTTATATTCGAATGTAAAGTTTTCCGCTCGTTTCATTTCCGGGGTTAAAAGTAGGGGGTTCCATTTGAAAAAATCGACTTGACCTTCTAATGGCCTAGAATGTCACGGCCAAGGCCAAATCCAAGGTCACCATCAGATAGCCAGGGAAATTTCTTACAGCTTTTGTATTCAAGGTATTTTTTCTAGGATTTGTATTTTTCAAGTTATCTTGCCGTTCCCATACTTTCATGCCACCCGGTATTAGTTAACGAGCGATAATGTAATATCTCACGCAGATGAAGTTTGCAGCAGGAGCCGTAGGCGGGTGCGTAAATCATCAAGTATATTATTACCATTATTGCAAGTTGAATACTACACTTTATCTATGATTATAACAATAAATATTAATATAATAGTTTGTCAACGTCCAAACTATTCAAACATGTCAAATCATCTTCCTCCTCTCAATAATAATGCACCATTCTATTTCATTTTGCGCGTTACATCTATTGGGCAGGCTAGGCATGAAGTTAAAGGTGATTTGTGTAAAAATAAATCACTAGGGAGTTATAATAAATCACGTCTTTATAAAGAGTAACCCTTATCCATGCACCTGCCTCTTATATTTCTCGTATCAAATAACACGACTTTAGATTTTGTAGCATTTATGGATAAACAAAGAGCGTTATATA
Source organism: Stenurella melanura (assembly GCA_963583905.1). Classification (NCBI taxonomy): domain Eukaryota; kingdom Metazoa; phylum Arthropoda; class Insecta; order Coleoptera; family Cerambycidae; genus Stenurella; species Stenurella melanura. The sequence continues at coordinate 180,560,714 of OY757310.1, forward strand.
TTTTAATAACAGATATATCCTGGTTAATGAGTCTGCAAGCGTTTTCAGTATTAGAATCTGTAAGGGAATAGAGCTGAGTATCACCAGCATAAAAATGTGACTTTCAGTATTTAGGAATATTTTGAAACTAAGCTGTATGCAATGTAAATATAAGAGGGCCCAATATTGAACCTTGCGGCACATCTTGATTAATTGGTAGCATATCAGAATGTTTTTATTCGATAGTGACTGTTTGTGGCGTCTGTCAAAATATACTGCTTCGTTAACTCTATGGACCTGAGCTATAATTCAAAATAATATCAAACTGTCAGAAGCAGTCAATTAGTGTACGACTAAATGCTTTACTGTAATCTAATAATACCAAAACTAGTTATGGCCGTAAGCTAAATAAGTTAAAGAAGAAAAAACGCTTCATTTTATTTCCCCTCGAAGTATCGCAACCACAGGACTAGGCAAGCACACAAACACGGCAGCGGCTGGCGAAGAGAGACGTATACACTATTTTTAAGTTTTTTTTTTTTTTTAAATAGGAGCGAGCGTAGAGACGTCTGCATATACTCGTATTTCGATACGCAAATGCAGCAACGTCGGGCGCGGTTAGTACTTGGATGGGTAAGCCTCTCCAGGGAAACAGCGTTCTCGCTCCGTCTTCTAACGGCTTGTATATCAGCGCATGCGTAGAAGGTATGTAACTTTAGGCGGGGGTTACATAGTGGATATACCATCCTTCGGAGGGGATGTAAAGCAGTCGGTCCCTTGTCTATTAAATGTTAGGCAAGTAAAAGATCCCTACTCTTCGATAGAGAAGAGGTTCGGCAAAATTTCCAGGTTGGGGGTAGCTCGTCTCCTGGCGTCGGTGATTGGCCTTGGTAGCGGAAATAGGCCGACGTTAAATAAGTGATTAAATTAAAAAAAAATAAGTTTTTAAAACGTTCAATTGAAACATATATGGGAGTTAAAAATGATATATCTTTATATATATTTAGCATGGCATCTTTTTTCAGCAGTCATCATATTAAACAGTCACCAAATTTAAAGCCAAGGGCTGTTCGAAAGGGGGTAATACATTTGAAAAAAAGACAGACAACATTATCCACCGATACTGCAATTGATGAAGCTGAAGAGCCCGCCAAGTACACATTAATAATACGATCAAACAATATGTTTTAGCGCTTTGGGCTACCGTACAAAAATTATTTAGTAGGCATACGCTAGCGGTAGCTGACTGCACGGAGCTTGAAATACCCAAAGGCAAAGTCAAATTCAAACAAGAGGAATTCATAAAATAAGTTATCCATATTGGAAACTTTTTGTGGCCATGCCTGTACATAGTCAATTAATAAACTTTAGTCTATTTGTCACTAAAATTAGATTTTGAAGATTCACGCAGTGTATGATTCCTATATTAATGCTTCATGAGCTGAAGATTTGAAAATGTACGAAGTCATCAACAGGCGACAGCATTAACATTAACCATATTTCCTATGATCGGTAACCCTTTTATAAATGGGTTACTTATTAAATGAATTGGGATGAATTGCCGACACTTTGATTAATGTGATAAAATGTACGCCCTATGTTGATTTAATTTCATTTAATTTTAATTAATTACCTGCATTTTTGAATAGTCTATTGAGATATGATAAATTGGCCATGAAGGCGGTTATTTTACAAAAGAAAAATGTACATATCAATCAGATGAAAGTGTCATATATAAATAGTTCTATGCAATTACACAAAAAGGTCTTTAATTATTTTGAAATAATTCATGGCTTAATCGATTTGATTAAAACCTTTTGCAACGCCATCTGAAAATAACCAATTTAATAGTTTACCCATTAAAGATGAGTGTGGTCTTAGCAATTTTACGGAAACACAAAAAAATTGACAGAAACACTGCTAATATTTCGTTTGTCGAAAATATTGATATATTGACATATTTGAAGTCTAATACCATGTAAGTGTGGAAAGTTATGTGATAAACACACCACACGGAGTAGATAACCCTCCAAATCTAAAGCCAAGGGAATAGATTACACATTTGATAAAAACGCAGAGAGCATTCATTACCCACCAGCATTATTGATGCCTGAGCTGAGAATCAAACCCAGTACAGTCTTGACTAAGCCTTTATGCCACTAACAAGTTAAGTCAAATAAAAACAGTTTTATTTCATAACACATGCCTTCCCGCGTCCCGAGCCGGAGTCAGCCGAACAATCACGGTGCGCAGCGCCGTGGCAATTGACGGGCTGAACGCGACAGGTCCAGTTCAGCTTATACTAAATATAAATGAAATAAAAACTGAAACATTTTTCGCTGAGGGCGAATTTAAAACAGTAATACGATTTAAAATAGTAAAACTAATAAAAATGGGCGCAAACTGAATTCATTTTGGTTGTTGTACGGGATAAAGCTGAATGGAAAAACTCGCTCGAGGTAACTACTGTAAAGACAACGTCCCAGCCATCAAATCTATTGTTTTCTAATTGTATGGTTCAATAAAATTTTGATTTTAGTAATAGTGACTGGTTGAGAAAATTTAGTCCAACAAACAGCAAGAAATAAACAGAGATGAAGAAGACAGGAAAGAGTTTAAAGATAAAAAGCTTTCACAGACAGAGTGTAGCGCAAAAGAAAGCTATGATAGAGGAAATATTGGCTGTGAAGGTTGCCGAAAGATGGACAGAGCATTTAGCATGGTAAGACATCTTTGATTAGGAGCCACTAACACGTATAAGCCGGATGAGCTACCATACCTAGCTACTAATTTTTACTAATTTAAACATATGTAATGAAGTGAATTGTATATGTATTGTGAATGGCGTTGGCGTGTCGCATGTGGGTTCTCCTGTGCCCATTTAGAATAGAATAGAATAGAAAAGAAACATTTATTTGCCATAAAAACTGTTTTCACAGAAAAAGGTTTCGTCGACTATAATTAGAAAAATATAAAAATAGAAAATATATACGTATATAAAAGATAAAATAGAAAATATATACAAACAAGAGACGTACAAATTATATATAACGATATACGATCTTAAAGTTAAGATAATCTAAGTCTAAAAAAAGTCTGTACTTATATAAAAGATAAAATATATACATGGTTTCTTGACCTGTCTACTCCATTCTTCGTAAATTGAGACTCATGCGTAAATAAGGTTCTGTAAATGACCTGGCGATGGTTAGACAACCAACGACAAAATGTCAGGCGGCGGTTGTCGTCGCCTTGTTCAAGATGCTGTACCTGCTGGATATGATAGAGATGATAAGGTTCTCTTTTTAGAGTTTTCCATATTCGCAAATTCGTCTAGTGCTAATTTTTCAGTTTTGTTAAACTATGTTTGAAATATTGTTTCTGCATGCCTTGTTGTAAACTAAGAACTGCAGAAATAGAAAATTTTCCGTGTTGTCTTGAATACTGGAATACCATACTAAAGGATTTGTGATTAGCGTATCGATGGGCGCCGACCGGGAAAACGCAGCCGATATTCTCCTTTCGCCGACCTACCGTTTTCATTACAGAAACCATAGATAAATATTAATTATGTCAGCATAATCCACGTTTGTAAATTTTAGTGCCATAATCGAAACATTTTACACAAATTTCACAATTTAATGTACTTCACAAATTAAATGCGCATTATTGACACATCGGATCGGAGGTGTAAACGTTTGTAAAATGCTTCTTTTTAGTTTCCATGCTTCTTCTTAGTTTTCATCCATCATCGTTTCCTTATTAACTCCAAGTCTTCTGTCTTTTGTTTCTGAATCTAGCAGTGGCACCTCCGTCTGCCCACTTGCGTTCACTTCGTTTGTCTGCCAAGACATACATACATTCGCTCGCCACAGGGAGCCTCTTTTTTTAATTAACCGTTCCACAGGTAAATATCCATTTATGGTGGAAATGTTCTATCTCGAGGTACAAAACTTTTTATGGCAGCTTATGAGAAAGAGGCTCGAGAGAACATTTTGTACACCCTGTATATTAGTTTATTTCTGTAGTAATTACTTTCAACTGCCGCTTTGCAATTCGGGGTATTTTTTATTTCATTGCCTACATTTAACACCTTTTCAATTTTACTTTTACATTTTTTTTCTCTGTTGTGTAATATACTAAAAACTAATCAAACAAATACAATTAACAGACTAGAATAGACTTATCTCTTTGCCCCTTTTTGTTTATATTGCATTCTTTCGCAGTATTTCCACACTACTTGCACTCGTTTTCATCCTTCGTAAATCACAGCTTGTTGTCATTCACTGGAGATTTTATGATATACACATTTTATGATGCCAGATGTCCCATTCTCAAGTAGTTTGTGTACGCTTTTGTTACGCTATGTTCAACTAATATAATTTTATCAAACACCAACTATATGAAATATCCATACTCGTACTAATTTATATTAATCGATGTAGAATTATCCATGGTTTAATTTAAACCCATTTCGTGCGATTTCTCACTGTCTTACCCAGTTATATTCGAGATTTTGTGGAGCTACCAAATAACGCGTCTACCTGCTAACGCGACCCACTTTGAACTCCCCTAGAATTTTTGGAATTATTTGTTACAAAATTATTTATTTAAAAAAAATATATACAGGGTCATGTATTTTAGAGGTAAAGAAGGAACTTAAATTTTAGTGACTCCGGAAATGGATTCTTTTTCATGTCTTACATGAAGTTCTAAAGAATCGTTACTGTATTAGAGATACCAAATATGAATCCATTATTCCATTCCCTGTCAAAGTAATGACAAAAATTATTTTTTGCCAAGAATTATAAAACACCCTGTAACTCCGTAATATATTTCTCATATGAAGTATTGAAGAGAATCATTTTCACAAGGCCAGTCGCTTTTTAGATCACCATTACGTTTTACGTCAAGATTTTTTCTCAAATTCTCAGCGAAGAATGTAACACCTAATTGCAGTGGGCTAAAATTGCCTTATTAAATTTATACGTAATTTGTATGCCTGGTTGTCAAATTTTAATCATAAGGTTGAGCTGAGAACCTTTATGACAATTACGTAATTGATATTTCCTAAGTGGATATTTGCACATATAGATTTTGAGAAGTAAATTCGGGTTAATGGATCAGAACTAGCTATTATGGAAATAGGTATTATTAATGGGAATGGTTTAGCGACGACAGCGTTAACACAGAAACTACCACACACATCCCGAGGGCATGTATCAATAGTAAGCCTTAAGCACTTTTACGCAATTGTATCAATCTGTTACATCTCCTCAAGGTATTTGTAGCTGGTAAATCAGTTTCTATTGTATTTGGTAGCTTACAATCCTTTGAAAAATTTACGATTGCATGCATACCCCTTTCCTCCCATTGAAAGAACTGAACGCATGCCACTCAACTACATTTATAATGAGGAATTGATGATAAGCCAAAAGGAAGATGAATTTCACTTTGCAACATTTGAAATTTCTCATTTTTAGTACGATAAAGTCAAACGAAAAATCACCATAATTTTAAGTGAAATACACCAATATAGTTAAATGCAAATGCAACTTCCTAGAACTGTAAAAGACCAATAACAATAGAAACAAATGAATAAATATATTACCAGAAAATACTAGTAATTACTCAAACTTTTACAAAATACTTATCACAGATAAGTTTAAAACATATATCCTTCTTATGCAATGATAAGAAAGAAAATATGCCCATTATGTACAGTACAACTGTTATCATAATGCTATTTTTAACTTAAATTATCCTGCTCAATGAAACCCAAAGACAATCAAAACAAAAGCACTTACCGATATAGTAGCAACACAAAACTTTAGAACATCCACAGACACGTGTTTCGATATCTAGTTCTCTTCGGTGCAGCTTCCTCTAAAGTTCACAATCAACTGAAATATGTAAGCAAATACTCGTGTTATAACTATCAATGGATTACCAAAACAAGATATTAAAAATTAAAATTAAATTATAGGAAATTAAATCAAATTATAGCAAATTCCCTGTGAAGGGATAATTATCAATATAATTGCTTATATATTTCAGTTGATTGTGAACTTTAGAAGAAGCCGCACCGAAGAGACCTAAATGTCGAAACACGTGCCTGTGGATGTTCTAAAGTTTTGTGTTACTGCTATATCGGTAAGTGCTTTTTTTTATTGCCTCTGGGTTTCATTGAGCAGGATAATTTAAATTAAAAATAACATTATGATAATAGTTGTACTGTACATAATGGGCATCTTTTCTTTCTTATACTTGCATAAGAAGAATATATGTTTTAAACTTATCTGTGATAAGTATTTTCTAAGTTTCAGTAATTACTAGTATTTTCTGGTAATATATTTATTCATTTGTTTCTATTGAAATACACTAAGTATTAACTTCTTGATATGTGAAAGGGGATTTTCGTCTTGCTATGTGGTGGCCACCGATCGCATTATTGGGAAACGCGAATTCTTCCATATCTCCAAAACTATTAGTTTTAGCAGAAAAGTACAGACAGATTTTCAACTTTACATCGTTTTTCCTTTCCTTAACTATAAAAGAATACAAATGTGTCTATGCCGTACATTTTCATTGTTGGGATTTTAGACACTAGATTGCGTTATTCGTGTGATTTACACGACCCTTAGTGGTCATTAGATACCGTACGGTGTTTGCAAAATATTATTGAAGACAGCAAAAGTTGATAAACAATCACAATACACCGTACATTTTAGATCGGCCACAATTAAATACTAGAACCAAATATATATTTCAAAGATAAATTTTTTTTGAAGTGGGAAATTGGTATATATCACTTTTAAACTTTAAAATAGAATGTAAATATTAATTATAGAAAAATGTGTAAAAATTACCCAAAATTTTCTTTTTTTGATTGACCTTTTTTTGAAAATTTTAGGAAAAAATTATGTTACAGTCTTTGATATCTACAAAATTTTAGTACGTATGTTTCGTAAGTTTATTTTTAGGCAAACGTTTTTTTCCAACATTTTCAATTTTACAACATACTACATTTGGGAAACCTAAAAAATGTAATTCGTCGTTCATATGATAAAAAGAATATGCATAAATTACTTACTGATCTATTATAATGGATTTAACAAAAACTTTCAAATTCGCGTGATGGTTTCTTAAACAGTAAATTATTAAATAATATATTTCAGACATTTTTATAGTTAATTTCAGGTGAAATCGACACATACTAGTTTTTTAATGTTTAATATTAATAGGGGTGTAAGTAGTCATAATAAAAGTAAAAAAATTTCTATAATTGCGCTATTATTTTATTTTGAAAAATTTATGAAATCTTTACTCCATTTTTAAAAGATTGTCTTGTAATTTGGAAATGATTAGAAGAAAGTAAATAAATTGCAAATATTCATTAGCTTAATTTTTACAGAATACACTAAAAAAAAAAACAAATTGCGCTAATATCAAGTATTGCTGAAATGTAATAAAAGTCTTACTATAATTTTTTATGTAGAAAACCTCACTTTGGGATGGAAAATTCAATTTTCCAGACACATGTACCAAATAAAACGTACGGCATGGTAATAAAAATTTTTATTACATAAAATAGTAGTAAAATAATTAAGATTTATGTGGTGTCAAATCACCACCCTTGACAGAGGTCTAGGACGGGGCTTGATCTCGCGTTTGTCGCCCCGTGTTCCAATCGATTTGTACGGCATAGCAAAAAAATTCATCCTTGTTACTACATTTTGAAAAAAAATGTAGTATATGTTTAGCATTTATCCGGTGCACCATCGAAACCCGAAAAAAACGTCGGATCGATGTGAAAGTCATATCTATCGATTCGAGAGCGAATTTAGAAAATTCCGTCCGTCGGTCTGTCTGTCTGTCGCGCCCAGCCCCCCTAATCCGTTTTCGGATTGCGATGAAACTTGGGTGGTTAATAGGAGGTCTTTAGAAAACCTTAACGCCGGAGGCTCGGCTCCGTTCGGAAACCGGAAGTACCCGATATAGACGTTTCGAGTTTTTCGGGAAAAATTGAATAACTCGATAACGGGTAGTCGGATCGAGACGTTTCAAAAAAGAGATAGTGCCGCTGGCAAAGCTCTACAAATAAGTATACCAGAGGTTATGTCGAAAAACAAACGAAAATTGATTTTTTTTGCAAAAAACTGGTTTTCTCGAAATCGGGCTAGGAAGCACGATAACTGTCCAGAATATTGATCGATTTCGATGAGACTTGGTGGGATCAAAGGTACCCGGCCACAAATTAAGCCTATTGCTGGCGGCCCGAATCCGTTGACCGCAAGTATGTTTTCCAGGGCCGAGTATGATTTTTCAAAGAAATTAATAACTCCCGAACCGAAGGTCCGATTCTGATTTTCAAAAATGGCAATTGTAGGGCTCGGTTAGGTCTATTAGTTGACGTTTGTGAGAAATTTGACAAAACAAAAGCCAATCTACAAATCCTGGAAAACTTGATTTTTTTGATAAATTCTACAAATTCCGAAAAATTTCCTAATAAAAATCGAAAATTAACTATTCCTTCGATCGATCTCTATAACCAGTATAAGGCACGGACCTTTTTGGTCAAAAAATCTGAAATAGAGTTTTTTCGAAAAACTTAAAATAAACGAGTTATTTACGAAAATGCATTCCATAGAATTATTTAAAAAAATATTACAAATTGATAAATTCTCCGTGCGATAGAGATGCAAAAAAATAATGTAATGTTATATTTAAAATATCATCATTCATTTACTTATTTTCATTTACTAAATAAAAACAGAACCGATGCCCTTTCCGTGTTTCAAAATGTAGTTAGCATTTACTTTACTCAATGCAAAATGAAAAAAAAGAAAAATAAAACATGTCAAAGCACTGAGTCATCTTGCGACCCTCTCCTGAAAATGTAATGAAATCCCAACAAATTGGACAAAAAGCATATCAAAATTTAGTTTTTTTCACTTGTTAATATAAAAATCGAATTTCATAAAAGCCGTACGGTATCATATCACCTTAGTAGGTTAGGTAGGGCACTTTTCGGAAAACGAACATTTTTCCTGTACTTCTGTCCTATTATTTTTGTACGGCATTTTCTTTTTAAGAGTCACAGGTATAAATACAGTCCAAATAAAGGTTAGCCGAACAGTGTTATTTGAAAAGAATGCACCTCCGCGGGTTACGGTTTTCACTTTTCCGCGGCTTTCCCATGTCCCACCTAAAATGTACGGCATAGGACACAAAGTGATTTATTTTTGTAGTACTACAAAAATTATATCTTTTCAAGCGGTGTCATATGACTCCCTAAAACTTTAGCATGGGCTTGTGGTCTGTTAACTTTATTCTTCATGAGGATTTGCATGCACTTAATTTTTTCCGGAAACGAGAAAAATGGGTATGAGTAAAAAATTTTTTTTTTAATGCATAATTGCCCGCATAATAAGAAGTGTTTATGAAAATGAGAGATAATTTAATTACCTACAACTTTGGTCTTTAGAACTTTTCCACTTACGCTAATAGTTTCAGAGACATGGAGCAATTCGCGTTTTCCAATATGGTAACCGGTGGCTTCCACCACATAGCAATACGAAAATCCGGATATAAGTTTCTCTGATAGCTCCCTTTCACATATCAAAAAATTGGCTTTACTGTATTTCACTTACTGTTAAAATCTAACTGTATTATACTATTTTAGATATTTTCCATAAACTGTATTGAAGGTAAATCGGAGGGGCAGTATAACCCCAAGAGCAATACGTTCGTGGATAGGTAAAACAAGCATCCACCATAAATTATGTAACTCGTCTTTGACCAGTGCAGATAAATTTCCTTTTCTCTTAAAACGTGGCCATACTCCTGAAAGGTTACATGGCAACAGTCTTCATTCAGTGTTAACTGCTGGTCACAATATCTATCAAAACTGTCTGGAATTGGGGTATTCGATAATATAGCAGCATTTTGGTATAATTGCTCCAAAATCTCTCCACTTCTTCCGCGCATGATGGGTTTAACATACTATTTTCTCTTCCGTTGAGGAGCTTGGATACGTTTTATGGAGAGAATGTTAATTGCTTCGATTCATCTATAACGTCGAATAATTATAATCTTTTACCTAGCGACAACGAAAGCTCGTATTCTGATTTTCTCTTAAGCCGTATGACGGAGTCAAGAGTCAATCTGAGTTATCTGAATTTAAATTTTCACATATTGCTGCATTTATTAAAACTGTGTCTAAACATTATGGCGTCACAGGCTGAGGACAATCTACACCTCGTTTTTCTGGAATGGTATGTAGAGGAGTTGATGGAATAGCCTCCTGTGCAATTTATTATCATCTCGACGATACACTACATAGATTTTGTTGCGACATAAAGTTCAGATTTAGGTCTGTCTCACGTTAGAGTTTGAATAATCTTCGCACGTATCCTTTTCAGTTAAGCTCAGCTACTGACCCACTTGTGGAGTGTTTCTGGTACCGAGTACCGCTCGTTGGATCGACTGTTCGCATTGTGACCTAGTTTAATTACCAGCACTGTTCAAATCGTTCACTATTTAAATTCTCACGTGTGATAAAGAAGTAAAGGTATGGCAGAGCCCTGAGTTACCACCGGTAGACTATTTACTACCAGACTGTGCTAGGTATCTAGAAACATTGTTTGTAACACATTAACCTTGTATCGTACACCCTCGGTACGATTAATTTTCACCTTAGGTGTAGGTGCTTCTGCAGCAAGAGTGAGAGATAGAAAAAGGCCATTGCCACTCAAATTTGTGCACTACCAACTTCCAGATTCTTTCCATCTAAATCAAGATTCCAAACATGCAAAGGAGAAGTGAACCATGGACCTAGGTGACCTAAATTCCCTTGGTATCTGGATGGTGCGGTCACATCCCCTTAAATTTGTCCACCACCGGTCAGCCACTAATTCCTATTATTCCACAAGTTTCTTCTTTCTTGTAGTGTGATCACTAAACTTGGTACTGAGCTCGAGACTGATGAGATTATTATGGAATTGCACATTTTTATTTAAGCAGGAATTTCTGCTTTTCCCTGAGAAGGAATGATCATTATGACGATAATCATGATAGTTACCGTCCTCGTTATCGTTAGCATGATTTTAGCGCATTTTTTTGATTTATTTTTTAGAGTGAAGATCTCAACAATGGATCATAGAGACTCCTACTTCAGGATGTTTTTAATAATGTGCGCTGTTACCAATAGTGCATCTTCTGCACTTCTATTTACCAAGCAGTTGTTGAAGACCTCCGTCATTACTCTTCTTAATGGTTTCGAGGACTCTTCGAATTGCTGGCACGACTATAATTCTTGCATTTTACATTCTGCTCACTTATATTCATTATCACTACCATTTTCCTTCTTTTCCTTCTTGGGAAATTCACTCGGCAGTAATCGGACGAGATTGAGTTAAGACCACTACTACTGTCACTGCATTATAATTATCGTATCAGTATTATTATTGATTGTGACCTATGTTCGCGGCATATATTAACTCACTTTGGAAAATTATTTTCACCAACTTTTTAAAATGCTGCCCTGGAAACTGCATCGATTTGAGCAGTTTAACATAACCGTGCATCTCGCAATAAACACGAAACCATTCATCGATTTTCTTAAACTTTAAGCATTTAAAGTTCTGCTCTAAATAATCATTTGATACTTATTTAAATAACGATTCACATTCTTTGAAGTGTGTCTGATGTTTATCACAGAAGAGAACAAAAGGGAGTAATGTAATAAGGCGCTTCATAATGATTCCCATTTATTTGCAAAAAAACAACTTAAGCTTTATTGTTTTGTTGACAAAATGTCTCTGTGTTTGTTAAAAATTATTTTATTTGACTACTTGATTTATAGCGATGGAGTTGTTTCTACAAAAATCGAAATACTTGAATGCTAAGAACCGTATTAAATTTACTAACACTTATAGTACATTGCAGCATTAAATATAAATGATTTTTAGAAGAGAGCAGATATATCCGAGCACATTATAGAATATCCTATATTTCATATATTGGGAGCATGATTCTGATTTAGTGGTACATATTTATTCTTCAGGTAAGAAAGCATATAAGTAAACGACAAATGATGCATGAAGACTAAAAAGAGGAGTTTCCACATATCAACTTTTAACCCACCACGCAATGGTCATGGTAGGTCATGCGGTATGTTCGTTCGTTTATATGTTTAACCTTCTGTAGTTCCGTGATCGTTACGTCGATTTTCATGATTCTGATGTCAATCGACTCGCCTAGGTCTCACAAGTGATACTGGGCATGTGGCTACCACATGACCAAATACCAAAATTGCGAAGTACGCTGATGACATATGCACATAGACGTAGTGCACAAGCGGCCAAGATGCTTCTGACAGCTCACATGGTACGTGCCATGGCGTGGAAAATTCGAGTGAATGTGGAATAGTCAGAAGTAGTTTACTTCAGGCATAACTTCACTAAAAACAGAATTATTATACCTGTTTCGATCACAGGCAATCAAATTCCAACCAGGGAATGCGTGAAGTACCTAAGGGTTCACCTTGACAGAAGACTGACGTCCACCAACCTTCACGAACGTGTACGGGCAGTCTATTATAGTCCAGGAGTCCAGGAGTCTGTACCCGCTCTTAGCTAAGATTAGCAGACTTGCGCTTGACGTTGCTGCAATTTCGTATCGAAATACGAGTATCGGCAGACGTATCTACGCTCACTCCTTACATCGGTTATCTAAATCATTCATTAAATGATAAGAATTAATAACAACAATATAAATGGTACGTGTAATAAAATACCGTGCACTTCTCACTACTATATGGGACCACAGCACCGTGTCATTCGCCTATTTTCGGCGCTCACCTAAAAACTGCGTATACGTTTACAAAGTATCAGATTATAATTATACGAATGTATTGAATAGCATTCAATTTAAAACAAGCTAACCGTTATACTCTTCTCCGATTTACTGTACTTTTTATATAATTGTTGCACATTCTATGGGATACTCTTCACAGTTTTTTTGTAAATAATATTAGTTTTAGACATGTTTAGTTTAATTACAAAACATAAAAAAAATATGTAAAAAATTTTGTTTTGATTCAAAAAAATTTATAGCTTTTTTATTTACCGAAGTTAGCCAAATTTTGGCCAATTTTTTATTGTTTCCTAAAAATTAAAAAACCCAAACATCTTGAAAACTTTTTATTTGAGTTTATATATCATATAAGTATTGTGTAGCAATTCAATTGCCACAGTAACCGAGAGTTACAGAAAACCACAAAATTTCCTTTTCCTTACTACGCTGATATATAAATAAAAATAACAAAATTATCCTGTAATTATTTTCAATTAATAAACCAAATCGTTAAAAGATGTCACTTAGCTAGGAAAATATAAATAGGAAAATAAATTCACACGTTAAACGAATTTTCACCATAGTAGTACACTGTAATTTGTTCAAAAATAGAACACCATACATAGATGTAGCTTCTCACTCTCCTGACTAGTGTTGCCCTCTGCTCATACAAAGTTTTCAAGAGCTTCATTCTGAGGTGAGTTTCGAAAAGATACAGACTGTTAAAGTTTCCCTAGTACCCAACCACTAAAAACGATTATAGGAAAAGAAAAAACTGGCAAAGATTTAACCAACCTTGATCGTGGGTTGTACAGTATGCAAGGGAAAATTAATTAAAGTACCTTCATTTTGAGACCACATACCACCTACGATTAGTAGAACTTTTTTAAATTCCTGTAAAAATAATAATTTCTCTATATTTTTTTAATTTAAGTTTTCTCTTAATTTTAGGCCTCTTTTTTTTGTTTCTTCTTTCTTTGAATCCTTTACAATTTTCTCCTTACTTCATGCATTGAGAATAAATTTTGATTAAGTAGCATTAAGAAATATCAGGAGCTGGCATTATCAAGATTGGTATCAATAGCAAAAGTCGAGAATTTTTTTTTGTGAATTCCAGACCATTTTTTTATGCCCAGCCTTGCCAAATTGTATCTTGAAGCCCTGCTATTACTCTGCAAAGAATAAATGTAGACTACATAAGAGCATCCTTCAAGGACTTCTCTTCAAGAAAACAGGTTGTATGCAGTTTATTTTCTCTTTATATTGAAGCTGTTTTTCTTACCGTTCCATAAATTGTAAAACAAAAATATTGGTACTTTATATAACGATCTATATAGTATATTTTTTCTTAAATTTTAAACGTGAAATCAATATAAAATATATATATATCTATGTACATATAATATAGTAGATACAAGATTTTTCTTTTTTTGTGCGGCTACGTATACATGTATACCACGCTTTAATTGTAATGTAATCATTATAAACATTTTTTTTACTTATCAATACATATACTAATTTTAAATATAAATATCTCAACTTTGTACTTCAAAATTTCACGAATTTCTTTACTACATTACAGTCTCACAGATTTTATAATTTTTGTTTTATTTCCATAATGTTAACGTTTGAAAGTTAACTTATTAGTTGGTTATCTTTAAAAATTTTAACATCATTTAATTTGGAAGCAACTAATTGGCGTCCATGTATGCAATAATTTACAATCAACATCTAAAAGAAATTAATATCATTTTTAATACCCATTACCCAGCTCCCGAAAGATAAACTGAGAGCCGTTCGCAGTTTACCATGAAAACAACTTAATAACAGACACGAAAATTTACAAAAATTTTAAATAGGCATTTTTAAGGTGACAATGGGCTTGTTCAGCATTTTTTTTTTATTTCATAAATCGAAAGTGCAAGTATAAATTAATGGATCTACAAAAAAATAGAATCTTATTCGCACGTTTAGTATCTTAAAAACTATTACAAATCTCCATCTCGCGAAAATGGGGCGTGGCCAGGCGCTACGTCACTATACGCATAGACTCGGCGATTTCAATAGATTTGATGCTCCTTGCTTGTTATAATTATAAGTGTTTTCAAAGTACTGTTTGTTTTGTTTACTACTTGACAGTAGGGAAGTACAATTTGGTGAAACGTCAAATAATTACAATTTTCTATAGCTTCTGCCGGGACGAATTTTAGATTTTGACCGTGCAATTTACGATTAGAATTGATCGCCGACCTTCTCCTTTCCTTAGAGACATAGAACGAACTTTCACTCGACGTATTTATTTAGTTATCAGCGTTTAAAAATTCCATGTTTTTCGACTTTTCAGGTTAAATTTGAAAGGTCCCAGAAAGCCATTTTTCTTACGTCACTTACGTATAGTGACGTCACATATGAGCGCTCGGTTTTTGCAACTATTACCAATTTCAACTCCTTATATCTCGAGAACGGAAAAAGTTAATAATACGAAATTTTAAGTGTATAATTAGAATATCGAGTACTATATGAAAAAGTGTAAAAACCATATAAAAAGAATATCATGGAACAAGCCCATTGTTTCTAATCACTTAATAGTAAAAAAATGCATTAAAAATATCAAACAATTAAATATGCAGCCTTTTTTTATTTTTGTTTTGGCTAACTTCAACATGCTGGTAAATTTGTAAATGTGAATATTTTTATTCCTAACTTTTCTGCATTGAAGTACTACCTTGAACTAAAAGATAATGCATTTATAATTTAGATTAAAGTCAGTTATTTTTTATGGGCCTGTGAATAGTTAGATGTACAAAAAATCAGAGATAACTATATTATATTGTTATTTTTATATACTAATAAATGTCAATAGCCATAAAAAATGGCGACACAATATAGTATTTTATATCGTCTTTAAACCCCACTTTCATTTTTCTTCCTAGCTTGTTTGGTTTTCGAGCCATTCCATTTTTCTATTACCCCGCGCGCAAAAAATTTCAAATAAACGAAAATTCGCGCGAATTAAAAATACAAATTTTGCAATTTTTGTCAATATCGATTTTCTCGAAAACCATGGCATATACAAGAAAATTACAAGAGGACCTCTTTAGGAAATTAGTAAAACTTTTTTTTTATAATTAGCAATTTTTTGTATCTTCAACGGTTAACGAGTTATCAGTAAGATTAGGCTTTTTTCACCGAAGTGGTGTTTTTTTTGGGGGGGGGGGGGTTGCGCAGCACCACCAGAACTTTGTGATTTTGTAATGTTTAATCCTCCCACTAACATTTTTTGCAAACTTCTAGTGTATTTTTTTACTTTACAGACTGGACTAGTACTAGTTGTGTTATAAATATTATTCTATAGTTATTTCACTATCACACATACATTTTCCCGTTCCGGAAAACTCCGGCAATAACGCGAATTGAGCAATTTAAATAAAATAATAAAGAATTTGCATGGCTTGTGTGAATTTATGATCACAAGGGTGACGAGGTGATGAGATATACCCGTAATACCGCTGGAGTTACGATAACACTGTTCTCGATGGCACTGCAGATATTTTTCAATTAAACTGTAAAAACATCCTTAAATGCATTTGTAAAATGTATAGCACAGCAGAACAGAAGTTTTAGAATGCGAGATTGTTCAATTACTCTAGAGCAACTAGATAAAATGAGCTTAACAATGTATTGTACTTTTTCATTTTTGACCTAGCAGAATTTATATCTGCAATAAATATTTTAAGGCTCTACTTTATACGACAGATAATTCTGAAATACGGTGAAGCAATTAAAGGTTTTTTATTCATCTATTTATCACAAACAGATGTAATTTACATTGAATTTTCCAAAGAGTTTGATTGACTTCGCCATAAAATTCTGCTTGATAAACTTTTCAATATTCCTCTTTCTCAAAATTCGATATTTCTTGTACGAGTCTACTTAAAAAATGTCAATAGATTGCATTTAATGGTTTAAAATCAATAAAATACATTTCTACGTCTAGAGTTCCGCTAGGGTCTATCCTTGGTCCGGTATTACTTTCACATCCACGTAGTGGAAGGGAAATACAGTAATCGTAAAAAATGTACAATTTTTTCTTTTCTTGAAATAGTAGAACGTTATGTAACGTCGAGATTTTAAATAAGTGCGAAAAAAATGTCGGTCTGTAAGTTGATCTGTCTATCTGTCTGCCTGCCTGTATTATAATCAGAATCAGAATCAGAATATGCTTTATTGTCAGAAAAATACAAAACATTTTTGTTGGCAAAGCCAAACTTAAATACTAATAAAAGTTACAGACATTAAGAGTAAAGAAAAACAAAAAACAACAAACAGGATTACATTTATTTTATGTATAAAACAGTGATAAAAATGGGCCAATAAAATGTGTCTTGAAAGAATTCATTCAGTGAATAATAAGCCTTGCTAACCAATAATTTCTTAAGTTCTCTTCTAAATTTATTATTGCTTATAATTTGCCTCCAATTTACAGGAAGATGATTAAACATTTTTCTGCTATTATAGAGAATTGAGTTTTTTATCTGAGCCGATGATGGAATAGGAAGTGTGATGTTATGAGTGAGCCGTGTGTAGCGAACCGAATCCCCATTTATATCACGTCCAAACTTTTTATGCATGAGGCATGCAGTCTCAAAAATGAATATACACGAGAGCGTCATAATTCCATGCTTCAAAAACAGTGGTTTACACGAGTCTCTTACATTAGCCTTACACATGTACTTTAAAGCCCTTTTTTGCAGCACAAAAATTTTATTAAATAAATATTGCGAGCAAGAACCCCAGAAACAAATACCATAACGTAAATTTGAGTCTATAAGGGCAAAGTATGCATTTCTTGCCGAGTCGAAGTTTAATTCATTTGCCACCACTCTAATTGCATAACAATTAGTAGCTAATTTTTTACTTAATATTGAGATATGGTTTTCAAATTTTAACTTACTGTCGATATGTAGGCCTAAAAATCTACATTCAGCTTGGTTTTTTATAATTTTGTCGTCCAAATATACCTCATTAAGGTCGCACTTAAATGTAATGATGTTAGTTTTAGATACATTAAAAGATAATAAATTAGCATCACACAAATCTTTAATCATTTTTAAATCGCTACTGACGATCTCATGGAGTTCATCGATGTATTTACCATGCCAGAGTATCGTGGTATCATCCGCAAAAAAAGTGAACTTTCCTTGAATATTAACAGAAGCCAAATCATTAAAATATTGTAGAAATAGTAAAGGCCCAAGGACAGAACCTTGTGGCACGCCAGACGTCACTTCCAGTTGTTTTGACACTTTACCATTAAAAATAACTTTTTGCTAGCGACCAGATAAATATGACTTGAACCAATCCAGTGTTATACCTCTAAACCCGTAGATTTGTAGTTTCCCCAGCAATATCCTGTGATTTACACAGTCAAATGCTTAAGTCAAATGCTTAAGCCAAATCACAGAATGTTGCTGCAGCCAACTCCCCATCATTAATCTGAAGATATAATTTCTCTAAAAAGGCAAATATAGCATCGTTTGTACTTTTCGAGGCATGAAAACCAAACTGTTCTGCGCAGAGGACCTTATTCCAATACAAAAAATCTAAAATTCTTTTCTTAACCAATTTCTCTATTATTTTTGATAACGTAGGAAGCAATGATACTGGCCTATAGTTGGAAGGTGATTCATGGTCTCCACACTTAAATAGCGGAACAACTTCTGCAATTTTTAAACAAGACGGAAAGGTTCCTGTTTCGAAAGACATATTAATAGCCTCTACCAAGATCTGTAAAATATTTTCTGGCAGTTTTACGAATATTTGTAGAGAGATACAATCCCAACCGCTAGTATTCTTATTCCTAATGTCGTTCAATATTTCCCTAATTTCTTGGGTATCAGTAGGAGTCAGGAAAAAAGATTCAAGTACAGAAAGATTATTCAAGTACTTAAGAGACATACATACTTTTCTTGTGCGCGTGTTCTTTACGGAACAGTTTAAGATAATGACTTGCAATTTGGTACATGTATGTGTATAAAATCTGGAACTAGTAATCTAGTTCAGTTCCATTTTGAAAAGATTTCGTTGAAGGGTTGGGGAGTAAATACGGGAAAATCAGTAAAGCAAGCTAGTGAGAGTTCAGAAACTTGGGAGTTGATGTATATACTAGAAGCCAAGCCCTCAAGTTTTTTATAACATTTCCCAGTCCCCACCACCTCCCCCATTCCATTATTAAAGGGGTTAATAAAACAATATTGAGATATTCACTTGAAAATTGGTACACGTGTGTATTATAACGATATATGGAACCAGATTTTGAAATAATAAGGGTTGGTGGTAAATAGGAGAAAATGAGTTAAGCAAGCTA
The DNA here is from genome assembly GCA_963583905.1 of Stenurella melanura. Taxonomy (NCBI): domain Eukaryota; kingdom Metazoa; phylum Arthropoda; class Insecta; order Coleoptera; family Cerambycidae; genus Stenurella; species Stenurella melanura. The sequence goes on from OY757310.1 coordinate 180,579,918, forward strand.
GTAAGAGTGCAAAAACTGGAGATTTGGCGTATACACTAGAAGCCAACTCTAATTCCTTTAACCTCAGCATTACTATAACGTGCCTACTTAACCATTTAAAACCTAAAATATATATCGACTAATAGCACATAGACAAATTGCCGACGGCTACGATGTAAGTACTTTGCAATCTATAGCTACGATAGTAAGGCAGACGCGTCATCGACAGGTTACACTCTATGAAATATTAAAGGGACTATTCTGACAACATTGTTACTATGTCTGCGGACATTCTAAAATCGTTTTCGGAATATTCTTGGATTTTAGACATGAAACATCCCAGTTTTAAGTCCGAACAACTCTAAGTGTTAATGCTGTATCAGCACAAATGAATGATCTCGTGTTTATTTCACCAAGATTTAGATTCATTACATTAAGAAGGTAGGTTGGCAGGTTAAAGATTAGCAAATTAAATTAAATGTTAATGTAATTCTGGTTACGGAAGAAGACTGGAAAAATTTCTCGAAACCGGTTGGTCACATGAAGTTACAAGATAACCCTTTTTGTGTATTTATAGTCAAAGAATCATATTCCGATGAGACAATCACAGAAAATTTACATTAAAATATTGTGGGGGGGGGGGGAGAAGTAAGTCCTCCCTTTCCAACTTTGTGCACCCCTGATTAAATTTACCCTTGGTGGATAATATCAGATGACCTTTATTGATATCGAATCACGTGCAAAACAAGTCACTATAGCCTAAATGGTTACTGAGATATTAAATAAAATGTCAATTTTGGGTGCCCACAGCGCCGTTAGGAAGGATTTCCGGACCCATGTTTATATGAACTCATTTCATATTTTCTTATGTAGAATCACTCCTAGAAATTAATGACCGCATACCCAAAACACCCTGTATATTTGTGAATAAATATTTTTAATTGGCTCTTTATAATATAAAGTATAATTACTTGGTTGAATTTTCAAAAATGATGTGTGTTCAGTTAAAGCAATTAGGTGTTTTCACTATTTGCAAATTTGCTTCTTTGATATTAAAATGAAGTACTTGTTATACTAAGGCACTTTTTGATATTTAAACAGCATTCCATCGCCCATTGAATCAAAATTTCAACAAGAAAATAACATAAAGTTTAAATAATTGAACGAGTATGCAAAACATGTTATGATTGGGCGGTGATGTCATCGGTTCTGTTAGTGGCTTAAATCGCGTTTAAATAGGGGACCACACAACATTTTATGTGATTAAATAAATAATGCCTAATACGGGATCTATAAAAGGTACTTCTGGAAATTACCTGCTGTAAAAGTGTTTACTGTACTATAATAATAATATAATAATTGTTTATTAGCTGCTAAGTATTTGTACAGAGAACAGAATAGTACACAACAAATTCAATTAACAAGCAAATAAACTAAGGTAACCCGCAAAGCCAGGGCTGTCCGCGGTTGAATTACCAATAATTTTTTACATTATTGAAATATTGTAAAATACATTTATATTTAAATACATGTACTTATAATATAACTATACTTCTATACAAGCAGTACATTACATATACGTACGATATACTCTTACACATATAATTAAATAGGTAATATAATAGGTATATAATGAAATAGGTAACTATGTAATTTTTCCTACAGCTAAACATACTAACATTCCATAACGTTAAAAAATAATTAGACATGTATGTATTATAAAATAGATGACCTACGACTATAAAATGCGATTTCTAACTGAAAAAATAGTAGCGCCTCGGTAGCGTATATTCAGGGTCTCATTTCTATTAATTTCTGTAATTCGGTTCTATTAAAGTTCAATACAAATTTTTTTAGTTTTTTTTAAAGCCGAATAGGGAGCGACATGCTTTTAATTCATTCGGTAATATATTATATAGTCTCGGACCAAGATAAGCGGCATGACGTTGGCCTATTGACTTAGAGGAGAACGGCGTTCTATAAGATGTGAGTTTATGTCGAGTGTGATAGTTATGATCTATTTCTACTAAATTGTCCTTATTATTGTGTTGTAAACTGATTATTGCTGTAAAATACAATTGACGCAAATCAAAAATTTTGGATTCTTTATAAATATCATCTGAGGGGTAAGTACCTGGTTTACCAAAGATTATTTTTAGGAATTTTTTTTTAATAACATTTAGTTTCTTTAAATATTCGTTGACGACTCCTCCCCATCCTATAATACCATAGCGGAGTCGAGATTCAATCAAGGCATAATAAATGGTTTTTAAATTTTTCACGTCTAATATGTTTTTCAGATATTTCAGATATTTAAATCTATATAGTAGACCTCTCAGTGTTTTGTATATGATGATTCCATCTAAGATGCTGGTCCATAGTAACACCTAAATATTTCATTGTGTCCGTTTGCGATATTTGTGTGTTTTCATCGATATTTAAGGACGTGTATGATGGTATATTCCTATTGTAGCATGTAAATGGTAGGTATTTTGTTTTTTGAAAGTTAATTGTAAGTAATTTATGGTCCATCCAATTTTTTATATTTTTTAGATCACTTTCAGAGGTGTCTTTTAAGTCCTGCCAATTTTCGCCTTGGTATATTATTGCCGTATCATCCGCGAAACTAATGATTGTGCTTTTGGATTCTAGTGTGAATAGAATGTATATAATAAATAATAAGGGGCCCAAGACCGTTCCTTGTGGCACTCCATAAGTTATTGTACATTCGCTACTCATTGTTTTATCTATTTCAACGAGTTGTTTACGCTCTAATAAATAACTCTCCATTAGATTTAGGGTAATTCCCCGAAAACCAATATCCTCCAATGCATCTAACAGCTGTGTATGACTCACAGTGTCGAATGCCTTTGCTAGATCTAGAAATACACCCAGAGTTGGTCTGCCTGAATCTAATGCTTTATAAATTTTTGAGGTAATAAATGAAATGGCATCTTGAGTGGATTTTTGTTCTTGAAAACCGAATTGTCTGTCCGAAATTATTTTGTGTTTTTTTAGATATTCATTAATTCTGAGTTTCATTAATTTTTCAAATATTTTCGTAAAATTTGTTATTATTGAGATCGGTCTGTAGTTCGACAATTCGGTTTTATCGCCGCTCTTTAATAATGGTTTTACAATTGTAGTCTTGAATGCAGAAGGACATATTCCGGTTTCTAATATTTTATTTATAAGAAATGTTAGTTGAGGCGAAATATACTCTGCAATTTCTTTTATAACTTCCGCCTTTAACCCATCAATACCTGGTGTTTTATTGTTCTTTAGTTCTTTTATTATACTTTCAATTTCATTTTTATATGTAGGTCGTAAGAAAAGGGAAAATTGTGTCGATGTTCTGGTGGGAACATCATCAGGTATTGTAATTTTTTCTGCGAGATTTTTTCCTACATTTACAAAATAATTATTAAATAAATTTGCCATTTCAGCTTTGTTGGATGTTGTTCCGGAATCATTTTTTACTTCTTTGATAGTAGATTTTTTATTATTGGAATTGCTAATTTCCTTTACTACATTCCATAGATTTTTACTGTCCTTCTTGTTGTTATAAACTTTTGATCTATAGTAGTTGTTTTTGGTGGTTTTAATCAATTCATTTAGTCTATTTCTATAATTTAAATAATCCGTTTTAATTTCAATATTATTCGGAAATTTCTTTACATTTTTGTACAACCTATCTTTTTTATTAATGGAATTTATTAAACCTTGTGTGATCCACGGTTTTAGTTTTCTTTCTTTGTGCTTAATTTTTTTACGAAATGTAGTACTATCAACTGCATTTGTTATTACGCCCACTAGTAAATCTGTAGCTTCATCAATGGTTTCACAATTATAAAAGTCTGACCAATTTGTATCCTCCATTAACTTCTTTAATTTTTTGAAATTTGTTATTTTAACATAATTTGCCCTTGAGGTAGGATTATTTTTTAACTCCTTGTTCACTATAATTTTGATACCAATTGGATAATGATCGGTTATATTAGTTTTTAGGACAAAAGGAACGTATTCCGAAATATCTTGTTTTGCTTTTAGGAATATATGGTCTATACAGGATTTGGTATTTTCATTTACTCTGGTGTAACTGTTTACTGTTGAACTAAAATTATATTCGCTCATTATATTTAAGTATTCATTTGTTATGTCATTGTCCAGTTTTATGTTTATATTGATGTCTCCTACAATTAAGTTATAGTCAACATTTTCTTTTCCGTATGTATTTAAGTAATCTTTTAAAGCATTTAAGAATTCTATGGTACTTGTTGATGGTGGTTTATATACTGATGTTATTAGAAAACTTTTATTATGATATTTAAATTTCAATTGAATCACTTTACATTCATTAATAGCAAACGTTTTTCCCCCGAAGGGATAAAAAACGATATATTTCATGTCTTGCCGAGGCTTGACCTGTGAGATTACGTCTTTCAGATTTCCTATTCGAAACACTCGTGTCGTAGTCCTCCCGCGTCATCCAGCTGCGCTTGTAGCCACCCGCCACCCGCGTCCCGCGGGCGAGTGGTGGGGTCCGCTAGCGCAGCCTTCTTCAGTACCTTGAGAAAGTAAGTCGTCAAGGAATAACTTGGTCAAGCCTCGGCAAGACATGAAATATATCGTTTTTATCCCTTCGGGGGAAAAACGTTTGCTATTTCATGGTCTGTGCCTTCGGCTTGACCTGTGAGACGTGTTTGGTTTCTGACGACGCGGGAAGAGCGTACTGTGAATAGTGTTATTTGCACGGATTAGGTATGTAAGTGCTTGAGTCAACAAATAAGTAAAGAAAAATAAGTAGAAATATTTTATTTGGGTAGTTATTAAAAGTGGTAACAATCACAATGAATCTATAATTATTTACCAGTTTACTATTATTTTATACGGGAGTAAAACTAGAATTAACTAGACCATTGTTAATGATAGAATCATCTTTGGTAGGAATGCTGATTATTTCTTTAAAATAATGTTTGATCACATTCCTGTCGCTTCTCCAGTTTCCGTTTTTTAGAATAGAATCTATAGGAATGTTGTTATCTCTTCTAGAAGAGGCAACAGCAGATCTGATACTGCCGGGCGAAAAATTTATATTTAACTTAGCAAAAACTGTTTTTAGCCAACCAGCAATGATTGCTCTAGTGGCTGGAACCACACGACCTCTTGATGTGATAAACAATTTATTAATATAGCTCTCTCCAGCCCCTCTTCTTGTTTTAGTAAGGGAGAGATATAATTTCGTCCATCTGACCGGGTCCAGCTTCTCCTCCTGGATCTGAGAGAGCTGCCACGCCGACTGCCTATGAGACCTGTTGTCAGTTTTTGAACCGAAATCAGGCCAAAAAGTTATTGAAGTGTCGGTAACCGACATACTGTCCTTATCAATTTTAAGTAAAGTCAGATCGTGTACGCGCCTTCCAGATGCCAACAATAATATAAGAGCCAGGTGACGAGACACTTCAAAAATACTATCTTCTTGTACTCTTATATTTTTCATCCAATCAATAAGCTGCCGTACATCCCATATTTGCTTTTTTATTGGGGTAGGATTGGCTAAGTCAATGGCTTTAATCATTTGTTTAACTAGAAGGCTGTTTGATATATTTTCTCCCTGACCAGGATTGGAGAAAGTTGAGATAACCGACTTATGCAACTTTATCGTACTGGGAGATAACTTCTTTACTAAGTACAGAAAGCTCAAATGTCTAGTTACCGAGACTGCGTCCGGTTTGTTGGGGTTGAGGCCCAGAACTTTGCATCTGTTCAACCATGTTTTCCATGGGGCTGAGTAAGTTTTGAATGAAGACTGTCTCCAGGCTTTTTCTAGCAGACTGCGATCCTCTTCTGACCAGTCACGGGTTATGTCCGACCACCCCGTACTTTCCAGGCCTCCAAATGTAATTCTCGGGCATTGAGTAGATGCGACTGGGTTGTCATGTCTTGCAGGTGGTGGTGCAGATTCTGAATCTGGAAAGGTCGGTCTATCGCTCTCGACTTCAGATCCGCTCTCCAAAATACTCTCTCCCAACGAGGGACTATTAAGATAAATATTCCCGTTGCTTGATTCAGGTGCAACAATACTCGTGGGATTAGTGAGGGTGGTGGGAATATCCAAGCTAGGCTGAACTTCCAAATTCTGCTGAAGGCATCGATAAAGAGAGCTTCTTTGTCTTTCGCATCTCGTGAGACATAAACAGGAACTACCTTCGACACATTTGATGCAAAGAGATCTACCTCCGGGATCCCCCACTTCCGGAATATTAGGTTGCATATTTTTTCCGAAAGATGCCAGTCCACCAAGCGTTTCTGTCTGGATAAGCTGTCCGCTATGTCGTTGTACTTTCCTGGGATGAACTGTGGGCAGATCTCTACTTGTAGTCTCTGGGCCATGATCAGCAATTGTGATACTAATGTTGTCAGGTGAACTGAACGTGTACCTCCCTGATTTTTTATATACGCGACCACTGTGCGATTGTCTGATTGGATTATTACTCTCTTGTATCTTAGCAGATCCTTTTCTGACCGAAAAGCTTGTACCACCGCATATAATTCTTTTCTGTTGATGTGCCATGCTTTCTGATTGACCTCCCAGACTCCGCTGATACACTTTCCATTTATCTCCGCTCCCCATCCTTGGTCTGACGCATCTGAGGTAATTAGAATTGTCTCGCGGCATTTGGCAAGTGAAGAGTTTTGTTCCAAGTTCTGCATCCACCATACACATTCCTGAAGAACTTTTGTTGGAATAGGAAACTTTCTCTGTCGCTGTTTTTCTGGCAGGATATTGGCCGCCCTTTGTATTTCCCTGGAATGCAGTCTCCCAAGAGGTTTTACGAATGAGGCAAAGTTTAGTTTGCCCAATAGGCTCTTTGCTGATTCCCAGCTCCATCTTTGATTTTTCAAAATTTTGCCCAAATCTGTTCTTAGAGAGATAATTTTCTTTTCTGGGAGAGCCATGGTATTGTTTGCCATGTTCCAAGTTATTCCAAGATAATCGAGACACTGTGTTGGCTCGTTTAGAGATTTGTCTATGTTGATCATCCATCCTAATCGTACTAAAAAGTTCGTTGTCTTGGTAGCATCGTCCCGTAGCTTTACCGGGTCTTGGTTTGCTAAGAGAAAATCGTCGAGATAAACAACAACTCTTATGTCCATATCTCGGAGACGAGAAGCCAGCCAATTCGACACTCTGGCAAAAGTGAGAGGTGCCGTGGATAGGCCAAATGGGAGGCAAGTAAATTGAAGAATCTTGCCTTGATGGACAATGGAGAGAAATCTTCGATGATGCTTTTTTATCGGTATGTGAAAGTACGCCTGAAATATATCGATTTTTATGAGAAAGTCTCCCTCTTGTAAGAACCGAGGTATTTTGAAATGGTTCAATAGGCGAAACTTTTTCGGTACAAGAAATCTGTTCAGACCCCGAAGATTGATAATAGGACGAGCTTTGCCATCTGGTTTTGGAACTGGAAACATTGTTGATAGGTAACCCATCTGAACTGATGACTCCTCTAATACCCCTTGTTTTGTGAGAGAGCATACCTCTGAAGTCATTTGCTTTGTTTCGAATTTCGAAAACTTCTTGGCATGAAGAGGGACAAGAGGGGGTTTCGAGGCAAAGGGGATTGAGTATCCCTTTATTATGTTTAGAATGCTTAAAGGGGCTCCCTCCCCCCTCCAGACTTCTAAGAATGAAAGAAGTCTTCCTCCTCTGAACTTGTCAGGAGTTTCTAGGCTTCTTAGAAACATGTCCTTTAGTAGATTTGTTTCGAGAGGTGGATCGGTTGTAGCTTTGATTTCTATATGTGTTGAAATTTTCATCTTTTTTAACGGAATATGCTTTTCTTGTTCGGGTGGATGATTTCGTCGTTTTCTTAATTCTTGCAATATGGGTCGGTCTATTCTGACTTGAACTTGCTGTGGAGTTGTAAAATTTAGGTTGTAAAGGTTTTCTGTTGGGGGAACGAAAAAACGTCTGACGAGACGGTTGCTTCAGTAATTCTGCCAGTTGTTTCTCGCAGAAAAGATGGGTTGTCGATGGAGGAATAGCACTAAGTAGGGTGGCCTGGTACTCATCTTTAGGCAAAAGCCCATTTCTTCGTTGCTCTATAACCTCTGCTCTTCTTCCACATGTGTACTGGAGAAGGTCATCCGAAACGGACTTGAATGATGAGTCAGCAGAAAAAACTTGCTTTAAATCATGTTTAATCTCAGGATGCTTGCTTGCTAGGTCCTTGAGAGCATGTGATAGCGCTTCTCGTTGCAATAAAAGACCATGAACAATTGTGCCCAAAGTGTAATCTGCTCGCACAAGTTGATCTTGGTTTGGGATGGGAGACGAATAACTTGTTAGAACTGGATTGACTTTTAATGCGCCAAAAACTGGGGTAGCATGTAACTTCTTCTGAACGTCGGCATATCGAATTTGATTAAATGTTGTATCTCCCAACCTTTGACATTCTGTGCCCTGGGCGGTAATCTGAGGTTTTGGGGTCGGTATCAATGGTTCTTGTTGTTTTGTCGTTGGCAGAAGGTCAAATCCCTCTTCTACCGGGGATCTAGGAGGAGCCCAAGTGGTCGGTGAGGATGAAGCCGGCAAATCTTCATTATCACTTCCTAGATAAGGAGTTGGGGAGACGCAGTCTGCATCAGAAAAAGATTCCTCTTCTTGAGCTTCGAAACTCTTCATAAAAGATTCAAACATGTGCTTTAGTTCGTATTGACTCTTTTCTAATCTGTCGAGTCTACTTTCCCTTTTCCTTTTTGTCGACGAGTTTGCCGTTGACGGTAAAGAAGCGTCATCTTCTGAATCGCATGATTCCTTCATTAATTCTTTATTTGCTATTTCTCTGCTAACGAGTAAGGGTTTCATATCTGATAAAGCGGCCACTACCAGTTCATTTTGAACGGCTGATCCCCTTATGCGTGCTGCAAGGGAAGCTGGGTTGATAATTAGTCCGGTACAAAAAGGCCAGTCTAGAAGTTTTAATTTCATACCTCTAAAAGTTTTCTCAGGAAGAGAAGAACAGTCTGGATTAAAAGCCCGTGCTAGACCTACTGTGGGAATAGCGAATCTAATTTTGTTCAAAATTTGTGGATCTAATTCGTTACCCAACAGCTCTTCTTTTGAAAAAGTACGAATTTTCCAATTCTTCCAGCCATCCGGGAGATGAGCGGCAACCAGCCTTTTTATCCTGTCAAGAATAGCCTTGTCCCCAGGATCGTCTGTCTCCCAACTCAGCAGAGATTCAAGCGAGCACATGTCAGAAGGTGATATCGCCTGAAACAAAACCATTTACCAGTCAGTATATCACCCAAATTTCTTTAGGGATTCGAATCGTACAGCTCACAGATTTGACCCGCACGACTCAATGATTCAGCTCGCACGGCGTAATGATTCGGCCCGCACGGCTCAAAGAATCGGCCCGTACGGCTCGAAGAATCGACCCGTACGGCCCGAAGAATTGACCCGAACGGCCCGAAGAATCGACCCGTACGGCTCACAGATTTGACCAGTACGGCCCAAGTCTGACCCGTACGGCTCCCAGATCTGACCCGAACGGCTCCTTAATCCGGGCCGGTAGCTCGCGGATATGGGCCACAAACTCACAAAATTAGGATGTGCGATGCACGACCCCAAGGTAAAACGCTCTATATTGCGTCATGTGAGATAGGGTTTTTTATTAAAATCGAACCTAAGCAGGGAAGCGATTCTAAGTAAGTTAAGCGTAAGAACACTTACAGAAAATTAATTTATTTCGAAAATATACACAACTGTATAAGTCGTGTACAAGGAGATATTTGACAAGCACTTACAAATAATATATTAACTTACCATTATGGATTGTTATAATCCGTATTTTAATATAACTAACTAACACTGTCGATCAATATTAAGATCTCGAACGAACGCACGTCGTTTAATTATTTTTCTGAGTGACACACGTGTGACTTATAGGCGTATCGAAAGCGTACTGAAGAAGGCTGCGCTAGCGGACCCCACCACTCGCCCGCGGGACGCGGGTGGCGGGTGGCTACAAGCGCAGCTGGATGACGCGGGAGGACTACGACACGAGTGTTTCGAATAGGAAATCTGAAAGACGTAATCTCACAGGTCAAGCCGAAGGCACAGACCATGAAATATTCACAATTTTATATGAGTAATTTATATCTTTTTTTATAAATACCATAACTCCATCATTTTGATTAATGTCTCCCTCGTTATATATTGTGTCAAAATTATTTATGTGATATTGTCCCGGATCTTGTACGCGCCAAGTCTCTGATAACACAATGCATGGAAACTGAGTACTATCACTGAAAAACTTCCAGGTACGTTTTTGGATGTATTTCTGCTATCTTGGCAGAAGAACACCACTTAGTTTTCATTATAAAATGGTAAGACTTTGCAAAATAACATGTTTATAATATACAATGACATTTGTTTACTGCAAACGCAACTGATGACATCATGGGTGTGAAGTAAAATGATGTGTTTTTGGAGGTCATATTCGACTGATTGCCAAAATTGGGTGTTTTTAACCATAATCAAGTATTATCTTCACACTTAGAAGACAATTTAAAATTTGTGAAAACATCTAATTGGCAATTGAAAATAAACAATGTTTTTTATTGTGTATTTTCACTACTAACAAATACAGTAAAATTATTGCTATTTTAAAAGTGTTTTCTTTTTTGTTTCTCATACACAGTATATTAAACATACCTACAAATCTGCTGTGGAACATCGTTGTAGCTTCGGTGCGCGACACAGTACAGAAAAATTACGAAACAGTTGTTGCCATAGATGCAATTAAGTAAATACTAATTAAAAGTATCAGGGAAGTACTTTTAGTTCATGATGTATTATTTTAATTTCCAACCTGGTGCCATTCTAATTGCCTACATTTGAATGAATGTTCTTTTTTATTTTCCTCAATGAATACCTGCCTAATATAAATAAGGTTTACGTTTGCCAAGAAATGTGGAAAATATACCGACTAGGTATTTTTAGACGGAGATTCTTTCAATTTATGTTTTCATATGTGCTCATACAACTCATCCAGCATATATAAATAGGCAAATATAATTTTTTAATTACTTTATGTTATGTCGTGTTTAAATAGAAAAGTTGAGATTTGCTAGTTAAGTTGTTGTTACAGGGAAGTACCGTTTTAAAATACAAAACAATGTAAACATTCTTAGGATTTAAATATTCCAAAAAGTCTTTAGCTTGTTGACTTTAATTTTCATTAATTAAATTATGTTGCTACATTGAACCTCGAACGACCGAAAATTAAAAACCGAAATGAAATATCTTAATTTTGGAAATTGCAGTAATTTGTATATAAGGTATAAAATATATTAAAAAAAAATCAAATATTTGTTTACATTTGAAAGTTAGTTTTTGATAAATGAAGTAAATTAAATAGCTACCGTTGAAAGGATACTGTGAATTTTATATGTATCGACTAAAACACAAATAAATAATATCCGAGGTACCTCAAGGTTCCGTCTTAGGGCCTCTCCCTTTCACGATACTCAAATCCGGTCTGCAAAAACTACCCTACTGAAGTATGCAACTTTATGCACATGATATTATAGTTTCTCAATCAATGATGCCATAGACGGGCAAAATAAAATAACATTCGACCTATCAAAAATTAGTAACTGGTGTAAGCAGAATGCAGAATTAACATTAAATCTGAATAAATGTAAACACATAATTTTACATAAACAAGACCTACAGCTAGCAATAGATTTGTATGTTCGAGATTTGGAATCTGTAGACTGTGACAAAGATTTTAGTCTGAAAACAGAAAATAAATTAAAATAGACTTAGAAATAATTTATTATACGTTCAAATCGGATTTAGGTGCCGAGATAAAAATAATGTTAATTGAAGGAGTAGTTATTTCTAAAAAATCTAAAATCTAAACTATTATGGCACTGTAGTAGGTCATGTTTAACAGCAGATGACAAATTAAATGACAGAAATTACAAAAATTTAAGTACTTATGAAAATCATTTAAATATATTAGACCTACCATATCATCACACTGTTGGTTTTTACTTTAGCTTTTTTGTACGTAATTATAAGGCACAATAATTATTTCCTATTTTATTCTGTTCTAGTCTGGTATTGATAAAAAGCGAAAAATTGAAAGGTGTGTTATTATAAGATCAAGGAGTTGTATTTTTATATTTGAAGAAAGAATTTGTACGTTTCCTTTGTATGAAAAAGGAGAAAATAAGGGAATATTCAGTAGGGTGGAGTGAAAAATCTGACACTTTAGTTTTTGAATGCGAAAAAGTGGTGGGCTAAGTAATATTAATTCCCTGCAAAACCTGGAGTCGATTGGATGACGTTTAGCGGTGCCCCCACCACTTTCAAAATTTGTCGCCGACTGCCAGAAACAAAGCCGATTCAATTATTTTTCCAGCGACTGTCGTTAAGTGAGTGTGCGTTTAAGCTGCCGATATTCATTCGAAAATAGTTTTACAACCGCATAATTGTATCTCGGTTACTTTGAGTGTTATTTAGAGAATTTTGATATTCGAGTTTTTTTGAGAAATATGCCAAAAACTAGAAAAGATATTGACTACTCTGTATTTGGGGCTCCTTCCGTGTTTAGGAAAAATACGTTACCTACATATGCGGATGTGATGAAAAACTATGCATATATACGTCAAACCTTAATTAATTCAGCTCAAAATAAAGCAGAACCGACCTTAAGTAACATTGCAGAGTTTGATTGCAGAGCTGAAACTTGTTTGGTCTAAGGCGTCTACTCTCGTGGTGACAGAGCAACAAATTTTACATATGATAAGACAATATCACGAAAAATTAAGAAACCTTAAGAAACTTCTAAAATCCCGATTGAATGATGCTCTTAGACAAAAAGTGAGAAAATTTAGAGAAATTGCAGAAACAAAACTTTTCGATATTTCGTCCTGCATATGCGCGAATTTTTCATTGTGTAAGTGTAAAAACAAAGTGCCAATTAGAGATAGATAATTTCTAGTAGACCAGAGAACTGAGAGAAAAATGTTTATTGGCACAATTGATCCAGTAGCTACGCGAAACATTCAGCGATCCTTACATCGGAGAGTCTTGGAAAAAAGATCGCTACCTTCAACTTCTACTTCGAATGTGTTGGATATGGAACTGTCAGATGGTGAACAGACAGATGATATTGATAGCAGATGTAATGCAAAGCAGAAGGCTAGCCAAAAATTACAACGCCAACGATCTAAACAAATGCGTATTAACTTACCAAGTTTCGCACAAGCGTGCGACCGCACAGGTGTTTCTGATAGATGCGCTGCTATTATTGTGTCTGCTGTATTAAAAGATATTGGACTGGCAACCAAAGAAGAAACTTGTAAAATAATTGATAGAAGATAAGAAGAGAGAGAAAAAGAAGACGAAATATTTTAAGAACCAAGCAAGACAAGGATTTTTTACAAGCCATTTATTTCGATGGACGAAAAGATAATACCCTCGTCAGCATTCAATTGGTAATAAAAATCACAGAAGTACAATTAGCGAAGAACATATTGTGATTGTTTCAGAACCCGGATCTAAATATTTTGGACATATCACTGTTCCATGTGGCACAGCAGAGGCAATTTCCGAAAATTTGGTACAGTTTCTGCAGCAGCATATGGATTTGACGAACTTAGTTGGCTGTTGGATGTAATGGGACCGCTGTCAATACGGGAATTCAAATGGTGTAAATAGAAAACTAGAAATGCATATTGGAAGGCCACTACAGTGGTTCATTTGTATGTTACACGCAAATGAATTACCTTTGCGTCATTTAATAAAACATTTAGATGGGGAAACTACTGGCCCTTCTGGGTTTTCTGGCGAAACCGGAAAAACATTACAATCTTGCGAATCTATACCAGTCACAGAGTTTCAAAAGATTACCACATAACTTCCCGAAATTGACTTACAAATGTAAGCAGAGACCAAAAATATTTATATAATATGAGTTCGTCTATATTGAAGGGTAACATATCGGAGGATTTGGCCATGCAGCCACCTCCACGTGATGAGTTCTGGGTTGTTTTATATTAAAACAAGCGAAGAGCTGCATAGTTATAAATTTGAAGAGCCTGTGGCACCGGAAAACGTAATCGTATGAGGCTCACTTTTCTCACAGTAAATTGACCCTACATGTAGCCTATTTTCCATATATAGGAGAAATCAAATTCGAAAAAAAAATTTTTCGCTCCACCCTAATATTCAGCTAGCTTCTCTTATGGATAGATGTTTGCGTCTTTGCAGTACAGTGAGGTGTCTGGGAGTAGCCCCTAAACTCTAAACAATTATGGAAAGACCACGTGGGAGTTCAAGCGAGGAAAGCCTGCGCATTTCTATGGATGAGCAAAGGCCCTTCGGTCCTAAGTGAGAAATAAGTCCAAAGACTACTCTTTGGATGTATACTGTAATTGTAAAACTCTTCATAACATGCGCGCTATTAGTACAGTGGCGCTCCCAGGAGCACTGCAAAATTAGGGCTCACCTTTATCAAGTGCTATAACGGCTGCAATGGAGGCCATTCTTCGAGTCACTCCTCAGTATCTTGAAGTAGATCTGGAAGTTGGAAAAGCAGCAAACAAACTAATTAAAGATGGATAGTGGAGCACTACAGAGTAAGGGCTAAAGCCCTAGCTTTATCTGTGAGAATCCATACCTATAAGGTCTCCTTATCTATCATTGGAATGGTATACAGACGGATCAACGGCTCAGGAGGGAAACGATGTTAGCATACATGAATGCAAGCTAAGGGCCCATATATTGGCACGTCTTGGTAAGTATCTTAGTGTATTCTAAGCAGAAGCTTATGTGCAAGCGAAAATGTCAGAAAAGGTTTGACTAACAAACATAATTATATATGTAGCGATAGCCAGGCGGCTTTGAGAGCTCTTGTATCAAACAAGGTGATCTCCAAGCTGGTTCTCAGCTATTGGAATATTTTGACTCATCTATGTGAACACAATTATATGTATGGCTGGGCAAAGTGATCCGCAGGACAACGAACAAGAAGACTGCCTACAGGAGAAGCAGCAAAAACTCATTTACGTGGCCCTAAGCAAGCCTTCGCTTTACCAAGACGTCTGATTCAATCAGAGCTACGAGACTGGACCATGGCACAGTTCAACAACTATTGGGCTCGTGCCTCCAGGAATCAGGTAGTCAAGGCTCCAGCCCTCAGCTGGCTCAACCGTAAAGCGGTTGCTTAGCCTCGATAGAGAAAGAATGAGATGGATGGCAGTCTTGATTACAAGACACGGTCCTCTGAATAAACATCTTCATAAAATGAGGTTGAGGAACGATCCTATTTGTAGGACGTATGTAGTGGAGGATGATCATGTTAAGCGCAGTTACGCGCTTCCTGGTGCGTCAAAGTATAGATGTTTTCAAAGGCTATTTTTATGGCATGGGGAAATACGGGATCTATCCTAGATTGGACCGTCATTCCTCGCAGAGAGCAATGATCTTTTCTAAGAGACCTTACACGTCACAAATATACTGCGAATAAAATTCGCTCGCGTTATTACATAATGACATACAGGAGCCATGTTAAACGTTTTAATTCATGCTTTTGTTGGGTGTCTGTTGAAGTCTATAAGGACAACGTATTGCTTTATCCGTAAGCATCTCAATTTTCTTATTTTAATTGCATACACGAGGATAATACAAACAACGCAATTTCTAAAGAGATTGAACCTAACTGGCGAATGATAAAAGTTTCACTGCGTGAACTCTCCTGCAATTCCTCATAACGCGTGTCACAGCACGCTCTGCAGATGCACGCGATAATATTTCAAAACGCCGCGACATATCCAAGTACTCGTTCATAAAAGAACTCATTTGTTGTTGTACGTTTATAGAATAGATGATAATTTATCTCGTTACGGTACACTGTAAATCGCTTACGTTAAGGAACTCCTATATTGGACTGATTTATGAAAATAGGGAACTCCTATATTGGACTGATTTATGAAATAAAGGTATAAAAATAATTAATGAATAGGTAAGTGATCTCGGAGTGTATGAAGCTTTAAGAATTCAATATGTCCTTTGTACCAAGTTGTTGATGTATAAGTGAAACTTTATAACTTGAAATGAGATATTATAGTACAAGAGACATAATTTTAAAAGCTTTTATTTAACTTGCTTTGTTCTTTGTCTGTCTGTCTGACTGTCTGCTACTTATAATTAAGCTAGAGCTTTAAAATTTTGCACAAATACCACTACAAATCTTTTAAATACCAATTGTACCAGCATTTGTACGAAAGCGATTACGAACGTAGGATGGAATATTGCAATTGGATTTTGTATAATAACGTGCAGCCAAACAATGATTTTTGGGACTGACTTTATTTTCGGATGAGTCAAGGTTTACAAATTTGGGAATATTTAACCGACAAAATACAAAATACTGATCACAAGAAAATCAAAATTTATTACGGGACGGTAACTTTCAAGTGCGGTTCGGTTTCAATGTTTAGCTTGGAATAATCGGTAGTAAAATCATTGGTCCGATAATATTTGAAGGACCTCTGACTGGTGCCAAATACTTGAGATTCCTAGAAAATGAGATTGAGGACATTTTAGATGAGTTACGTTTAGATTTAGGACAGGGAATGTATTTCCAACAAAATGGCGCTCCTCCCCATAATTCAAGGATAGTAATTGATTACCTTCAACGGAGATTCGGAGAAAACGTAATTTCGACGAAAGGTGGCCCCCAAGGTCACCTGATTTAAGGCCCCTTGATTTTTTTATTTGGGATCATTTAAAAAATATTGTCTATGCAATCTCCGTTACAACCCGTGGAGACTACGAGTAAGACGAGCAATTAATAGCATAACAGCCCAACAATTGGCGAACGTCCTTCGAGAAACAGATATGCGAGTTCAGAAGTGCATTGACGTTAATGGACAGCATTTTGAACAACTGTTGTAATGCTTTGTGTTAATTTTTTGTATTCCAAAGCCACCTTATGTGTAACAAGGTAATTGGAATAAAATTGTATTTTCTTATGTTCTTTTAGCTGTAATTTTGTTTGTATTTATCGCACATCTTAATACGACATATGAATAAATTCCTTATTAAAAGTACTAATAAATGGTAATTTGAAAAAGTTGAGTTTTGCCCCAAAAACAACTTTGGTGAATTTTATTTGCTCATAAATCACGTAATTTATTGTTTTTAACGGGATTTCGATTTTTCTAGCATTACACAGGTCATTTAGAATAAATCGGAACCGCGTGGCACACTTAAATGGAAAACTAAAAATTATATTATAATAAAATTGATGTTAGAAATGTCACTTATTTGACATCGCTGGAATCAGAAAATTATGCAGAATTCAAAAATGCAATAATATATAGGGCACTCTGTTTAAAAATCGAAAGTTATTGTCATCCGGCGAAACTGGAAGTGAAAAAAAATCAATTGTATGTCAAAAAGTGCCGCTTATTATGTATGTAGTATATCCTAAATTTCAATCAGTTATTTTCAAAACTAAAGGAGAAAAGGGGGTACACCGTGATCTTGTTACACCCGGTATATAAGTCTTATTTCCAATAATTAATACACATGGAAAACGTCATTAACGAATTGGACATCAATAAATTCGATAACGATGAGTATTAGAGTAATATTAGTGTTTCTTCTGTATATGAAGTATCTTTTTATCTCTATCACTATTTATAAATGACTACTGTGAGGAAATTCACTCTTCCTAACATGTCCACAAACAACTATAGTGCAATATGTTTCATTTACCAATAGTGGCAAGACTCTTAACCTTTTCAACTTGTTGCATAAATACCTGTTTATTCGAGAGCTGTCACGACACACTATACAAATCAGTTACACCACATTTTTCAATATTTATATTATGGCACCAATTCATCATTCAACAGTAATAAATTATTTACAATCAAATATACTCGGTACTGAGAAAAGTGAAGACGTACATATACATATCACTTACTGTAGCTCCAATTAACAACTTGGATTAATGTTTCAAGTATACTTTATAGCAATCGATGAGAATACGTATAACTTTAACGATATTTTCATTCATTCTGCTGTTCAGTGAATAAAATTAACACGATATTTTCCACGCTGAACACATGCTTCAGATCTTTCCAATTTCTAAACCTAATTAGGTAAAGTATAGGCATAATAGCCTTGATTGAATTTGGTGATGAAAGGGTAAAGTAATGTCTTTGCTTATACTCGTCAAAATGTAATCAATAAAATGTCGGTTCTTCTGGAGGGAAATTAAGTTTGAATTAATTTCCTCTGCTCTGTTTAACCGATACATGGAGTGAGTTCAGTAAATATAATTTTCCAGAAGGAATATTTCACCGTTAATAATGAAAAATGTGTGCAAATATTTGATCGTTTCTTTGTTTAATTACAACTTTAAAAGGCATCGAGGTAACCACAGTGAATGGGGGGTGCTGAATAATATCACAACACATACAAATTTAGTTATACAGAGTGAAAACAATTTTTTTCGGGAATCTACCACAGATCCGTACAAATATGTTAGCGCATATTGATCAATTTCACTGGTCAAATAAGTGCTCCTTCATAATAGTACTATTAGAAATACCTGCTCACTAAAAATTACAGAGGCATTACACTGCTAAACTCTTATCCAATATAATATACAAGTGATTAAGCATCAATTATTATACTAGGCGATGATGGAAGTGACTTCAGACTGGATCGTTCCACAATTGACCAAATATACGTGTTATATACTCTAAAAAACTAGAGAGTTCAACATAGACACGTACCATATATTTATAGATTTCAGAACTGCAATTTCAGTATCCTACCAAAGCTATATGAAGCAATGTACGAACTCAATATATCATCAAAATTGATAAGATTGAAAGAGGCAACAATGTCTAAGATATCCAAAATAAGAAACAAGAAAAAAGCTTTCAATATATTTGAGACTAACAAGGGCTTACGATAGTGTGACAGACACACTTCTTAATCGATATTGTACTAGACAGAGTCGTTCAAGGCTCAGATCTGGACATAAGGGGTATGATCCTAAACAAATCAATGCAAATGCTCGCATAGGCAGATGACGTAGATATCGTATCCCGTACCTTACATAACGCTAGAGAAACAGGTTTAGCACTTCATACAGAGGCAGAGAAGATGGGGCTAGTTGTAAATGAAGAGAGAACTAAAACAACGGCTAGAACACCCAGCAGCAGATACTCAATGGATGGTTCAAAAGTAAGAATAGATAAATATGAGTTCTACCTCGAACAACTTTATCTATCTTGGGTCCTCTATCAAAGAAAATATAACATCAAAAGAAATCAGGATGCCAATAAATGCTACTACGAACGGTCCAAACTCTTAAAAAAAGTTACATACACTCTATCATGGAAAACGCAAACTTATAATCCTAGTCCTCACATACTGAACTGAGACCTGAACAATTAGCCAAGCGGATGAAAACTTGCTGATGATTTTTGAAACAATGATAATGTTAAGAAGAATTTTTCGCGCAATCTGTGACGACGGTATATGACATAGACATATTTTCGTTTTTTTCAAAATCGCTTACAAATATATTACATTTTTATCCACACCTATTTAATTATGTGGCAATTATTAGCAATTGTCTATTCACTGCATCCGGCTAACCACAAATACAAATTCAAAAATCATCAATGCTGTTTCGCCAATTCAATGATAATTTAAATCGACCCGATCAACTCTTGCCGCGGCTGACAATCAACTCGCGTGACACTGACAACTAAGTGTATCGCCATATTGTTTGTTTACGTTTTCCAATGTATGCACTTGTAATTATGAGTAGGTACCGATTAATGTTATCAAACTCCAGCCTAATTTATTTGTTTAATAGGTGTAGAAAAAGCATAGTATTACAATCGCGATTATGACTCAGACGATTTGCGCCACTCGTTTACGGCTCGTGAGCTCAAACATCATCTTCGTGAATAATGGCTATCACAATCGCTCATATAATAGTGGAGTAGATCTGGCAGAACAAAGGGGGTGAAAAACCAGTGCCTTTTTTCGAACAATTTTTTTTCCAACTTATAGAGGACGACTTCCCCCACTTCCCTGACACGTTCCCATCCGAGATCTAGGTGGTGCGGGGGGAGGGGGAGCTGTTAATCATATGGAAAATCGGTTTTTCTCAGTTTGCGTGCGACCGGGGAGACGGACAAAAAAATATTTCAAAAAGAAAGGTCTCCCCGAGGCGCGTTAAGTGGTTTTTGGTTTTTTTAAATCGGACAATTAGGGCCGGAGACATGGCCGTTTGAAGGGATTGAGTTTAGGGTAGGAAAAGGGATCGGACCGGAGGTATGAGGGGGTAATAAAAAAAATCGTTTTGAAAAAAAATACATTTTTTATTTTGCCCCCCATTTTTACATTTTCCTCGGAAATTATTTCCTACCTATCCAACATTATAGCTGATCAAAAAAGGAAAAAATCTTATTTTGATTTTTTAAAATCGTCTTATTAGAATCGGAGATATGGCCGTTTTCCCTTTTTTGCACGTTCCCCCCTCCCTCTCCTTCCCTAATTGTCCTAGAGAGCTTCCCCCGCGGCCTCGACCTCTTCCTATAACCACCCACAACAGAACAAAAAATTATCGTCCTAACCTCACTCCTTATCTCTTAAACACCCCTCATACCTCCTGTCCGATCCCTCTTCCTACTTTGAAACTTAATCCTTTCAAACTGCCATATTTCCGGCCCTAATTGGCCGATTTTAAAAAAACAAAAATCAGTTTACGCGCCTCGGGGAGGCCTTTCTTTTTTATCCGAAATATTTTTTTGTCCGTCTCCCCGATCGCGCGAAAGCTGAGAAAAACCGATTTTCCGTATGTTGGAGTGGAGGAAGTCGTCCTCTATAAGATGGCAAAAATTTATTTTTGAAAAAAGGCACTTGTTTTTCAAATGCCAGATCTACTCCACTATAATAATATACTATTACTTAAGAGAGTAAGCACGGCCTCTTCAAAACACTACATGACGCACCATTTCAATTCCTACAGTATACCAATCCGAGGTAGTATTTTTCAAAGACAAATTATTTTTGAAAAGAAAATACCAAAAACAACCAAATTCTAAAGTCTAATAATTGAGCAAAAGAACACTCGTATAAAGAGCAACAACATCCATAAAAAAAATTAGCACAATCGGAGTTAAGGGCGATTTCTTATCATTTACCCGACTATAAATAACCCTTGGGAAAAGCTGTATATTGTGTACATATCTTATATTTCTGTAATAAGAAGAACGAATGTCAACAAACAATGATAATGTCCTTTGGGAAGAAAAATTTCTACTTAGTGGTTTCTTAAATATAAATTCAAAAGGAACGTTCGACTAACGAGAACATATCCCAGCCAATTATTTGCTCACAAGAACACAGATATACAATATCTGCCATTAAATCATTTAATATTTACTATTGTAAAAGAATTAAATTAACATTTTATCATCTGTACTCTAGGCGATTCACATTTCACTTGGTAGCAGGTTGTTTGAAAAAACAACTTTTACACCGGTTTAATTTTTTAGGTATTCGTTCTAACCGTGACAAATTGAATTTCTTATTCAGTTTGAAAGTCTCCCCTGACAATTTCAAATAAAGTTAGCTTTGCTCTGTTTAGTCAGCGAATAGAAGCTTATTTAAAGGCACTCCGATGTTTAATCAAGCGATATAGTAGATTGTAAATTAAGCTCATCAATACTCAATACAGAAGGTCGAAGTATGGTGCTTATACAAGAATCTCATTATACATGCCTTGATTGACATTGTTATCGGGTTAAGGACATATAAAAAACTATATACACTAACTACTATAGGAATTAGATTAAGAGTAAATGAACTTTATTCACAATTTTGTGTTCCCCCATTGATCCCCATAATACAAAATGTGGGATCAAGATATCGTTATTGACTAGTCGAACTAATTAATGGAGAAAACGACATATCAACCGACAATTCTTTAACATGGGAAGATGAAGATGATTAGTCCTTAGGGTGGTGATATCAAACAATTGAAAGCCTACAAAACTTTATCTCAGAGCGACTATGATGATGAATTCGATATTAATAATATTAATAGGAACAATGAGCTTTATTTTAAAAAAACAAAATATGGACGCCCTGAAGTTGTTTGCTAAGAAAAAAGCTCAACTAAAGCACGATGTAGATATAGTCAAATCGTTCAGAGACTAAATGGAATGGAATTTAGCTGAAGCAAATGAGCTACAGTATTCCTCCAGCGAGGCAAATGAGCGAAAAGCCGGAACGTCGTACTGAATGATCAATCTGCGATACGAAGTATCACACGAATACCAATACATAAAAAGGATAATAAATGTCTAATTAGTAATTACAGAGGAATTGCACTTCTTTCGGTTTTAAAAAGTCTTTGAACAATCATCCACCTACGATTGACTGATTTTATAACGAAGCATAAACTGCTATCCCCTTATCAATTTCGATCTTCTAAAGGTCTATCAACAAAAGATGCCGTCTTATCTCTTTATTACTATGTATTGGACAACTTTGAAAGGGAATAGAAAACTGCCTGTTTTTTTTATTTTAGCCGTGCTTTTAACACGATTAACCATACATTATTTAGACAAGTTTCACCACTGTGGCATTCGTAGTACAGCTCTTACTTGGACTAAGACATATCAAACCGGAAGAACCCAGTTTGCTGCAATGAACAGCACTGAAACACCTCTTACGGTCTCTACTGGGGCGCCACAGGGTAGTATATTAGGACCGTTATTATTTATTATATTCATAAACCATATTAGGTCTAATCTAGAAAATTTATTTATATCACTTTGTGCAGATGATACTACTGTTGCTATTGACTCCAACTGTACTGATGAACTGAGCTATAAAGCCAATACGTTGTCTAAGTTAAGTATCATCCGAATTAACCATAGTTAGCAAATACTTTTGTTTACCTTTGGACACTTTGTAAACAGTGAATTGTTAATATACCACGTCTTTGTTACATGTTTTTTATTAAGTATGGTGTACAATCTGGTTTTAACAAAAATATCTTGTTGGGTCAAGTTAACGAGTTTAAAGTAGATAAGTCAAGGTAAGAGAATGTAACAGGTCTGCCAGTTAGTCAAGCAAGTATCTATGCCCACGAAATAGTATTCTTCTGCTCTGGATTGAACCTTGGGAAGTGAGGTAACGTAATAATGAAACTTTAAGCGTTAGAGTTACAAATAATCCAAGTAAATTCTTACCAAATAATAGCAGAGAAACTAGCAACTTAAGTACACCGTTACATAAGTCATCAAAACATGAAGAAAGCCACAAATATATCGGAACAAAATTATATAATAGGATCCCATATTTCTTTAAAAACGAAAGAAAAAATACCTAACTGTTAAATGTATTTTTTTAGTTGATGAATATTTGAATAATTTGTAAGTGATTTCAATGGTTTAGTTGTGCTATATTATGCTATATTACTTTATACATATTTACATTTATGACATGTCTCTTTTCTGTGTTGTGTTTTTACTTAGTTTCAAGCACTAATGAGAGCACTTGATTCGCTAGTAAAGTGCTCAATTTTCCTTTGTGACTATCCTACACCAATGTGGATTTTTGGATAATAAACGATTATTATTATTATTATAAATGCCGTATCATCTTTGTTGAATTTTAAATTAATAAACACAGAATATCAAGCCTAGTATCAGTAAAGTAAAACTAACTTCTTCAACCTATATAAATTTCTACTCTTTCACTAGGTATATATCCCCAGTCGTAAATTCTACTTTCCCTTGTATTATTAATAACTATAAAAGCAGAAACAGTATAAATAAAACAGAGCGTAAATGATTCCCTATTCTATTAAGGTGAGGGTCGCATATGACCGGCCTCTGGCAGTTCAAAACTCCGAAGCTTTTAGATCTACCCTTTCTTAAAGTACCTTTGTACCTAATTTAAAGTTACTCTATAATTAGATGGAATGGGGGATGTTACCGCTCTTGAACTGGCGTGAAATTTACTTTGCATGCCGCACTTTCAGTGCTAAGATTTTAACCGAACTGGGGCACGCTTTACAACGTTGGTTTTTTATGGAATTCAAGCCCGGATCATCACCGTGTAATTTACTTTGGTAAACATTATCCATTATTTGTAAATAAGTCACAGTTTCATCTAATAGCAATGTTATTTTATGTACTTGGCTAATCAATAGTGATTATGATAATAAGAATAATAAAAGGTGTCAGTAAGTACGTTAATCTAAATAAGATGTTAAAGAAAGAGCACAAAACTTTCATTCTTGAGTCATACTACCTAACGTGTTATAGAACTTACTAAAACTAAGAATATCTAACAGTAGATTTTTTCAAAATCGTAATGAAAAATGTTTGTAATCTTAAAAGACGTTTCTCGTCTGTCGGATATATATATTTTTAAACTGCAACGTTAATAATGTAACAAATATAATAAAGGGTAAAAAAATAAATATTATCAGGTCGCGCGGCATTTTGTAGAAAGTTAGGATGTCAGTTTATGGGCCCTAAAAATTATAAAGAACTCGGCTCAACGAGATATTAGAGGATTTTCGGAACTAAATACGCTTGTATAAATGTATAGTTTAACAGTCGTTCCGTGCCCGTAACAAAAACCTTTTCGGTCATAACTATAAAGTATTCTATAGTATATTTACGAAATAGAAGTGCTTTATTGCAAGTTAACAACCCAAACCCAATAACGCCGAACCCGTCATTGTCAAATCGTTTTATTAGAAATGCCAAACGCGGGAACGGGTTAAAAGGACACCGTTTAAGCGAAGATTTAAATTAGTTAGCGCATAGTTACACTCATAAATACTATAATTGGTACAAAATTATAAACCTCATTGTAAATTAGGTAGGAAACCAGTAAGTTTTTCCCTCAATTCTCAAAAATCAGAAATCTAAACATAAAAATTATTTTTTTACCTCACTGAGAAAATTAGATAGCTGTATATATGGAATAGGATAAGTTAATTGATTGAGGAAGCCGTTACTCTGTGGTAATCCATGACAATAACGAAATTGAGTAAAACACTACTATGTTTTTTACCACTATATTTGCACAAAAACGTGACTGCAGTTTCGACCTGTTTTAGGTCATTTTCAAACAATGATTCAATTAAGAATTCATTCTTAATTGAATCATTGTTTGAAAATGACCTAAAACAGGTCGAAACTGCAGTCACGTTTTTGTGCAAATATAGTGGTAAAAAACATAGAATAGAATAGAATAGAATAGAATTTTATTCATCAATTTAAGTTTAACACACTACAGGTATAAAACTTATCAGACTAGTCCAGGGATACATATACAGGCATACATACAACAATATATTCACACTATGATACATTCATACAATATTATAAATCACAAAAGTAATGCTCTAAAAGAAATTAGAAAGATTTACATTAAAATGTTAAGATGAAGAATAAAAAGATAATAATTATTATTGAGTAATACCTATTCTAATACATAAATATTAAAACTAACTATTTAAAAATTCCTCTATGGAATAAAATGCATTATCTTTCAAATGTTGAAATAATACATCTTTGAATGTTCTGTAGCTCTCTATAGGACCAAGTACTCTTACAGCGTGATTATAACAGATGATCCCTTGGTATGCTGGTGCATTCTTGCTGACCGTTAATCGTGAAAATGGTAGTCGTAAATCATTTCTAATGCGGGTGTGGTAATTGTGTATATCATTATTTCTTATGTAGTCTGATCGATGTCTTTTTATGTCTAAAGTGACCAGATATATGTAGAGACATGGCAGTGTTAAGATAGCTAAGTTGATAAATATTTGTTTACATGATTCTAGTGGACTTGCTCCCGCCATACATCTTATTATATTTTTGTGGATTACAAATACTTTATGCATGTGAGCTGAATTTCCCCAAAATATTAGGCCATATTTAAGTATTGAATGTACAAGACCATAGTAGGCGATTTTTAAAACATCTGTAGAAACTGTTTGTTTTAACTGTCTGATAACAAAGCAGATGCTACTTAGTTTGGAAATGAGACTATCGGTATGCTTTTCCCACGTTAGTTTGTGATCAATGGTTACACCTAAGAATTTTATATCATCAACTTGTTTGATTGATTTATGGTTGATTTTTATCAATGGACTGAAATTGTAGCTTACATTTTTTTGTTGAAACATCATATAAAATGTTTTGTCACCATTAAGTAACAATCCATTGTTAATGCACCAGTGGTATAATTTGTCGGTGCATAAGTTAGCATTATCTACCGAGCTAGCAAGATCTTTTTTTGATACGATTTGATTCGTATCATCAGCGTAGAGAATTATGGTATCTGCAGATGTGCATGATAACTCAATATCACTCATAAATATTAGAAAAAATAAAGGTGCCAGGACTGACCCTTGTGGTACACCTGTTGTAACTAGCGCCGGGCGTGATCTGACATTGTTTATAACTACAGTCTGAGTCCTATTTTTTAAATAAGAGGATGCCCAATCATAGGTGACACCTCGAACACCATTACGATATAGTTTTTCTAAAAGTAGGTCATGATCAACAGTATCGAATGCTCTACTTAAATCAAAATAAAGAGCGATCGGGAACTGTTTGTTATTAAGATAAGTATATATATTATTACACAGTTCTTTTACAGCTGTTTCAGTGGATTTATTTTGTCTGAACCCATGTTGGCAGTTGGGTATCAGCTTCTTCTGTTCCATGAATTCCGTTAACCTCACATTATAGCTATAATCAATTACTTTTGCAAATTGCGATTGCAAACTCACATTCCTGTAATTACTAGCATCGTATCTAGATCCTTTATGCTTGTAAATTGGTATAGATTTTGATTCTTTCAATGAGTTGGGGTACACCCCTGTACAATATGAAATGTTTATAACATGTGATAATGGAGTACAAATTATATCACTTACTGTTTTTAACGTTTTTCCATTAATTTCATCGATTCCCGCAGCCGGCTTGTGAGTAACTTTTTTAATTATATCATTTACCTCCTTAGGAGTAGCTGGATATAAAAAAAATGTAGAAGTTAAGAATGGTGAAAATTTGAGCTTATCAAAGTCAGGTTTTGTTATTTTCATATCTAAAAAAACATCATTAAAGTGATTACACAATATGTTATTGTCCGAAATATTTTTATTATTTATCGTGAGTTCATGTATTGTTAACAACTAAGTTCTTTGTTTCATTTATAATTCTCCAGCTTTCTCTGGTCACATTACTTGCATTTTTGATTCTATTATTATTGTATTCTACCTTGCGTTTTTTAACTAATTCCTTGTATGATATTTTTAGTTGTTTGTACCTATTTTTTATTATTTCATTGTTTGTAGATCTAGCTAGCTTTGACATTTCACAGAGTGCATGATGCATTTTTTTGATCTCATGGTTAATCCATGGCTTTATATTTTTGTTAATGGTAAATTTCCTAAGGGGAAAAGCATTGAAATAGTGAAATTTAAAAGTTGTATAGAATGTACCAAATGCTTCATTTGCATCATTATAGCACTTATATGTATTGACCCATGTCTCATTTAACAGCAAGTTTCGAAATGACATTAAGTTGGCATCTGAATAATCACGTCTGTATAATACTTTCTCCTGTTTGTCGATAATTGTTGGTACTATAAATTTACAAACTTGAAATGTATGATCCGATATGTGTGTATCCATAACATAAACCGAGTTAACAGACATGTTTGAAAAATTTACATCGATACTTTTTGTAATTCGTGTAGGTTTATTAATGTGGTTTTTTATGTCGAATTCAATGAACATATCTAATACTTTCTTTGATTCATTAGTTTCTACTAAGAAGTTAACATTTATATCGCCGCATATAATGTAATAACAATTTGTTTCATAGATCTCACACATCAGAGCATACATTTCTTCCAAAAACAAATCCAGGTTGCTTTTGGGGGTCCTGTATACGGTAATTACAAATAATGACCTTCTTTTTGACATATTCAGCTTTGCTAAAGTTACTTCAAAATCTTTTTCTATACATTTATTATACTGATATGGTTTTAGGTGTACATGGTCTTTGGCAAAAATACAGACTCCTCCATGTGTATATTCCTTACGACTGAAGTTGTTGATCAATGTATAGCCACTTAAATGTAATGTTTAATTTCTGAGGCTGTGAGCCAGTGTTCTGAGAAGCAAGCAATGTCTGCTGTCACTGTGTCTAGAAGTACTTCTAACTGTGGTACCTTACTTGCTGTAATACCTTGAGTATTTAAGTGCATAATACTTAAATAATCTTGAATATTTGCTTCATTTGATATTATGTGGTCTGCGTCCTCTTGTCTTAAATATATGTCTTCACTGATGTTGGAAGAAGCACTAAGATTCATGTCTTTTAAAAATCCTGATCTCTGTCATTTACCCGTTGTTGGTAGGTATGATACTTTTTGAAGTCAAATCGACGAAAAGCAACACTTTTTGGCCAGGTAGTTGGTTTATACAGTTCATCTTTCAGATTGTAGTCTGCGCTAAGCATGAAACATTTGTTTTGTGTTTCAGATGTTTGCAGTTCTTTTATTGTTATTTGTACATTTTTAAAACACGGATTTTTTTTCAGATATGTCATAATCATATCTTCTGTTACATGTCTTTTGATCCTATAGAGGTATATCCAAACTTTTTTCTCGATTCCAAAGTCCTCTGATTCGTTTACGCCCAGAGTTTTTTTCCTGAATTCGGTTGTCCGATTTCTCAAAGGTTTCCTATGTCTTACTGGAATAAATTCCTGAGCGTCCGAATTTTCTTGAACTATCTCTTTATTTGTTTCTAAATCAATTATTTCCTTCATTATTTTAGTTTGTGCTTCAATTTCCCTGTTATATTGTTTATTCACACTGATCTCCTTTTTTTGCATTTTTTGGTCTGATATATTAGTTATTGGTTTATCTGCAGGTTTTTGTTCATTTTTTTGTTGCTGTGCTGTATAATTTGGGTTCTGTTCTATCTGATTGTTTTTTGTTATTATTTTTTGTGGTTGCTAATTTGTCTTCTAGTAATTGATT
Organism: Stenurella melanura; assembly: GCA_963583905.1. Taxonomy (NCBI): domain Eukaryota; kingdom Metazoa; phylum Arthropoda; class Insecta; order Coleoptera; family Cerambycidae; genus Stenurella; species Stenurella melanura. The sequence continues at coordinate 180,609,062 of OY757310.1, forward strand.
ATTTTGCTTTAATAATTTTACATTCTCCAATAATATACTTATATTTTTCGTCCTTTTCCTTTAATAGACTCTTCAAAAGTTCATTTTCTACTTTTAGTTGGTGTATATCTGTAGTTTTTACTTCTTTCTCACCTGGATTTGTACTTTCACAGCAGGTAATTCTACTGTCACATATTTTAGTATATTTCCAATTATTTTTTGCTAAACAGGATTGGTGAAATACATTTCCACACTTTATACAAACTAATACTTTACTGGGTTTAGATTGACAACACTTGAAAGTTTTATATATCGTTTTATCACTATTACTTTTGAGAGCAACACTTTCTGATTCATCATCACTTGGCGCCATCTTGGCTAATAGTAGTGTTTTACTCAATTTCGTTATAGGATAAGTTGTTAAAAGAAAGTTTTATATTTATGGGAAGTTATTTTATCCCATATTACACTGTAGATGACGCCAGTTGCCAGGTCCACTTAGTTGCACAAAAAGAGGATGGGCTCCAACCCACTGAACGAAGTCTCTTTGGATTGATAACGTTCACTACCTCAAAAATTGACTAGGACGATTTCGTCGTAAAAATGGAAACTTTTCGTTTAGCCTTCAGTGTGTTAGTGTTGTCTTACTTTCAACGTTATCATTTCTAGTGTCAGACGGATACATTTTGATTTTTCGAGGGTTTGTCCTAAAATTTAACTTCTTATCATTAAATTTCAAAATAACCTTTAATCCATTCGAATTGTCGCTGGTATCTGACATTTTATTAACTAGTTTTTTAGAATTATTAGCTTCATGTTCGTTAATTGTACCGTTGCTTTTTTACCCTTCAGGTAATCAGTTTGTGTTTTATGGCAAACGAATTTATCATTAACAGATTAATTAATTTCTCGCTTAAGTACGGGACAACGGTCCATTTTGATTATCTTTGTTCGAATTTTAACTATCCTTTTCTTATGATTTTCGTGAAAGGGGTAAATTAATTTCGCGAATATAATCAATAGAAATGACAACCCCCAGATTAATGTAAACACAGTAACGGCGCTGTTACAATTAAATGATAAGATTTATCGGTTAAAAAAAATAGTACCATGCTTTGTAGAAGACGCGACAGTGCAAATTGGCATAAAGTTAGGTTAGATTAAATAATCATAATTTGACACGATCTACATATTGTTGTTTTATGTTCACCGCTCGTCATAAATCTGCACATTTCTAAACACACGAACATTAATTCCTTACTCGCGCTTCGTCAACCAAATGGGCATTATCTAGAGATCGTTAAAACTGATATCCCCAGATGATAACTACTTGGTCGACGAGCATGGTTTCAGTCTAGTACTATGTCTCGCTGTCCTCTTTCTCTTTTCTTGATTTATCTGATGAGGTAGCTAAGCTACCGCTGGTGAAGCTCCACTAAACTAACGGCACTAGGGTGTTATTAGTTCTACTAAACCAATATAAATATCAGCGGTTGGTTTCTTCTCGTCAAGTGGTTGGAATCTTAGTCTTACTAAGTCTTTACAGTGGCATAGCACATGCATTGATGTTTCCTCTTCCGCTTGGCAGGCATAATTTGTATGTTGTGTCCTCTACCAATCACATTTACATTAGACTCATATGTTTGTTAGAGGCGACAACGTCCACTTAGAAAACCCACCATTTCTACTAAAATTGAAACATTACGGTTGATGAAGTAACTTGACAATAAACTATAATCATTGCCTCTAATGTTGTGTGTTAGCATATTGTCAGGAACTTTGAAACAATTATTCACAATTTCAATGACAGTATACCAAAGCGATTGCAAATGAAATCATGATAAAAATATAGTTCATATTAGTATTAAATTGTCGTCAGTTTTCTTATAACGGTCAGTGGGAAATGCATTTTAGCGCGATATATGAAACTTTTTCGGAGCAGTGATTACACAAATAAGGATTTAATTGTAAGCAGTTTTTTTTTAAATCAAGTTTTGTATGCGCATATTTGTAATCATATAAATCATGGAATCCGGTCCAGATACAGCTGTTTGTTCAATTCACTCTTTATATCAGTCCATTTTCAAGCTAATCAACCTTTTGGATGTCGCTTTTGGTGCATATTCTATTCGGTTGAATTCCATTCATATTGTTTTGTTTTTATTATCTGAAATACAGGCATTATTGATCACACAAATATAACCGACACTCGCTGGGTTAAATTATTTTACACAGAAAAAATGATGCATTTGGTGGCGATAAAATTAAGTTGATTAGGATCAATAACATCTACTACAATAACCACCTACTACATAATATTGCCTCTATGATATACAAATAGTTTGGCGTAATGTTGAACATTAATATTACACCTTTGAGTCATATTCAGCAGTTAATGATATTGTATTGATATTTGTAATAAATATATTTGAGCCTCTTCTTGTAAATAACGTGTAGTGGTATAGTCTCCTCATTTTGCGCCCAAGTTAACACGATTTTCAAATATAAACATTTCTCATCTCATCTTAACTCCATAATCTCATTATTCGCTTTATTTTTAATTTAAGAAGTTAAAAACTAAGTTAAGGATATTTAGTTAAGCAAGAATGCTCTCCAAAATGCTGAAAAAGTGCGACGAATTGGCACAGAAGCACAGTGCTAAGGTGCTTGGCTTGCGACCACGAAGTTACGGGTTCAAATCCTGGCCAGGGTATGGATAATTAGTGGCATTTTTAATGTATTACCGAGACGGTAACACTGGGCTAGACCGCTGTTGAGTGACAGAACATGTCTAGTCGCTGTTATCTCCCTGAGTTCGGGTCTCAGCTGCGGTAGATGGCAATATCGCAGGGAATGGTTGTTGTGTAGATGTCTATATGTACGTATCCTGGTTGAGTGGTTGAATAGCAAAAGGTAAACTTCACCAGATCATTAATATAAATACAACCATTGAATAAATTGTAATCTATGTGCATAGTCTTGATTTTCCGAATTATTCATGTGTTAGTTTTTGATGGATTATCGTAAGTACATTTTCAGCTCATGTCTTCCCAGAACTAGTGTGTTTTACTTGTTTGTCTATGTCCTTTATGACTACACAAAAGCTAATTGATTCTCATGTTTGGTAGGAATTTCTCTTTAATTTTAGTTGCCATAGTAATAATTTTTGGTAAATACGTGTTTAATCCTGTCCTGCACCAGCTGTATTACAACATTTACAAGTTATTGCCTGAAGGATCTGCTGTCTGATTAAACTGTAAAAATCTAGCTAACACTACGAATTAGAAAAAGGTTGGGTACTGTCGAAATCTGAAATAAGTAATTGTTTTAATACTAATAATGACACTTTATTGGTGCCAAGATCAAACAATTACCTTACTTTGGATATCATATTAATGAATGAAACAATCCATTTAAATATGATTTTAGAGTGTGTAACTGTGACTGGAGTCGAATTGTATATCAAATTTACATTTGTACAGTCTCAGTCTCCGTCAGTCTACGCTGAAGGCCGAATGTAAATAGAGAGGAGGAAAAGGAACGGTTGGAAGGATTATATACAACAACAAGATCATTATTTAAGGGTTTTGGTCCTTAAAGATGGGATTAGCACTATTAGGTCTGTCGCAAACGCTGATCGCGGAACATCAATGTCAGCCATATATTGCATAATATGATAATCTCGACTTAGATCTTGCCGTTTTCAACAGTACAACAAACATTCAACTCAACAGAGCTTATACTTATCTTACTTATGGAATAATATTGGCTTTACTGTTATTATTATACTTAAGTGGTAGTCAACAAAGGTCTGAATGTGGTAAAAAAATAAATGGATATATAAATATTTTACTAGTCATTTAATTAATAATATATTGACATTAATAGAAACTTTGTGGGCAAAATAATTAATATTCCAAAAATAATGTTCGAGGATTTACACATACACAATACATACACAAGAAATCTTTTACATACTATAATTTCTTTTCAAAGAAATGAAACGCTTATAGAAAGGTCTCTAAAACTTATGAAATAATATTTCATTCAATCAATTTGGGGCAACTGTACGTCGCCTGATTAATTAAAACTTATCACCTAATATCTATTTAATCCAGCCGGTAAAGTAAAAAATACAACAGAAGTTCGCAGAAAATGTTATCTGAGATTTTCCTTAAGTAACTGTTAGTGGGAGGATTAAATATCATAAAACCACAAAAATCAGTTCTGTGGGTGCCGCGCAAGCCGCCGCCCCTCCAAAAAAAACACCTTATTTTACTGATAACTCGTGAACCGTTGAAGATATAAAAAAACTGCTCATTATAAAAAGGAAAGCTTGACTAATTGCCTAAAAAAGTCCTCTTGTAATTTTCTTGCATATTGACAAAAATTGCAAAATTTGTATTTTCAATGCGCCCGAATTTTCGTTTATTTCAAATTTTTTGCGCGCCGCCGATAGAAAAAATTGAATTGCTCGAAAACCAAACAAGCTAGGAAGAAAAATCAAAATTGGTTTTAAAGGGGATATATGTTGCCATTTTGTATGGCTATCTATATTTTTTATTAGTATACAAGAATAACAATATAATACAGTTATCTCTTGATTTTTGTGCATCTAACTATTCACAGGCCCATAAAAAAATAATTGACTTTAATATAGGTTATAAATGCATTATCTTTTAGTTCAAGGTAGTACTTCAATGCAGAAAAAGTTAGGAATAAAAATATTCGCATTTACAAATTTAGCAGCTTGTTGAAGTTAGCCAAAAATAATCAAAAAAGGGCTGCATATTCAATTTTTTGATGTTTTTTCTATGCAATTTTTAAACTATTAAATGATTAGAAACAATAGTTATTTGACATATAAACTCAAAAAGGAATTGAGGTAAATTTTCAAGATGTTTGGGCCTTTTTTTAATTTTTAGGAAGCAATAAAAAATTGGTCAAAATTTGGCTAAGTTCAACATGCTGGTAAATTTGTAAATGTGAATATTATTATTCCTAACTTTTTCTTCATTGAAGTACTACCTTGAAGTAGAACATAACGCATTTATAACTTATATTAAAGTCAGTTATTTTTCTGGGCTTGTGAATAGTTAAAAGTGCAAAAAATCAAGAGGTAACTATATTATATTGTTGTTTTTATATACTAATAGATATCGATAGCCCTCAAAAATGGAAACACAAGAGAGTATTTTATATTTCCTTTAAAACCCACTTTGAATTTTCTTCCTAGCTTCTTTGGTTTTCGAGCAATTCAACTTTTTCTATAGGCCGCGCGCAAGAAAAATGAAATACCGAAAATTCGTACGCATTAAAAAGGCAAATTTCTCAATTTTATTCAATATCAATTTTATCGAAAATCATGGCATATACAAGAAAATTGCAACGGAAAGTCTGAGATTACATTTTTTGTTGTCTAAATCTTTATAATTATTGGACTAATTGGGGTCAGTTAAAAATAGGTTTGATTTCGTTACTTGCTTTTTTCATATTGTTTAGCTTCAACCTTTGTTATTAGAAAGTAATGAAATACCCATGTACCAAGTTTCATGTATATCTGCAAGAATTTTGCAATTATGGACTACGTATTGAGTAAAGCCCATTGTACACTCATCCTAGCTTAACGGAAAAACTATAATGGGTTCATCTGAGATGGCTATAATTTGAAAATCAATATCATTGTATTTGTATTGTTACTAGTGCATTCACCACGAGACATCAAGAAGCAATGGGACTTCGATGTGCGTAATAAAACAGGGAGGTGCGTGAAAGAACTCATTTTTTTTTTAAAGACCACCCTAATGAGCTGATTAGCTCACGAATGCGTAATAATTTGATGTTCTCTAAGATAAAATTTGGGTTAACGGTGTCAACAGCTCTACTTAAGTTTCAAACTATTCTTGCAAGTTTCTTATAAGAGAAACGCAATCTCCAATAGATACGTATTACGTATCGTACACGTATTTTTAAAGTGAATTTACATAGATAATCGACGTGTTGATCAAAACGTAGATATGGGTCCATGGTTTCTTCTAGAGATTTTGTATTTTGGTGATTGTCAAAATGATCTATGCCCTGGGTTGACTAAAACATTTTTTGCGTCTTTGACTTATTAAGATGAAATTTATTTGCCCTAAACCAAGCAGAGGAATTTAGCTCTGATAGTTGCATATCGCCATTTGTATTTGTCATGGTGGTGTCGTCAGCGCACAATACTAGTGAAGTGTGATTTATAAGATTGGGCAGATCATTAACATATATCATAAATAATAGGGGCCCAAGTATAGAACCTTGAGGCACTCCGACTTTTGCTGTCGGTAAGATATGATTTTACAAAAATTTACAGTTGTATAGTTTAGCTCATATATCTCAAGTTTATCAACCAGGATATCATGCTGTACACAGTCGAATACTTTCGACAAATAACAGAAGATACTTCCAGCAATGCCTTTATTTTCAAATGCAAGTATAATACTTTCCACGATTTTGTTTATTGTTCAGTGGTAGATTCACCATATTGACAATTAGACAGAATATTATTTATTTAAAAAAAAGTAATACGTTGCGGAGATAAGGCTTCCTCTATTATTACATGCCGGCACGTCAAGAATTCATGTCGTTATATTAGCGTATATACTGTTATGTAATAATAACTTTTATTACACAACTTTTATATTTATTATTTTTATTATTATTAAAATTTGCCTGAGCGCCAGTCACGATTCACCCCGCGACAAGGTATTATGCTAGCTCACTTTAGAACATGAAACCTACCGCTCGTTCGCCTCTCACCTCAGGAGTAAGTTCTACGGTGTCCTGTAAATAAATGTTATCTCGATAATAATCAAAAGGAAAGGCCCATTCAAAATCACAAAATTTAATAAATAAATAAATCTGGGAAAAGTAGGTATAACTGAATGAAATAAACTATTCTAAAATTTTAAACTAATGGCCTTTTTTAAACTTATAAAATATCTGTTGCAACTTTATTATCTTTGGTTTCCTTTTAACGTTCGAATTTAAGCTTAAATTGATATAGTGTTTAGTTCTTACTCCGTCCTGGATATAAAGATCGCTGCTTCTACCTTCCGGCCTGTGATGTAGACCCGCTACACTGTCAATCTTTCAGATCTGTGAGTTCCTGCTTGATTTCTCTGCGTTTTGGTGAATTCTGTTTAACGACGAATTTTGCACTTTGTTTAAACGGATACACTTCCGAACTTTGTTCTACTTGTTAAGGTAAGTAGTTGATTATCAATATTTGTGAGAAACTGCTCACTTGTAAATAATAACTGGATAAAATTGTTTATAAAAGTAGGGTTATGTTTACACAATTCAATGAAAAGGTATTTGGTTACCTTTGACTGCCTTTTAGCTCCTAAATTACTGTTTGACGTATTCCACGTACTTTCAAGATACTTTTAAACTTGCACTTTATATTTTATTTAAGAAAATTTTATTTAATTTGAATTTATTTTGTAAATTTTTGTGGAGCTTTAAAAAACGGCGTCTATTTTCTACCCACGCTTGAATAACTCTCCTTTTTTTTTTAATCCTAAAATTCTATTGGCTTAGATGTGACATTTCTAAAAACCAAAGCAATCTAGTTTTGACATTTTTAAAATCTATATTTTTTATATTGAAATTTCTTGTAATTTACTGAATAAATCTTTACTCTGATTATGTTTTAATCTTTCTGACCTTCTTCTGAACATTTTGATACCCCATACATGTCTCTAGGAGTCTTATTAGTAATTTCGATAACTTTTCATAAAATTGTTCACAATTGCTTAAAACTACTAAAATTACTTTACTTTTCCCATTTTAACTTAAATTCTAATCACCTACTATCGTTTTAAATCATATAAACACCAATTTTAACATTTATAACAATAATAATAATAATCCTGCATTTTTCAGGTATGCCTACGATGCAATGCTTGTACCAGTCCTTGGGTATGGTATTCGAAATATGCTATTACATCAAATCAAACTACAAAGTGGTCTCTATAATTACAAAAAGAATAAACTTACACAAAGTCTTTATTTGACTTGGTTTATGCAACTTTTATGGAGAAAGTCCTAACCAAAGATTACTACCAACTATTTTATAAAGTTTCTACTATTTTAAATCAACACATTCCAGTGCTTGGTGTGTGATTACATACACTTGGTAAGTCTTTATAATCTAAACACTGATTTTAGTCATTACGAGGCTTGAAATTTGTATTTTCAATAACTTTACGTTAGCTGCGGGAGAGTTTTTCACTATCTTCTAAAGTCACTGAGTTTAGGTCTCCCATTTGATTTTTATAGTTAAAATGTTATTCATTAAGCACTTTCTTAGCCTATTACCTTTATATTTAAAGTTTCTTTGTGAATACATTCTTTTAAAAATGTTTATTTTGTATTTTGTAGATTCTACGCTGGGTTCCAACTACATCTATGCACTCTGGTAGAACACTACCTATGTTTAACCACTTGTTATTGTTACATAAGCCTTTTGTAAGTTAAACGATGTACCAATATCCTTTTTTAATATCAGGTACGTTTAATATTTAAAATTATAAAATTAAAATTAATCGATATTCAGTATACTTCAAACATTACTGCTACGCGTTGCTATTGCCTATACATTCTGTATGAGCCCTTCTTTTTACCATTTCACCTTACCATATTGAACTTAGTACTGCAGTAAGAGGCCACGTGCAATATCCTCTCATGTTCTGCGGTGAGGTAGTTTCTGGCTTAAGCGTTCTAATTTAATGTGTTACTATTTTGGCAAATCTTTTGTAAAGTTTGGCTAAATTATAAAGTATCCCAATATCATAATATTACATATCTTAACGCAACATTAAAATTTACGAAGTAAGATGAGAGAAAAATGACCGGAAAGACAAATAGAAAAAGCGTTCCACAAAATCAACATTTTATTACGGTCTGATCACAAAATCATTACGAGGAGAACATCCGTTTGGTTGGAGCGGGAAAAGATGTTATAGAGAGCTATAAAATAGGGAGAGTGGCCTGGAGGGATGAGCCATTAGTCAAAGCAGGACACATTTTCGCGCTGACTTCGGGATAGACCGAGATAGCATCTGAAATACGGCGGTCAAGAAATGGCCGGCCGTATTCCAGTGTAACTCGTTACCAGGCCTGCCTCGGATTACTACTTGTGTCCCGCTCTTGTTCTTTTTAACAAAGCATTTGTCTGTGTCTGATTGGAAAAAATCGCCATTTATCATGTCTATCCTGTAGATGATTAATTGTTATTAGCTGCAAAACATCGCTCCTCCCTTGCTTTAAGGTCTTTGTTATATTTGAGCTAATTACCATTTATTTTTCGCGAAATTCTGTGACCCGGTTTTTGCCGGAGTCCATTCACATTTTCAGGCACATTTACAGAGTATTTAAGAATTGCATGTTTTATTTTCAGTTTATTTTTATTGAAAAATGTTTCTTAGCAGATAGTATTCCTATACTTATCTAATATTTAATATGAAAGAAAAAAGAAATTGTATATCCTTTATGTGTGTTGTTGATCTTATTTCTGATCATGCTAGCATATTAATCAGATTATTCAATGAAATAATTTGAAAATATAATATGTCACGCCTGGAAAAGATCGAAACTAATTGAATTTGAATAATTTGAATTTAATTGTTTTAATCAAGAACTGTGCGTCTAACGAGAAAAACGCAAGAGACTGTTTTCATGTAGAATTAACCAGGCTAATCAGAAAAAATATTCACATTAAAAAGCATCAGTGGCGTACCACTTTTTTGGTAAAAAATATGAGACGGCATGTTTGCAGGGACACCACTGACGGAGCTATAAAATAACTTTTCTAACTAAAATATGTGCTTTTATATCCTAATACTATAAACGAAAACTGACAGTAATATCTGTCTGAGATATTAAAAATTATCGATTAAAAAAAAATTCAAATCAACAATAGGTTACCAGATTTACACAGAAATGTGCCATTTTAGTTTCCAAAGCCCACTAATCTATTATTAGTAGAGGGTCCACACCTTCGAAAGCCGTCTAAATCGCCAAGTAACCCATTCCAGCAAGGTAAATAAATTTTGAGCTCGCATATCGAAAGAGGGTCCGAATGGGCATCCGAAATTGCTTGTTGGACTTTTTTTGGCGCTTGCACAACTTCTCCACAAGAAAAAAAGATGGCGGAACGTTATTTCAAGAATGTGTGTTTTTAAACATATACCTCTCGCTAGAAAATTAACTACGTACGATATTGATGTGATTTTTTATATTTGTATACTACTAACATGAGCGCATATATCTATACTGTTAGAATTTCAAAATCACTTACGATTTTTTTCTAAATAAATCCTAAATCACAGGAAGCAAATTTGTGTGTTTGAATTTTCGACGTGCGATCAACTATATTAAATGTTTAATTTTTTTATATATTATATGCGAATGAAATATGGTCTAAAGATCAAAAAAGTTTTTGCAAAAAAAATTAGCTCCATATCTTTTACAATTTTTGAGTTACAGACTTTTCAAATTAAACCATAATGTAGGTCCGTGATACACCTATTACCATGCGGCTATTATCTCACGTACTGCTATGTGGTTAATTGTAATGCATCAAGATAGTAAGCAAATACATTTTTGATATTGTGTTATTATTATTTATAATTTTACAAAATTATTAATATGTAAAATGAAACTCATTTGGCATAGTATTTATTAGATCTATAGGTTATGAAGGTGTTGTATATGGAGATATGTATTATACATACCATCATTATACAATATAGAAATAAAATATAAACACGTACACACAACGTGTAATTTATAAGTAATAATAATAATAATAATAATAATAATAATAATGCATAATTATACACAGCTCAGTAAGCATCGACAAAGCACTACTAGACTAGTAAGAATTACTATCTGTTAAACACTGCTCTGTATTATTTCTGCCCTTAAAACAATTGTAGGAAAGGCCACATGCACATGCAACAGAACATCAACATTTTTAGTCACACTCAACTTTACAATTCCACTTTTGTTTTTTTTTAACCACTTGTGGTTTTTTGTCATCATTTGTGGGTTTATTTGGTTATTCTCTATCAGATATCCAAATATTCTGGAAGAGTGTGATGTGTTTTCTTAACTGTTTTTCAAGTTACCGAGGTAATTTGTTTAAAATTCAGAATTTTGTGTAAGGTAAGGAAAGTATAGGAGAATCTAAAGCACTTCTTGTGAATAATTTTTACAATTAAAATTATTTTGCAGTAAGCAGGGTTTGACCCTGCTTCGCTAAGTGCTTCAGTTGTAAGCTAAGCTAAGCATACCAAACTAGTGGACTTAATGACCGTTTCAAATGCAGTAAGTAAGCTCTCTTGTAGGACTTAGCGAAAGTATGTCTAATAACTTTATGAAAAATAAATGCTACCTTGGTGAATCTAATTAAACTCACTATGGCCATACAGATTCACATAGGTCTTACGACCATCTTCAATGACTGTCGATCACCAATTGCATCGCAGTTATCTCCAAGATTAGTCAAACTGTTTAGATGGCCTGTTTGATTTAAGGCAACTGTAACTGCTCACTTTTCCCCTTCGGAAAGAATAACTGACAGGTTACACAATACACAGACTGCCAATAAACAATATTTACAATATTTTCTTCTTTATGTTTTTCACCTAATTATTTATTGGTTTCGTGAATACTATAAAATACCCTTTGTTGTCGTATATCCACAAAACTTTTGTAGTTTTTCTATTTTGGAAAAATTAAACATACCTTTCGTAAATATTATTGTGTTCGTTTGTTCATGGCTGCACTTCAGATTTTATGCTAGGCGTGAGGAATCCAAGTTCACATTGTTGGGCAAGATTTGTCCTTATTTACACCAATATTCAGGGCTTGTTTTCTTAAGTCATATCGTACTTTTTTTTAAATCCGAAGTTTAGGTCAATTTTTATTTTTAAACTCGATTTATTAAAACTTATTAACGATTTCGTATTCTATTTGCAAGTCTAGATATACTGTCCTAAACCCAAATGACGTAACTTAAAATTTCCTAAGCAAATTGGACGTACTTCAAAGTTTCCTTGTTAAACGACCGACTTTTTTCAATAATCAATAAACCATTATTTTTGCATCTGCCTCATAGAATTAAATTCAAAAATAGAATGAAACTATTTAAAAAATTAAGATGTGCTGAGATTAGCGGCATAAAATGTCAAATATCTCAAGAAGAGCGTATAATGAAGTACGTCATTTTGGCTTAGGACGGCAGTATATTACATGTAACAAATTACATCATAATTTAAAACCACGCATTTATTGCACCGAAATAATTGTTTAATAATTTTCAGACAATGAGTGATCTAATGATCAAGAATAATATAACACCTAAATTAAATTAGGTATTAGACTAATATATGATCTATCCACAATTGCACAGAACGAGCCCTGCCGTAGCTGTCACGTTGCGCGCTAATAACAAAACATTATTACGGTCGAATTTAAAAATCCGTATCTCGAAAACTGTATAAGATATCGAGCTAATTATTTTTCCAAAAACTTTTTTGATCTTTAGACCATATTTCATTCGTATGTAATAGATACAAAATTCGAATATTTAATATAGTTGCCCGCACGTCGAAATTTCAAACACACAAAATTCGTTCATGTGATTTTGGATTTATTTAGAAAAAAACCGTAAGTGATTTTGAAGGTCTATTAGTACAGATAGATGCGCTCGTGTTTGTAGTATATAGATATAAAAAATCAGATTGATATCGCAAGTAGTTAATTTTTTAGGAAGAGGTAAACGTTTAAAAACACAAATTCTTGAAATAACATTCGGCCATATTTTTTTCTTGTGTAGAAGTTGCGCAAGCGCCAACAAAAGTCCAACAAGCCATTTCTGATGCCCCTAAGGACCCTCTTCCTGAATTCGTTTCCAAAAATCATTTACCTTGTTGGAATGGGTCATTTCAATTTTTAAAGCTTTGGACCCCTTACTATATCTATTAGCCGCATGTTTCTAAAAGCTTGGTTGCATTGTATTTTGGCTGAAATCTCAAATATTTCTAAGCGGATTTTCAAAATTTTGGTATCATTAGATTCGTATGAAAATGAGGTATTTAAAAATGTTGGTGAACGATTAAATTCCCATTAAAAAAAAACGAGTTAGTGTGTAAAAATCACATTTAAAAATTTTAAACGCCTCTAGAGAATTAAGCAATGCAATCATATTGCTCATTTTATTTTTATAGTAACGTAGCACACAAACTAAAATATATTTTGGGCACCACAGCACTCTGGACTCAGAAATAGATTTTTTAATAAAATTTTTAATGTTTATCAAAAAGTGACCAAAATGGATGTATTGTACTCAAAATTTCCTCTAGATTCCAAAAATGTAAAAATATATAGGGTGTTCTATTTAAAAATCGAAAGATGTAGGCATTTCCGGTCAAACCGGATGTGCACCAAACTTGATTTTTTATTGAAAAGATGGCATTTTAGTCGTGTAATAAGGCCTCCAAATTTCAATTTTCTATTCCAAATATTTTAGGAAATATCGGGGCGAGCGCAATTCGTGACTCACCCGGTATATGTGCATTATTGTTCAAGTTATCATCAATAGTTTCAAAATGGTCTCCCTAAAATGTCTTCATGTTTTACGACTTGGCATATTGACCAAAAAATTTCGGACAAATCTAGTTCTCTTTGCAATTTCATTTTGTATATTTGTGTCTCTTTCTTTTTTGCAATACGGGTTATACAACTTGAGATATTTAAGAAAAACTGCGAAGAAACAGGATTCTGAACATTCTCTTGTTTAAACAAAAGCTTCCCGCCACACGGATTTAATCCACAACTATTTACTACATTTGTTGAACTGTTTTTAACAAGTTTCAGCAAAAAAATCGCTATAGTAAAACAGATCCCTAGAAATTTTAGTTTTAACCTACTAAAAATGTAGAATTTATACATGAAAAATATTTAACTTCCAATGTAGTCGAACATCCCCATACAATTAGTTGCAAATCCTACCTCAAATAAATATAACACCGGCGATACAAATTGTGCTATGTCTAGGTCTTGCACTACTGGTTTTATCGCCCTTTCAAATACATCGTATCAATCTTGATCTAAATGAAGCCCATGCACTGCGGCTTCAAGATTACTTTTAACTAGGAGCTCAAGGCATTAAATTGAAATATTTTTATTTTTTGACATAGATACCACACGCCTGGCAAACCGAAATTGCGGATTTGCTGCTCGATAAGTTCGTAGTGCATCGTTGTACAGAGTACCTACAAACTAAAATTTAACGGATAGCAGCGGCGCGTAAGGTAAATTTTGTCGACAGTGTTGTGTAGAATAAATTACGAGGTAAGCCTGTGTCAATGTTGAAATGTGGTTGAGTCATCGCATACATTCAAAACCAGCAAACAGTAATATGGGACATCTGAATCTCACACGTTATATACCACTTGAGGATTTAATAAATCTGAAAATTGAAACTTATATAAAAAGTCCTGCTGTATCCGTATTTTCATCGATGAATTTGGAATTACGACATTAGTGCTTTGAGTTTGAATTTTATCTATAATTGGCGACCTTTGCCTTGTTTAACCTGTTAATATAGTGCGGTATCAAAAATTATCTTCTTATATGCGTTTCTCAGATGGTTGTTTCCCTACTAAGAGATTTCTCTTAATGTAGTAACAGGTATCTAAAGAAATTAGCAATGATCTTAATGAGGAGGGGACAATATTAAGGAAAATGTTATCAGAAATAGCATCTATACGTTAAAATATTAATTTAAGTGTTCGTAAAAAGGAAAGATAGAAAGAAAATGAGGATAATGGGGATAAAGGATTATTTTTCAGACGTGATAAAACCTTTAAGGGATAATTAATCGAGCAAACGTTCACCTTCAGGTCTTTTCGTCCCTTATGTAACTTTTCATATTTAAATGTGAAACGGACGATTACTGATGAACCTAAATATATTATGAGTAAGTGGTTTTAAAAAAGATTAATGTCACATTAGAACATAGTTTTGATAATTGAAAGATATCGTTTTGAATTTAGACTTATAAATGATTATACTATATAATAAATTACCATCAAGAGTTAAGAATATAGATAGACTACTTATATCAAACTTATAGCATTCTGAGTTGTAAAAATATCCAACCGAGGTACGATATGCCGTCAACAAGTGAATCCCTTTCTTTTACATTATCGGCAATTACTACGGCGTCTGTCATTAATCTGTGTACTTCCTTTCACTTCACAAGGAACATTCCCTGATGTATTAAAACTTGCGATTGTGGTGCCCTTGCACAAGAAAGGAGATACAAACGATCTGGGAAAATACCGTCCTGTGAGCTTGTTGTCTGTTTTCTCGAAAATTCTTGAAACACTCATGTATAATATGCTACTCATGTTTCTTAACAGGTGTAACTTTTTTAATAACTTTCAGCATTGATTCAGAAAAAGCAGATCAACGACAGCACTATTCAACTTCGTTGAGGTAGTACTAAAGCCATAATAAGCTCCTTAGCAAACTAGAAATAATGGTGTTAGAGGAATTGGCCTTCAATGGTTCAGATCATATCTGCAAAACAGAACGCACAAGACCTCTATAATACACGACGGGAAAAAATATGAATCCAACACTATATGTTGCAACTACGGCGTGCCCCAAGGCAGTGTTCTTGGACCACTTATCTTTATAATATTTGTTAACGATTTAGTCAGTGTAATAGAAAACAATGCTAAAGTCCTTTCGTTTCATTTTAATGCACTTGTACGACGAAGGTAGAGACCTACAACACTGTCGAATGTTTGGCTTGCGCTTTTGGAAGAATTGTCTTTCCACCACGGTTTCTTCAGTGACTGTTTTTCAATGGTTTTCTTAAGGTTCGACATCACGTAGCGTCGTCGGTTGTCGTTTATCTGTATGGGTCAAATTTAGTAATTGAAGAAGTATTCAATAAAACTTCAGCCAATCCAATTTAAATCAGCAAGAGAGTTTACTTGTGTCGTCAATTATCTGTAGCCTTAGTGGAAAAGCAAAGTTCTAATATTTTAAGTTCTTGTCGAGCAGACGAACGTCGTCCTTATTAGATCGAGCGTTTCTCTGTTTTACGGCTTAGACTGCTATAAGTTTGATACGGTCTATAGACATGCTTTTAATAATTTTAAAAATTATTGACTAAATGTTTCTATTCTCTACAACAGTTTGAGAAAAGGATATTGACACTTTATTGTAAATATATATGTATGTATGCACATATGTGTTACGTCAATGTAACTTAGGTTTTAACTTTACGTAACATAATTTTATCTTTTATATTTCTCTTATCTCTTTTTGTTATGATTTTTATTGTATTGGCAACTTAGTGAATCATTTGACGTATCCCACACTGTGTTACTGTACGGTATTTTCGACAATAGATCTATTATTACCATTAAGTCAAATGTTGCACTTCAGATGTGCACGAAGAAACACCTCTCTTCATATCACACCACACATTGATGTTATAGTATTTCTACTGCCAATTTGAAAACTCAGCCTAAAACGTTGCTAGCAAGATAAATCATTACAAATCCTGATAGAATATTGCAATCGATATCAGTATATGAAAATAATTAACCAGATATGTTATGTGCTTACCTGAAACAAAAGTAGTCGATTGTTTACCTGACCCACCATGACAAGTCCCTTATCTGCTTTTGGTTCATTCTTAATATTGCCGGTAGCATAGCCGTAGGTTAATACTATTTCTTTACTTTTATTGAATAATTTTTGTAGTTGTTCATTAAACTAACATTATTTATTATAAATAAATAATGTATTATAAATAAACACATTATGCCTATCAATTAATACAAAGTAGTAAAATAATATTTACAATAATTATAGCGATTCTAAAAATTGTGGGTTGACGTTAACACCGCTTATTATATTAAGTAGTCCTTAGTCGGTCTTCTTTTTATGATTTTCAAACTGACTTTCGATAACCTATACACTCAAACGGTTATATCCAGAGCCCAAATAGCAGCAATAAATTCCAGGGACGGCTCGAGAAAATATTGTAACGCTCAAAGCGTCACGGGTTTTTAGACGGACTCCCTTTCCGAGAACCCAATGGTGACAAATTCGCAGCAAATAGCGACAAATTGTTATCACTTGTTAGCGACGAAGTGTCTTATATGAAAGATGTTGAAAAAAGTTTAAAGAAAGCAGCTCAAAATGTGTTTCATAATGTTATATGAAGCACACTTTCATATGTTTTCATGTGCATGTGTTTAGCACATGAGCTACATAGAATTACTGATATTATATGGGGGTGATGTTGCAGTTTCTTTAAATCGTGTACGGCTTTCACAAAATACTAAATTACCCCTACATCCATTAATTTGCAACAATGTTGTTAGTGGTCATGCAGAATTGAACTGAGTATATTTTATTCTTAAGGATTTTTATCAAAATTTATAGTTTTTGATAAAAGCGCCAATAACTCAAGCAAGGTCTAGATTGATTTTTTTTAATCGATGAAGGTACTTACACAGAACTTCCCTCTTTATTTGCTGCTTTTTATTGATTAATTATTTTCACCGTTGGATGACCGCTTTGTATACTTTTTTAACTAAAAGTATGTCAAATTTCCTCCTTGATAATAGTATGTATCAACTATTTTCCAAATAATATTTTCCACCAACATTTTTTAATCAACTGCTTTGTAGGAAGAGCACTGACCACTCTGTATCGATAAACATACAGACCGACCTACCGACAAACACACACATAGGCAGATTGACGGAATTAAAAAGCCCTCATTAGTGTGAAATCTGAACATCTTGAGTGATTGATTGATTGATTTGCCAGCATAAGGTGGGCTTTGCTGCCGATTCCGGGCATCCATGAAGGTTCGCTCCAACACGCAGCTTGGTCGTCCGTCGAACATGCCCAACGGACCGCCAAACCGCGTGCCGAAACCAAATCTCGGATGTGTTATATACCGCCGGACCGGCTGCATACGCCGAGTTGGACATTGGACATGCCTGTTGTCAGCAGCGAGAGCCGCACGACGCATGGGGTGGGAATGCAGGATGGGAAGTGTAGGTATTTGTGAGATGCTTCTTTTAAGTTTCCATGCTTCTATTAATCTATTAAGTTTCCGTCTGTCATCATCGCCTGGGGTGTACAGGTATTTGCGAGATGCTTTTTTCAATTTGGATGCTTTTTTTAAGTTTCCATTGTAGCATTTGAAAAAGCTACATTAATAGTTTCAGTTTGAACACTGTAAATTAACCTTGATTAATTCATTTGTTTGAGTATGCAACCCACGATCTAGAATTCGATAGTAGATGGTTGCCTATATTGATGAGAGATTATGGGTAGTAAACATGTTTTCTTTAAGCGTAATTTTGAGTTAGGGGTGTTACTCACATATTCTCGTAGTTGAGTTATTATATAATTGTGTAATTCAGTCTTTTAAATGCAAAGCCCTTTGTTGGCGCATTTTTATTGGCTAGAGAAAGTGTTCTCTAGATGCTCAAGTTGGCAACACTGAGGACTGGAGAAGGAGATCTCCAGCTGGGGGTTCGTTCTTCGAGAGCGACGAGATAGCTGAATGGCGGCGGTCCCGGTTTTGTGTTGAAGAATTTGGGTTTTACATCGCTTACACTGAAAAGGGATTTGATTTGATGTACCCAGTGTTTCTTTACCGTCCTGCCAGAAGCATTTTGTAAATTCCAGGAAGGAATTCTGTTGCTTGTCGTAATCTGATCGCCACGTGTCTCGTGAGGTTATGTAATACTCTCTATAGGAGGTGAGCTCTTATTTTACTTAGTTTGGGATTTTACTTAGTTCTTATTTATTGTAATTATTACAGAGTGTTTGGTATAAGTATATGTTTGGAGGGGCATATATGCTTTGGAGAGGTTCAAGTTCTGAATGAATGGTGCTGCCATTTATGGTTATGTAAGGGGGCCCAGTATTTAGAGGAGTGATAGGAGGAAGTCTATCACTCAGAGTTTGGTTTTATGTGGGTTCCGCTGACACTTTTAGGACTTGCAGAGTCGTTCGTAGCAATCTCCCGGAGATTCAGGTACAAATTTGATGCAGCACGGAGCTGCAGTTGCAGCCAACGTCGAGAACGTCTATGAAATGGTGACAAGTCACACTGCAGTCGTCACAGAAAATGCCAAGGCCTTGACCAGGTTTTTTTGTTCATTTTAGTTAAACATTTCAAAGAAAATATTATAGTATAATTCAGTGATTTTTGTTCTTATATTGAAGTAAATTATACTACAATCTTGCATCTATAAATTAAGCACTAAGTTTATGTGTAAAATGATGATACATTTAAGAGTTTTACTGTAAAACACCCATGGTACCGTGAGATGTTAATTTACCTACTATTATGTCACACATATAAAATTCAATTCATGGTAAATCTTTAATTCGTGGTTGTAAGTTATAACTCATAGTTGCATATTGGCAAACTCGTAGTTGCAAGAGAATCTCAGTCAGAGATCTAAGTTTGAATTCAAATCAAGTTTTTTGATCAACTGTATAGAATTTCTTTCATACGTATGAACCACGATTAGGTAAGGTTTGAAGTTTTTTTTATTTTTACTCTTTACTGTTGTACATCACATGTGTGTTGTAATAAATGTCTAATGTCTACATGTTCTTATTATTTGCACTGATACTCCTGATATTTGCTTAAATTTTGAGATTCCATAAAGTAGAGTTTTCATATTACATGTTTTGAGAATTCCATCGCATGCTTGCTAGTACTGTTACTGGCTGGCAAAATTATTTAAATCACATTACGTAACATACAGCCGGTGGCGCCCTTTGAGTGTCCACACAATCCTAACCCCCGGCCTTGTGCTCTCCAACAAAAAATCAGCTGCCGTTCGCACCGATGTAACACGTTTTAATATTTAGGTATCAAAATATGTTACACCATCTATCGCCATCTCCTTATTTTTCTTCTTCTAAGTTTTCTGTTTCTTCTGTCTCTGAATCTGGCAGCTTCTATTTTTTATTTTTTTGTTTTTATTTATTAACTGTTCCACAGGTAAATATCAATTTACGGTGGAGTTGATGGGAAGGGCCCTATCTCGCGGTAACAATATTCTTTGCGTGTTATGAGAAAAAGGTCAGAAGGGATAGTTTGCTCACCCTGTAGGTATGTCGTTCCTTTGAAACAATCAGTTTCCATTTATAGTAATTATTTTCAACTGCCGCCTTCCAATACCGGGCATTTTCTATTTCATTAACTAAATTTTCTTCTCTGTTGTTTAATAAACTGTCCAGTGACAAGGATTAATAAACCAATGAATACATATCTTTTCAATTCCATTTTCTTATTTTTCAATTTAAATAAGGAAATAGACTTCATTAATGAGCTAAACTAAATTAAAATAAAAACTTATCTATTTCATTCACATCTGGCTGGCTGTTGATTATTTTATATCACCCACTTGAAGAAGGAACCGGATCCATCCAGGTATAGATTTTACGGTCAAGCAGTACACTTTCTCGGGTTGTTATATACACTCTTTTGTGTTGTTTTATTCAACCAACATAATTTAATCAAATATCAACTATATGAAATAGCCAGACTCGTGCCAATTTATATCAATCAATGCAGAATTGTTTACGCTTCAATTCAATGCAATTTCGACGTCTTGTTGCCGCTTTATCCGGATTTATCTCGAGATCCCGTAGGAGCCACGAAACACGTGTCTGTCACCGATTTCGACAAACTCTGAACTCGCCTAGTCTGAAACCTGAACATCTGAAGAAATATGGAATCATGGACTTTTCTAGACTTCCCTTCGGTAAATGAGGAAAGTAAAAATTATTAAAATTGCAATAGCAAAACAATTTTGCTTAGGTATCAAAATTTTCTATAAATATTTACTTTATATCAAAGCCACCAAGAAAATTTTGCTAATTCGTGTACTTTATATTAATCAGTTCTGCGTAATATCACAGATTGCATAAGACAAAATAAATATACGTAATCGCCCCAGACCTACCTACTTGCAGTCTTAATGCTTCAAAGTTATGTAAACATAAAAAAGTCGAGGGTATTACCCTAGTTATTTTCTTGGATAAGAGTAAACAACAAATGTATACAAATTAAAATTATAATAATGCAAAGGAAAAATTTGAGAAAAGCCATTGTATATGTTGTACGAACATATTTTATGTTAAATGGGGTATGTTTGTCATTTTAACGCCTTCTCAAGTACTTTAAAAAAGAAACATGAACTTTATGGAGGAGTTCCTACAAAGATTCATGAATAATTCAAGGCAATAATGCGTTATAAAAGATAGCATTGGTATAGAGTGTGATGTTTTCTTTGATTATAATACTTTTATATATTATATTTTGTTAACATAACACCTTGAATTTTCGTATTACATTTAATTAGTATTTCTGTGACGGGAAAAATACATAAGTATGTAATTTTGCTTCGAATAGTATTTTCGATTAGAAAAAACTGGTGTGAAGCACAATGAGGTTTCTTCGAAGAAATGTTTAAAAATATTGGCACTTTCCAAGGCGATTTTCAAGAGAATTATTTTATGAAAGTATTATACCGGTTTCTATCACTTCCACATCCTCTACTGAATTTCCTTTGCGCAATTCTAAAGTTAAATAATATATCGAGTGATGATATTTTCCACAATTTTTGTAGTCCTCTATGCTTTATTTTGCTTTAGGTAGATTTTACAGTTATCAAAATTACTATTACTATTTCCGAGGACAGCTATTGTGATCGTGAAAAAATTCACCCTACGGGATTTCTTCGAATTTTCACATTTCATACTATCGTACGTAGATTATAAAAACCACTGCTTAAGGTGGCCCTTCCCTAGAAAGAGACATCCGATAGGGAAATATTTATTATTTTTGCCAATAACTTTTTGTTCTTAGTACGTGTATTTAAAAAAACTATAAGACTACCTAAGTAGAACCATAACAAGGCTATTACTATGAATTTTCACTCAATAATTTCAGTGGTTTGCAAAATAGCTCGATTTAAAACTACGAAATAGGAAGATTAACATAATTTTTAAATTTAAATCTAGCTATTTTGCAACCCACTGAAATTATTGAATGAAAATTCATAGTAATAGTCTTGTTATGGTTCTACTTAGGTACTCTTATAGTTTTTTTAAATATACGTACTAAGAAAAAAAAGTTATGGCCAAAAATAATAAATATTTCCCTGTCGGATGTCTCTTTCTAGGGAAGGCCACCTTAAGGAATCACTTCATCCACATCCTGATTCCTTATCCAAGTCTCTTTAGACGACGAGAGCATTATGATGTCATATTTACACTACAGTTTTTAAAAGTGATTTATTTATTATTTGTTTGCTTATCGTAATGAAACATATTCTTTATAGGATTTTGCAAATAGCGGAAAAAAAAACTATCTATGAGAACTAAAAGAAAAACTATATGTAAAAAATATCACTGAAATCTTTGCATTGTTTCGATAACCTGACATCTGGTTATGCTAGCAACTCAAAAGCATAAAACAAATTTGTCCAATATCTTATTTGACATACTCATTAAACACTAGCATCCAACATAGTTTCCTACGGCTAAGCAGATTAAACTAGTATCTACATGACTCCCTACGGTATGAAGATTCAGTTAAAGATGAGAACAAAGGCCTAAAATGAAACTGATTTACCTACCTTTTCATTCTAATGGATTACATTTTCATAAAATCTTTCATTCAGTTTCTTGGAAATGCTTAGCCTTTGAAACGTTTTTCGCCCTTATTCTGAGCTCATCAGAAAGGCACAAAGCCACTCATAATGATGTTTCATGCAAAACGAAGACAATATCCATGAATAAGTATGAAATATTTATATTTGACATTGATTGATAAAAAACAACAGATCTTCACATATCTATCCCAATTAGCACCGAAGTGACAGTAACTGAGATAGGAACTTCGTATGAGTAACCATTACGTAATTGCGACTAAATTTACGACTTTGGTGTAAAAATAACTTCATTTGACAAGTCTACAGTCCCTGCCTCGTAGTTTCTACCACTAATGATTACTTTATAGTTATGCAACTTCTACGTAGCTTTCGTATTACATGGGAACGTGGTAGTTACCAGTGGGACGACTTTCGGGTTTTCAGAACTTGAAGGTGGTAAACTAAAGTAGCAGCGACTAACTCGCATCACTGAAATGTGACTTCAAAGTTGCAATCATCTTCAAGTAGCTTTAATAGTTGCCACGACGTTCTGGGAACCTTCACTATTTCTTTAAAGTAGTGGAACTTGTAAGTAATATTCATAGGTGTTAATGACGTTACTGCTACCTACAGAACTATGTACGGCTACTACAAAGTGCACATCACCTCTAAAATTTACCATGAAGTAAATTTCACCATCTAGTTCCCAATGTTGAGCAAAGATAAAGTTAATGCAACAAGCCTAACCTATATAATATGTTTGTCTAACCTAGACTAGAATTATATGCTGCTATATTCATGCTATGCAACATTTTATGTTCAAAATAAGGCAACAAAATTTAATATTTCAACACTGTTTTATTACACCTACCTTTTCTTCTATGTTATCTATCACTGTAATAGTATGTTATACCAACAAGGTTTATGTTTATTAAGTCGTTAATATATGGGTGCATACAAGTAAATTGCGACAGCTGATAGGTTTTTCAATGTGAAGTTAGGTAAATGATAAACAGCAAAAGCTAGGAACGCGTTCAGTCTAGACCTCAACGTACGGCTAACATGTACGTTCCGAATCAATAGCGGGAGAAATGTAACCATGAAGTAGCAGCGGCAACTTTGAAGAGGTAATTTGTGGTAGTCACAACTTTGCTACGACTTTAAAAATAATGCTACAGTTCCATTCGCAGATTTGTGGTAAATATAACTTTAAAGTTACGTATTTGCAGTTTTCGTCACTATCGCCAAGTAGCAATTACTTTTAAGTAGCATTTCATGGTCAAAACGACCTTAAAGTCATATTTTCTGAAATACGCCATGTTGATGGCCAAAATTATCGACGCCATTATTATAACACATGAACCATAATTTCACAATTGACTAATAAATTTAATTTATCGCAATTTCTTCACCAAATACAACAAATGACGACATAAAAAGTAGTGTTAAGTTCCGAAGAACAATAAAAAATATGTTTCGGCATCTAGTGTGTCATATTCTCGCATGACATTACATATTTTAAAAACAATATTTTCGTTAAAAAATGCATATTTTAAAGACGCGTGGTTAGATTCGGACGTTTTATCATTATGTTTGTCAGTAAAATTGCATTCGTTTTAATTGTGACCCTTAGACCACTGAAAAATAGCACAAGTTTTGCTGTCTAATATTACCTTCTGATATTCTATTAAATTTCTGAGTTAGGGAAATGAACAAGAACAAGAATCATATGTAAGAATGAAACATAAATATAATAAAATCGGTTGCAAGACAAAGAAGGGGCAACATCGATTTGAAAGAGTAGGGAGTGGTACAGTTTTCTGAAAGTTGCGGCGTCTACGCCGCCACGTCGCCGCTCCGGAGCAACAACATCATTGGAACATAGCCAGACAAGTTCCAGGAACGTGGCTGGAACGTTATCGTCACCAAAAAATATTCCCCATTTTTGTCATAAACACGTATTAGGAACGTTCCTATTAGGTGCCTGTGACTAGTACCAAAACACTTTAAAGTGCCTACAATAGTCATTGCTACGTTCCCACGACTAATTGTGCTAGTTGGGATTAGCTAACTATTGGAACCTATATACTCTATGCATGTTTAAATGTGAATTACTTATTATTTGTTTGCTTATAGTAGTAGGTGAAGATCTGTTGTTTTTTATCAGTCCATGTCAAATATAAATATTTCATACTTATTCATGGATATTGCCTTGGTTTTGCATGAAACGTCGTTATGGGTGGCTTTGTGCCTTTCTGATGAGCTCAGAATAAGGACGTTTTAAAAGCTAAGCATTTTCTAGAAACTGAATGAGAGATTTTATGAAAATGTAATCCATTAGAATGAAGAAATTTTTAAGACAAGGTAGGTAAACAAATTTCATTCTAAGCCTTTGTTCTCATTTTTAACTGAATCTTCATACCATAGGGGATCATGTAGATATTAGTTTAATCTGCTTAGCCGTAGGGGAGTATGTTGGATGCTAGTGTTATAATGAGAATATCAAATAAGAAATTGGACAAATTTGTTTTATGATTTTGATTTGCTAGCATAACCAGAAGTCAGGTTAACGAAAGAATGCAAAGATTTCATTAATATTTTTTACATATAGTTTTTCTTTTAGTTCTCATAGATATTGGATGTTTGCGAAATCCTATAAAGAATATGTTTCATCACCACAGTTTGTGAAATAATTGATCATGGAATTTCAGTAATATATTTGAAACCATCTGACTCAAAAACCCATAAAACGATGTGCCACCTTTTCGACTGATCGATGTTTAATGAGCGGAAGGTGGCTGATATCAACCCATATTATGGGATAAAACTGTACAAGATTATTAGGACAAAATTCAAACTATAAACACTTATATTGAAGTTTTCAAAGAGTTGAGTCATGGATACTCATCCGAAAATAAATGAAAATCCTGTCCTCATATTTTCTTAATTCCTTAAACAGTACAAAGATTTCCTCCATCTCGTCACCTCTCGTCTTGATTGCATGAATCCACTACATTCTCTTTCTTCTTCTTTTATTCAAACGCCGATACAAGACCATGCACATTAGTAAGTGACTGCGGTTCATTTGTAGTCGAAGGCCTGCCGTGCTACTGTCGAGTATATGTGCAACGATCTGCTCTCGCGTGGGTGCCGGCAGCCGAATCGGCCCAGTTTCGTACCGGGTAAGTCTGACACAAACCTAAGGCAAAGAGTAGATTCCTTAGGCTCACGGCATCGTCAAAGTTCTTTTTCATTAGCCCTTTGATGCCATCAGCTGCTCGCTTCTTGCCATTTGGGTTTTCCTGGACAATCAAACATCCTATATTGTCTTCTCTCCTGTTGATGTGGCCGAAAAAATTAGAGAATTCGAGAAAATATATTGCTGGAGAGTTAAACAAAATACCTTGCTGGTTAGATGCCACGAGCAACATTGGATTATAAGAAAGAAATATGCACATTACGTATTATTGTTACAGTTACGCTGTATGTTATGTGCATATTTCTTTCTTACAATCCAATGTTGTTCATGGTACATAGCCAGCAAAGTATTTTGTTTAGAAACATACATGTTTCAGTACTTATCTATGACAAGTCTTTAGTAAGAGCTTGAAATAATTACGAGTATTTTTTGCTAGTAATATATTTATTTCCTCAGATTCCAAATCATAACATTCCTGCCGCTTAACTCTAGGTATTTAGTGTCTTTTTTCTGTAGGATCTATATTAAAGTACAGAATATTGAGCATCATCGCACAATAATTTTAAGCCGTCAGTAAGTCCATGGTAATCTCTCGAAACCTCAACTCATTTCACATTTTATAAAATTACCCGGTTAATGACAGGTGTGCGGCTTAAGGCGTAGTAGCTTGAACCTCTCGGTATTGGCCTCGGTGATAATTGGTGGTTGAACACTGTTTATTCTAGGCTAGGGCGAAGACAAAGCAAAAGTGATAGTCTGGGCGCTAGCACATGCCACGTGTATACTTTTATGAACCCTCAATCTGATAGTAAAGCTTTAACTATACTCCTCTAATGGATTAATTAGATGGTCTACATCATGATCATTTGGCCGCCAATTTAAATTCAATATAACAGAATGATTTTTTTTTTAATTATGCCTACCTCTGTTATTTTATAATAGGTTTTTGTTTTTTCTTTTTGTTTAAAAGATATTACGTACCGATTTCCTTGTTCTTTCTGCATAATTCTGATTCAAATAAAGTTACCACAATTCCTTTTTATTGTTAACATTGTAGGTAGTTGATAGTTGGTTTATATTCGTCGAGAACAGACGTCTTTTGTGTGACGCTGTCGAAAAATTGCAGAAAGAACCTGTTAAAACCGCATTAAACCCGTTAAAATTTAAGTCATCGGTAAATTAGAAAATTCTGCGTAAATCGAAGTGTAATGATAGAAAAACAAAGCTCGCAACAAATTAAACATGGAAAATTACAGTAAAGTGTTTTTTAATAGTATCAAATAAAGCAGACAAGTGCAAGTGCAGTGTATCTACCTACATCTAAGACCATCGTTTTGAAATCCCTTTTTAAGTGGTTTATGGCGATAAAGAAAGCTGGGCAATAAATAATGTCAAAGAGACACATGTGTTTACAAAGCAATATAGACATACTGGCTGTGTTGTGACTTAAAGTAATTGTGTGCAAAGGAAGTTTTTCAAGTGGACGAAATTAACCCAAGAAAGGAAAGAAAATGAAACGGCTATCTCAGGACCAGACGTTACAAAGAGATAAGCTATAAATTATTTTGTTTTATTTTATTTTATTATATTTTATTCTATTCTTTCTGATTACTTGTGCTGAATGATGGGACAGGTAATAAAATAGAAAAATACGCGGAATTGAAAAGCGAGAATTGAAACTAATTAATAAGCTGAAACTAATTATTATAAATCATACCAATATACCGGGTGTATAAAATATTCTCTCGGACTTCTTTTTTATAACCCGCTGTAAAAGGCTCTTTTTTACGGGGCACTTCATTGTGGGAATCACCAGCAAGAAAATTAGAATTCGAGATTTGTCGGGTACGCATTAAATGAATTTGGCCAAGCCTGTTAAAAAACAGGTTGGCTCGTTGGAATCGGCAATTGATACATCACGTGTAGCCCTCGATGAATAGAATAGAATAGCATATAAGAGAGTAGAATAGAATGGAATATACTGGAATGGAATGGAATAAAATGGAATGGAATCGAATGGAACCGAATAGAATCGAATCGAATCGAATCGAATCAAATCGAATACTTAAAACAGAACAGAATAGAATAAAAGTTTATTCATGCTACACATACATAATGTTTGCACTCGTCAGTGGTAAATAACAAAGTACTTAATTTAATAACAATTAGAAAGTTAAGAAATATGTAAATATAGTTACAAAAACACAATGTAATATAAATAGTAATAATAAACATAATATTTCAAGTAGAGGAAAAACGAAAATATAAAAATTGTTTAAAAGCACACAAAACAGGTAATGCAAAAATGATAAAATATAGCGTTGACTGTAATAATCTAATTAGATACACAAAATATTAGACAAGGAGCCAAAAAAAATCAAATATTCATCATACGTGTAAAAGGCATTTTGCAAAATAATATTTTTTATTTTTTTGCTTAAACTTGTTTACACCCATTTCAGGATTTTATAAGTATCTATGTAAACACATTAAAAAACTATATAGATAGATTATAAGTAAGAATTTTGAGATTTACTCAGTCTAATTTGGGCAATCTTAAATTTGTTTTCGTCCTAGTGTCATGGCTATCTATGTATGACAGCCGCGTGATGTTTTTCTTCATTTTATAAAATAAATTATGGAAAAATGTTCAAAATTATTCTGTCAATGAACAGTTTTACTAATTAAATAGATAGTTAGATATATAGATAGTAACCTGTTTCTTTAGTATCTTGGGTTCTAACAATCAGCTGAGGTCGGTCAATTTTTCAAAAGTTAAAATTAGAGACAGAGGTCTCTAATTTTAACTTTTCTGTGTGATTGACACATTGTGGCAACTGCTCTTTAACTTCAATGTAAATGTCGAAGTAAATGGCATAATTACTAACAGATCAAAGGTTCTTCGCCGGCTGTGGCTGTCATATCTTGCTAATTCTCTAATCTTTGATTTTGGTTTAAAAATTCACAGATCTTGCATCTTTCGCAAGTATTTTATGCATATTGAAAATATCAGATGCAACTATACTGCTCTAGGTCGAAGTCCTATTGATATGCCTGCTAAATTACACCAAATTAGTTTCTGTATTTCATTTTTTTTAAATATTATTTTTATTAATCATACTACGAAAAACTGAATAGTTATATATTAAATACCTTCGATAATATATCTCTATAATACAGGTACAACCGTTGAGAGAAAGAAAGAAAACTGTCTCAGAAGGCAACGATTAAACACTTATCGTACGAAAATCGACTGTATGCGTGCTCAATAGCGTAAGGACGACTATAGCAGGGGCGTTCTGTAATTATGAACCTTCCTCGCATCAGAGCTGGGTAATTACTTGTAATTTAAAAATAATTAGAATTACAAATTACTTTTTTAAAAAAGGAACTAATTACAATTACAAAGTACATGTCTTTAAAAAAGGAATTATATTGATTTAATTACAATTACGTGAAAAATGAACTTAGCAATTACTTTTCTAATTACTTTTATGATAAAGTAAATTATAGTGACTAAACAGACAAAAAGGTAAGTTAAAAATTTTAATTAAAAGTGTTGCATAATATTGCGTTTTAATATTTATTGGGCTCGTTATTAGAATGTGTAGATTTTCACGATCTTATTCTCATAACTATGAAAACATTGTGATTGTTTTGAATATAAATTCTGGAACTCTTCGAATACATTAACAAATGTAAAAGGAATCCATAGTATATATATATCTGAAATGTGGATAGGTGTACCTGTAATAAATACAATATAGTAAAGGCACGTAAAACTTCATGCAAGCGATTCAGAGGCTATGCATGGTGTGTGTGTATGCGTTCATAATTATATTTACCCTCCATACTCACTATTTATCCTCCTATTCACTAAGAAAAATGTTAAAAATATGTAATCAGAAAGAGAGAAAGGCTTTATTTTACTCGTTAGAACTGCTAAGAATGTTTAGGGGTTTCAGAGTGAAAAAATACTTCTTTTTTTTTTTTTCAGGAAGCCATGGTAGGCTTTAGCGATACATGTTATTAAGACATCTTTTGTTCAGAAACACGTAGTCTATCCACCTGTATTTTTTAATTTTTCCTACCCTGAATTAATTTCCAAATTTTGAAAAAATTACTGAATAAAAAAATACTTTTTTTATGTTCTGCATCCGAGCGAAATGTAAACTTTTCAGGATATTATTCTATAATATATTTTCAGGAACTCATTAAAAAAATATATTCAGTTTGCAACTTTTCGTGGGTTTCACTATAAAATGTACTCTGTCGTCTGGTATATTATTTCACAAAGTAGTGGGTAGGTAAAATTAAAATAAATTTTGTAATAATATTAAAATAAATTAAATATAAATAGTTTACTAAATAAACGCATTTTAAAGGAAAAATGCCTTTTATTTAGGAATATATATAAGGTTCATGTTTTAGGAAGTGATACACCAATATCTCGAAAACAGTTGCTTTTGATTTTCCTTCATTTTATATTATAAAATGGTAAAGCATTATTATATTCGTGATAAAACATTAAAACATTTTTGTTGTTTATTTTTCCGTTTTAATCCTGAGAAAAGTCAATTTCAAGTTATTGTAGTAACAAAATTCCCTAGACACTCAGTAGACAGACAGGCACTCAAGCAGGCAAACTGACAAAAAATGTTTTGTTCGAAATTCATTTTGTTCTTTTACCTAAAATGACTTAAAACGTAAAAAACAAAAATTACCATTTACTTTCTTTTTCAAGAGCACAATGGTTTCTCTAATATGAGATGTTGGGACAGCAATAATTATTATTAAAAAAATTACGAATCAAAAAAGTACGACCGAAAGGCTGACTAACCGAACCAGAAGTTTCTTAGCTCAAAATAAGAGCAGTAACACATAATATAATATATATTTTTATTAATCTTGATGCTATAGACAACATATTTTCTAAATTAATAATAATTGTAATAAAATAAAATGTACTTATTTTATGCTAATTCCGAAGTTGCTTCACTAAATCACTTCTTAATGTTCACGCGGCACAACGCTTTCTTCAATTGGAATAGAAACAAATAGGATGATGCGATTTCCAGAAACGAAACTGCAAGTCTGTGCTTGTTTGTTAAACCACATATGCATGTTCTTAAAGTAATTGTAATTGGAAAAAGTAATTGTAATTGAAAAAAGTAATTGTACTTATAGAAGTAATTTGTAATTAGATAGTTCAAATAATATAATTACAAATTACAATTCCTATAAAAATTTTCCTGCAATTAAAATTCCAAATTACTTTAATAAAAAAAAGTACTTAAATACAATTACAATTACACGGAAAAAAAAGGAATTGTAATTGCTAATTACTTTTTCACCAGGGCTTACCCAGCTCTGACTCGCATGCCCGTGGTCGGGTCGGCGAGATTCGACAACGGTCCATAAAAAAATTCCCATAAATCAAACGGTAAATCCTATTATAAATTTGAAAAAATCAACTAAATCCTCGATAACAAGCATACAACGTTTACTTCAGGGGTATTTTTTGAAAAATGAACACGCTTCCAGTTGTGAGTTAAAGAATTTGTGAATTGATACGTACATTACGTACAGGGCAAGCGTTAATTCATTAAGGCGCTCCATAAGAAAGCGTAACGCAGACAATATTGAATAATTAGAAAAAAATATTAAGTATTAAGATATGTACGTAATATTACGTGAAAACAAAGCTGACGTGCTCTAAATTTCAAATATGCAACAAAATTTTTTTTGACTTTTTCGGAAAATCGCCCCCTGCAACCCCTTGTACAGGGCGATTTTTCCACGACCAAGTCAAGTCTTCTTCTCTTTTGATGGGGCATCGTTTAAAATAGTGTGACGTTTCGTTCACTCGTCGGTTGAGTGAAGGGGCGTCACTTTGGCACTCGAGCTCGGTGCGGTTACGGTAAGCTCGGGCGCCACCTTTACAATTTTTCTCGTGGTGTAAAGGACCCACACTAGCCTCTTGACACAGCCTGTTGCAGTAGGGCTGGAATAGCGTCAGAGGAGACACGGTACGTCCAGGGGTCTAGGGGTAGTAGACTTCACACACACCAAAATAAAAGGCACAGTTCAGATCCTATACATAGATATTTATTATTCGTAATATATATATAATTCTACCTAACCTATAACTACTACGGTTAACTATGGTGACGGTGGCGAAGCAAGAGGGCGGCTATAAGCAGGATACGAGCTTAGAGAAACGGAGCGGTAAGTCGGAGCAACTACTATCGGTATAAAAGCGGACAGGGTAGAGCAGATACCAGGTAGAGGAAAGCAAAAGCACAATAAACAATGAAAAAAAAAACAAATACTCAGGTAACTTGGCTAAGGCGCAGAGCCTAATGTTAGTACACACTTCTGGTCACGGTTTCTTGTTGGTGTAATCACCCCAAAGGAGAGATTAAACCAACGAGGTTCTCGGGCGCTATTTTGCGCTGATGGATGTCCTTGTAGCTTTCCGGCCGGCGGAGACTAGGCCAGAAAGCTCAAAGCTTCCCCAGTACTCGCTTGTCCTCCAGGCGACGGGGCTAGGCCAGAGGGCAAACACGAGTCCGGTTATCAGCGGAAAATTTCCCAGTCACACACTCTCCCAACTTGCACACTGGCTCACTCCGGTCGGCGGTATTTGGTCGGGGATGATATCTCGGTCTGTTAGAAGGCTTTGTGACTTTCCGGCCGAGACGGGAACTAGGCCAGAAAGCCCCAAGCTTCCCAAGTACTCGCTTGTCCTCCAGACGACGGTGCTAGGCCAGAGGGCAAACACGAGACCTGTTGCCAACCAATGTATCTTCCCAGACACACGGCGGAGCAAACCGGAATTAGTACACAAGATGGCTCTTGGTCCCAGCCAAGCTGCTTATTTACGGTCGGATTTACTTACTCTCTCTCTCTCTCCTGTGTAATGTCGGTTGCGGTCAGCCAGTAAAGATCCAAATTAATGGACCCAAATTAATGGACCTAAATTAATGGACCCAAATTAATGGACCCAACGTATAGAGATCCAAATTAATGGACAATATTTCGCTGGCTGGGCCAAGTATTCGTTAACGGTGAAGCCACTCGTGTCAGTAGTGGAGACAGTGGCTCCATCTGGCGGAGTGTATTCCTATTTGATAATTTTAATAATTAAAGTATAACACTTATGTATGCTCTGTATCGACAGTATAAAATATTAATATTCAAAATGTGAAAATAGACGGCGGTTTTGGGTGTAATTTAAACACCAGAAATTATGCCTAATATCTGTATAAAATATTTGTATTCTAAATAGAAAAATAGACGGCGGTTTCGGGTGCAATTTCCGCACTATAAAAATGCTTCATTACAATAGGTCGTAGCTATTAGCAACACATTGCAAACGGAATGACACAATAGAGGCAGCTTGTTACTCTACTACAAGGCCAGCGCAGGGGCCTAGACGGATCTGTCGCTCTCGACACGTTTTTCGTAAGATGGGTCCTATACCATGCTCCCAGTAGTATTTTCAATACAAATATGACATCCAAATAACCAAGGTATGGACCATATGACCATTCAATGTTTGCCTACTATTGGAGTATAATAGAGCCCAGCAATCAGATAGCGCGTACATTAAAACACACACGTGTCATGAGCTGGCTGCTTTACTATGACGACGATCGTGACAGTCTACAGTGAGATGTTTTTGTTTCCAAGTTTAGTGTATAAACATTGGTGTTGACTTTAACGTTCTTTCTTGAGAGAATTAATTATATATTGTTTATTAAGTACCCTTCCGCGCTGAAACATTATTTCAGCAGATCGCGTGTTTGCTGGTAATAAATATTTTCATTAGCCGTGAATGATAATAGAGCCCAATCAAATTGGCTTTTTAATTGGAATTCATTACGACAGGGGCAACATTTGTGCGGGTGAATTTGTAATTAATTCATTAATGTATTAAAAGGTGCCGCTAGTAGGGGGTGGGCCAACGCGTTTATAGTGAAAAATGGCATGTATAGTGAGCAACAATGGCTTTCACGATCTCGATCCCTCTTAAACATTAACAATTTTTGGAAAAAAAATTAACCCTCTTAAAAAAATGACCACCTAAAATTATTAGATTTACCATTTTGACTTATGACGTCAGATTTAGTGCCAGCTGGTCCGAAAATGCCTAGTTACCAATTTCAATGCAATTTCGAAAAATGTGCATTTAGTCTAGTTTTTTAGTTGTAGCTTTGAAAAAAAAACTATATTAGAACTATTGCTGAGCAATAATAGCCTATATTTTGTGAAATAATATTATTATTATTCTTATGAATTGCTTTCCGTTATCATTAGCGCATTCTCCAAATTTGTGACTAATAATACCTATTCTTTCATATTTTCTCACGTTACTCTAGATACAGTTTGATGAAGCTATAATGCAAACAGCACTGAGAAATACTCTACAATTTGCAAAATATGACATAGATATCGTTTAGGCCAATCCAAAGTCCGGACCCAAGAAAAGAAAAGAAACATCCATACGGGTCAAATTAAGAACTTTTTGAAATCGTCTAAAAAATCAGGCCTGTTGTCTCTTAAAATAGTCGAACGTTACACACCCTTTTGAAACAGTCTTGCTTTTAAGTGTGGCTCACTTTACACGACATAGAGTATATTAGGACAATGAATAGACAAATATTATTAACAACGCAGAAGATGAAAGTGGATGACGTTAAGGGTGGTTGTGCCGTGAGACGCTCCCGAAGACAACGCAAAAAGAATCGGTTAAAACTCCATTAAACTAGATAAAATTCAAGTAATCGGTAGGTCAAAAAATTCTGCATAAAGTGAAGTATAATAATAGAACAAAAAAGTACATACCGAATTAATAATTGAAAATTACTGGTAAAGTAAATAGTACCAAAAATAGAGTAAACACGTGCTTATTGCAGTGCCTGGCTGGGCCGTCGTAGACGGAAACACGCCATACATATATGTTATATAAAATATTATAACGTAATTCACGATACTTAGAGTCATACATAAGTAGCCTTATCAGGCGTATCATGTTACATATTATGACAGCTGACATTTTGCTGATGCAACAACACCTGATTCACAGGATGGCAACATATTATTTCCTTTGTTCTTGGACTCTTCCAATCAGCATATTTTAGCTTATAAATATTTGTAAAGTAACATTTGTACTTCAATTTATACTCATCTAGCATTAAGTTTATAACTCAAGTCGCAACTATAATGTAATTTTCATGTTCATTTCAATTATAATGTATTAACTTACTTTTTAATTCAAAATATAAATGTCAGGATAGTAACTGACTATTATACTTTTCAATAAATAAATCATTTAAAAAGTTCTTTGTGTTGTGTGTGATCTAGCATATATACCTGGGACCCTTTCAAGTAGATGGTTATTGGTATGAGTAACATGTGTTTATAAAGAAATATAAAATATAAATTCTAATTAGTAGTATTAGTTTATTAGTGTATTAGTTTACTTATATATTAAAATTGAAAAAAAGTAAAATTGAAAATGTATTAAATATAGGTAATAAAATAAAAAATGCCCGGAGTTGGAAAGCGGCAATTGAAACAAATTACTACAAAAACCATACAGGGTGTACAAAATATTCATAGGTCTTGAGAAACAAATAGGATGGACACACAAATTAATTGTGCTTCTTAGAGCCAGCTGATGTTTGCCTTGGTAAACAAACGAAATGGACGCACTGATGCGGGACGTTGAAGCGAAAACACAAATTTCTGGGAAGCATGAAACCATATCTGAATGCAAGCGGGCGAGAGGGAGTGTACACTGCTAGATGCAGAAACAGAAGAAAATTTAAAAAAGCATGAAAACTTAAAAGAAGCAACTCACAATCACCTACACTCCCCATTCCATGATGATAAATGGAAACTTAAAAGAAGCATAGAAATTTGAACAAAGCATCACACGAACACCTATACTTCCCATCCTATATTTCTACCCAATGCGTCATGTTGCTGGCATGCTGCTGGCAACTAGCATACCCCATCTTCAATCCGGCGTATGGCCGGTCCGGCGGGATATAAAGATATCCAGATTGGATATCACGGAAGCGCAGCAATGCCTACCATACGCTGGCTAATCAATCCATCAATCGATCAAATATTATTAGTAACGCAGAAAAATAGAAATCCACAAAAAAAAACAAATTACCAAATGATTACTAGGAAATATTTCTTTTACGTATTCGATAAGAGAGTTGCAGATGTAGACAACTTTACTTCGATATGTGAAGCGACTATTTATCGTTTAACTTCAGTAAAATTTACATAAGAAATTGAAACCAATGGCAACTATTATTTTTATATACATTACTAATTAAGAATAGCGAAAATAAGTTGGAATTTGATATATACAGAAAAGATATCAGCAGTCTAAGATATATCCCTAAAGACTCACACCATTATCTCCAGCACAGTCTTTTTTGTTTCGTCGTCTATTAAGTTTCCCTCTGAATGAATCGAAAAAGAAGAAAGATTTAATTAAACAAATAGCTGAGAGTAGACGATATCGTGTAAATTTAGTTAATAATTTAAATTGTAAACTTAGATCTATAGGTCTCAGACCCCCCCCCCCCACAAACAGTATTGGTAAGGTAACCTCAAACTGATCAAACTCTCAAAATGTTTATTAGCTGTACAGCCTAATTTCAATTAGTAGCCGACATCATTATCATTAATTATTAAATAACCGGCGAAAACAAATACAATAACTCTATAGTCGAGGCATATATTTAATCCCGTGGGTGTTTTAACGATGGGGATACGCAACCAGAACCAACAAAAACGCTTTCATTAATTAAATCAATATTGTAACATCAGCTGACCGTATCCTGCAGCCCACACCACAACGTTAGCGATGGGCTACTTATCTAATGAAATCAAATAGATTAAAAAACATTAAAAATTGTATTGGTCGTTTGAAACAAAGAAAAATTTCCTTTAAAATTATTATTATCACGGGACATTGATGAAAGAGTACATATATATACTAGCTATTTAGGTTTTGTTTTATACAAACATATTCTATGAAATACAATATCAGTGCTGGGTTCATGTTGCCAGTATCACAAAACTAAAAAGCAATGCAATCACAAAATATTTTTGAAAAATTTCGTTTAAGTAATATAAGCTAGATTTTCTTGAACTCGGGATCCATGAAAGCTGGCTCAGTACGCGAATTAGCAACTGCATTGCTAGCATTTGGTTGTTGCACTACTTTTTTTTACTTTCTTAAAATGTAGTAGTAAGATGCAGTGCGCCATCGTCCCAATTGATTTATTTTCGCCAACCCATCGAGATCACATAATTTGAAAGATCAATGATAAACGCCATTGAACACAGTTTCTCCCAATTTGACTTCGATCGATCTATTTTCATAGATCTGTATTCGAAATTACCATAATCAAGAAAATTACCGATAGAACACTATAGAAAGTAGTAGGAGTAGTAAACTGGCCGTTTTGACGCAATCAATTTTCGTCGACACATATTCTAAGCCGCAACAAATAAAAAAAAAATATCGACAAAACATCGCAATATGCAATTGAACACTATCACAACTAAATATGTATTTTTATGTAAAATCAAATGTCAAATTTGAAAGAAAAATTTCCACTTATTAATTTCGCTCAGGGAGAATAAAAATTTCCGGAATATTTTTGGGATGCTATGGTAACTTAACAAAAAACAAGCCTCTGATTGGTTAAAAAATGGTGGTGTGAAATTTTCAATAAAACACAATGGAAAAAAATAGAAAATAAAACCTGATTTGACCCCAATCGATCTATTTTATAGAACCATATCTGAAATTTCATAATATACAAAATTATCAATAAAATATCCTGAAAAACAATGGAACCCAAACTCTTTTATAGCATCGTGCTATCTCAATAGATTTATTTATATGTATCTATTACAGTATAGGAGCCAGTATTCAATTATCTGACACATTTATACCAGTTGTTTAAAATTACAAATGGAATAAATTGTGTACCTTGTATCCATAATTGTAAAATAAGCTAGAGCGTATATACGTGAAAATTTCTGTCAGAACCTGAAAACTCACCTGTCTTTGTAATGCGGGGATGATGCAAATTGCCATTATTTGCTAATCTGCCGCGTAACCAGTGAGAAAGCGAGTCTGAGTGATTATATTTATAGTATTTAAATATTAAATAATTTTTTAACATGTCCTCTAATAGAAGTGGAAGGAAAAAAGATCCTATTTGGCAATATTTTATTGAAAAATAAAGTAAGCTTGATGGAAAAAGTGGTAGTAAAGCTACATGAAAAAAGTGTAAAGTAGAAATGCAAGGGCTTGTGGATCGACTGAAAGTCCACTGGAAAAAATGTGCTTCACGTAATGTAGAAAGTGTATAAATAAATGATGATCTCTAATTCAGGAACAGTGTCCAATGTAAGTATAGTGTTAATTCATTTATATTTATAACTTCTTAGTAAGACAAAATAAGAACAGAAACTTTTTTTAATGCATATTTAACGCGGGTCTATGTCTGCGACTAAGACCGATTATGCCAGGAGACGAGCTAGATTCTAATGTTTAAACTGATCTAGTACATTATCTAGATTTCTAGTAACTCTCCATGGACAAATGTGACTTTTTTATTCACTCCTAGTTTTAAGAATAAAGAATAGTATCTATGCCTGTCTGTGTGTAGCTAGATTTAAAAATGAACAACATAACAATCTTGTTTTTTTATTACAGGTACAATTGAACACGTTACAACAAGATGCAGAGGAAGATAGTGCCCCACATCTGCTCTTATCTTCTACGTCATTAAGTAAAAAAAGAAAAGTAGTGCCTAACTCCAGTTCTGGATCTTTATCATCTTTTGTTGTACGTACGACCAAGTCTAATAAACAAGAAGTAGATTAAAAAAATGCTAGAGCGACAAACATTAGTTTCATGTTTATTGAACAACCTGAAGTAAAAAAGGCAATAACGCTTTTACGACCTGGATATGTACCACCATCTCGACATGACGTATCCAACAGACTGCTCGATGAAGTGTATAACGAGGAAAAAAGTAAAAGTTTTAATGATTTATCAGGAAGTTCAGTTTGTCATTGGATGGATGGTCCAACATAAACAATGAACCAATAATATGTGCAACTGTAACTACGGAAAATGGGTCCTCCTTTTTAGCAAATACAATAGACACATCTGGAAATCCACATACATATGTATCTTTAACAGAACTTGCAACAAACTTAATTAAAACTCTAAAGACTGACTATACTTGTACAGTAAGCAGTTTTGTGACGGATAATACTGCCAATATGAATGCTATGAGAAACCAAATTAAAGAGTCAACAGAACTGAATGTTATTACTTACGGTTGAGCTCCACACATTTTAAACTTGCTATGTAAGGTTTGGAACTTAGTGATATTAAGGAACACGTTACGTTCGTTATGAAATACTTCCGAAACAATCATTTTGCCTCTGCGACATACGCAAAAGAAGGAGGAAAAAACTTACTTTACCTTCTGACGTAAGATGGAACTTACTTGCCGACTTAGAGGGTTTCGTTAAATCATTGCCCGCACTTTTTAAAATTAGCGAGGAACATAAAAATGAAATTGACAGCATAGTGAGACAGAAAATTTCAAATTTAAAAAGCAACTGCTGAAGATTACTATTCACTATTGAAACCTATATCTGTTGCACTTGATAGGCTTCAAAGAAACGATGCAATTTTATCAGCCGTCGTAGAACAATTTAAAATATTTGAGTCGTATTTTAACGAAATTGAAATTACCTTAATGCAAATGAAAATATTTAGATACCGATACGACCAACGTATCACCTCATACTATTTGCCGGCGTTCATTCTAGACCCTACGAAAACAAAACATAAATTAACAGAAAGCGAAAAGAATCGTGCTTTAGAAGCCGCTAATGAATTATATTTCGAAAATGGTTTACTACCACTGATTATTAAATTTCTGGCAAAATCTAAGCCTTTTGACGATAATAATATTATGTTTCACGGAGAAATTTTTAAAAACACGAAACCGTTGGACTGGTGGAAATCCCAAAGAAATATTGATACTATTGACAAATTATTCCCGATTGTCAAGCAATTATTTTCTGCTGCAGCTAGTTCAGCCTCGATTGAGAGAATATTTTCAACATTTGGTTTGATTCATTCTAAGATTCGAAATCGTTTAGGGACCGAAAAAGCAGCTAAATTAGTTTTTTTTGTACAAACTTTATAATAACTAACCTAATTTAAAATTTTTGTTTTGGAGTATATCATGTTTTATTTTCTTTTAGAGTTGGTTCTGTTTAACTTGTTTGCTTTATGTTTCTGCTTTCAAGTAGGCACCTAATTTATAATGTACATTTAAGAAGGAACCTTTGTTTTATATGTGTAACCTAACTGTTCTTTTCTTCTTTTTTATTTGAATTTTTTGTAATTTGTATCTAGCTTTGAAATAAACTGTCCTTTTTATTTCCATTTTTTGAACTTTGATTTAGTTAGATTATTGGCTTTACACAACTTGATTTAAATCATGATTTAAATTTAAAAAATCGGTTTAAATCAAATTGATTTAAATCGTCGCAACCCTGACTGGATCAGTAATGTATCTGACGCAAAAGTGTCAGGTAATTGCGCGCTAACTCCTCCACTATAGTTTTATTTATCGAATTACTCTATTCAGAGGTAGGCACTGTTTTTCTATAAACAAACCAAACTAATTAGTGTGCATATTAGCATTCGCAGAAACTATTCTCTAGTAAAATAATGTTATACAAAAACACAAAATAGCATTTATTCGTGTTCAACAGCTTAATTTTATTCAGATTACTTTAAGGCACTTCAATTCGTGTAGGTGCATATTATAAAGTTTCCGTCATAAGTTTCGAATAATGGACGCAATTTAAATCGCGAGTGTAGTGGAAACTAAACAATTCAAACATATATCTACATTCTGCACGTACGAGTATAATAACATATCTTTTGGGTGTAGCTTACAAAAGTAAATTTACGTTTCATAATGTAACAAACCAAGTAACATTTGACTAACGATGCACATATGTTAGCCACCCCAACTCTTTGTGCAACTTTGACAGAATGCAGATAGCGCAAGTGACAAATAACAAAAATGTCTGTGAACTTCAGTCAATTTGATTAATTGTTCACAGAACGTGGCTTTTAATCAGTGGCGCGCCATTTTATTGGTTGTTCGAGTCTTAATTGGAATTCGCGTCCACGAAAAGTAATTAAAATATTTAATTTGCGTGCACTATATTTGCATTGAATTTTTACATGTGTTACGAAACGTTACAGTTTTCAGCGGAGATCCTAATCTCACGTGATATAAATTACATAGAACGATCTGAATGAACAATGACTTGCATACAGAATTGGCAAATTGCCAAAAATATAAGTAGAGATGCATACTTTCATGTATGAGGTGTAAATGTAAAAGTTACCAAGATTTATGTATCGTATGCTCCATTTCCGATAAGGACAGTTATTTTTAGGAGTTCATCTTCTTATTCTCAACGTCTTGACAGACATTTTATGATTATTGAATTTCCTAGTTGGCCTCCGTTTGTTGCATAGAACGTCTGGAGCGTCAGATAATCTGTCGCGATTGCCTGTCAGGCGCACCTTCGTGACATCAGGCCAACGATTTGGAGGGTGTTTTCTTAATGTGACAACAAAGAAATGCACTTAAAGGAGTAGGGAGAAATAGATATACACATATATGTTTTCTATACTATAGACACTATAGACTCTAAAGGATTTTCGACCGTTATTGGAAATCTCAACCATAAACTCTTGTGAAAATGCAGTGAAGGCTCCATGTGCCAAATGTTATTAGGTAAATGCCAATATTCTAGAACTGACTAAAGGTATTTCGTGCGACGGATTTTGCGATAGTCACTACCATCTGCACTCTTTAGATGTAACGCAGGACATCCTTAAATGTTAAACAACCTCTGGATGCTTATGGTATTGTAAGAATTGCACTACAATAAAAAAAACAATGAGGGTCTATACCAAAATAATATAAAAGACTTTATAGAAAAGGCTGTCTGTGAGTAAAATGGAAACGGAATTTATGATTATGCAGAATCAACTATTAAAGTCCATTAATAATTATAAGGGTGAATATTCAGTAGAATGTAATAAACCAACTTACTCGCAAATTGCAAATAAGAATAGAACCGCTGTTATTATAAAACCCAAAAATGGGCAGCAAAACATTAACGTCACAAAATCGGAAGTTCTTCAGAGTATTAAACCCACTGAATCTGATGTCCCAATTACGAGAGTAAAACACATAAATAAAGGTAGCTTATTATTAAGCTCAGATAACGATGAAAATAACGTGAAGGTAAAAAAATTGGTTGCTGAAAAACTATCTGGAAACTACAAAATTAATGAAATCAGGAATATAAGGCCCCGAATTAAAATTGTAAGAATAACTGAAGAATTTGAGAAAAGTGAAGTAACGAAGCTGTTAAAATCTCAGAATAGCGCCAAAATTAAAGACGATTGAAAAGCTAAGGTAATTAGGTTATGGAAAACGAAAGGAAGAAC
Source organism: Stenurella melanura (assembly GCA_963583905.1). Lineage (NCBI taxonomy): Eukaryota > Metazoa > Arthropoda > Insecta > Coleoptera > Cerambycidae > Stenurella > Stenurella melanura. The sequence goes on from OY757310.1 coordinate 180,651,633, forward strand.
TGATGTTTATCAAGCTATCGTTGAACTAGATTTCGAATCATATAAGAACATAATGTGCAGTGAACATCGCTTTTTAATTATAGGTTTAGATAGTTGTCATATCTTTGATGGAGTTCACTTGAATCGTCGTTTTAAGTGTTGTGGTTATAATCACTTTTCGACCAATTGTGGAAATAAAGTCTTCTGCCCTCGATGCTCTGAAGAACATGATCTCAAAAATTATGAGTCTGAGGTTTTAAATGTATTAACTGTATTAATTATAAAAAACTGAATATTAAATCAAACTCCAATATAAATGTTGATGCAAATCATACAGTGTGGGATATAACTGCACGGTATATAAACAGAAATTAGAATCCTTAAAACACACAATTTTTGGCACCCAATAGCAACTAAAATGTAAACAGGTCAATACTTATAATAGTATTGAGCACTACTACCACAATAATGCAGTTAATAACAATCATGTCTCTACTTTAAGCACAGCCACCTTTTCTGACAAAACCACTTCTGAACTTAATATATTGTATCAAAATATGCGAGGACTCAATACCAACACTACAGATTTGTATAATGCATCAGCTATATTTAATTATCATATCATAGCATAAAGTAGCTGACATGGCTGAGCTCGAATGTTCTTGATTCTGAATTATTCTGTAATAACTATAACATTTATCGCGTAGATAGAAAATTTAATGAATTGAACTTAAGTAGAGGAGGTGGTGTGTTGCTAGCAATTAATAAAACTTTTTCTGTCAACTTACTGAATTTGAATTCAATCAGTAAAAGTGTTCCCTCTGTAGATATCATTGGCTTAAACATTACTATAAACAATACGCAAAATCTAACTTTGCTCTGTGTGTATATCCCTCCTAATACAAATGTTGAAGTTTATGAAACCCTATTTGAAGAACTTACAAATATATATTCTATATATGGAAACAACATATTAATAATGGGCGATTATTTTGAAAGCTTGAAATCATTAGAAAAATCCCCCAAATTAATACAGTTAGATCTGTTATGTAATTTTCTCAATTTAAAACAGCATAATTTCATAACAAACGATAAGGAGATGCTATTAGATTTGGTTCTTAGCAACATAAATTATCTAGTCATAAAATCAGAAGCCTGCGAGCTAATAGAGGATCCACATCATCCGGCACTGGATATAACATGTGACTTAAAGATAGTTGGCACATTTTTCTTCTATAACAAAATACCAAATTTTAATTTAAAAAAAGCCGATTTTCAAGCATTGTATAATAGTTTTTTGCTACACTGAATGGAATTTGTTACATGATGTATCGAATGTTGATCAAGCAACTCAATTTTTTTATGATATTGTTTACGAGAATCTATCCTTGTATGTTCCTAAATCTCTTCCGCGTACAAAAAAGATCCTCAGTGGTTCTCGAAAGACATCATTAAGAATTTCAAATACAAAAATAAATATTTGGAATAGATATAAAAATACTAAAGATGCTGTGCTATATGAGGAATGAATATAAGAATATTAGAACAAAAGCAAAAAAAGATATTGATGAGTCGCATAGAAGCTATCTACTTAAGATAGAAAATAACTTAAAAAATAATCCAAAATGTTTTGGAACAAGTTCAATGCCTAACAGTATGACATATGAAAATACCTCATATAATGACCCCCAAGATATAGTAAATAAATTTTCAGAATATTTCAAATCAGCATACTCTGCATCAACTAATAATATCAGTATGGGTGGTCAAAGTGAACCTGTGGACACACAAAATATATATTTATATCTACAATCTCAGAGGCGGAAGTTATTAAAGTATGGGAAAAATTAAAGCCAAAATTTACAGCAGGTCCAGATGGAATACCAGCTTTCTTCGTTAAAGATTGCGTCTCAATATTGGCCGGTCCCTTATCATATATATTTAATTTATCCTTTTCCTGGCCTGTGACAAATATCTAAAATATGCCCTGTACACCAAAAGAATTCCAAGGAAGACATAAAAAATTATAGGCCAATCACCATAATTAATAATTTCTTTAAACTATTCGAATTCGTTCTCTACGACTATATTTTTCATAACATAGAAAATAAAATATCAAGCCATCAACATGGGTTCATGCCAGGTAGGTCTACGGCTTCAAATTTATTGTGCTTGACTCAGTATCTTTGTGAAGTCTTGGATGGAGGTGGTCATGTCGGCGTTATTTACACAGATTTCTCCAAAGCGTTTGACAGGATTGATCATGGTATCTCATTAAATAAATTAACAAATTTTGGATGAGCATGAGTTTGTTTCATTCTTTACCTCATATTTAAGCAATAGATTACAATATGTTTTTTACCATGGACACAAGTCTGTCGAATTTAATGCCGAATCAGGAGTTCCTCAAGGGTCAGTCCTTGGTCCACTTTTATTCAATGTCTTTATCAATGACATAGTTACAAACTTACAGTGCCCACATCTACTCTATGCCGATGACCTAAAAATTTACTACAGCGTTAGCTGCAATGATGATATAGAGCTGCTCAAGTCAGATTTGGAAAATATTGATAACTGGTGCAATAAAAATAAACTGTTGCTAAATGTAATGAGATAATCTTTTGGACATCCTGTACAATACATTTTAATTTTCATTATGTGCATATTATTTTTTTCAATAAACAAAACCTTGTCTTCTTTCAATGTATTCTTTAAATCTAAAAATAAGACAATTTTTCCACTCTAATTGGCAGGCAATTCGAAGACACACGATATATAAAGACAAATAAATATTTCTATATTACAACAAAATCAAATAATTTTCAGTAAGACGGATTGATGTTAAGAAAGAAATATTTATTTATCACAAATAAATATTTGTTCACTACGAATAAATCCTAGAAATATTTACGACAAATAAACATGTATTGTTTAGAAACAAACACGTCATGAGTATTTTGATTTACTTGACAATACTCTATATTTAATTTTAATTTTCAAGTAAACGCTTTAGTATCCACAATTAAATGTTTAATTCGCCAAAATATGCAAATAAATCGTTTAATTTGTTTCTCCCAATTAAATCATTCTCTCGTTGTGGCCATCTTTAATTAAGATAATTCTCGATTTCACGGTATACAGGGTGTTTCGTGAGTGACTGACCATACGCTAGTGAAGAGTACAATGCCCTGAGACAATTTCAAAATGGCATTTATTATATCTCTAGTGCCCCTCATTTCTGATATACAGCGTGTCTTCTATTTTTTGACAAAATTTCGATCTGCCATATTTTTTTGAAGGTAATCTATTATTAATTACTATCCTTGAATTATGGGGAGGAGCGCCATCTTGTTGAAAATACATTCCCTGTCCTAAATCTAAAATGTCCGCAATCTCATTTTCCAGGAATCTCAAGTATCTGGCACCAGTCAGAGGTCCTTCAAATTATTGGACCAATGATTCCACTACCGATTATTCCAAGCCAAGCATTGAAACCGAACTGCACTTGAAAGTTACTCTTCCGTAATAAATTTTGATTTTCTTGTGACCAATATTTTGAATATGGCCGTTTAATTAATCCCAAATTTGTAAACCTTGACTCGTCTGAAAATAAAATCAGTCCCAAAAAATCATTGTTTATTATTATATAAAATCCAATTGCAATATTCCATCCTACGTTCGTAATCACTTTCGTACAAATTCTGGTGCAATCGGTATTTAAAAGATTTATAGTGGTATTTGTGCAAAATTCGGCTTACTGTTTGGTGACTGATGTTCAATTCAAACCCAACTTGCCTTAAAGAAACAATCTTGTCAACTTCTATTCGACCCAAAACATTAATTTCTGTTTCTTCGTCAATAATGAAGTTTTCTTCGGGATCATTGTTAGGCTCTCTTCGGAACTGATTTTCAACACGTTTAAAATAATTTTTCACTGGACATTGTCTATCAGGATATCGTCGGCCATAAAGGTCTATAGCTGCAATTGCATTTTTTTTACTTTCCCCATAAATAATTAACATGTTCACGTTTCATCTCTTGTATAAATTTGCGGCATTAACACAATTAACAAGAATTTTAAACAATTTTTAAAGACACAATAAAAACACCGTTAAACCAACAAATGTTTGACAAGCTAAATATTTCATTGTTTTCAAAGCCAGCTTAGTTACTTTTTAACATTTAATTGGAACAAAATTGTATTTTCTTATTTTCTTTTAGCTGTAATTTTGTTTGTATTTATATTTAATACGACATTCCTTATTAATAGTACTAATAAATGGTACCACGGTACCGATATGGTTCCATTTGAAAAAATTGAGTTTTTCCCCAAAAACAATTTTAGTCAATTTTATTTGCTCATAAATCACGTAATTTAGTGTTTTAATGGGATTTCGATATTTGTAATATTACACGGGTCATCTAGAATAAATCAGAACCGCCATGGCTCACTTAAATGGAAAACTAAAAATTACATTATTAAAAAAATTGACGTTTGAATTTCACTTATTTGGGATTGTTGGATTCAGAAAATTGAGCAGAATTCAAATGCAATAATATATAGGGTGTTCCATTTAAAAATCGGAAGTTAGTGTCACTTCCGACGAAACCGGAAGTGAAAAACAAATTGTATGTCAATAAGTGCCGCTTATTATGTATGTAGTATATCCTGAATTTCAATCAATTATCTTCAATACTAATGGAGAAAAGGGGGATATACCATGATCCTGTTACACCCGGTAGAGGATATTTATAGGCAATTTAGAACATCACGTTGGACGATTATATTTGGAGTCGAATCGGGTTCTTTCTACTTTAACCCTTATTTTGACGGCCAATAAGCACACTTCAAATTGTAATATTATACAACGTTGCTAAATCTATTTAGCTCATTATAAACATTGCTAAATAAGGCAAAGGACTTTGTTTCAAAATATAAAGGCATTTAATTTTTAGGTCCTTTGTTTTCTACCACACAAACGCTCCCAGGGTATTTCTGAAAATTCACAATCATATGAATCCATCCGTATATTTTTAACAATGTATCAAACGGCTTGGAAAGCCTGCAATAAAATTACGGGCAACGTCACGCTAGAATTTTAGCTAACTGAGATATATCCTGTCAAAAAGCGTATGTCGCGCGGTTTAAAAGTCTACAAAATTAATTAATAATAGTTGAACTTTGTGATGGTTCATTTTAGAGAAATAAAAGCAGTTTTTACTTTGTTAGTTATCACTATGTTTGTTCGCAGTTGACTGCATTTCCGTCGCTTTAACGGCCCATTTTTAAACGTATTAGTTTTAATCCTCCGTACTCTGGAAAATGCAGCGCTAAAACTGCGATGCTGCAGTACGTGTAAATAAATTAATAGGTATCTAATAAAGTTAACAACTTTTTTTATGTTTGCCTTGATACTAACAGGCTTTATTATTTTCTACGTTCGCCTAGATTAATACTAAGAAAATTATTGTGTACGTATTACGCAAATAAAAACTTTTTACAGATCGTTTTCTACCCACGCGTAAAAATTCCAGAAGGTGATTCGTTAGGTCATTCTTAGAAACATTTCTCATAAACATACGCCCGTATATTCTGATAGGTTCCCGCGAACACATTTGTGTACAAATTTGCTTGATTTTTTTTGTTAAATATACCGCACGCGCTATTGCGCAAACAAGGTAGATAAATAAATTCATTTTAGGCCTTTGTTTTCATTTTTAATTGAATCTTCATGATCGTAGGGGATTATGTAGATACTAGTTTAATCTGCATGGCCGTAGGGGACTGTGTGAATGCTAGTGTTAGAATGAGAATTGTCAAATAAGAAATTAGACAAATTCATTTTAGGATTTTAATTTGCTAGCATAACCAGAATTCAGGTTATCGAAAGAATGCAATGATTTCATTAATATTTTCGCACACAGTTTTTCTTTTAGTAATAGATAGTTATTTTTTCTGCTGTTTGCAAAATCCTATGAACAATGTTTCAATACAATTATAAGAAAATTAATAATAATTCATTTTTAAACAGTTATGGCGTCAAGAAGTACAGCTAATTCTACAAAATCGCCAACTTGCCAAGGTAACTGTAAAATATTAATGTTTAAATATCAACATGGCCCTCAATATTATCACAACATGCTTCTAAAGTATTCGAATTTCACTATCAAGTACACAATTTTGCTGAAATTGCATCCATTTTTGCAAAAACTACATTTGATTTTATTTGTAAGCATTTGTGTTAACTGGGTTTTAGTGCAAACTTATTTCGTCCACAAATATGGACATAAGAATTGTAACGGTTTAAAGTACATTTTTACATATTTCCACAAGAAATCGAAAAACACTATATCTAATTAGCAGATTGCTGAGTTGCTAGAAAATAGTGACTCCTTCGCCACAGATGATGAAGAAGATTATAATCCGGGTGATTAAGTCTCCGGAGGCGATTCTTCAACCACGGAGTCTAGCGATGATAGTGATCTAATTTTCACAGATTTACCAACTCAGGAAGATCAGGGAAGCAATTGCAGCAGTTCATTTCCTTGACATGAGTCCTCCACGACACCAGTTCCTTCTAAATCAACTCCGAACCCAAAAAGGAAACGCTGTTATACGCTGTTATACAAGAAAGAAAAATGATGCCGAAATCCCGGGTGCATCAAACGTACTCCAATCAAGTGCATTTCTTGCAACATTTTTTTGTGTAGTAAAAGAAAGGGGCTGTTTTGTAGAGTCATAGTTAGAACTATTATTAACTTGTATTTTGAATTAAAATAAACTTCCGGGGTAAAAAAATTGTTTTATTTAAATTTGTACACAAATGTGTAACTTGGGACCATTTACACATTACAAATTAACTGCTTTAAAGCTAGACCCAACATCCACATATGTGTACGAATTACATCTGCAACCTCTAGTGGTGGATCAAATTAGCCGCGAATTATAGCTCAGGGAGAGCCCATAGATGATGCCACATGCCTAGTTTTGGCTTTGTACACATTTGTGTTACGTGGGTCTAACGAGGACATACTTCTTAGGGAATTTATGGACCTTTGAAGGCTGCAAATTGTTCTCTTGTCTATACCACTATAGAATAGTCAAAAATAGAGTGTTGACAGATACTAATTTTAGACTGAAGTGAATTTTGGAAAAGGTCTTTCAAATTTTTTACTCCAATTGCGTAAAATTATATATCACTCATTATTTTAGAAAACAGTTTTTCACAGACTCGACCATGGTGTACTTCTAAATAAATTGAAAAAATGTGTCTTTTCGTAATTCTATAGAATTCTTAACTAGCTACCAATAAAATAGGCACCAATCGGTCCAGTGCCAAGATATCCACTCCATCCTTTTACATCGTCCTCTGAAGTTCCACAGGGATCTGATCTGGATCCCCTATTTTTTATTAAATTTATTAATGACACAACCTGGAACTCAGCTGCGAGTCACTATTGTACGCTGTTGATGCAAAAACATTCAAAAACATAAACTCAATCTGTGATTGCAATATGCTTCATTCCGAGCTGATCAAACTTGAAGATTGTTGCCTCGTCAGTATGTTATTAAATATAGGAAAGTGTAATGTCATATCGTTCACCAGGCGAAAAACAACTCAGATTAGCTCGCGACGTAGCAGTAAAAGGATCTATGCATTACTTTTGATAATAAGCTCACCTTTATTAGTTTCTTCCTCTTAGGTTTCATCATTAGACATTCTTGCGGGTTGTCCGAGAGTTTAACAGATATCACACTACTTAACATCTTCGTGCCTTTAAAACTTGAAGATGCTAATTCGGCTTGGAGCTCATACTATAAAACTCAATACTGAAGACATACAAATAAAATTTTAAAATACTTAGCATTTAGTATTGATCACACCCGTTGGTTTTGATCATGATTTATTATTAAATCACTTCAATTTCACAAGGCTAACAGAACGAAGAGATCCTAACAGTGTTGTATTTGTTTTTAAGTAAATAAACAATCAAATTAGCTGTTCTGATTCATTAGAAAGAATTAAATTTCATGCCCCTTGTGTCAACTCGATCAACATCATTGTTATATTTAAAAGATCTCGAACAAATGTTTAAATATATTCAGTGCTACATGAAATGTGTATAATCGTTGGGCTGATGCCACCAAGAAGCTGGTAGAAAAGGGCCTTGGTAAGGCGGTGTGCCTACAGGAAGCCGCGATAGATGTCGTGAGACTATCCGATATGCTATAGAGCAAATTGGACAACTAGAACATCTGCTACCCACACCATCATTCCATTACTATAAAGACCAACAAAGTAAAATTGTGATTTAGGGTGTGTACGAGAGAAACAGTTTTCTAATACCTTTTTGCCATCAAACACCCCCATTTTCTATATCTACAGTTCCAAAACTAGAGATAACCAGGGGGATAACAATAATGTTTATTGCTATGACCTTGTTTTTCTTTTGTTCTTCTTATTATTATCATTATGAATAGGCTCGGCGCTGTAGTTTTCGTTCCTTTTTTGAAATTATTAAAATCACTTATACAGTCAAGACATAAAAGTACTGAAATAAAACGTGTACAAAACAATTTTGTTTCTGACCTATTACGATCCAGCCAACTAAACCTATATGGTTTCATGCTTCCCAGAAATCCGTGTTTTCGGTTCAACGTCCTGCATCAGTGCGTCCACCTCGTTTGTTTACCAAGATATATATACATTAGCTCGCCGCAAGGAACTTTTATTTATTAACTGTTCCACAGGTAAATATCCGTTTACGGTGGAAGTGTAAGGAAGAGCCCTGTCTCGCGGTAAAAAGTTTTTCACGGCGGGTTATGAGGAAGAGGCCCGAGATGCTATTTTGTACACCCCGTATATTGGTTTGTTTTTATAGTAATTAGTTTCAACTGCCTCTTTCCAATTAAAAGTATTTATATATTTCATTACCTATATTTAATACCTTTTCAATTTTACTTTTAATACTTTTTCAACTTCGATAAAGAAATAAACTAATAAACACTAGCGAGTTGCTTTCCAATTAAATATATTTTTCTATTTTATTACCTGATTTCTGTTTAGCACAGGTTTGTTTTTGAGATTAATAAGAAAAAATTATGTTTTGAATAAAAAAACCGAGCTGATAGATATTAAGTTGGCAAAAAAATTAAAGTAATCAGATAGAACAGAATAAAATCAAATAAATCAGATAAAGTAATCTGTCCTTCTGCAGCGTCTGGTGATTGCTGTTTTATTTTATTTTCTATCTTTTTGTTTTTGGGTTTATTTTGTCTACTTAAAAACTTTCCACTGTATACAATTACTTTAAGTCACAACACAGCTAGTATGTCTACGCTGCATTGTAAACACATGCGTCTCATTTTGACACTGACTATTTATTGCACATAAACCACTTAAAAAGGATCTTGTTGGGTCGACTAGGGTGTACGTAGAGACACTGCACTTTACTTACGCTTGTTTGCTTTATTAGATTTAATACTATTAGAAAACCCTGTAATTATTAATTCCATATGAACTTTGTTTTTCTATTGATGCGCTTCATTTCATGCAGAATTTCTTAATCTACCGGTGGCTTAAATTTTTTCTAGTTTAACGGGGTTTTTACCGTTTTTTTTAGGTAGCAAAGATACCTGCTAACAGCCTTGCAAATAAAATAACAAAGTCCTCAAGAATACACAATATCCTGGCCGAATGAAGGGCAGATATTTAAGGCGTTATTTGAGCTGGCATAGGTCATGGTTTATTTGCAGAAAGACAATTAGATCACCCTGTAAGCAGATAAAGCATGTACCGGCAATAATGTGTAGTCCACTAAACCAAAACAGCAAGCGGTGCATTGCATATATTGAATTTATGATCTATGTATAGTAATACGCTCGGCTCAGTTCCATATGTGCTCTGTAAAAACGAAAACAAAACGTTGGAATGGCTTCATAAATCAGTGATGTTTGTTTTCAATGGTTTATATTATAAGAAGCCCTATTAGCATAGGTAAAATAGGTAAAAATTCATCTCAATAAGGAATAGTAACAGTAGTCCAATTTTCTGTTGGAAATGTCTATAGAAATACTTACTTTTGACTGAATTGATATGCCCCTAGCTGCACATGGGGCGCGACATGTTCGAAGAAGGTCATTATGGGCGGATTAATGCCTTTTTGCCTGTTACTTGAATAATACTCACTAAGTCAAAAAGTATGAAGACACATTTTTTAAAGAAGATAAAATTCTATTTAATATGCTTTACTTTTTGTTGATATACGATAAAAATTGAGCGAGATATAGCAATTTATGAACATACGTCAAGATTTCTTTTGCCCATAACGACAACTAAAGAACGAGCTCGGAATGTTATATTAAATTTAATATCATGCAGATATACAGAAAATTGCACTGGAAAATGTGGCTGCTGGAAAGCTAGTTTAAACTTTACAGTGTGCATTACATTACCAGAACATGGGGTTCAATATTTGAATTAAGCTGCTATTATAGATGTTAATGACACTAAAGAATCTGTTGTTGAGCACACAAATGAAATAGATCAAAATTTCAAACAGAATGAAAATTAAACGAATGAGAATTTGCAAAAATATAAATGTATTTTTCTTTTACATTAAGTTAAAGTGGCGATTTCCAAGAGAGAGACATCCGATAGGAAAATAATAATTAAACTGGTCTACAAAAAAACAAAAATTTTTTTCTCCAAGGACTAAATCTATCATTCCTTAAGTATTTTTGTGTGCGGAATTCGAATTTTCAATTAAAAAAATTTCGAGCAATTCGCGGTTTTTATTATCATGCGCATTTTACAAGTAAAACGCCAAAAATCGCAAAACCGTCCCTGATAAAAAAATTGAAATTGCTGTATCTCGGCAAATTATATTGTATAGCAACTAAAAAAATGTTTGTTCTTTAAAAAAAGGTTTCTTGATATTTCCTGAAAATTTACCCCATTTTCACCCCCTTAGTCCGCACGTCTATGGAGTAAATTAAATAGGTATATGCGCTTTTAGTTACCTTCAAGAGGTGTATAACTTAACCAAGTTTAAAATAAATCGATTTATTAATAACTGAGCTACATAGGTGTTACCGTGAAAAATAGCACACACTGTATAATATGGTTACATTAGAAAACCGGTTAATTAGGCAATAGTCCCTAATGCTTATCAACTTAACAGCAATAAATTTGTCACAAATGCGATAAGATTATGGACCAAGCATTGGCGTCTCTCATTCATCTCGCAGTTAGACAAGACCGTCACTAGCTAATATAAACTTACATTCCTATATTCTTATACTATTCGCAAATATTTTTTTAGTTACGATAAAGATGCGGAGAGTAAATCGGCAATGAATATAATGGTTAGCTTATTTAAGATATGAAAAAGCATAGATCCGGCTATAACGGCCTTTTTTAACATGTTCCGCCCAACGCGCAGCTAGGTACTCATCGGTTTATTCAAAAGCAAGTATTTCTATAGACATTTCTACAAAAGAACTGGACTAACTTTGTTGTTCCTTATTGAAATTTAATTTACCTGTACTATATTTCAAGTTATTTCAGCATAGGATTACACGTACCGTCCAGCCTTTTGGGAGGTATATATAACGTTACGGGATATTCTGCAGTGTTACCGTTCTTGTGAAAGAAAATAAAGAAAGCCGGGGTTAAGGCTAATTGATTTCAGAGAAGCGTTAAAGAACAGAAAAGAAATAAATAAACCGACGGAAAATAATCTGGCAACCGGGTAGTTTTATTTTCACGAATAGAGTGCTGAAGATTTATGTCTGCTCAAAGCCCTTAAACCACGGCAAATTAGACCATATTTTATCATTACCTGGAATAAATTGTCAAGTTACTCTTTTTTTGGCAGATGTACACAATCTCGACTTGAATAACGTACTAAAAGTAAACGCTTCCAAGTGTTGCCGTGGAGCGTTTGGCGTCTGAACTCAAGAAAATAGGATAGGTCGTATGTCTATTGATGGATACTAATTTCCGTGTTTATATAGAGTTGACCAAACGTGTCGGAACATGTGATTTCTTACTAAAATATAAGTGGGATTCAAAATAACTTTTTCGAGAGTCTTTTTAAATTTCTACTCTTCTTATTTACAAAGCCTTCACAAACATGACTCAATACTGATTGGTCTCCCTTTGTTGTATGGCCTGTCTGACAGCTTCACGCACTGCGTAATCAAAGTTTTTTTTACATCTCCTTGATGATAAGCTCAAAGTTTGGAGACTCTGGGTAATTAATTTTCCCTGAACTATCAACTGCTCTATATTATTGTGACTTCAGCTGATGTGAATTGGGAGAATACGAGGCTGAAAGGTTATCCTGGAGGATGGATATCCCGGGGTTGCTCACTGATACCATATTTCACCTAAAAGTTGTTCTGAATTCGCCTGATTCGAAAATAAGAGGATTTAAACTGGAATAATTTACTAGCGAAGGAGTTGAAAGTAGGGATCATAAAGAATGTTCTGATGATGTTTTCTCTTATCATATCTGCTCAATATCTAATTTATTTCAAAAATGTTTCATGTTGAAATTGGTTTAGAATGTCTAGAAACGTCGAGATTTTAAATTTGAGCGAAGAAAAAAATTTCTGTCTGTCTATCGGTCTGTTGCCTGTCGGTATGTATGTAACTTTTTTGTGCACACGTATTCTCTGGAACGGTTTAAGATATTGAATTGAAATTTTGTACAGGTATGTATTACAACGAGATCTGGAAATGGATTGTTTTTGAACATATCAGGTGAATTGTTGGGGGGGGGGGGGGGGGTAAATAAGGGAAAATAAGTAAAGCAAGCTGGTAAGAGTACAAGAATTTGGGATTTGGTATTTATATTAGAAGCCAAGGCCTGTTTCATAATATTTCCATCCCTCACCTCATTAATAAAGGGATTGAAAGAATAAAATTGAGATATTCACTTGAAATTTGCTACACGTATAACGACATCTGGAATTTACATTTTGAAATAATTCCGTTGAAGGATTGGGGGCAAATAGGGGTAAATAGGAGAAAATAAGTAAACCAAACTAGTAAGAGTCCAGAAACTAGGGATTTGGTGCATATACTAGAAAATAAGGCTTTTTATAAAATTTTTCAACCCATAAGTAGAGCAAGCTAATATACAGTACGGCAGCCCGGGAATTTTTAGCGTCGCGAAGGGTTGAAATGTATCCTTAAACACTGTTTCTTGGTGTTCATAAATATATGCATAGTTCGATGAAAAAATGAAAACGGAAATTTTGCGTGCTGCGTGAAGATATACGGGGTTAAATATTGAATGCTGGGAACAGGTGGAAATTTATGTCATCGCCAAATGTCCGTTTCGACAATTTTCGTCTATTTCTGAAGTTTTTCTACGACAAAAAATAAAAACGGACGTTTTAGTCATTGCATATCATAGTACTTGCATTTCAGTCTTTTTTTAGGCTAACTTAGGTACTCCCTAATATCCGTTCTAATCAAAATTATGTTTTATATCAAAAAACATGTATGAAAAATATGAACGGACAATTTTCAACTTAATATGTTGAAAAAAATCATGTTCTGTCGCAATTCAATAACAAGAGCGCAAAGTGTCATATGTTGATACAGCTACGTAAAACTTCGCTGCTTATGTTTTTTTGAGCGCTTAATCGAATGCCAGTAGTCTCAGTACCCCTCACCCTCCGGACGCACCCCTATGGGTAAAAAGCAGCGCTGAAACGAGAATTTCATTATTGTTGAGGTACAAACTGATTTTTTTGATGTTAGTATACAACGCGGAATTATTTTTTCAACTAAAAAGAAACCGATTCGCGCTTTGATATTAATAAAATTTCCGTTTTAGGAGACTTTTTGCCGATAGGGGTGCCATCAGTTGGTGATGGGAACTGTTGATAGGGAAGTTTTATCATTTCTTTGGCTTCTGTCGAGTGCTCAGAAAGATAGATATAAACAAAACAATTTGATTTTTCCTCACTTCCACCACACAATATCAACATATTGAAATCTATTAATTGCTGTCTTTCTCTTATGTTTCGGGACATAGAATTTCACTGCACGTAGCTCATAATTTTATCGAGCTTTACAGCCATTTTACTAATAAATTTGCGTATTTCATTTTAGAAAAAAAAAAAAAAAACGAGTATCCATTCAATGTTTTGTAAACAAATGGCATATCTTAGCGGCCATATTGCCTGTGATACCAGAGCCGCGGTGGTAAATCCTGATGTCAATACAGATATGCTTACGTCGGTGCCATGGGTAATGGAGGGGTACAGCATCTCTATGAAGTGCGCGCCATAGCGTCGAGATGCATTTATTATACAATAGCATCTCTATTAAGTACGCGCGCTACCGCGTCAACATGCAAGCGCACTGCATTTCGAGCAGAGCATAGGAAATGTCCGTTCACTTTTTTCCTGATTATTTGAACCATATTTTATAATTAAAAAAAAAGGTTTCAGCCATTACTTTTATTATTGAAGTTATGCAACATATAAAATTTCCGTTCTGTATTTATTCTTATTTTATTCGACCTATATAACGAGAATTCATCGAGAACGGACATTAGGGTATAAAAAAAATAATTTATTTTTTTTAACGGACAGAAAATTGTTTTCCCGGCTACTGCAACGTTATGGGAGTTTTCTTCAGAGGAAAATCGGTTTTATATTGTAATAAACTATAACCCGGTGATCGAAATTAGCATTAGGTGATAAAGGTTGATTTTGGTCACGGGTTGTCGTACTATAATAAGAGTCCAGAAATTTCATTTTTGGCGTATATTCTAGAAATCAACGCATCAAATTTTTTTTAACATATGCCTCAAATATTGAAATTCTATGACCAATTATTTCCACATACTAAAGTGCAAATATAGTACAGATATTTTCCTTTAAAGAGACTTGGATGGAAAATCTGGATGTGAAAATAATGATTTTTTAGGCAGTGGATTTTTTAGGGGAAGCCCACTGAGTATTCTCAGCCCAATAGCGACACTTATACTGAGTTGAAGAACCATTAAGGCAACATCTCCATTCATTACAAAATACTATTCTGTTGTCAAAATTAATAGACTGATTTCCTAACAAAATTCCATCATTTTATCAAGATTATCTACATTCAGTTAATGTATGAAGTGTATTGTATACTAATGAAATTTATTTGTGAGAAGTACTCCTGTAATACTAATATTTTTAATATATTTTATTTCATACAATTTTCCTATCCCTATTTTCCTAGTCTTGTTGCTCGAGGATGTAAAGCAAATATTTCTTCACGAAACAGATACCAAAGAAAAGAATTTTTATCAGAAAAAGTTTTTTGGTATCTTTCATCAATAATAAAAATTGTGTATATTGACAACCGTTTTTATGAATCGTAGTCTTATCAGAAAATATCAAATACCTTATTAAATCAGAATCATAATTTAATATGATATCAGCTCATTTGCAAAGATACATCGTGTTTAAAAATCTATTTTGTAACTGAACTATGTAAACACAGAATTATTTTTTCTTTATGATTCATCTTACAATTATTGTTCCACTGAAAGTTAGTCAATTTCCTTTTTACACTTGAACCCACAGTGTTGATGATAGGATGTTCTATTATAAATGTCATAACCAGAAGTTCGTCTTATTCAGCCATTTGTCTTTTTTGAACTCGATGAGATTTGTACTCCATATTTCTCTGACTGACTATATCTCCACATCTCCTGTTAGTTTTCAATATTAGGTTATGTAGGAAGGAATATTAGTTTGTAAAACAAATACAAGATTGTTTTAAAAAAAGTTTGCATTATTTTACCGAATAATTGATATTCTGCTTGTCAACATTCTAGTCAAGGATTAACACCCATATGTTGAGCGGTATGCAGATACAAAAATATGTATGCTTCTCTGGGCAACCCTCGTGTTTATATCGGCAACATATCCACATATGATCGTAAACAAGGGATGGCCTATAGCGTGGTTAGTAACGAGTCCAAATTAAATGGCCCATTTGTTTTGATTGCTGGAGTTACTTAAATTCATTTTATACAAATGTGTGTAATTAGTGAAATTATGTATTACGAGCAGCAGTTGCAGTCGAGCATGGCTGATTTCAAATACCTGTTTAACTGGCATTTCACTTTTATGCGGTGGCACCGAGAGTAAGTACAGTCAGTAGGTAATAGTTGAATACACATATTTAATGCACATAAAAAACCATAAAAGCCAAGAGAAAAACCGACCATAAATCTGCCTCGTTGGTGATATCCCACAGAGCCGTATTTAATAGTTTTGTGTACAATAACACTAGAAATTTAGAAGTATTGTCTTTGGCAAATAAATGGTTATTTGGTACAGTAACAAATTTTAAAAAATTACTATGTTTTTTTTTTTAAGTTAATATCAACTTTATTATTTTAAATGGAACCCTCCTACTTTCCTGGCATTTTTGGATTCCTTATCAAAATTAAGGGTAAGTTTAATAATGCAATCCTACCCTACCTTAGTTCTCAACCGTTTTTGAGTTATTACAATTTTTTTAAATTTTTAGCGTTTTCGGCGTCTCACATTATCGCAAGTATCTTCAAAACCAATTAAGAGTAATTAATATTTTTTTGACATCTTAATGTTTTAATAAGTTATCAAGCCGTAACAGAAAAATTGAAAAAAATTTAAATATTATTATCTGCTCAATCATTAGTAAAATAGGTATAAGCACTATGTGGCTAAAATTGATACTTTTAAATTTAAAAAAACTGATGAATACAATTTTTTTATTACTTCACAAATATTCTCTTTTAATAAAATTAACACAGTACCACAAAAGGCTAAATAATAATAAAAGAAATCTTACAGATTGTTCGATTTTTTGTCCATTTACTTCTAAACAAAAAGAGTAGTAAATAGGCTGACGCTATGCAAAAAACATTAGATTGCTGTGGATTCCACTCTATACATTTTATGACCAAAAGTCATCAGGTTTTCTTTATAATAAGAGTGATAATAGTATAAGCGGTACGCATAAAAATCTGACGAATAATGCAAAAAGCAAGTCCTTTGGCATGTATGCTTTGTATATTTATAGAAGTAATTTGACCCGCAGCACTTTGACCCCTGACCTCATAGACAAAAATGGCAGCCATTTTCAAAAATTCGGGTAAAATGTTTTAAAACAAAAGAAGAATATATCCAAAGACTGTTATCAAACTGTAGGTGAACGCTTTAAGGCTGTGTTATCAATGTCAAAATACCGCGTTCACAGTCGTAAATCTTTCAACATATTGTTCTCAAAAACAAACCAACAAAAATCGGATTTGATTTAAATATTAGAACTAGTTAACTTAAATCTAGTACGTATCATATTTTATATTTGAAAACTAAATCAAATTAAATATTTCCTTTGGATTATTACACGCGAACGTGCCACTGAATCGTCCGTAATTCACCATTAATTATTTTATATTCTTTAATGGGACTCAAATATTCAAATAAAATATGATACGTACTAGAATAAATATATTAAATGTAAAAAAAAGTTAAAACTCGGCATAATATTTGCTCCTAAGGGAGATTAATATGTTAGAAAAAATGTATTCAATTTTGCCAATTTAATTGGACGGTTTACTAATAGAGGGCGAAGCAGTAGCTATTCGAAGTACCAACTATGCTTCAAATCACTAAAAACTGCAGGGTCGAACTTTTTGTTTTCTCTACCATCTGAAATATAGCTTAAAATAATTTAAATTTACTTACCAATTGAATTGTTACATTTCTAGTAGCCCGGGAGGCAGCGACAGATTTTTCGCGTTAATATCTATAAAGCTAGATTTTTTTTCAAAGAGAGTTTAGATAGTATCTATAATGAAGGCGCAATTCTACCAAACTCTTAGTTATACATAAATGAGTAAAAAATTAAATATTTAAAATTTCGTTTTTCGAATTGTCACGAATTGTCAAGAAATGATGATTCGCCTTCGCTCCTGCCGGCCCCAATTTTCGATTTTCACCTCGCGATTCATGTTGTACGGTCATTGCCGACCTTCTCCTCGCCATCGAGATATAGAACGGGTCTCCGATTGCCGTATTTGTTCAGTTCTTACGTTTGAAAAAGTGACTTGCGGTCGTGCCAATAGGCGACTATTTTTAAGTGGTTTCCCGAGTTCGAATCCCGCCCGGGGATATTTTTTTTTTCATTTTCAATTTTTTGGCACATATTTTTGATTCTATAATTGCGATTTGCTTCTTTCTATTGCATTTTTCGGAGAAGTTTTGCATTTTCCGCCGCGGAATATTAAGATGCTCTATTTGGATCAAAAATCACATTCTACTTCCGGGTGGCTAAATCTTTGGTAGACATTGCAAAAACGGCAATACATAGTCAAATCACGACAATTATATTCCTCATTAGTATTAATGAACAGACAGTATTTTTATAGATCTGTTAATAAGCTTTTATTTACTCCATTATGTTATATTATTTTGGTAAGGAAATTTCTAATTTTTAATCGAAATTTTAATATTTCGCGGCGGAAAATGCAAAACTTTTCAGAAAAATGCAATAGAACGGAGCGAATAGCAATTATAGAATAAAAAATATCTGCCAAAAATTTGAAAACGAAAAAAAAAAAGTATCCCTGGGTGGGATTCGAACTCGGGAAACCACTTCAAAATAGTCGCCAATTAGCACGACCGTAAGTCAATTTTTCAAACGTAAGAACTGAATAAATACGGCGATCGGAGACCTGTTCTATGTCTCGATGGCGAGGAGAAGACCGGCGATGACCGTACAACGAGAATCGAGAGGTGAAAATCGAAAATTGAGGGCGGCAGGAGCGAAGGCGAATCGTCATTTTTTGACAATTCGTGACAATTCCAAAATCGAAATTTTCGTCCATCTGTTTTTTTCTTTAATTTTTTACCCATTTATGCACCACCAAGAGTTTGGTAGAATTGCACATTCATTATAGATGCTATCTAAACTCTCTTTGGAAAAAAATCTAGCTTTATAGAAATGATTTCAGTCGCTGTCTCCCGGGCTATAGTTTATTCTACATCTTCAATAACTTTTTGTTAGTAATATTGCTAATAAATCAGGAGCATATCTAATAATAACATATCATTACTGTAAAAAGTAATTTTTATATGGAGTAAATGTACCTATTTGTAATCCAGATTGTGAAAAATCAATGCCACGCGGGATTAAAAAGAACTTTGATCTTGTGGCATATAGACAAACTATCTTTGCATACACTCTAATAGTGTAGATTGTAGATAATCAATTATTATTTTGAAAGAGTAAAATGTCTCTTACTCCCCGAAGGAGAGCTTACATTTTTTCTGGGAGCAAAAATGACACGTTAGTCTTTGAAAATGATAACTAAACTAGCAGTACAGAAATATTGTTTTGAAGAATTCCGATTTTCTCATTTCCTCAAGCACGCAAAATGTCTTTCCATTGTTTTCCTCTGGTTTTTGTAATTTCCTTTTTCAAACATTATAATTTTATGGTTATTCATTGCTTGTCGTGTGTATGTGTTTTCGTGATATTTCACTTTCGGCGTGAAAGTGATCATCATCAAGTGACGAAAATTTGATGTTTAAGGAAAAGCCTGCAAAAGTTCGCACCGGCAGTGCGTAGGAAGACGAGAGAAATCGATTGGCGGACACCTGAGTGTTCCATCTGCGTTCTTCTTCTGAATAGGGCCTTCAGAAATTTGAAAATTTGTCACATTTTCCATGTTTAGGTGTTTTTCGTTGAATTTTTCTTTCGGTGTGAAAGTTATCATCATCGGGTGACAAACAATTCGATGTTTTAGGAGAAATCTAAAAAAAACAGGGATACGCAGTAAGCGGAGCAAAATCGAATAGTGGACACCGAAGTTTTCCATCTGTGCTATTTCTCTGAATAGGGGCCTTCGAAACAGTTTCCCAATGGAAAATGTCAAATTTTCCGTGTTTACGAGTTTTTCGTGATGTTTTACTTTCGGTGTGGGTAGGGGTAGGTATGAAGGTGAGAGAAATCGAATGGCGCAAACCGCTCTTTATCTCGTTTCGTTTTCGAGATACGATCGCGGGAAGCGATCCTTAGTTTCCGAGATACGGCCGCTCAAAGACTCCGGAAGGTAAAAATCGAAGTTTCTCACCTCTTCCCGAGGTCATATCTCGAGAACTAAACGAGATAAAGAGCTGCGGTTTACGCCATTCCATTTCTCTCGCCTACCTAGTTACTAGTCCAAATAGGTAGGTTAAATCGCAAAAATGTGACCGGAGGGGATCTCTACAGGAAAAGTTGTATTGAGCTGAGATGTAAAATAAAAAGTCTAATATATTATTAGTCCTACACTTTCCTTAAGGGTCCAAAAAGGATGAAATTGTTTATTTTTGCGTATAAATCGAGAACGATGAGAGATATGGAAAAGGTTTCAGATAAAAAAATGTAGAGCTAATAATTTGGCTTACGAAAGGTCACATGCGTTTACATCCTATTTCTGATTGTTTGGCTGTAAGATCTGTCTGACTTTTAGGGGATGAATGGAATAATAAAAAAATCGTTTAAAATCGAAAAGTTGATGCTTTTTGTTATTTCTTTTCTGAATCCCCTTAATTCAACTTTCTTTGCAGAGATAAAGTTCCTCTGTTTCTTTAGATAGAAGTTATAAACACCTGAATTTTTAAATTCACGACTTTTCAGGGCTAAACGCTTTACTTTAATTTTTTTCAGGCAACACTGACTCTTAATGAAATTTCTTTAAAAATATTCCACTACAGTTTTTTTTCTCACGCATGCCAACGTTGATATCCAGATATAATTACTACAATTCCTACGATTTTTATTTCACTCAACGCCACTGCAATCCGATGATTTTCCGGTAATTTTTGCGTGAGATATGGACCGCTAAAGTGAGTCCAGCTTCGAGGACCAATTCTCCCAAACAAAAAATCTTACGAGCTCGATGGCATATTTAGCTATTTAAAATCAAACGAGAAATCGAGTGGCGCAAACCGAAAGTCGCTGCGGTCCTTCTTTTCCGAGATACGGCCGCTCAAAGTTAGCGGAGAATGAAAATCGAAGTTTTTCACCACTTCCACCGAGAACGAAACGAGACACAGAGCTGCGCTTTGCGCCATTCCATTTCTCTCACCTTCCTACGTCCTCCTGAGTTTGTTTAGATTTTTTCTGAAACGTCGAAATTTTGTCACCCGACGATAACCACTGTCATTCCAAAAATGAAATGTAACAAAAAACACCTACTCATGAAAAATGTAACATTCTTTCACGTTCCGAGGGTCCTACCTACATAAAGAACACAGAAAGAGAACGCCACTGTGCTCTATTCGATTTATCTCCCATTACTGCATACCCCTTAATTTTTTCAGATATTTACTAAAACATCGAAATTTTGTCGCCCGATGATGACCACTTCCATACCGAAAGTGAAATATGACATTATTTCACTTTCCGAGGGTCCTATCCACATAAAGAACGCAGACGGAGAACGCCACTGTGCGCTATTCAATTTCTCTCCCCTTACTGCGTACCTCTGATTTTTTTCAGATTTTTTCTAAAACATCAAAATTTTGTCACCCGATAATCACTTTCATACCGAAAGTAAAATGCCACGAAAAACACCTACACATGAAAATGTGACATTGTTTCACTTTCCGAGGGCTCTATCCACATAAAGAACGCAGACGGGAACACCACTGTGCGCTATTCGATTTGTCTCCAGTTATTGCATACCCCTGACTTTTATCATGTTTCTTCTAAAATATCAAAATTTTGTCACCCGATGATGATCACTTTTATACCGAAAGTGAAACGCCACGAAAAACATCTACACACGAGAAATGTGGCATTTTTTTTACTTTCCGAGGGCCCTATCCACATAAAGAACGCAGGCTGAGAACGCCACTGCACGCTATTCGATTTATTTCCCCTTGCTCTGTACCCCTGTTTTTTTTTCAGATTTTTCCTAAAACATATAATTTTTGTCGCCCGATGATGACCACTTTCATACCGAAAGTGAAATGCCACGAAAAACACCTACACACGAAAAATGTGACATTTTTTCACTTTCCGAGGGCCCCATCCACATAAAGAACGCAGACGGGAACGCCACTGAGTGCTATTCGATTTGTCTCCCATTATTGTATACCCCTGATATTTTTCAGATTTTTTCTAAAACATCGAAATTTTGTCGCCCGATGATGACCACTTTCATACCGAAAGTGAAATGCCACGAAAAACACCTACACACGAAAAATATGACATTTTTTCACTTTCCGAGGGCCCTATCCACATAAAGAATGCAGACGGAGAACGCCACTGTGCGCTATTCGATTTCTTTCCCCTTACTGCGTACCGCTGATTTTTTTCAGAATTTTCCTAAAACATCGAAAATTTGTCGCCCGATGATGACCACTTTCATAACGAAAGTGAAATTCCATGATAAACACCTACACACGAAAGAAGTGAAACTGTTCTATTTTCCGAGGACCCTACCCGAAGAAAGAACGCAGATGGAGAACTCCGGTGCGCGACATTCGATTTCTCTCCCCTTACTGAGTACCACCCCTAATTTTTTCAGATTTTTCCTAAAACATTAAATTTTTGTCACCAGATGATGACCATTTTTACATTGAAAGTGAAATGCCACAAAAAACACCTACACACGAAAATCGATGAATAACCATTAAAATTTGAAAAAGAAAATCACAAAAAACAATATCTAACAATAATAGAAACTATTACTGCGTTATTAGATTTTGTAGATAGTTGCGGCGGCTACCGCCTAACGTAACCACGAATTGTTTAATTATTTACAATCATCAAATCCTATTTCAAAAGTTTAATAGGAACTGAATCATTTTTTATTCACTGCTGTAAATCTAGTCAAGGCTTCCAATAGTGTCCGTACGGCCCTGCACAATTCTGTTGCCAACAACTGATGATGAAATCACTACTTATAGCTAGCCAATTTATGATTCCTATTATATCGGCATAACCATTAGTTCGCTTTTTCTATATACGAATTTACTGTGGCGTGCAAACACATTCTTAAGGTTAGCAAATGTAACAAAAATAGTCATAGTGCAAGAATAATAGAATTTGTTTAAAAACTCGGCGGATATTTTAAATTTTAATATATTTTTTAAATAATGCAATATGTTATGTGAGGTATCGTTTAAGTATAATTTGAGGTCGCTGATTCCGATGGTGACGTCAAAATAATAAAATTCTAAAGGAATTATAACAAAAATACAATTCTGAAATTAGAAAGATGGCTTTTATTAACAAAATACAAAATAAAATCATAACAGTTTCCTCGTCATCGCTACTGGAATCATATGGCTTGTAATTAAAAAAAAAGAAATTAACAAGAAACTATTTTAATAAATGTAGAAGGCCCTATACCTTTTGCTGCTACATTTTCCTTTGCATTTCTTGCACTTAAGGGTGCAGAGGAAATCATTTTTTCTGCATAGGCAACGCATGGTATTACAATCGCTTGAACAACCTCATTTTTCTAGCTCTCTACAACCTTGCCAGATTTCTGGCAATTTGGATCAGATGGGCTTCCATCCATTTTCAATAATTTTCCATCCCCATTTACTTGACTCTGGTGGACTTTCCAAAACATCAGATCTGTCCCAGATTTGACCTACTTGATATGCTGCTCTAAGGGCCAGTTTTACAATACCAGGTTCAGCGTAGGTTCAACTGAGCCACGGCTCAAGCTGAACCGGAGCTCAGGTATATTCCCGTTCTGTAAAGCGTAATTCATCCGGGTTCAGTAGTGCTAGCTTCTGTTACTTTCAAATGTCAGTTGGTTGTGTCGGCGTTTGCACACTGTAGATTTTGAAGAATTTGTGATGTGACATTAGCACAAACTAGTGGGTAGTTTGTGGACATTAGACCTTCGGCATTCATGATAGTTACCAGTGATTTATATTCAAGAGTTTTACAATACAATCGTGAACCTTAGTTTTTGTTTTTGAGAGAATATGAATGATAGAAAAAGATCTGCAAACTTTTCTGCCAAAGAGGAGTCTATATTAATCTACTCGGTAAGAAAATATAGAAATATCGTCGAATTCAAGATTTCTGATTCCCAAGCAAATTTCCAGAAAGGAGAGACTTGGCGAAAGATAGAAAGTGAATTTAATAGTATTTCTGGAGAGAATCCCCGTAATGATAAAGTTCTAAAAAAAAAAACGATAATATTAAAAAGAGAACGAAAAAGAAGTTCCCTGATGAAAAATTGTATGTGCGAGGTACTGGTGGTGGTCTTTATCGAGAAACCAAAGTTACGATACTGGATGAGGAAGTCAAAGAACTTCTTGGCTCGAGCAAAATTGATGGAGACATTTCACAGTTTGATGGAGATACAAATAAGTTGATACAAATATACTTTGAACATATCTGTTTAAAAATTGTTAGTCTACAATAATAAGTTTCTTTTGCAAATCATTTTCAACATTTTATTCCAGCAATAATGGAACAATCCGATGGACAGAATCAAGCTCTTAAGTCTGTTTCAAGCCAAGAAGAGTTAAACGAAATAATTATTGAAGAAGCTGTATCTCTGGACGTTTCAGAAGACCACAGTAAGTTGCACGCACTACGTATATAAGTCCATATTCGAGTTATTTGCTTTTCAGTATATGCGTGCACTTCAAGCCCATCGCAGCTCCATACTGAAGTTCTACCCGAAAACAGGAAAGAAATTCAGCCACAGATAGAAATTACAGTAGAAATTAGCAAAAGTAAATATTAGGTACCTACGTCACAGATTTTCTTACACTTTTTTTTTACTTTTGTAGTGTCTCAAAGTCAAAATTAATCAGGAAATTGGTGAAAGTACAGTCCGGCCATGATAAGGGCAAGTAAGTCTAAAGTCCTTAAGTTGAATACTCGATGCAAGTCTGAAGCTGCAATTAGCAGAGTTTCCCAGTGGGCAGATGCAAAATCTGCTGTAGAAGCAGCAAAGGCACGTTTTATGGAAGAAGAACAATGCCAAAAACTCAAATTTATGAGAGAAAAGCATGAATTGGAGATGATGAATATGAAGAGAAAAGCAGATGTGGAAATAGAGCTTATGAGACAATATCATCGAGCAAAATTGAAAATATTAGAAATTCAAAAGGCGACGTTACTTAAGAAGTTATAAATTACTTACAAATTCACCTCTTATAATTGCAGAGGGCCGTGTTCTAGAAAATCACCTTCATTTCATATTTTTTTATTGTATCAATTATTTATTTGTATTTACACATTTTATACGATATTAAGTAAAAGCTAAGTTTTCTTAAAATAAAAAATTAATTTTTAAAATATTCATTTATTTTTTACACTCACGAACAAACATACTCGTCACCATATGATGTACAATGGGTGTTAGGAGCGTTTATAACCTAAAAGACTGTTACATAACATTTTTCACAGAAGTCCATTAAAATAGTTTATTAACTGTAATGTGACTGTATCATTGCCAATCACCCTGTTATCCCCCATATTCTCCACCACCACTTCATTGACAATGTTAATAGCTTCTTGCTGTTGGTCATCAACTGGTGGTATTTCCTCATGCCGCAAATATTGTGCAGTATGGCAGTTGCTGCAACAATGGCTTCTACTTTCGATCTTCAGTCGAAT
This sequence comes from Stenurella melanura, assembly GCA_963583905.1. Taxonomy (NCBI): domain Eukaryota; kingdom Metazoa; phylum Arthropoda; class Insecta; order Coleoptera; family Cerambycidae; genus Stenurella; species Stenurella melanura. The sequence continues at coordinate 180,677,270 of OY757310.1, forward strand.
TCCCAAGGAAAGAACAGGAAATCGCATTTTCCAAACACCGATGCACCTTTCAACTGGATTTCTTGTTCTTACTTGGGGCTCGTTAAAAAGGTGCTTTGCAGGAGGGAATAATATTTATTCGTTCGGTAGGGGGTAGACCTGGGCTAGCAATATACTCAAATGCTTCTATTATATCATCATATCATCACCCCAATTATAACGCAATTTTCACATCGTAATAAAAGTTACTTTTTTACAAATTGGCCGCCATTTTGGAATTACATGTCCGGAAATCGAAGTGCTGCGGGTAAATTTAATACAATGAATGTGTACAAATCACATGCAAATTGTCTTGCTTTCTGCATTAACCGTCAGATTTTTCCTTAATTCATTCAAGAGAATAATAGATGAAATTTCACTAATTTTGGGTGCCCCCTTCAGAGGCCCGCAGCGCTTTTAGGAGATATTTTCGAACCCATGTTTACATGAACTTTTTTTTATAATTCTTTTATGTAGAATCACCCATAGAAATTAATGGCCGCATACCTGAAACGCCCTGTATAAATCAGATTTCTGCAAAAATATTTTTTCCATAATGATTACTACAATTATTTTTCTCATATTGATTAAATGAAAAATACGTATTACTGAGAAATATTCTGTGTACAAGACGATATTTTTTAGACGGCACTAGTTCAAAAGGCATTATTTTTAAGTGTACTTGCGAGGTTAAGTATTAAAAATCTTAATGTCAAACATGAAGCAAGATAAATTTTCCAACTCGGTTTAATATCAAATGTGTCGAGCCGCCACAGCCTGAAAGGAAAATTCCTTTATTTAATATCCTGGGTGGAGAAAGGCACTAGAGCCTGTGAAAAGTAATTCATCATTATTTCCGCAGTTCAATCACGTATTAATTAAAATGTGCTGCTTGAATCTATTCCAGATGAAACTAGTAAAAGACAAAATGTTACTTATATCGGAGTAAAAAAAAGGACGTTGATGTGAATAGTTTTGTAACAGCAAAATTATGATTTCATACCTTCTGGGGTATCACCAGGAGTATACCGGGTGGCCACGAGTCAATGTACGCCCCCAATATTTTGGTTGTTTTTGTATTTAAAAATTTGGTTTTTGGTACACATAAATTAGACAATAATAAGCTACTTTTAGACTGACAGGAATGAAAATATCACTTCCCGTTGAACCGGAAGTGGCATCAACTTCTTTTTCTTAAATGGAATGACTATATTTTTTTGATGGTTTCTCATTAAGCATAAGTTTCTAAGTGCAGCAGTTTTTTCAGGCGTAAAAAATTCCGAAAAATAAATGAGATGCGAACAATTTTTTAATTTTTTCAAAATGGCCGCGTCAGATGAATGCTGCGATGTAAGAAAATTACTAAGTGGGCTATGGAAATTATTAGTAAGGTTGTAGACTTGTCTGTAAAGCAGAAAATAGTTGTTTGAATTACTGATAGGTACCAGTATTTTTAGTTTTTTCTTTCAAAGAAACGGAATTTCATTTTCATTTGCATTTCCGTAGGGGTCCTATGGAATTTTTTTTTTAATGGAACTGTGCTATTTCTTTTATTAATCAGAAATAATGATTCATAAACTATAATTTTTTCGCCATTAATCATTTCTTAACGATATCCTTCGTAATAATAGAAGTATTTTTAAAAAGTAAGCGTCAACAAATCATTTTAATAAGGTACCTATATACATTTAAATCCAAAATTGCAGATAGCCATAAAAATTACAGACATTCGCAACAATTGAATTAGTCTTGACTTACTCACTAATTTTCTGAAGCAAGTGTATTAAAGTTGTTATAAACAAGAAAATTAATATAAAATGGCTGAAAGTTATTCAAGAGATGAAAAAGTTGACATGATCATTATTTATGGAGAGACTCGACGTAATGCAACTAGAGCACAAAGTCTGTATGGACAGAGATATCCAGAAAGAAGACAACCTCCGAGAAACTATTTCGCCAGGTTGGAGCAACAATTTAGAACTGAACCTAATGTCGAAATTGAAGAAAGATTTATTGTGGATGAAGAAACGGAAATTAATGTATTAGCTTTAGTGCATGTTGACCCGACCATTTCGATAAGACAAATTGAACATGAATTACCAGTTTCCAAAGAATCAACCAGAAAATCTTTAAAGAAACACGGCTATCGTTCTTATAAATATAGATTGCATCAATTTTTGTATGAGAATGATTATCAACGAAGAATAACCTTTTGTAATTGGTTACAGTTACGCCAATTAAGAAATGAGAATTTTATCAAAAACATTTTGTTCACTGATGAATCGAGATTTACAAACCTTGGGTTATTTAATCGAAACAACACTCGATATTGGGCAATTGATAATCCTCACATTATGAGTCAGGGGCGGTTTCAGGAGCGGTTTGGCTTCAATGTTTGGTTAGGCGCACTGGGCGACCATATCATAGGTCCAATAATTTTTAACGAAACTCTAACTGGACCAAGATATCTAGAATTTCTCCAAAATATAATAGTTCCACAGATTAATCAAATTCCCAATACCAATATTGACGAGGTTTACTTCCAACAAGACGGGGCTGGACCACACAATGCTATTATCGTTAGGGATTACTTAAATCAATTATTTCCAGATCGTTGGATTGGGACCAATGGTCCAGTCAGATGGCCTGCAAGGTCGCCTGACTTAACCCCACTCGGCTTTTTATTTGGGCGCATTTGAAAAATAGAGTCTACATGACTGCTCGACACGAAATTACACAAATAACACCTCAACAATTACAGAATGTTAGACGTGCAACGATAAGTCGCGTTACCCTGTGTATTAATCATAACGGTGAATACTTTGAACAATTTTTATAATGGTTTCTTATAATTTAGGTTCTAAATAGTTTTGTTATTCTTGGTACTTAATTTATTCATGGTTGTAACGTTATACCTATTAAAATTATTTCTTGTTTAATTTGTGTTTACTTTTTAAAAATACTTCTATTATTACGAAGGATATCGTTAAGAAATGATTAATGGCGAAAAAATTATAGTTTATGAATCATTATTTCTGATTGGTAAAAGAAATAGCACAGTTCCATTAAAAAAAATTCAATAGGACCCCTACGGAAATGAAAATGAAAATGAAATTCCGTTTTTTTGAAAAAAAAAAACTAAAAATACTGGTACCTATCACTAATTCAAACTATTTTCTGCTTTGCAGACAAGTCTACAACCTTACTAATCATTTCCATAGCCTACTTATTAATTTTCTTACATCGCATTCATCTGACGCGGCCATTTTGAAAAAATTAAAAAATTGTTCGTATCTCACTTATTTTTTGAAATTTTTTACATCTGAAAAATCTGCTGCACTTAGAAATGTATGTTTAATGAGAAACGATCAAAAAAATATAGTCATTCCCTTTAAGACAAAAAAGTTGATATCACTTCCGGTTCAAATATCTACAGGATAGAATCCCAAATGATATTAAAACAATATAATGCCATATTGCATAGAGACAAAATATTGACAATACATATTACAAAATAACACATATATAAATTAAAAACTAAAGAAAAAAGTAAAAACAAACTAAGCTAAATTATTACTAACAGAGATACTATTTAAAACTTTTGTAAATGAACAAAAGTAAGCATCAACATTTGTTGATAAATTATTAAGAGCCGATATGACTTTGGCAACAGGACAGTTTCTGTACTCTTACCAGCTTGCTTTACTTATTTTTCCATATTTACCACCAATTACCCCCACTCGTTCAACGCAATGGTGTCAAAATATAATCTAGTTTAAGATATCGTTATACGTGTAACAAATTTCAATTAAAAATCTAAATTCAATTTTATCAACTCTCCCACTCAAATAAGGGAGTGGGAGTGGTGGGGGGAAGGAAAATATTATGAAAAAACCTGAGGCCATCGCTTCTAGTATATACACCAAATCCCAAATTTCTATACTCTTACCTGCTTGCTTTACTCGTCTTCCCCAATCTACCACTATTTAACCCCCAACCCTTCAACGAAATCATCTCAAAATATAATCTAGTTCCAGATGTCGTTGTAATACATACGCGTATAAAATTTCAAGTGAATATTTCAATTTTATTTTATCAACCCCTTTAATAATGGAGTAGGGGTGGTGGGGGATTGAGAAATATTATTAAAAAATCTGAGATCTTGGCTTCTAATACATACATCGAATTTAAAGTTTCTGTACTCTTACCAGCTTGTTTTACATATTTCCCCATATTTACCCCCTAACACTTCACCGGATATATTCAAAAAACAATCCAGTTCCAGATCTCGTTACAATATATACGGGTACAAAATTTCAAACCAATATCTTAAACCGTTCCGGAGAAAACGTGCGGACAAAAAAAAATAGTTACAGAGCGACAGACAGACAGACAGACAGACAGACAGACCGACCGACCGACCGACAGACAGACAGACAGACAGACAGACAGACAGACCGACAGACAGATAGACCGACAGACAGACAGAAATTCTTTTTTCGCTCAAATTTAAAATCTCGACGTTTCATGACATTCTAAACCTATTTCAAGAAAAAAATGTTTGAAATTTTTTTTACGTTCAAGATCACTTGGGGTATTTGGGCCATGATTTTACAACCTGAGCGAGAATATTATACTTTGAACTTGCCTGAGAACCACTAATAAGTTATATTAATATCTAAAATATTTTTTTATATGTAATACAATATACAGTCTATATAAAATATATAATATTCAAATCCCGAGTCAAATTTAATTTTCTTTATAATTATAATTAAATAATATAGTCTGATGGGCCCAGTTACCCCTAGAAATTGGGGCAACTGGACCATATGGGTCTTGGTTTCATACAAACGATTGTTATTTGAACTGGGGTTAGTGGGCGTGTTGGTAAACATGTAAACTTCGTACAAAAAATACCACAAGTCATTTAAACCACACCATAGTCGAGTTGTCGACGATGTAAGAGAACTACTACATAACAATTAGGTGGAAATTTATTCAAATTTAGGAATAACACAACTTCTGTTAAAGAAAAAAGGGCAAAATTAAATGTAAAAAACATCCAATTTCAAGTAAGCATAAATAACACAGGCCTACAAAAAAAAGTGATCTATAGCAGGGACCTGACATAGTAATCCTATGTATTTCGACGTGCTGAACACGAATCCAATATCCGTTTAGCTCCGTTACCCACCAACTTTTTGTAAATCGCGAAAATAATCTAAAGAAATAAGGTTGCTTAGGCTATTTTCGCGATTTGCAAAAAAATTGTAGGTGATGGAGCTAAACGGACATCAGATTCGTGTTCAACAAAATACGTAGGGATTAATATGTCCCGGGTTCAGACCGCTATTTTTTGTATGACTGTGCGCAGTGATCCACATCTACCTATTAAATAAAAACAAAAACAACATACTTAATGTGCTTGGGGTAACTTGGTCCCAGCCGGGCCCAGATGCCCCAATTAACCCACTTACCCCATTTTTGAAAAATTGTGGGGGTAACTGGGCTACCCACTCAAGCTTATGACCTAACGCAGAATACATGCTTGCAATAACATTTTAGGGATATATCATGCTTCTAATTTATGCTAAATTAACTGTGACGTTGATAACATATACAGTAAACCTGTAGTATTTCATAAAAATCAAGATTACATCACGTTGCTATGAAAATTTTGCACTACAAAATTTAAAAAATTGCTACATGAAAGCAACAACACTCAGAAACATGACACTAATTGTTGTAGTGAGATGACATTGTCCTTCAGTGCGGCCAACTGCTTGAAGTCAAATTTCCCCCACAAATTCTACGGAAAAAAACCATGGCCCAGTTACCCCCTGGGCCCAGATACCCCAACTGACCTTACCTACTATACTTCCCATCCACTACGTGGATGTGGAAGTAATTTAATGAATCGAACTATGGACGAGCAGAAAGGAATACACGACAAGCTCAAACCCTAACAAAATCTAATAGATCGAACTATAAACGAGCAGAAAGGTATGCACGACCATTTCTAAACCTAATATAAGCTAATGGATCAAACCATGAATGAGTAGAAAGGTATACATACACAAGAAGCGCAACGAGCAGAATAACCAAAAAGGTATATACGACAAACTCTAAACCTAACATAACTTAATTGGTGAAACCATGAAAGAACTAAATACTTACACGACAATAAACCTGACCTGAAAACAAACAAAAAAATCTGTGAATTTACTGTAGGCTTCTGATAATATTTTTTTTTAATATGGAACATGTTTATGGGAGGGTAGTTTAGAGGTATGTCGAACAGGGGGGTGGGGCGTAAGGGATATGTAAATTGGGCAAATTTCCCTACCCGAACGATGAAAATTCGGGAAAATGTCCCGATTTCTGGAAAATTCACTCGTTTAAGTACATTTAAGAAAATTGTAAAATTGGCCAATTTTTGTCAATTACCGCACTCGAGCGACGGAAATTTCGTCGTCCATTTTCTAGAAATCAAGACATTTCTCCGAATTTTTAATGTCCTAGTGGGGAAATTTGCCCAATTTACATGTCCACTGTTCCATTATAGAACATTATTTGCTATGTATATAGGCTCATTGGATACAGATAATTTTTTTTTAAATATTCTGCTATTATTTTTTATTTTTATTTCCCTCGCATATCGAAGGGAAGTACTGTATTTGAGAAAAAATCATCCTCCGAGATTTTTTCGGATTTTCTCGTTTCAGATCATGCAGATTACGAAAATATAGGATTTTCAATTCAGTCAGAATGTCTGTCTGTTGACGCATTAACTGAAAAATTACCCGACGGAGAATAGTCAAATTTGGTAGATAGCTGACGCTAGTGCCAGCGAAAAAGTGGTTAGACTTTCACTGGAAAATATACAGGGTGGACCGTCTAAGGCGAATAGATAACGAAAGAAAACTTTTTTCGCTCAAATTTAAAATTTCCACCACATTTCATGACATTTTAAACTGACGTGACATGACATGACTCATAAAAATGTTTCATGCAAAACCAAGACAATTTCCATGAATGAGAATGAAATAATTATATTTGACATTGACTGATAAAAACAACAGATCTTCATAGAATTGGAGCTTATATAGTCTATGCATGTGAAAAGTGAATTATTACTTGTTTGCTTATAATTGTATTGTTTATGAGTGGCTTTATGTCTTTCTGATGAGCTCCAGAATAAGGGCGAAAAACGTTTCAGAGGCTAAGCATTACCAAGAAACAGAATGATGGTTTTCATGAAAATGTAATCCATTAGAATGAAAATTTGTAAATAAATTCATTGTAGCCTTTGTTCTCACTTTTAACTCAATCTTCATGATCGTAGTGGGTTATGTAGATACCAGTTTAATCTGCATGGTATTTGGGGACTATGTAGTGCTAGTGTTAACGAAAATTGTCAAATAAGAAATTAGACAAATTCATTTTAGTATTTTAATTTGCTAGCATAACCAGAATTCAGGTTATCGAAAGAATGCAAAGATTTCATTAACATTTTTACACATAGTTTTTCTTTTACTTCTCATAGATAGTGTTTTCTGCTGTTTGCAAAATCCTATAAAGAATATGTTTCATTGCAATTTATAAGCAAACAAATAATAATTCAATTTTGTATAGATTATGTCATAAAACTGATCAATTTTAGTTTCAAATGTTATTGCGGTATTTTTAATCAGAATGTACGACTAAAAGTTTCTATATTATAAACAAAATATTTCTGTTAATCATACTTAGGAATCATTATTCATGCTCCCCGAGTGCTGGATTGCAGAATCCAAGCCTGGCGCGTTAAGTGTCAAAATTACAATTTACCACATAACGCTTGGTTTCGACTGCAACAAACACCAGCCGAAAGATTTATTCCTGGTTGAAGGAACTCTCGTGCAGCCGTCCCGAGCCACTTGCAGACTATAGTTTCGAGCTGCTAGCTCTCGTCATCTACTGTAAACTCAGTATTCAACTTTCTTTAACAATAACCACTTGAAGGGGTCTTGTCTTAGGTAGGAGCCCTGTTAATTTCACACGTCCGCTCTCGTCGCGTCGACGCTACAGTCAAGCTAAGAATCGCCAATTTTCTGTGGTATTTTCTTTTGAAAAAAAGATAATTTACATATTAGTATCTGCATTGTTACATTAGGAACTTGATATATACATTTCCCATTATCATTCAGCAACCAAATTCACAGTGGTTCAAATAAAATAAAAATTGCTGGAAACTTCAGGCCATAAGGACATAATTCAATCATATCTAGCTCCAACAAAATTGTTCTTTGACATTTCCCTTAAACTACGTTACAGTGCTAAATCACTGTCGTACTGTTCCCCTTGCGGTATTTTGGTTATCTGGCTTGGCTAACAACAAAGTTTCTTGAGTAACAGGTGTCGAGGATCTTGCAGTGGAACTTGACTTCTAATAGCAACCTCTCACGACTTGTACTTGCCATAAACATTTCCTGTTATTAGACATGACATGTGCTTACAGCTACAGTGTTATATTGCAAAACTGCAATGCCGAGAGGCCGTACTCAACTTTATGATTCGTCCGGCGTGCAAGTCACATTTATCGTGCACTTTTTATGCTGCACTGACAAAACTGATAAACTTCCTTTAAAGCATTTTTATTCTGTAAAAAGTGTAGATACAGTTGCTGCAGATGTGTTCCATATCGAGATCTCAACAAAAACACGATTAAACCATTAATTTTCGAATCTGCCGTTGGTAGACGGTTGCTACAATAATTGATTTCATATCATCAGATTTCGAGTTTAGGTTATAGTACGAGAGCCCATCGACAAAAGTGGCCTCGGGCACCGCAGTTCCCGCCGCTTGGTGGAGATGTTGTAGGAATCTATAGCTACCATTTCCCCTCAACGGCAGGTCACGTGACCTCGCTCTCCTCGAGAGAGAGAGAGAGGCAAAAAACAAAGGGCCGCTTATATGTTGCATAAAAAAAATCAGGCACATTTAGCCCAGGCGGCGGGAGCTTTTCCCTATGTTATTGTGACAAGATCACCTACCTCGCTGATTTTTTGTATACGTTTTAAGCGCCCCTTAAGTATCCCAAATGCACAAAATTCTATATTTTCAAGTCCCGCGTGGGGAGAGGAGGCCTAAGGTGCAAGAACTATGTTTCAATTATCTCGACTTCTGTTGAAGCTACGACAAAAGCGATGATACAAGCATAGAGGGGACTTCGAGTACTAAAACTTTGCACCTCTTGACTTTCGTCCTAACTGCAACGGTTATCGATTGGGGGGTGGGGCAATCTTTTTCGGGGCAACAATTTCTTTTTAAATAAAATCGTTTATTTGCAACGTGCTTTTACTATTTTATACATATATCAACCTTTTTTATCATTTATTCAGAGGTTGTGAATTCTCAATTTAATAATTAATAATAATAATAATAATAATAACTAAACAACACTAAACCTTAGGACTCAGGTAGAGTTCCGGTTAATGGGGAACCAGTAATTAGCTGAGAGAAAGAAGTAAATAATAATAATAATAATATGGATATTCAAAAATCCGTGATCTTGAACACCTGTAGCATCGTCTGCAAGTTTCTCGCTTAGATATGAATCACCTATTGCACATTTTGCCGTCATGCCGATGTGCATGAGAAAAAGTACCGCTCAGTGCGAGAGAAAAAAAAAAGAAATAATAATAATAATGATAACATAATCTTCCTATTTCGTTATTGTCTGTAATTGTTTATTTGTGGCATATTCAGATTTTCTTACTTTTTATTGGGTATTTTGCCACTGAAAAATATTTAAAAATTTTTAATGAAAAAACCTCTGCGCCAAACGGATCAGACAGATGTTGGTTCTTGAATACTTGACTGTTTCAAAAAGTCTCACACCTAAAAATATATAAACTAGTACAAAAACTGAAAATCAAAGCTATAGGTAGTTAACGTTTCGGAAGAGAATCTACTTCCGTTCTCAAAACTTTTTTGGCCGTCAACCATGACAGTTCTTTGTTTATGTATTTCCATAGTCACGTGAGACATTAAATTATATTTATCTTATTTTTACTTACTTCGTCTCTAAGGATGGGCAACCAACTAGTACAAAAATCTATTGAATAATTAGAAACGCATCTATCCTCGTTTAATAAAATAATCGCGGATTCTTTAAGTTTTCTTTTAGTTCCGTTGCTCTCTTTTTCCAAAATCTTCGCCGAGTCCCATTTAATTCTATGATTATTATCCCACGCGTGTTCACAAATTTTGGATTTTTCAAATTCTCCCCTTCTAGTGTAATTTATATGTTCACCAAGCCTTACGTTGAAAGGTCTAGATGATTCACCTACGTAATGTTTTCCGCACTCACACGGAACACTATAAATACAATTTTTTGAACTTTGAACAATATTTGGAGGTTTGGTTCTTGATAAAACCGTACGAACGGTTTTTCAAACGGGCTCCACGCTAAGATCGGTTTTATCAAGAACCAAACCTCCAAATATTGTTCAAAGTTCAAAAAATTGTATTTATAGTGTTCCGTGTGAGTGCGGAAAACATTACGTAGGTGAATCATCTAGACCTTTCAACGTAAGGCTTGGTGAACATAGAAATTACGCTAGAAGGGAAGAATTTGAAAAATCCAAAATTTGTGAACACGCGTGGGATAATAATCATAGAATTAAATGGGACTCGGCGAAGATTTTGGAAAAAGAGAGCAACGGAACTAAAAGAAAACTTAAAGAATCCGCGATTATTTTATTAAAAGAGGATAGATGCGTTTCTAATTATTCAATAGATTTTTGTACTAGTTAGTTGCCCATCCTTAGAGACGAAGTAAGTAAAAATAAGATAAATATAATTTAATGTCTCACGTGACTATGAAAATACATAAACAAAGAACTGTCATGGTTGACGGCCAAAAAAGTTTTGATAACGAAACGAAACGTTAACTACCTATAGCTTTGATTTTCAGTTTTTAGTTTATAACATTGTTCTAGTTTATATATTTTTAGGTGTGAGACTTTTTGAAACAGTCAAGTACTCAAGATCCAACCTCTGTCTGATCCGTTTGGCGCAGAGGTTTTTTCATTAAAAATGTTTAAATATTTTTCAGTGGCAAAATACCCAATAAAAAGTAAGAAAAACTTCCTATTTCGTTGTTTGAAATCAAATTATTTTCGAAACGACTGCAATTATTGAGTGAACATCCATAAAAATGTCTTGTTATGGTTATGGTAATTGAGTAGTTTTTTTTTAAATAAACGTACTAAGAAAAAAAGCCATTGCCAAAAAAAATGTTGGTCCGAAAAAGTTTGCCCCACCCTCCAATTGATAACCGTTGCAGTTACGATGAAAGTCAAGAGGAGCAAACTTTTAGCGCTCGAAGCGCCCTCTTCGCGGTATCATCGCTTTTGTTGTAGCTTCAATAAAAGGCGAGATAATTGAAATACAGTTTTTGCACCTGTTAGGCCTCCAATTATCCCCTTTGGGACTTAAAAATATAGTATTTTGTGCATTTGGGATACTTAATGTTGATTTAAAAAATCACTAAGGTAGGTGATCTTGTCACAATAACATAGGAAAAATCTCCCTGCCGCCTGGACTGACTCTCTAATCGATAACAGTTGCAGTTACGACGAAAGTCAAAAAGATCAAAGTCGTAGTGCTCGAAGCGCCATCTACATTGCTATCATCGCTTTTGACGTAACTTCAATAGAAGCCGAGATACTTGAGACACAGTTTTTGCACCTGTTAGCACCTCCCCTCCCCCTCACGGGACTTAAAAGATACAGAATTTTGTGCATTTGGGATACTTAAGGGGAGGCTTAAAACGTATGCAAAAAATCTGCGAGGTAGATGATTTCCTCATAATAACATAGGAAAAATCTCTCTGCCGTCTGGGCTATACGGTAGCCCGACAAAAGTGGCTTTGGGCACCGAAGTTGCCACCGCTTGGTGGAAATGTTGTAGGCATCTGTATCTACCATTTTCTCCCAACAGCAGGTCACGTGACCTCGGGGGAGAGGCAAAAACAAAGGGCCGCTTGAATGTTGCCAAAAATTCAGGCTCATTTTTTAGGAAAAAAATAGGCATCTTTTGTCTCTTGGTGTTTTCTCCCAAAGTGCTTCCTTCTCCCGGAAAAAATAACAAAAAAAAGAATTTTTTAAAGTGAATCATTTATTATTTGTTTGCTTATATATTAATGAAACATATTCTTTATAGGATTTTGCAAACAGCGGAAAGAAAAGCTATGTATGAGAAGTAAAGGAAAAACTATATATAAAAATATTAATGAAATCTTTGCATTCTTTCGATAACCTGACTTCTGCAAAATCCTATAAAGAATATGTTTAATTACTATAACATAACCAGAAGTCAGGTTATCGAAAGAATGCAAAGATTTCATTAATATTTTTATATATAGTTTTTCCTTTAGTTCTCATAGATAGCTTTTCTTTCCGCTGTTTGCAAAATCCTATAAAGAAAATGTTTAAAAAAAAAAGAATTCATTGACCATTATTAATTACTTTAGGGTGAAGGAAACATTTTAGAGGAAAAACTCCAAGAACCAAAAGTTGCTTATTTTTGTCCAAGGAACACGTCTTTCAGAATTTTTTAGATAAAATAATTTCGGACAAGAATTTCCCTATAATTTTTTCTTTTCTTCAGAGAAATCCTAAAAAATTCAGGTATATTCTTTAGACAAAAATAAACCACTTTTGTCTTTAAAACTATTTCCTCAAAATGCTTCCTTCTCCAGTAAAAAGATTACAAAGAAATTATTTTTCTTTTGATATTTTTTCCGGGAGAAGGAGGCACCTTACAAAAAAAAAACACCAAGAGGCAAATAGATGCTTATTTTTGCTCAAAAAATGTGCTTTAATAGCAAAAATGGACCAACAATTAATGATTTCGACATAAACTGATTCGGTTGTTGAAAAATATGTTTTTATGCCCAAAACACACGGGAGATGTCAAAATAACGGGACGGTATAGCTGCGCCACCAAAACTGTTTCCTCATTATAATCTTCTCATGGGGTACGAGAAGTCTTAATCGAACACTGGATACAATAGGAAATATGACTGGCCAAACGTGGAATGAGGTATTGAAGCCATCATTAATTGCTGCATTATCGCAATTGGCCTCAAACAGCTACATTTGCATCACGAGAGGCATACATAGTATAAAAGACTGTACTTACAGCTAGTTCGGCAAAAACATTGCCTTGCTGTAGCTGTGGGCAATGGTACACAATAACACAGTACATAATATATCTACTTTACTGATTCTATTTGCAATTATTAATCACTATGTACAGATATTTACAATTATATGGTGGCTTTAATTCTTACGGCCTACACGGCCAACCGCCTCTGTGCCATCTTTTCAGCGTCTCCTTGTTTCACAGTTGGCGTATGATTATGCTCGTTTACTATTGGCTAAACTTGGTCGTACAAGCTAACATGCTATTGGTCAAGCATTTGTCATACAAACCGATACAATTTGAATACTGAATAGAATAGTCGCGCGCTTTATCGCTTTGGCACACATAATTGAGATTTACGAATTAAATCTTAGTGTGTTTCAAAACGTGAGTGTTACATTTTTAAGCATAAGATGCAACAAGACATATGCCTTTTCAGGGGTCGTAGACAGTTTTAAGATAGGAGAGTGAGTTCCTTCATATTGAAAATATTAGTTATAAAAATGATCCCCGATCGAACTTCCTACTTAACAGTCAAATTATTCGCTGTAAACCGACCACAAATACTGAATATACATCAGGAGAGGGAATGCAAATTTTATTCCCTCGGGATTTGGCGACTATAGGATTAATTAAACTCAAAACGTACGTGTCTTAAATACCGATTGATTTCTCATTCAGCTGATGAATATGGTAGTGCAGTTTTAGTTATCACGTACTAAGCGAAGTGTATATTACATCGTTAAAGTTACCATTAACTGTTCCCTAATAAATAAGTTAAATTTAGTTTAGGCTCGCCACGGGGAGGAAATAGTTAATAGCTGAAGCTCAGTTGTTATCATTAATTTACGTCTGTTCTTTAACAGTAGAGTGTAATTCGATCTCTATTTTTCAGCTCGTAGGCACTTTCAGACTAAAATATTTGTTCTAGCAAAAGTTGGTATTTGTATCGGCTAAATTATGAATATGGTTGCCGTCAAGACACCATTGAGTTATTAGGGTGATAAATCAAAACTTTCTACCCAATCACACCATGTAATTCAAAAAATTACTATTTATTTCAACTTTTGCTTTTATGGGACTGAGAGAACAGAAATCGTCATTTTCTCGGTTAAGGAGGATTCCCATTAAACGAGCTGATAAATCTCATTTTTAAGGAATTATTATTGGGAAAACTATTGGACAAATCATTTTCAAACTTTGGAGATATATTTATTACCTTACCAAACGCTACCAATATGTGACTTATCAAAATATAAATTCTGGCTTGCTAGAAATGAATCATGGAGTGCCGCAAGGATCCATACTTGGTCCTATATTATTTCTTATTTACATTAATGATTTAAGTAACATATCTTCCTCAACATTCGTTTTGTTTGCTGATGATACCACCATCATCAATTCACATAAAAATATAGAAACTTTGTACTCTAAGGTGAATGACTCACAGTCCAAAGCTCAGAATTGGTTCGTAGCAAACCGACTGAGTTTAAACCAGTCTAAAACCGAAACAATGGTTTTTAGTTTAAGAAATGTTGCAGCAAAAGACAATAAAGATAGTATTAAATTCCTTGGGGTCTATCTAGACAGTAAACTAACATGGGAGCAACACGTTAATTATGTCTGCAAGAAAATTTCGACTAAAATATATCTTCTTAGAAATATTACGAATAATGTATCCCAAAAAGTACTTATCACAGCTTATCATGGTCAAATTCATTCATCTTTATCCTACGCTATTTTGGTCTGGGGCCATTCCAACCATTGTGTTAGAGTATTTGCATTACAGAGGAGAGCCATACGAATTGTATACGGTATGAAATATAGAGACGACTGTAGGGATGCTTTTAAAAAGCTAGCTATTTTAACTTTTCCCTATACATATATACTTCAATGTCTACTGTACATCAAGCAAAATCCGGTAAAGTATTCTCCTCATAGTGATGTTCATAAATATCCCACGAGAAATAGTAGTAATATATGTACAAATTTTTTACGTCTATCAAAATCTCGTTCTGGAACCAATTACTATGCCATTATGTTCTTTAATGCTTTACCCATACATATTAGAGAGCTATAGAATATAACTTGTTTAAGAAAACTGTGAAATCATTTCTGACAGCCAATGCTTTTTATACATTTGAGGAGTACTTTTTGTCAAATTTTAATAATTTTTAATAATAATAACCCCCATTAGTGATTATAATATTATAAATTTATTTTATTGTATATTAGAGAGTTCGGTTGAGGCGGTCCATCAAAGGCGGTCGATGATCCAAGGTCTTTACACTTTTTTATGACAATTTAAAAGTTGTATAATTGGGAACTACAAGTTCATTGACCAAGAAAAGCAGTGGTTTTCAATTATTTTCTACATTAATATTAAAAAATATAATAAAAAGGTTGACCTAGGTCAGTTTTTTTCAAAGTGCCCCTAGCTGGAAAAGTCATAAAGGTTTTTTGTTTGTCTAGTCGGTCCCCATAACCAGTTTTTTTTAATGACATGAAACTGATTACACCCTATATAACAACGGAACTATTTAGACCTCCTCTGATCTACGTTACGTCAATTAACAGAATTCATTGGCAGGCTAAATATAGCTGGGAAAATCAAGCTGTAAAATAATTATGAAAACTATTATGCAAACTACTTTCAATATCAAATTTGACATGTTATTATCTACTCCGGTTGGTTCCGTAATTACTTGTGTGGATTATATTTCTCTGTAAACTCCAGCAACTACATTACACACAAGGTTAGTGGAGGATGCACTACGCTGCAAATGCAAATTAAGTGCCAGTAAAGAGAACAAGTAAAAAAGTAGATTTGCTTATATTATTATTTCCAATCAGGTGTTTTCACAAATTTTAAATTCACTTTCTCTGTGAAGATAATGCTTTCTTATAGTAAAAAAACACTTCAATTTTGAGAAACAGTCGAATAACACCTTAAAATAAGCCATTTTAATTTTGCATTGAAATTTTTTCGCCAAAAACGCTACATCAATTCACTATGCACTCATGGCGTCATTAGTTATATTGTCAGTGTCATTTTGTGTTATAAACACGTTATTTTGCAGATACATTTCCTAAAGTAGCTTTTACAAATCCGGTATTAGGTAGACGTTACTTATTTAATCACATGTAAAACCTAAATAAAGTAAATAAAACGTTGTATGTAACAATTTTTAAACTCGATTAAGAAACTAGTATAACCGATGACGTCACCGCGAGTTTTGCGTACTCGTTCAATTACTAAAACTTAATGTTATTTATTTGTTGAAATTTTAATTTGATGGACGACAGAATGCTGTTTAAATATCAATAAGTGCTTTAGTATAACAAGTACTTCATTTTAATAATATCAAAAAAGTAAATTTGCACATAGTGAAAACACCTAATTCTTTATTTATTTAGATAAAACTTATTTACAGGGTATCGGGGAAAGAACGTGCCAAATTCCTTTGTCGGGTTTTTAGGTAAGATATAATACATTTATATTATTTTGCTTCCTTAAAAAGTTAGAAGTATCAGAAGAGTGTTTTAAGCAGCTCAATTAAACTACCGTAGGCAGATAAGCATGGTTGGGCTGACCCCACTTGGATTTGGTTCATTACAGTAAAGAATTGGTCAAGGGTAGGGGTGCCCGTTTTGTTGTGGAGGTAAAGGAAGAGTGTATAGTATGGAACATTGGCAGCTATTTTAAGGATTTGATGTGGACAATAGCAGATTTTATTATGGGATATAAGTAAGCCAAGCGCCCTACGTTTTTGTTTTTATATTTTAGAGATAAGTATTGTACAGACAGACAAAAATAGAGTGTGGGATGTCGCCCCCACTGAAAATGGAGAGACGTTATCCGAAAGCAAGCCGACAAAAATTGAAGCTTGAATAACGCGGATTAAATAAATGTGTTTTTATTATTAATATCATAACAACAAGTAATAGTTTGACATAATCTTATATAATCTAACGACCTAAATTGCGTTTTTAATTGTCTTCTTCGACTTAAAATAATTCTTAAGTTATCTGCATGTCATCATCTTGTAAAAAATATTTTTGGTTATTAGCAATATGTTAAAGTAAAAATACTACAATTTACCTGATTTATCTTCATATTCTTCCATGATAGATGGAGTTACTAAACCTGGGGTATTTGCACATAAGAAGTTTCCTGCAGAACGCTGACAGGCTTCTGTGCAAATTATTCAATTTTGTTTCAGGAACATGACATTGCTCGCCATCTTGCAGCTAGATTTGTCAAGGTTAATTTTTCAGCTCTTGAGACGTGTGGGTTAAGCATGGAGACTGATTTTAAATATTCGTGATTTGTTCTCCACCCACAGAGACTAGCAAAGTTTGGATATTTTCATTCGCACTTCTCCATACTTTTGCAATATAATGGACCCCAAGATAAAATAACGATCAACCCCAAACCCATCAACTGTGGGTGGTAGGTTATCTCTTTATTGATTTTTGGTGGAAAGCACAAGTTACCTTCTTTATTAATTCATTTTTATAGAGCAAACGTACTACTTCGTAAACATTGTCTTCAAGTTATATGGTAGTTGTGTTTAGAGTTCCCAACAATGCAAGTGCTTTCAGTATTGCTGATGATTCCTTCAGATCCAAAAATACTTTCGTGCAAAATTCTTTGCTAATTCTTGATCTGCCGGTTATATTTGTCCCAGCAAAGGCATGGAAAAAATGTATGATGCATGTGTCTGATACTTAATGATTTGACGACTTTCCCATATCTATTTCTTTTTCAGTTTTTCCTCGACTGGTTACCATTACGACTTTCTTTGGTAATTGCTCATAAAAACTAACCAGAAGTAAAAACACATCTGTATATGGACTCTGAACAAAAATTTGTATGTCTTCCATATTGTTTAGTTACACGAAGTATTAGAATAGTATCAGCTTCTTCATGATTATTGTCTTCTATGTTTATCAGCGGAATATATGAAATTACTACATGCTTAAATCTTTCTCAGTTCCGAACTTTCTTGACATGGTATTCGGTGAGCTTTTTTTTGGTTTTTATGTTGGATAGAAATCTTTAAAGGAAATATTGTTTATTAATAATCCATTTGAGACACGATAAGATGCGCCAGAGTATTGACATATTTTTGTCTTTGTGCTGTTTGTTAGCGAGTCTTCCTTTCCTGTCCCACATGTTAGCAGCAAAAGACTCGTGGTCTAAGAGTAAATCTTAGACAACCAGTCTTTAGTTGCTAGCATGTCCTTGCATGGTTTTTTACAACGGGTTTTTGACACACAAAACATGTACTAGAATTAAGTTCCATTATTAAACTCTTCACAAATGTAAAACAAAGAGTATATTGCATTTGATCAAAACATTTCTAAAACCGATAATATCGCTCGTAGAGAAAAAAAATTCATATCACTGTGTTGATAATCGAATTCTGAACAACTTTCAAAATGTCCGTCCGTCCGTCCGTATGTCTGTCTGTCCGTCAGTTTCTTAAAAGTACAATAACTTAAGAACGAGAAGTCCGATTGTATTAACAATTGGACAGGAAGTTAGTGTTAGCCGGAAACAGAACCCTATTGTTTTTAACAAAATCTACCAATAAATAAACAAGTTATTAATTATTTAAATTTTAAAATACTTATTTTTAATATTTTGTAATTAAACTAAATGTCTAAAACTAATATTATTTGCGATAAAGATGCGAAGAGTATTCTATAGAATGTGCAATAATTATATAAAAACTGCAGTGTAAATAATAACAGATCGTAACACGCGTTATTCATGAAAAAACGTATATGCCTATACTAATTGAAATGGGTCGACTCAATGGAGCATGTCATATTCTTGCACATTTATAGGGTCATTTCTCAACCAATACCTATAAATTTGTATATTGCTGTATTCAGCATAAAATTCTGCACATTTTTTATTTGAAATTTTATTCCATATGGCCTGTTGTTTTCAAGATAAAAAATAATAAATAAAATTGAAAAATAAAAATTTTTTGGGAATACTCCAGGTACTAAACGTTTTTAACTCCAGTATTTTTTCGTAAATTATATTGTTTGTAAGCATTTTAATTTTTTGAAATTGAAAATTGGTCAAATATTACCAAAGATACGATTTTTTGAAAAATCCGCCTAGTCGCCATCTTGAATTGTGGATTACTGGAGAAAAATCCGTTTTCAGAAATGCCAACAAGGCAACAGGTGATCCCGTTGGCTTATCCTTTTTTTTTTCTTCTTCAATTCTTTGGGACTTCCTGCCACATATATGTTTTCTTTTAAAGCGCTGCTCGGGGAATCTACAAAATATCACAATTAACCAGTATGTTACTGGTAAATAACCTCAGCGCCTGTGACTTTTACGTCAAAGGATCAGTTAAAGGTTGCTTTTTTAAATAAACAACACAAATAAGTTTAAAACCTTGAAATTAAATATTTCGCCGACGTTTCGGAAATCTATTCTGTTTCCTTTTTCAAGGCTTTCTTTGAAAAATCTTTTTTGCTGTGTATGATAAATACACAGCTCTAAGAATGTTTGTTATATTCAATATCCATAGATACTTACTATTTACATAGAACTGTTGATATAGTTAACAGTTTTTTTAGTTTTTATACAATGTTCAGTTTGTGAAGTTCTTCTTTTAACATCGGCAACCAAGTTGTACAGACATCTACGGAACAATTCGACACGCATCTATTTTCATTCAATAATATTATCGCGGATCCTTTAATTTTTCTTTTTTTGCTTTCTGCCTCTTTTGTTAAACTTTTTGCCGAGTCCCAGTTTATTCTGTGTCCATTCTTCCAAGCGTGTTCGCAGATCTTGGACCTCTGAATTTCATTTTTTCTTATATAATTTTAATGTTCACCCAATCTTACACTAAAAGGTCTGGATGACTCACCCACGTATTGTTTGTTGCACCCACACGGAGTACTACAAATGCAATTTTTTGAATTTTGTTCATGGTTCTTCGGTTTCGTCTTTGTCAGAACAGATCTTAAAGTGCTGTTTGTTTGAAATACCGTCCTAATATCAAATCTATCACCGATGCGGCGCAACTTTTCGGATAATCCGCATACATAAGGAATTAAGGCTATGTAACGTTTTTCAGGTTTTTGTCGTACATGATTGTTATTTTCAATATTTATGAAGGTTCTATCGACACAGGCGTAGAGGTTATTTACCAGTAACATACTAGTTAATTGTGATATTTTGTAGATTCCCCGAGCAGCGCTTTGAAAGAAAACATACATGTGGCAGGAAGTCCCAAAGAATTGAAGAAGAAAAAATTAGGATAATGCCACAAATAACATTATTATATATTTTCTTATATTTTCATAAAATAAAGCGTTTTCAAGAAATCGACTCGAGCGGTCGCTTTTGAGCCCTATGATAATAGACTAATAAGGTAATGTGCGTCTAGTTTATAATATGCTACGTCCCTTTATTTTATATATCCATGGTAAATACGATACAGATTAGTAATTTTTTATACTAATATCTACTAAAACTAATATTCCTTTTTCTATAAGCAGGAATCTAATATCGAGTAAGCAGAGGGAATACACATCCTATCTTTGTAGTTGTGTAATTATTTGCGTGATTGATTTTGCCAGAAACCGTTCCTTCGCATAACTGCTTTCCAAGCTCAGCAATATTTGCTACATATTAATGTTTGTAGTTTCATAATGATCAGACATTAACGATCCTAGGGTAGTGAAAGGGTGGCTGGGTGTTATGTTGTACGTTGTTATTGTCTAATAGTGGATTAATCACTGCTTTGTGGTAAACATGAAACATATCTCGCTGTTCACAAAGTATCTCGACCTTCATATCGTGTATTACTTGAACACGCAATATTCTTCATGTTAAAATACTTTCCTTTTTTTGATATTAGGACATTGTTCTACAAAATATGTTTTTAAAGTTTATGGACTGCATTTAAATACTTTCCAATTTTATAAATAAGTTATAAAAACATCATGTATATGTCTTTATCAGAGAATAATGTTAGACATTCGTGCCTCCCTATTGGCTGCGACCACTATAATATTTATAATGTACGCTTAAACTAGTTTGGAATATTAAAATTTGGAAAAATAAGTCTGAATAAAGCGGGTATAAATCACATAAAAACAGTTGCCGTACTATAATTATTTGTGAACATTACAAAAAGTTTAAGAAAAAGCTGTGCAAGTATACAACCAGACTAAACCACAAAAAAAAACACAATTTTGAACCTTTTTTTATTCAAATAATTGCCGCCCGAAACTCGTATAGATAGATTACTTGGCCCCCTAAGTTTTCCAACTTATTGTCATGGATATAAAACAAATAAAAAATAATAAAATTTTCAACAAAGTTGTAAAGTATTCGTTATAGAAAACTATGACAAGTTTCTCAGGTTTATGATATAATGTGATATAAATATATACGTAAAAGTAAGAATTATATTCTCAATTTCAAAGATTTCAATTTTTTTTCTTCCTATTTCCAGTGGATAAT
The DNA here is from genome assembly GCA_963583905.1 of Stenurella melanura. Taxonomy (NCBI): domain Eukaryota; kingdom Metazoa; phylum Arthropoda; class Insecta; order Coleoptera; family Cerambycidae; genus Stenurella; species Stenurella melanura. Next base: position 180,698,994 of record OY757310.1, read on the forward strand.
ATATCAACTACCATACAAAATTAATATGAATAATATACTCACTAGGAAATTATAAAGGCACATACAAATGTTCCCATATCTAGGTGCCCGTCAAATCAGTTGTTTATTGTAAATTATATTATCAAAATTATAATATTTGTAGCTTTTTAAAAACTAAATAAATAAATAAAATTTAAAAAATCAATTTAAAACGAATCTTGTAACGATCACGTGATATAAATGATTTTTTTTTATACACGTGAGGCATTTGACGGGAGGTGCCCAGCCAGAAGTCAATTCTATGAATCGGTATCATTCATAAAACGATACCAATATCTGAAAGGGCATAAAACAATGACGTACCGAACAACTCCCTTCCTATTTTCACTTTCTGTGGTTTCATTATTTCTCTCGCCGAAATGTTGAAAACTAAAAAATATATAATAATTTTCTCCTTGATCTTACAAACATCCCGAGAGCGTGGTAATGATGTTTAATGAAACAGGCCTATCAATTATTTTACTTCCCTGAAATAAATAAGATAAAATTAATCCCAGTTTCATTTTCAGCAAACAAGAATTTCCCATTTATTTTACTTTAAAGTGCTTAAAATTTGAAAGCAGGACTTTTTAACCGAATTGAATGAATTTTAATTGGAAAATATTTCCCTCGATATATCCTTTGAAGCAATAAATAAATTAAAGAAAATATTCTGAACAACTTTGACAACTAATTAAAGAATATAAACGAGCTTTTCCTATTTAAATTACTTTCCTCTCCCCTGGGCCACAATTTTTACTTATTCACGATAAAGTTCCTGTATATCCGATTGAAGGTTTAACATCTTAATATTCGTATGTAATATCACCAGTATTTGTAATTTTATCGGTAAAATAAAAGCGTAGTTGCCTAGAGTGTAAATTGGTAATTCATTGCCTGATTAAATCCAGAGTGCTTTGGCGCGATGCGCGATGGATTTAATCTTAAATAATAAACGGTCAATTTTCACGAAATATATTACTATTTGGCAACATCGCGTGACTAAAAAATTTATAGATAAAATTTGAGAGTACGAGTGATATTCATGGAAAATAAATTAATTAATTAAATGCCTAATACATATTTTTAATACTAAGTTTTAGCTTCCACGATTTCTTGACATGTTTTTGTGTTTACTAACCTATTCTTTTTCAATTCCATCATTTATATTACTTAAAGATGTATTTCTAAAGCGACTAATTTAGTAAAAAACGAAGTAGGCGTAAATATTTAATAAACGCAATTCAGAAAGCAATAAATCATTAAAGCCTAGGTATGTACGGTGCGATCGAGAAAGAATGAAGGTGACGTCACACAGAAAAGTCACTAAAATGACCAAAATTGATTTCTATTCTATGTACATCATTGATTGATTGATTGATTTGCCAGCGTAAGCTGGGCGTTGCATCCGATTCCGGGAATCCATGGAGGTTCGTTCCAACACGCAGCTTGGTCATCCGTCGAACACGACCAACGGACGGCCAAACCGCGTGCCGGAACCAAATCTTGGATTTTTTATATACCGCCGGACCGGCTGCAAACGCCGGGTTGGACATTGTACATGATTTTTGTCAGCAGCGAGAGCCGCATGACGCATGGGGTGGGAATATAGAATGGGAAATGTAGGTGTTTGTGAGATGCTTCTTTTAAGTTTCCATGCTTCCTTCAAGTTTTTTCTTCTTCTTCTTTCTGTTTCTTCTGTTTCTGAATCCGGCAACTTCCATTTTTTATTTAATTTTTTGTTTTTATTTATTAACCGTTCCACAGGTAAATATCCATTTACAGTGGAGTTGCTGGGAAGGGCCCTAACTCGTGATAATATTTTTTGTGTATTATGAGAAAAGACATCCGAAAGGATAGTTTGCTCACCCTGTATGTCGTTTCTTTGAGACAATCGGTTTCAATTTCCGCCTGCCAAATTAATAATAAAATATTATGTTTTGAATCAATAAATCGAGCTGATAAAAATTAAGATGGTAAAGATCAAATAGAAAGACATAATAGAATAATATAAATTAAATCAGATAAAATAAAATAAATTAATTTATAGCTTATCTGCCTTCCTGCAGCGTCTGGGGATTGCTGTTTCATTTTATTTCCTTTCATTTTCTTTCTTGAGTTGAGTTGATTTTGTCCATTAAAAACTTTCCACTGCATACAATTACCTTAGGTCAAAACACAGCTATATTGCTTTCTAAACATATATGCCTCATTTTGACACTGACTATGCTGTTATTTATTGCCCATGAACCACTAAAAAGTATCTTGTTGGGTCGTCTAGGCTGTACTGCACTTCACTTGAGCTTGTTTGCTTATGCATATGCATATTTCTTTCTTTTAATTCAATGTTGTTCGCGGCATATAGCCAGCAAAGTATTTTGTTTAGAAAGATATATGTTTTTGTGCTTATCTATGATAAGTCTTTAGTAAGAGTTTGAAATAATTACGAGCATTTTTTGCTAGTAATATATTCCCTACATTGTAGGGAATTTGTATTTGCATTTAATTATATTTTATGATTATACCTGTATTGGTAATTTTCCTAAATCTGTTTTGGATTATCATGTTCGTTGGAATAATTTTTGCATAAATACGTATTACCTGGTAAGTGACTATTCAGTCCACTTTAAACTTTGAAAGAAGTAGCACTGAAGAGTGTATCCTTAGTGTAGGATACCGAAACACGTGTATGTGAAAGTTTCTAAAGTTTTTTGGTAAGTGTTTTTGTCTTTAGTTGTTTTTTGGTTTTGTTGAACAGGATAATTTAAAATTAAAATTAACATTATTGTGACAGTTACCTGTACGTAATGTGCATATTTCTTTCTTTTAATTCAATGTTGTTCGTGGCATATAGCCAGCAAAGTATTTTGCTTAGAAAGATATATGTTTTTGTACTTATCTATGATAAGTCTTTAGTAAGAGTTTGAAATAATTACGAGCATTTTTTGCTAGTAATATATTCCCTACATTGTAGGGAATTTGTATTTGCATTTAATTATATTTTATGATTATACCTGTATTGGTAATTTTCCGAAATCTGTTTTGGATTATCCTGTTCGTTGGAATAATTTTTGCATAAATACGTATTACCTGGTAAGTGACTATTCAGTCCACTTTAAACTTTGAAAGAAGTAGCACTGAAGAGTGTATCCTTAGTGTAGGATACCGAAACACGTGTATGTGAAAGTTTCTAAAGTTTTTTGGTAAGTGTTTTTGTCTTTAGTTGTTTTTTGGTTTTGTTGAACAGGATAATTTAAAATTAAAATTAACATTATTGTGACAGTTACCTGTACGTAATGTGCATATTTCTTTCTTTTAATTCAATGTTGTTCGTGGCATATAGCCAGCAAAGTATTTTGTTTAGAAAGATATATGTTTTTGTACTTATCTATGATAAGTCTTTAGTAAGAGTTTGAAATAATTACGAGCATTTTTTGCTAGTAATATATTCCCTACATTGTAGGGAATTTGTATTTGCATTTAATTATATTTTATGATTATACCTGTATTGGTAATTTTCCGAAATCTGTTTTGGATTATCCTGTTCGGTGGAATAATTTTTGCATAAATACGTATTACCTGGTAAGTGACTATTCAGTCCACTTTAAACTTTGAAAGAAGTAGCACTGAAGAGTGTATCCTTAGTGTAGGATACCGAAACACGTGTATGTGAAAGTTTCTAAAGTTTTTTGGTAAGTGTTTTTGTCTTTAGTTGTTTTTTGGTTTTGTTGAACAGGATAATTTAAAATTATAATTAACATAATTGTGACAGTTACCTGTACGTAATGTGCATATTTCTTTCTTTTAATTCAATGTTGTTCGTGGCATATAGCCAGCAGAGTACTTTGTTTAGAAAGATATATGTTTTTGTACTTATCTATGATAAGTCTTTAGTAAGAGTTTGAAATAATTACGAGCATTTTTTGCTAGTAATATATTCATTTCCTCAATTCTAAATACAAAATATGCATATAGTTATCAAATTTGGTAAAACGTCATATTCTTTAATTCTGAGCAAGTTTTTGTTATAAAATAAAATGTTTAATATCTAACACAGAAATGGCAGTTTCCCTGGACCAATTTATCATCATCACAAGATCATGGAGATTCTTAGCCATATGATTTTGTTGTAAGTTATAATCATTGTGGACTATACTGTCTCTCTATTTTTAATAAACAGGAAAGAAGTTCTACATAATTTCCTGAAAAAAATCTTATCTTGGTCCCTAGTTTCTAGAGTCACACATTTTATACAGCAAGCCATGTTTCTAACATTGGACATTGGAAATAATTAACGAATGGTTTACAACGAACGGGCTAGTGGTAAATGCTAAAAAGTCAAAATATATGATATTAGGATCTAATAAATATTTAAATCAGAACGTCGATGATATTTGTGTTAAATACAACGGAGAACACCTTGAAAAGGTAATAACTATGAAATATCTAGGGATTATCATAGACTGTAAATTAACATTTAACGACCATATAAATTACACAAGCAAAAAAATATCAAAAAAACTTGGATTCGCCTATCGTGTAAGTAAACATTTAACTTCATCTACCAAGAAAACAATTTATAACACAATAATAAAGCCACATTTTGAGTATTGTTCCAGTATATTGTATATGTGTAATGATACCCATATATCTAAACTGCAGCTACTTCAAAATAGGTGTATGCGATTTATTTTAAAATGTAATATATATACTAATATAAAAACAATGCAATGTTCACTAAACTGGTTCTCGGTAAAAGATAATATAAAGTACAAGACACTGATATTCTTATATAAACTGCACAATAATTTACTACCAACATATTTGTCATCAAATATTCAACATCGTGAGGATATTCATAATTATAACACAAGGCAAAGAAATCATATAAACATTAGTTTTTCAAACTTAATGAAAACAAAATCCTCCATATACGACAACGGAGCGGCAGAATTTAATAAATTACCTGAATTTATAAAACAAGCGAAGAATGTCTTTCTGTTTAAAAAACATTTGTATAAATTCATGAACAAATAATTCTAGTTTACTTTATGCATTAGGTTGATTGTTAAATATTAAGTTAATTATAATTAATCCACAAATATTATATCATAATCTAAATAATGAAATGTATTCCTTTTTTGTAATATGTAGTAAATGTAAATGTATTTTTAAGTATACTACATCTGTGTTTAATAGCTGATTGTGCTAAATAAAGATTGTTATTATAACAGGATTCTGATCAAAAAGTAACTGCACTCTATGCCCTCTAATTACAATTTCCTTTAACGGTACCACATGAAGCTGGACCAATTTTTGGTATTTAAATATGACATCAGGAGATTTAAATGAGCTAATCAAATAGATCGAAGTATTTACACCCACTAAAAAGTGGTAGGGGAGGGCTAGAGTGCACGATATACTACTGATATCACGTAGCTTAACAGACTATCTCATTATTTTGATTTACGTCAGTTTTATTATTACGGTTGCATATTATGCATGTGCATCAACATAAGTTCGCATACATAATGAAGTTTAAAAGTATTCATCTGTAACTGCTACACAGTTTAATTCTCACCAGTATAACCAATGCCCATTATTATTTATTTATTTTGTGCACGTATCAATGTTTCAGCAATTACACCCAAAACATAACCAAATAAAGCAATAAGTTCAAACAATAAATGTATTCGATTTTTGTCATTTTATAATAGTAACGTGCACTCATTGATACAAAATTGCAAATTGTATGTCTACAAATTAAACTAACTGTGTTGAACGGAAAATGTATTCTATGCAATATGTCGAAATAAAAAGGTAATTTCTACCATTACGTAGATAAAAGAGCTGAATTTCGTTTTAGCACACTGCGTCTGTAGCAGAATGATGATAATCAGCGAGAATCACCTTAAAGCGAAAAGATTTTTAGTTCTCTCGGCGAATTTAATATATTTATGTAGGTACTTGAAATTACTTTTTAAATAGGCATATATATAGTCCTCAACGATTCAGGGATATGAGGAAATGAAAATAATCTTAATAAAGTCTACACATTACATTGGTGGTCTCTGAGGGGCTTCAAAAACGCACGGGCGAATTCTCAGTTGCATTCTACACAATGCACCGTTATTTTATAGAATAAATAGCCGGATACATATTTTATTAGGTTATGTATATACAAGAAAACAACTAGGAATGTTCACTAGGAACTCGAAGCAAGGTCATACATTAATTATTTAATTTGATAATATATGAACTCGTCCACAGAAGAACATTTTGAGAACTCCACAGAGAGAAAAATTTGTATGATATTTAATCTCAATTAATGGGAGCCGGTAGCTCAGTGGGTTAACGCGTTTAGCTTGCAAACTGTACCTAGCGAAGCGGGTTCAATTTCTGATTACTACGAGTAATTGGAAAAATTATATCTAATTGAATTATGGCATATTTAGAAAAGTATACTATTCAGACTGATTGTCAGTATGATTTTAGGTGGGGAAGATCTATAAAAAATGCAACCTCAAAATTAGTTGATTTTGTTTACCGTGAAATAGACAACGGTAAGTATGTTGTATCGATACTATTTGATCTTCCTAGGGCTCTTGACTCAGTATACAAGGATACAGTTGTTGGAAAGTTAGAAAATATTGGTATACGAAGAAATTTGCTAAATTGGTCGATTGAATATATGGAAAACAGAAAATTTATAGTTAAATGTCATGAGGCGGCATCTGATGTACATGATATAGTTCTAGGTGTCCTACAAGGGCCAATTCTGTGGCCCTTAATATTTGCCATATAAATAAATGATCTTCCTCGGCAAATAACAAAAGATCTTACGGTTATGTATGCGGATGAAAACTACTTCCGTAGCTGCTGCAAATGGTGATGATTTACTTAAGGCTATTAATAGTATTGTTGATGAAATGAACGATTGGTGAAATTGAAATAAATTAATTATGAATGAGAAAAAAATGGTGTATCTGAATTTCAGTCTAAGAAAACAAATATTAAATTCCTTCACGATAAGCAACTGCTCAAAATTCTTAGGTACCTATATAGACCACTCATTATCCTGGGAACCTGACGGCAATCATGTATGCAATAAATTAAACAAAGCATACTTCGCTATATTGCAACTAAAAGGCACTCAAGTGAGCAAGGAATTATTGATGTTTACTATTCCCTGGCTTACTCTCATTTGACACTCAACATCTGTGTTTGTGAAAGGTCAAGCTAAATGTATAGATTTTTTGTTATACAGCAAAGAATTATAAGACCTTAATTACAGAGAAAGCTGCAAGGATATTTTTACTGCAAAGAAAATTCTTCCTGCACCCTGTATTTTCATATTTGAATGTTTAATATACGTTAAAGCCAACTTGCAGGAGTTTAAAACATACAATGATAATCATGCAAACAAAACAAGATACGGAAAGCTCTTATCAATTCCACAATATAGAACATCCAAATTTGAAGAATTTTTCCATTACAGTTGTATAATATTTTAAAATAATCTCTCTGAGGAACTCAAAAATCTTCCCCTATCAAAATATAAGAAGTAAAATGAATTCATGCCTTGGCAGAACCAAATATTCTAAAATTATCCAATATGCATTTTACAATGTTTGGTGATGATTTATGTTGTTGTGGGTATCGAGTAGCAAATGTGCTACATGTTCTTGATATTACTCATCATCACATTCTCCATAAATAATAAACAAATTTAAAGTCTTTGTGAGTGTAATTCAAACATTCTGGTATTTTTTGACCTAAGAGAATTGCTGACACTGATGATTGTTTCCAATCATGACTAAGTTGATGGCCATTTTTACTAAAAATTCTTGAACGTTTAAGAAAATCGCGAATATTTCAAAAACTTTAACCTCTATAATATTTATACTAGAAAAAAGAGAATTCAATTGTATCTAACTTGTTGTAAATAATATAGTGTTCCATTTGAATTAAAAAAAGTTATTGAGATTTACATTTGATGAAATGTATCGTGAGAAATGGAACGCTTGTATACTATATAATAGTATATCAATTTATCTTCAATGTAGGGCATAGCTCATCTTGTGTTCTTTCTATGTTCCAATGAGCAAACGAAGAAAGTTATAACGGCTCTTGCAAACTGTTGCACTTGTCAGATTTTTTATAAAATGTCAAATATCTCCAAAATTGCTGTGTTTTATAGTCTGTTTTTAAACCAGGAGGAACGTTTTAAATTTAACGCGCTAAATCCCACCCCCTAAATCCCCCCCCCCCTGTGATTGAATACTCCCTCGCCAGTTTTACACAAGGCAATAATCGTAAATTTTGACATATTGTAAAACTTTTAATTTCATGACATCAATTATTTGGTTATAATTTATATTTTGTCGTTTGCACATTATACAGGGTGTTTGGTGCATCGTGTGCCAAATTGAAATGGCCGACAGAAAGGGTTATCTGCTATCCTTTCAGGCCCCTTAACACTTCCCATACCCTGCGGGATTTTTCATATCGACCTTTTATCTTTTTAATGAAAAAATCCCAAATTCTACATTTAAATTCAAATTATAAAAAAAAGTATTAGGCGTAGACTGCGAATTTCATTTTTATTTTGATGTGTATTGTTGAAGGGTTCTTTTAAATCCAAAATAACTGGCATTAGTCATCTAGTTGTTTTTTTATTCACTCGCAAACTTTGGGAATAGGTAAAATTTAAATTTAAACTTAGACTTTACATGGCTATAAAAAAAAACTCAGAGCAACCGGAATCTTCCAACTCCCTCAAAAATTCTCTAGTCTATCCTCTTGCTAGTGATGTGCCACATGTCATAAAAATCTCTTAATAACTTCGTGAATTCGCTAAATTAATGAATCGGGTCACTTAAGGCTAATATTCAAAATTTCGAATAAAAAAATATTTTTGCTTAAATTATGCATGGGAAACAGATAAAATCTGTTATCTCAGTCTTGCGAAGTAAAATCTATCTTCTATTTTTTCTGTTGATTGGTGTTCTTGAAATAAAGAAACAATTACATTTTTATCATTTATTAAAAAAATTTAAATATCTTGCTCAAAGTGTTGGTCTCTGTTGCGAATGCAGGCCCGACATCTGCTTCGTATTTCGACAGTTGTTGTATGAAGTCGTATTTCCTCCCTAATTGTACCGAAAGCCGTTTCTATGCGTTGGACAAGTTCCTCCCTAGTCTCAACCTCCGTCGCGTGCACGAGCTCTTTGGCACGTCCCTAGACATAAAAATCCAACGGAGTTAGGTCTGGGGAACGCGGAGGCCATTGAATAGGGCCATTCTGCCCAATCCACGCATTTGGGAACACATTGTCTAGATATTCTCTTACAATCAATCGCCAGTGCGCGGGAAAGCCGTCATTTTGAAAAACTATAGGCGTGTGCGTAGATTGGGCGGGATGGTCCTATTTAATGGCGTCCACATTCCCCAGACCTAACTCCGTTGGATTTTATGTCCGAGGTCGTGCCAAAGAGCTCGTGTACGCGACGGAGGTTGCGACTAGGGAGGAACTTGTCCTCTTGTCCAACGCATAGAAATGGCTTTCGGTACAATTAGGGGGGAAATACGACTTCATACAACAACTGTCGAAATACGAAGCAGATGTCAGGCCTGCATTCGCAACAGAGACCAACACTTTGAGCAAGATTTTAAAAATTTTTTAATAAATGATAAAAATGTAATTGTTTCTTTATTTCAAGAAAACCAATGAACAGAAAGAGATAGAAGATAGATTTTACTTCGCAAGAGTGAGATAACAGATTTTACCTGTTTCCCATGCATAATTTAAGCAAAAATAATTTTTTATTCGGAATTTTGAATATTAGCCCAATGTGACCCGATTCATTAATTTAGCGAATTCACGAAGTTATTAAAAGATTTTTATGACGTGTGGCACATCACTAGCAAGAGGATAGACTAGAGAATTTTTGAGGCAGTTGGAAGATCCCAGTTGCTCTGAGTTTTTTTTTATAGCCATGTAAAGTGTAAGTTTAAATTTAAATTTTACCTATTCCGAAAGTTTGCGAGTGAATAAAAAAATAACTAGATGACTAATGCCAATAATTTTGGATTTAAAAGAACCCTTCAACAATACACATCAAAATAAAAATGAAATTCGCAGTCTACGCCTAATACTTTTTTATAATTTGAATTTAAATGTAGAATTTTGGATTTTTTTCATTAAAAAGATAAAAGGTCGATATAAGAAATCCCGCAGGGCATGGGAAGTGTTAAGGGGCCTGAAATTATAGCAGATAACCCTTTCTGTCGGCCATTTCAATTTGGCACACAATGCACCAAACACCCTGTATATCAGTTTTGAAACTTTTTTGTTTAAATCTGAAGGTAAAAGTGGCTAATTGCTTGGTGCCTTGATATTGCGTAAATGGTATGAATGCTATCTAGAATACCTAAAGGTCAAATAGAGGTCAATTCATTATATAACGTAATAAAATACACCCAAAAACACTGCCGTCGAGTATTGTTGGTTGCCCAAAACGCCGAAAGGGATTTAGTGTATTTTCTGGTTACTTTTATGGTGTGAATGGACCTACCATGTTTACTCCTCCTGCTTTAAAAACAGACTATAGTATAGCATATACTTTCGATTCAGAATTTTACACTCATTTCGAAAAATCGAAAATATATAGTATTCCATATGAAATAAGCAAGTTGGTATCGGTTGGATTGGCCACACTGACTTTAGTAATTCAAAAAATGTTCAAAAATTTTTTTTTGTATAATTTTCCCTATGTCAGTCGATTCAATTCCCGGTGAGACACCCTCTACAGGGTGGGCCATTAAAAACGAGACGCGTCTGTTTCGGGACACTTAGACTTGAAAAAACGCTCGGACAGGTCGATTCTTAATTTTTTGGGGGACAACTGTTGATATCAAACTTGACAGTGACACATCAACCCCCTAGAACCAGCAACCACTAACTCAAGAATTTAAATAGGGAAAGGGGTCGAGCGACCCCCCATTTGAAGCGCCTTTCAATTCTCCATGCGACAGCATGGTCGAAATTAGTTTTTTTCATTTTTTTTCCATGAAAACTACCTTCTAAATTAAATAAAGTGGGGGGTGTTGTTGGGGAAAAATCCTGAAACACGTCAGCTTTTATCTATTGAACGGCACATTTCGATGTCAAATTTGACTTTGTCAGGTCAACCCCCTACCCCCAACAAAAAGAAAAATTACGGTAAGGTGGTCGAGTGACCCCTCATTTTAAAGGTCTTTTGATTCTGTATGCGGGTACATGATTGTTTTTAGGTTTGCTCGTGTTTTGTTTTAAACAACTGATAATATGCTTATTAATTTAAATTTAAAAAAGTATGCAATACATTTTTATTTACCCTCGATGTTTATAAAGACCTCCCGAGACTCAGATACAGTAATTTCAAAGCCCTTTCTGACCTGAATACTAAACCACTAATAAATTTGAAAACTGTTAACTATTTTTTATCAGTCAATGTCAAATATAAATATTTCATACTTATTCATGGATATTGCTTTGGTTTTGCATGAAACATCGTTATGAGTGGCTTTGTGGCTTTCTGATGAGCTCAGAATAAGGGTGGAAAACGTTTCCAAGAAACTGAATGAGAGATTTTATGAAAATGTAAACCATTGGAATGAAAGAATTTTTAAGACAACGTAGGTAACTAAATTCATTTTATGCCTTTTTTCTCATTTTTAACTGAATCTCCATGCCATAGGGAGTCATGTAGATACTAGTTTAACTTGCATAGCCATAGGGGACTATGTTGGATGCTAGTGTTGATGCTAATGAGAATGTCAAATAAAAAATTGGACAAATTTATTTTAGGATTTTAACTTGCTAGCATAACCAGAAGTCAGGTTATCGAAAGAATGCAAAGATTTCATTAATATTTTTACATATAGTTTTACTTTTAGTTCTCATAGATAGGTTTTTTCCGCTGTTTGCAAAATCCTATAAAAAATATGTTTCATTACTATAAGCAAACAAATAATAAATAGTTCACTTTTAAACTAGTCTAAGTGTCCCAAAACAGGCGTGTTTCGTTTACAATGGCCCACCCTGTATGTATAAAGCGAAACACAGTCACTAAAGAGACGAAGTCTTATAATATTAGAACACTTTCAAATATTTATGCCAGTCACAACAATTTGTCTATTCTATAATTTGGTTGGTTGTAAGTTGGTCACATTGGAATATCTGAGATTTAACAATAAGTAACAGTAACGTGAACAATTACCTAATTAGGAGTGGAGAACTTTGTAGTTGACTATTTCCCTAATAGTTGCGGGTCGAGGTATACAAATGCTTAATTTAAATCCTAAAAGTTATAAAGTAACATTGTAGACCTTTCAGACGTGAAATATACTTACAACGTGGTAGATTTTATTGAAATGAATTAGAACATAAAGTTCAAATAATCTTTCCCAAACTAGATTTTAACTTCTCCCTAAGGAGTAAAGGGAAGTAATGGTTTCTTCGCGGAGACAATCTTGAGCATTTGAGATTGTTTAATAACTCGTGAATGAGTAAAATGGTTCAGCTCATATCAGTAGGTTTGTTAATTATTGCCAAATCTAACTACTACTGACACATGGGTTCAAGTAAATACGTACTTAAATCAAGTACATATATTTTCGATATAGTATCAAGTATATATTTACTTGAATCTAACAAATCAAATCGATGAAAGAATATATTCATTTAAACAAAGTTTTCACATATTCCAAAAATATATATATATTTACGTAATTGTACAACAGATGAACGAAACGTATCTATTTGAATCTGTAATTCTTTTTTCTCAGTGTGTAATAACATTTTGAAATTTATATAATATGTTTCTACACTATGTTAAACTATATATTAAAAAAATGTAAGGGACATAATATGAATATTATGAAAGGGATATAAAGGGACATAAGAAATAAAAATGAATTATATTAAATTTGAATTTGTCTTTCAAAAAATTATTTAAATGTTTAACGACAATTTCCTCGAAAACGGTTGGAGTTATCAAGTTCTACCAAGCATAACTTTTATACGTGGAAATGACGCCCTCATCAGATTTTTACTAAAGCATATTAGGTTATATCCTCATATTTTGGCCCAAAGAATCTACCCCTGCACTATGATCTATTATTAATGGTCCACCCTGTATATACAGATGATGTTACTGTTTGACTTGTGGCTGACTCACCAGAAGAATTAAATAAATCTGCAAACAATTTAATAGCCGAATTCTCATCATGGTGTACACGTAATCAATTACTTCTAAACATACATAAAACAACCTATATACAGTTTTATAAAAACGACAACCACTTGTTTTAAATCTAATTATGAATCAAGACACGATTACACGATAGGCATCCATTCAATTTTTAGGTCTAGTAGCTGACGAAAATTTTACTTACACGAACCATATAGAATCAGTATGCAAAAATACTACACTTTGCATTTTTTGCATTGCGAAATCTGAAACCGATCTTATCGAGAGGACAATGAATAAATGTATATTATGGACTCGTACATTCTCATCTCAAATACTCTGGGGGTGTAGGTACAGAAATACAACGAGTCTTTATTTTACAAAAAAAGAACATTCGCCTCATGTTTTCGCTCATGCCACTAGATTCATGTCGACCTGTGTTCATAGAAAATAACATCCTAACCTTATATTCAATTTTTGCATTCCAAGCAGCCGTTTTTGTCTACCAAAACAAAAATAAATTTACATTTAATTTAGATAAATAAGCATACAATACCCGAGTAGCTAATCAGATTTTTATTAATAAATATAACCTCTCACTTTTTAGAAAAAGTCTGTATATCTATGCCAGCATTTTAATGCACATCCTGTTGAGATAACGAACCAACAGCTTTTCAGTGTTTAAAAATACATTAAAAAAATATCTAATAAATCAATGGTTATATTAAAATAAAAATATAGCATCATATTCTGTGCCGTTTAGTGTTCAATATTTTGTAGTGTACAAGTCTTGTGTTTTTTTAATTATATTGTATACTGCATATTTCATATTATTTATTGTAATTTTAACAATGTTTACTATTGTAACAATTTTTAAATATTGTTTCATATTATTAACGTGTGTTCAAAATTGACTTGTCACATCTATGTGTATAGCCAAGTGAATAAAGAATTCTATTATTATTATTATTACATTTTTTGCTAGAGGGCGTAATTTTCGAGTTAACCAAAGAAAACCTGAAAAGGGAACTTTAAACTACCCCGCACCCCCCACGGGTCAAGACTTTTAGAATGTTGTTCAGGGCACTACCCCGACAACTATACAAACATTTGCCATTACACGAATTATTTCTCTTAGGGCCGGTACTTTCATCTATAGATAGCGACATTTATTCTTTAGAATAAGTCTTATCTAGAAGATAAGCAAAAAATCGGTATTTTCACCTACAAATAGTGATATCAGTCAGATAAATATGCTTGTTCCTAGGATAAACTATTCGGTGCCCAAATCGACGAATAAGGCTTTTATCTACCGGATAAATGAAGCCACGCCTACGCGCTTGCGCTCTGATTGGCAGTGCTATTCTATTTTCTAACCAAAGTTTTGAAAAGTTCTTTGTTGTTTTGTGTTTAACAATATTTTAGATAAGGTTTGGCCAGTGGTGACTTTTATAACTGGGTGATTTTACGGACTTTCACAAGCCACGGCGGGAAGAATAATACAAAAAATCTAATAACTGCTATTTATGTATTTCCTCACTTTGTCCAAAAATATATCACATGAAACACAGTTTTATTTTATATATACCATTTAAAAATATGCAGACACAAAATCGCACAATAAAAGCCATTGTAAACATTATACTCACAATGACAAACAACCAAAATGACTCAAATGTCATTAACAGGTAAGCAATAATAGTAGGGGATTATTTCTATCTTTATTTAAAGTACATAGCTTCTGCATACATTTCCCTTGTTTTACCACATCTTAAGTTGGCAACACTTACTTTGGGAAGTGTTTAAAATCTTATCCATCGAATTGTTAACCGAAGGTGTGATTTGAATGAAAGTACAGATAGAAGATATCCAGTAGATAGCAAATTCTGGTTATCTTATCCTTCGGATAGTTAACCGCCGGATAAAGTATATTTATACTTAAGTGAAAGTACCGGCCCTTATTCGGCCTTTTTGGGCTTCGTTGACTGAAGTAATACCAGCCCTTCCTTTTTTGGGAAGACTCAAACCAACATTTTAGCATACTTCCAGCCGCATGAAAATGGGTATCTTGTCGACACCACTAGCTATTAGACTATATTATTTGCCGATACTTTCCTTGATATTTTTAAAACTTATTGCATACTTCCTGAGGATAACGTCCCGAAATTATTTGCATAGGAAACGTTTTACTGTCTGCAATTTTGAAATCATGGACTACTTTCTCGTGAACAAAAAAAGCAATTAGTAAATCAACTGTTTCACATTTCAAACATGCGTGGCGTTTGCTGTGCCCATTTCTTAGAAAGAGAATATAGAGTAATAAATCCACATACCACGACGTCTGCCCGCCTACGAATTTTCATATTTTATGCGTTTGGCACAATTTCATACATTTTTCAATAGAGTATGCACATCCGTTTGTTTAAGTTGTCAAAGTAAGTAAATTGCTTTACATTTTTTCCGTGAAGTAAATACGGAAAAGGAAAACCAATTTGTGCTAGACAAACTTCAATTATAAACTTTTCATGTGTTACGGGTTAAATTGAAATTAAGAAACACAAAGTGAAATTTGACTCTAAATTACAATCAGTTCTTAAATCATAAGGTCGTCTAGCTCTATCACGAGAATCTCAGAGGTGAAGATCGTTTATTTTTAACGATTTCAATGTTGCCATAAGTTGAAATGAGCGCCAGGTAATTTCCTATAAATTCCAGCCCCCTTAGATCGAGTATGACACACCGATTATCAAAAAAACTACTAAAAACCGTGTTAAATTTAATTTAAGTCAAAACACAATAGAAACCTATTTAAAATAATTATTTAATTTACATACAAAATACAATTAATAAAGTACAAATCGGCTCAGTTTTATGAATATTATAAATAGGAAATAACAAAAAAAATTATTTTATTTGCTAGATCTACGAATAGTAATACTATTATACCAATAACTTACAAATACAAATATTCTACTTTTTTACAAAAACTACTATTGGTTGATCACTACTTTTTTACAAAAACTACTATTGGTTGATCACTGATATTCTGCAAATGAATTGTTAAAAATATACTGACGATTTACTAACGATCTCTAACGATGTACTGTCAATGATTTATAGTTAAGTTAAATTAAAATATGTTGCTCTATATTGACGCTGCCAATAAACAACGTAAATAAAAAAAAAGATTGATATACCTTATAAACTAATGATACAACCAAAAAAATACCTGTAAATAAGATGATAACTACGCAGTCACTCACATGTCTTATTTTCACATGCTTAATTGAGTAACTAATGAAAATATTTAACCATAAATATCATATATATAGAGAAATAAGTAAAGATTAAAATATAACGGCAGAGTAGTTATCCTGGTAACATTAGAAAAAAAGGTACTCATCCGGTATCCAGCATTGAGCAAAAATCTGTTAGTACAGGTTACTATGCTGTTGTTACTGCAAAAACCCCATTTACACCTCAGCTTCAGTATCTCATCAGTTCATGTGACCTCATAACCAGAAACCAAGTGTCTCAACTGTGACATGTGACCATACCAAAACGACGACTTCAGAAAATGGCTTCGCGGGACCTCCCAACAATCGATTCACCAATTTCCAAGTCGATAAAAACTACATGGACATCCACAGCTTATCAGCTTCACAATTTTATGTAACCTAGTACCAACCACTTGAGTACAATGCCTAATTTTCCAGATTTTCCAAATTATTTCAAATTACCCAAATTATCCAAATTACCCAAATTGCCTACAGAAAAGAAAAATTAGGAGTCAGTATTTCCAGAAAATTCAAGATGGTGCTTACCCGCAAAATCGTCAGGGCACAAACAGATATTCAACAATGTCGTATTTATTGCCTATTTAGAAGTCCTCTATAACAAAATTTGGCTTCAAACAGCTACACACAATTAGGCCTTCCAAATGTAAGAATTTTATAGTATAATCCCCCGTAATTAAGTTGGGGTGGGGTTGCTTTTACAAGCAATTATAAAAATTTTGACTAATCGGCTTGACGACTCAATAAAGAAAGGAAGAGCACGTCGGTTTTCGAAACCAACCGTTTCTTCCTAAACACCTGTTTTTTTCTGTTTTAACGACCAATCACAATTCAACATCTAATAGGAAAATACCCTAGGAATTGATAAGCATCAGAAATTTAGTTCCAGCCATAGAATGATTAAAACTCTCCTTAGAATAGAAACTAAAATACACAAAACCCATTATTGGACCATATAAACAATAAAATAAATAAAACCACGAATTAATGACTTTAGTAATGTTTCATTTAGAACCAAATGTTGGTAGCACGTTATTCCCTAACTCTTAAATATGACAGCTGACCAAGGAGAGGTAAATTCGAATGTTTACAACCTTATTTGTTTAACTAAATGAGAAATTCTCCACTACAGGTGAGAGCAAATAGCATTGGCTTGAACAATTACAAAAAGTCATAAAATATATGCCCGCTCGTAGCGATTACTAAATTTTTATGTGTGTTTATCATTTTTAGATTAACCAACGAAATTTCCTTCTAACAATAATGCGGAAAATTACCTTAAATGAAGTTATAATAACACCCCAGGCACAACAAAACAATGAACCTAAATTATAATGACTCTAAAAATCAAATAGTAAACATTAAGGTTCCTGGAGTATTCTTACTTAGCCATCGATAAATATGAATACACATTATTTTATCTGGTCGCTTTGCTATCAACAAAAGTAAAGAAGAAAATTCATATCCTTTTTTTCCTCAGGTACCAACGGCAACATTAAAAAACAATCGTAGCCTCACTAATTTTTAAGTTTATATTCCCACATACAAATATATGGGCGGAATCAAATTTAACGTCACACATGAATATTATCAACCAGTGTCAGTGCCTATGTTATCCCGTGGTGCCCTTTGCTGAAATAAGTTTGGGGTGCTTTTATTTTAAAAGCTTTTATTTAACTTGCTTTGTTGTCTGTCTATCTGTTCGCTACGAACCTTGCAATCAAAATTTCGACTACTTTCAATTAAGCTGGAGCTTTGAAATTTTGCACACGTATGCAGGTCCGTTGGCAATGTAACACAGTATATTTAATATCGTAATAAATTCAATATGGCGGATTGCCTTTCTCTTCACAACTCTCTTTATACAGATATTAAATGAGAGGGGTTGATGAGCACTGGGAAATAGAGTGCTATGATAAAAGGAGCACTGTATTCTAGATGTACTGTGAAAAATTCAAAGTGATACACTTTATAGTTTTCGAGCAAAAGAATATAATCCGAGAGCAACCGCATACCAAGCATTGATATCTTTAGTTTATTGCATCGCATCTACGAGTTTTTGGGAATTCGTACTAGCAGCGCTAAAAGAAGCACTGTACTCTAGATATACTGTGAAAAATTCAAAGTTCACACTTCACAGTTTTCGAGTAATAAAATATAATAATATAAGAGCAACCGCGTATCAAGCATTAATATCTTTAGCTTATTGCATCGCACCTACGAGTTTTTGGGAATTCGAACTAGCAGCGCTAAAAGGAGCACTGTACTCTAGATATACTGTAAAAAATTCAAAGTGGTACACTTTATAGTTTTCGAGTAAAAAAATATAATCCGAGAGCAACCGCGTACCAAGCATTGATATCTTTAGCTTATTGCATCGCATCTACGAGTTTTTGGGAATTCGTACTAGCAGCGCTAAAAGGAGCACTGTACTCTAGATATACTGTAAAAAATTCAAGGAGGTACACTTTATAGTTTTCGAGTAAAAAAATATAATCCGAGAGCAACCGGGCACCAAGTATTGATATTTTATAGGCTTTTATTTCTATGGTCTTTTTTCGAGAGGCATCCCCCTCAAATAAAGTAAAACAAGCCTTCCCTTTCACAAAAAGTAGTAAAAAATACAAAAACTACCGACAAACCCTCGTTGGACAAGAACAATCTTATGTTTGTTGCAAGATAGCCATTTAATTAATGAAAATTGCATACAAAAATTATTTACCTTTTTAAAAATTTCTCACAAAGTAAAAACATTTATAATCATGAAAAATACTTGGTAATATGAAAAAAGAGCAAATCTTACCATTTTCACGTTGCGGGAGACATTTTTTTAAGGGTCCAAAACGCGTACAACTCTTCAGGGATTGAGTATTTTTTATAAAACTTTGTGTGGTTGATGGAAAAACTTATTAGCTTTCATTTGCACCGAACCTCGTGCCCAAAAAGTTTTTAATAAACAAATTAGAGCCTCTCACGCAATATCACTTTTATTTCCGGTTCCGGTTATCCGATTAAGTTGTCTCAAAATTTTCCTTTCTCCAAGCACTTTCATATGCACAAAACTCCATTTCGATACGCTTAATCATAGCCGAGATATTCCATTTGTTAATTTGCAAAATTAATTTAAACTTTAAAAAACAAAAGCAAAAAGTTGCATTCGTGCAGACTTCTATGGGCCTTATGCCCGACATCAATATTTATCGTTTAAAGTTGGTTTGAAGTCGATCAAACTTTCGAAAAAAAAGTTATTTGCTAATTAGCAAATTATGCCAATTGTTTAAACAATCAAAAAGTATTGAAGATATCGGGTCAAAAAAATATGGTATATTCTTTGCTATAAAAGGCATGCATTTTGAAAAAAACAATAACCTGACCTCATTTGTTTCGAAGTAATCAATTTGTTAATTAAGAAGTTTACTTCGGCTATAACAAATAAACGGGTTGACAAAATGAGTTGTGCCTGGCGACAAACGACGCGTATTGAAGATATATTTCGACTGAAGCAATATTTTTCGGATCCGTCAAACCGTTTTCATTTTATTTAATAAAAACGAAAGAAATTTTGTTTAAACAATTATTTGACCATGAAGCTCGCGGTTTAGGAAAATGTTTCACAAGAAAATCTTGTTCAGCGGAATTTTTACTATAAGAATCCGTGGCTGACTCAAATGGTATAGAAAATTTTTAGGAAAAATCCCAGGTAGACTCGCCTACTATGGCTTAGTCTATCGTCCGTAGGTGAGAGCATTGCATTGAAAATGGTGGGTGGCAGTCATCTCGAGCAGTATTTGGGAATTTTCAATACTTCACCGCCTTGTAATAAATGCATTTTTCTTTCTTTTTTTCCTTTTTCTCTAGCTTTTAGGAGGTAAGTTTTTTGGAAAAAACTGCATAAATAAAAAAAGTCCTATATTAATCTGAAAAATCGATCTTCAACTGCATAAATGAAAAAAGTCCTATTTTAACCTGAAAAATCGATCCTCAATGTTCGGCGATTTAACTCTAGGTCACCTTGTATAGTATATTCACTTAATCTCGTAAATGATAAATTTTAATAGAATACTGCCGTCTGTACAATTTTTATTTCATATGAATTAAAAAACCGCTGCCTAAGGAATCACTACTTCCACATCCAGATTTTTCATACAAGTCACTTTAAAGGAAACATCTTGACTAGATTTGCACTCTAGTATGTGGAAATTATTGGTCATAGATCTTTAATAATATTTAGGGCAGATGTCATGGAAAAGTTTGAGGCGTTGATTTCTACCATATACGTTAAAAATGAAGTTTCTAGTTTACCCGACTTATTTTCCCCTATTCACAACCTACCACCGCCCACCCCTTCAATGGAATCATCTCAAACAGATGTCATTACAATACATACGTCTACTAACTTTCAAGTGAATATCTCAATTTTATGTTATCAATCCTATTAATATTGAAGCGGAGGTGGTGGGGTCTGAAAAATATTAGAAAGAAATCTGAAGCCTTGGCTTCGCAAATCCCAAATTTGTGTATTCTTACCAGATTGATTTACTTATTTTCCCCTATTTACTACTATTTAACACCAACCCTTCAACGGAATCATCTCAAAATATAATCTAGCTCCAGATGTCATTGTAATACATAGGTCTAAGTGAATATCCCAATTTTATTTTATCAACCCCTTTAATAATGGTGGTGGGGGGTTGAAAAATATTATTAAAAAATCTAAGGCCTTGGCTTCTAGGGCATATACCGAATTTCAAGTTTCTGTACTCTCACCAGCTTGCTTTACATATTTCCTCCCATTTACCCCTATTTACCCCCCAACCCTTCACCGGATATCTTCAAAAAACAATCCAGTTCCAGATCTCATTATAATATATACGTGTACCAAATTTCAAGTCAATATCTTAAACCGTTCTGGAGAAAACGTGCGGACAAAGAAAAGTTACAGACAGACAGACAGACCGACCGACCGACCGACCGACAGACAGACAGACCGACAGACAGATAGAAAACATTTTTTTCGCTCAAATTTAAAATGTCGACGTTTCATGACATTCTAAACCCATTTCACGAAAAAAAAATTTCAAAATTTCTTTACGATTACTATGCCTTCCAATCCACTACGTGGATGTGGAAGTAACAAATAATCAAGAAAGGATTCAGTTAAATCTCAGTAAAGACAGTAACGTTAATAAATAAATATACAAAACCCAGCAATCTAAAACACTCCTTGAAATTTTGATGCAAGTTAAAGGCCACTGAAATATGTATTAGGAATGAAATAACCTGAGAGCTGGCTGGTAAGGAAAAAATCTATGTTTTGTTTCGGTGTGGTCGTATATTACGCCCGTATCGCGGAAGTTAGTACTCAAACGTAGTAAGCGCGGATTAGAAATGAATAATGCATCTCCATGATAAAGTTTAACTAGATTGTGAAGTTGTAAGTTGGTTAATACATATTACAAAACGCAGTGCTACATGCATTACGATGTATTTCTATACAAGGTAACTCTAGATGAAATTAAATTATGTTAAAAAAATAGGAGTTTCAATTGTGTAGTAAGTAATAAACAAAATTTTGCACAGTAAATATGTATAAATGTCAAGTAAAATAATATACGCTGCTCTGTAATGAAACATATTTTTTATAGCATTTGGGAAACAGCAGAAAAAATCGGTAAAGGTTTTTCTAGTTTGTTCATACAGGACGGTCACTCTAAGAAATTATTAATTAAGAAATAACATGAGAATAATAATCGCAATGTAGTTAGCCTTATTATTACAGAGAAAACCTGATAACTTTTTTCCATCATCTACTCTATAGTGGAGTGGGGAAAAGGACACATTTTTTTTAATTATCAAAAATTTTTATTGTTGAAATAGGTTTAGAATGTAACGAAACAAGGAAATTTCAAATATGAAGAAAAAACATTTTTCTCCATCATCTATTCTATTGTAGTGGTAAAATTTAAAAAAAATATATTCTTTTAAAATTTTCAAAACAAATTTTTCTTCTGAAATATGTTTAGAATGGCATGAAACGAGTAAATTTTAAATTTGAGCAAAACAATTTTTTTCCGTCATTTTATACAAAAATTCAAAATTTTTCTTTTGTAATTTTCAAAAAAAAAAAAAGTTTTTGAAATATGTTTGGAATGTCACGAAATTTGAAGAAAAAAAAAATTTCTCCATTATCTATTCTATTGTAGTGGTAGTAATGTAATGAAACAAGGAAATTTCAACTTTGAAGGAAAAAAAATCTCCATCACCTATTCTATTATAGTGTTAAAAAAAATTTTAAAAATATTCCTTTAAAATTTTCAAAACAAATTTTTCTTTTAAAATATGTTTAGAATGTCATGAAACGAAGGAATTTTTAATTTGAGCAACAAATTTTTGTTTACGTCGTGCATTTCAGAAGTCTGAAAATTTTTGTTTTTTAATTTTTAAAAAATAAATTTTTTAAAATATGTTTAGAATGTCACGAAACGTGGAAATTTTAAATTTCAGCAAAAAGAAATTTCTTTCCATCATCCATTTTATATAAAAATTTCAAAATTTTAAAAATTCCAATTTTTCTTTATTAAAAAAAAAAAAATTCAATAGGTTTAGGATGTCACCAAACGTGGAAATTTTAAATTTGAGCGAAAGAAAATTTTTTTCCATTATCTATTCCCTTTAGACGGTCCACCCTGTATATTTTCCAGTAAACGTTTAACCATTTCTTCGGTGGCAGTGGCGTCAGCTACCTACCAAATTTAACTGTTCTCCGTCAAGTAGTTCTTTTTAGTTAACGCACCAACAGACAGACAGACAGACAGACAGACAGACCGACGGAATTGAAAAACCTATATTTTCGTAATCTACATGATCTGAAACGTGAAAATCCGAAAAAATCTCGAAGGATGATTTGTTTTCGAATACAATATTTCCATTGGGTATGCGAGGGAAGAAAAAACTATCTATGAGAACTAAAAAGTAAAACTATCTGTGAAAATATTAAGATCAGTTGTTTCTATCAGTCAATGTCAATCATTTAATGTCTAATTCTAATTGTCCTGGTTTTTGCATGGAACATCTTATGAGTGGCTTTATGTCTTTCTGATGAGCACCAGAATAAGGGCGAAAAACGTTTCAAAGGCTAAGCATTTCCAAGAAACAGAATAATAGATAAAAACCGCTCTTCATGAAAATGTAATCCATTAGAGTGAACAATCTTTTAAAGCCAAGGTATGTAAATAAATTCAGTTTAGGACTTGATGCAGGTTGTCACAGAAATACAAAGTTTTGTTTTCAGCAGATTTTAATTTTTTATTGAATAGATAGGTTTTTGTTCTCATTTTTAACTGAATCTTCACGGCCGTAAGAAGTTATGTAGATACTAGTTTACTCTGCATGGCCGTAGGGGACTATGTGGATATAGTTCTCTACATATATTTAAGGCACATAAAAAACCTGCCTCTTGCGTATTGATGGGAGAGCGGGGCATGTTATATATTCGTAGAAAATGGTAAATCGTAAATATAATGTATTGCTTAATACGTAGAACAACACTGTTCTCATGTAAAGTATGTTATGGTATGATTAAAACAAGAAATTAGCGGAAACTCACCTATTTCAATTACAATTTCAAATTATTTTGATACAGTTACCAGACTACCTCCTACCGAAATTATTTTAGGATGTAACGGTTTACAGCAGGTATACAAACCCTATCCTCGACAGAGTCGAAGTTAATATTGTCAGTGTATCATGGGATATCGAATTTGTCAATGCTCCACAAATAGATAAGATATTATTTCTATCTTGACATAATGGCCCAGTTGTCAGGGGATTTAAAGTGTCAGTAAATGTTATATGGCTGAATTTTTCAGAATAAGTAATTTTGTTGGCGTAGAATACGGCAAAAAAAGTTAACAGCTGTTTGGTGCCGGCGACCCCCAAAAAATCGAATATGTTGGCCGAAATTCGGTAAAGAAAGACCTTAATGTTAGATTCCGTCTTATATTGTTCTAGGTATATGAACATTAATGAAGTAAATAAGAACAGGCAATCGTATTATGCAACAACTTATGTACAAACATTAACGCCATACAAATTTTTCTCAGATATACGCTGATATTAAATCTATCTCCTCTTTCGGAGCAAATACCAGATTTAAATGTTAAACATTTAAAAAATCTTGTTAGAACCGGTTCCGTTTTCAGCTACCGACATTCATAATATGGATACCAGATGAGAGCAGCATACTCAAGCCTGAACCGGACATAATTGAAATATATAACTTTTAGCGCTTCAATATCAGTAAAGGATTTACAATTTATTACAACGAGCTCATACACCCAAGATTGACTACGATCCAGTTTGCATTGCAAGTCAAATCCAATTTATGTCTGTACATATTGTTAAATCATGAGCATAGAAGCATCGAAATGAAAGAAACAGGAGAGGGCCAAGGTTAGACTCTTGAGGGACACCAGTGCTAACAATACATTGAGGGGAATTGAAACCATTGTATGTGACATATTGCTGTCTCTTAGATAAATAATATTAAAGAAATTCTACAGCTTAGGCGATAATAGGATTTTCAGAAGCACTTTTTTCATGTATACTAGAATATTCGGCAATTGACAGATTATGGATCCCTGACAAAAGTCCTCATGGGTGGGAAATTCGTGATTCAATATTGACGGAGCCATATTGGGTATGCAATAATAAGGACTTCTAGCAACCAAAAGTCACAAGTATTTGGTCCTGGGTCCTTTGTAAAGTATGGTACAAGAATTGCTAAACTTAACCACAAAATTCACAACATACAAATATAGGTATAAAAACATATTTCAAACTACTACTTTATAAAATATACTATTATTGTTTAAAAAACCAACAACACACTTTCAATTACCTATTGCATCTGAACAAACTAGTACACAGAAATGCATTCATTGCTGCAACAACTGCGAAACAATAAGAAATATGTCAACATAAACTTTACTTTAGAATTTCATGTTTGCCTTTTTCTCTTATAATTCTTTTCTATACGAAGTTTAAAGTTTTGTAGACTATATCGATTTAATTTTCAAATTCCCTTTCTATTCTTACTAAAGTAAAACAACTCAACTCATTGTAACAGCGCGATTATGAAATAATTTTAGATTATGTCGCAAGAGTATACTTAAAGAAATCATAATTTCTTAATGCAACACTCACTGAATAACGCCAGCTGCAATTGTTCAAGTGTTTTGCAAAAACATATCATTTATACTTATTTTTATTTTATTAAGGATACTCAAATCTGAGGGTCTAGAACAGAATATTTTGAATTTTTAATATATGTAACCCTCAATAATCCTAATATTGTCTATAATTGTTTATTTGTGGTATATTCAGATACCCATATTCAATTAAAATAAACATATCTGTGTTGAGAAAGATGTTGTTAAGTGTCTATATGACAGCCAAAATAATTTATTCAAATGATGTAATCTTTAGGGACGAGACGAAATTTATAAAAACTGTTTTATTAAATAATCAATATCCTGAGAGTTTTGTTGATAGTTAGTTGATGAACATTAGAATGAGGGAGAATTTACCATTATAATATGAGGTTTTTAGGTCTATAGCAGTAATTTCGTATATACCTACATGGTTTATCGGATAAATTACAAATTGGGAAGAGGTTTTTTGCACGAACGGTTTTTCAAACGGGCCCTAGGCTAAGTGAGTGCGGAAAACATTACGTAGATGAGTCATCTAGACCTTTCAACGTAAGGCTTGGTGAACATAGATATTGCGTTAGAAGTGAGAATTTGAAAAATCCAAGATTTATGAACACGCGGTCCAAAGGGAAGGAAAAAGAAAGTAACGGAATTAAAGTAAAACTTAAGGAATTCGCGATTATTTAATTAAACGAGGATAGTTACGTTTCAAATTATTCAATAAATTTTTGTACTAGTTGGTTGCCCATCTTTAGAGACAAAGCAAGTAAAAATAAGATGAATATAATTTAATGTCTCACGTGACTATGGAAATATACAAACAATGAACTGTCACCGGTCAACGGCCAAAAAAGTTTTGAGAACGGAAGTAGATAATCTTCTGAAACGTGTCATTAATTTTCATTTTCAGTTATTGGTTTGGAACATTGTCCTAGTTTATATATTTTTTAGGTGTGAGACATTTCGTAACAATCAACTTCTGTCTGATCCGTTTGGCGCAGAGGTTTTCTCAATAAAATTTTTAAATATTTTTGAGTGGCAAAATACCCAATAAAAAGTAAACAAACCTCAAGAATCCTGTCAATAATTGCGTGTTGATTATAAGTAACAACACCAAATCCAGTGCTACGGCTGTCCGGAAGATAACTGCACATTTAAAAAGATGTAAACAACATCCTTACCAACCGATGTTACCAGTATCGGAGCTGCGGATCTAACCCATTACCCGATAGACAGTGTAACCAAGCATGCTTGCCGCACAACATGCTTCAGCCCGCTGCCCTACCAAATCGGTTGTAAAACTTTAAATACATATATTGCGAAAAAGTTTAACGATTCTAGAAAGACTTTCTGTAAATACTTTTTGTTGGAAAATGAATACTTTTACCAAAAATAACTTATAGAATGTACACATAATCATATATTATTGGAAGGTATGTAACTTTTTAATACTGAGTACTTACTGCATATGTACCGGATAGAATAAACAATCCCTGAAACAAAAAAAACACATTAAGTTTGAGAATCGATTTAATAAAATTTATTATTAATAAACAGTATGAGTAAAAAATTATTTTAGTTGTTTCTTCTGCGTAAAACTACGACAGCATATATAGACTAGAATAAAAAACAACAATTCTTTCAATTGCCAGATTAAATATGTCAATTGTCACATTTAATCTGCCAATTTCCAGATTAAATCTCTTGATTGCCAAATTTAATATGTCTACTGTCGAACTAAATCTGTCAATTGTCAGATTTAATCTGACCCCTATAGGGTCTTTTACCCATAAGAAATACATAGGAAAATTCACCCCTTTTGGGGTACGGGAAGGGGTTAAGCTAACCACTCAAAATTTTGTGATTTTTTTGTTTTATTAGAACAGAATGAGTGGGTGAGAAGACCACATTTAAAAAAAATTCCACACCTATAGCTAAGGACCACCCTAATACACAGGCAACATCTTTAGTTTATTTTTCAATTAGGCATTTGCTGTCGGCAATGTCCTATTGTAACTTTCATTCATTGTATAATAATGTTATTAAAAATACCTTACATTATAAACTAAAATTGATATATCACCTAAACTACTTAAAATCCGTTCAAACTGTGAGACAGTTTATATTACGATTTTATTATTTTCTCTATCTCTGTTTTTCTTAAAATGTTTTCTTAACCGCTTCTCAAGTCCGAGGTAACTCCTTGAAAATCCAGAATGATTTTGCGTTAGGTAAAGAAAAACGAGGCCCTACAGTTTATAGTGGACTTCGAAATACTCTTGAGGGTAATTTTATAATTAAAATTATTTCGCAGTGAGCAGGGATTGAATCTGCTTTGCTAAGTATGCCAGTATGAATGCTAGACGCGCTAAACCACTGAACTACCGTCCCCTGTATTTTGATGTACTCAGTCATAGGTCATAGTTACAATTTTCTTCACAATTACAATAAAACATAGTTGTACATAGGTAATTATGCCGCTAAGACGAGATAATTCTCGATCTCGTCTCGTCTCGAAATTCGAGATCGCGATGGGCATTTTTAGATCTCGAATATTCGAGACGAGATCGACAAGAAATCAATCTAATCTTCGATTTCTTTTGAAATTCTCGATCTCGAAATGTAATGAAGAATTTTTTAAACAAAGAAGAATGGTTATAATTTCGCGGTGAGCAGGGATTGAACCTGCTTCGCTAAGTATGCCAGTAAGCAAGCTAGACGCGCTAAACCACTGAGCTACCGTCCCCTGTATTTTGATGTACTCAGTCATAGGTCATAGTACTCGCTCATAGGTCATAATTACGTTTTTCTTCACAATTACAATAAAATATAGTTGTACATAGGTAATTATGGCGCTGAGACGAGATAATTCTCGATCTCGTCTCGTCTCGAAATTCAAGATCGCGATGGGCATTTTTAGATCTCGAATATTCGAGACGAGATCGACAAGAAATCAATCTAATCTTCGATTTCTTTTGAAATTCTCGATCTCGAAATGTAATAAAGAAAATTTAAAACAAAGAATAGCGCTTTATATTCATAAAAAATACATTAAGGATCTGTAATGGACAAAAACCTAGCCTCCTGTATTTTAGTTATATTAAATGTTTGTTCATAAATTTACATTACTGCCAAGCAGTGCCCTAGCAGAATCATGATCAAGTTTGTTGCGGTGTTTGCGGTATTTAAGGATGTTATCATGTCCGTCAGACCGAGTTCCTGATTTTGAAATGTTCTTGTTAGGAAATAATTTGCCATATTCCTGAGTGTGATGGATTTCTAAGTGTTGCCTTAAAGCAGTCATAGTAAATTGCTTTGGTTTTATTTTTTAATAACATAGAGTACAGATCGCAATTTTGTTATTTTTTGTGCTGTGAGCCACTGTTTGCAGTGTCAGCTAATTTTTGCGTGTTGAAATATTCCTTAAAACCAGCACAGTCACTCGATTTAGTTGTTATTTCTTTGTTTCACGTAATTTCGATACTGGTACTGTCACGTGACAAGAATCTTCCACAGTTAAACCAATACTCCAATAATTAAAAATATTTCCATAACAAAAAATGTTATCTGAAATCTTCCTTCAGTAACTATTAGTGGAAAAAAGCTTCATTTTACTAATAACTCGTTAACCGTTGAAGATATAAAAAAATTGCTCATTATAAAAAAGAAAGCTTGACTAATTGCCTAAAAAACGTCCTGTTGTAATTTTCTTGTTTATACTATGGTTTTCGAGAAAATCGATATTGAAAAGAATTGCAAAATGTATACTTTTAATGCGCACGAATTTTCGTTTATTTGAAATTTTTTGCGCGCGGCCTATAGAAAAAATTGAATTGCTCGAAAATCAAACATGTTAGGAAGAAAAATCAACATTGGTTTTAAAGGGGATATAAAATACTATTTTGCGTTTCCGTTTTTGATGGCTATTGATATCTATTAGTATATAAAAATAATAATATAATATAGTTACCTCTTGATTTTTTGAACTTTTAACTATTCACAGACCCATAAAAGATATCGGGTTTTAATATAAGTTATAAATGCATTATCTTTTAGTTCAAGGTAGTACTTTAATGCAGAAAAGTTAGAAATAAAAATATTCACATTTACAAATTTACCAGCATGTTGAATTTAGCCAAATTTTGGCCAATTTTTTATTGTTTTCTAAAAATAAAAAAAATTAAGTTTTTCAAAAGTTATCACGTCTACAAGAAACGGTGTACATACATGGATAGACACAGACACAGAGATATTTTTATTCGGCCTGCGTGTTATGCAAGGGAATTATGCAAACAAAATTCTAAGATGTTTAATA
This sequence comes from Stenurella melanura, assembly GCA_963583905.1. Lineage (NCBI taxonomy): Eukaryota > Metazoa > Arthropoda > Insecta > Coleoptera > Cerambycidae > Stenurella > Stenurella melanura. The sequence continues at coordinate 180,729,070 of OY757310.1, forward strand.
AAAAATGTTTGTCCTATTATAGTATAGCAGAATACTCAAGCCTGTCGATCCATTATACATTCGCGAATGTATCAATTTGATTACGACTCCGATTACGACTATAGACGTAAAAACTCTAGTTTCTTAGAGAAGAAAATTACTTAGTAATAAAGTTCCCATAAATAATGAAGTTGTTTTTCTACTTTCCTAAATGCCAAGGCAGAGACTGACGACTGAGCTGCCACCGAACGCCTGCGGGACCATATTGAAGAAGTCGAAATAAAAGACCTAACAGTTTCATGAACTACATTAGTTTTAAATCAAATTTATTATCCACTTGAGTTCTCCAAAGTGCCCTTCAAATTGTTTGCTGTAAGAAATATCGTATCGAATATAAATGAGAAAGAACAAGATGACTCGATAAAGTCAAACTTTAAAGTAATAAAGTCGAAGGGATATAATAAAACTATTTTGGTATTTATAAAACCTCCAGGAACTGTTCAACCGGCTCTTGTCGAAAACATGCTGGGGGTGATTAATGTTTGTTAGGAACTTTTCGAAATGTTAAACTTGTTGCCAGGCTCGTAAGATACATAAAATAATTGAAATGCTAAGTTGTATTAGTTTAAAGAGCCGTTCCTAACTGCCAGGTACCACAAGCGGATGGGGCCGTAGGTCGTAGAAAGATGTGGGCCGAGACAGTCGTCTCTAGAGGAACAATATTTTTTTTGTTTGTTGCGGAAAATATGTTAAAAATTGTTTAAAATTTGAACCAATCTGATTCATATTAAAACACAGCAGTCTATTGTTGAAAGTCGATGTGTTTTTATAAGCTTGTAACAGAAGCTTTTTTGAAAGCTATTTCAACAAAAAAAAAAATAAATTTTGTACGTGTGCACGTAATTAAATTAAAAGAGGAGACTTAGAAAAATTTCAATTTGTGAACTCGAGTGGGATAGCCATCATATGATCCAATGGGAATCGGTGAAGATTTAACAAATGAATAAAGAGAGTAACGGAAGTAAAAGAATACTTAAAGAATTCGTATTTATTCTGTCAAGAAACGATATAGGTGGATCAAATCAGAGAAGTAAATAAAAGTAAAATAAACGTAATTTAACGTATTAAGAAATCTTCAAAGTTTTGATAACTGAAATAGAAAATATTCTCGAAATGTTAGCAGATTCAGATTTCATTTTCAATTATTATTTAACAACTTTATTGGTTTGAAAAATATTAGAAAGAAACGGAATCATCTCAAAATATAATCGAGTGAAAGATGTCGTTATAATACATACGTGTATCAAATTTCAAGTGAATATATCAACTTTATTTTATCAAACCAATTAATAATGGAGTAGGGGTGGTGGGGGTTGGAAAATATTATAAAAAAATCTTCTAGTTTCTGTACTCTTACCAGCATGGTTTATTCATTTTCCCCTATTTACCCCCAACCCATCAACGAGATAATCCCAAAATATAATCTAGTTCCTGATGTCAATATAACATTATACGCAAACCAAATTTCAAGCGAATATCTCAATTTTATTTTATCAACCCCTTTAATAATGGAGTGGAGGGGTGGTGGGGGGATGGGAAATATTTTTAAAAATGTTGAGGCTTTGGCTTCTAGTACATACACCAAATTTCAATTTTCTGTACTCTTACCAGTTTGCTTTACTTATTTCCCCCTATTTCTCCCTATTTAGCCCCCAACCTTTCACCGGATCTGTTAAAAAAATAAACCAGTTCCAAATCTAGTCATAATATATACGTGTACAAAGTTTCAAGTCAATATCTTGAACCGTTTCGGAGAAAACGTGCTGACAAAAAAAGTTATAGACAGACGGACCAGCAGACAGACAAATCGACAGACCACCCAGCAAACATTTCAGTATTATTTGACGTCAAGACCACCTAAATTATGTATAATAAATTTAGTCGCAAAATTAGAATTAACCATATTTTGGTAAAATTTACGTTGATGCTACGTGGAATCGACATAAGTGGAGAATAAGACGACGTCGAAATTAAGTTATATCAACTAAAACAGGTAAAATTACATATAAATCTTACTTGTAGTCGCACAGTAGATTTGGTTGCTAATACCTGTTTAGGTAAATTTTACTTGAATTCAACGTCAATTTGACATCAAGTTGACTAGTTTTAGGTAGAATTTACGGACATATGTGAAATTGAAAAATGACACCAAGTGGAAAAAAATAAGATTTTTACACTTATTTGGTATTTTTCTCTATAAGTAGTCGACATATGGTTGTCAGTCACTTACAAAACTGAAGAGATACCTAACTCACAATAACAATGCAAGATGAATGCCGGTAAGTAAAATCAATACAATTTATGAGGAAAGTATTTGCAGTTCTCGCTTATTGAAATCAATGCGCCGAAAATTTTTCTGTGAATAATAGCAGCTGTACTCCATAAAGTACTAATGCGCCTCGAAAATATTCATCTATAAGAAAATTTCTGTTACCAAATAAAAAAATTATTGTAATATTTTGAGCCGAAAGTATACTATACTTGTTAAGTATGAGTTTACAGGTATAATTATGTATTTTCTTAAACTTTTCGTCAGTTTGTTTCCATATAAACTCATTTTACAAACTACAATTTGGAATCATACTTCAACTGCGCTGAGAAAATATGGCGTCTTGTGCTAATTAGACCTCTAAGTTAAAATTACCAGGACAATCTACGTATTTTATAGGTGGAAATTATCACAGGTCAAGTTACACTAAAATTTACGACATTTTGGTTAACTTTACATATTGAAAGTATTATTAACTCTGTTGTTATATCAAATAATTACTTGTAGGTAAATACAACCTATTTATATTACCTTATTTTGAATATACTACCTATTGGTAAATTCTACTTATTATGTGTAAATTTTAACTCGACCAGTGTATTGTGTTGACGAGTGAGTTGTCATAATGGAGCCATATGATATTGCCTTGGTATTCGGCAGCGCCCGAAAGATCTGGAAGCTCGGCTGGCATTCGGCAATGCCCTTTTATTGAAATTCTATAGACAATTATTTCCACATACTAGAGTGCAAATACAGTCAAGATGTTCTCCTTTAAAAAGACTTGAATGGAAAATCTGGATGCGGAAGTAGTGATTCCTTAAGCGGTGGTTCTTTACCTTTGTCATACTTCATTTGTATATTGGCACCACGAATTATCCAACCATGCTACGTTAATGGCCTCTTTTAATGACTGAAATAATTTTTAGATAATAACTATACCACCTAAGTACCTAATGGTTCAAATAACCTAAATAATATGAATTCTACAAACAGGTTAGACGGGGGTTAGCTTCTGAATTACTATTTTATAGTGAAGTTTACTTTGAGGTCGATTTGCCAGGTTACTGCGACAAAGAGGTTTAAAATGTATTTTTTACAGTAACTTTAAGGTCAGTTTAAGGGTAATTGACTTAATTGGTGAAATTAGGTAGATAATCTAGGTAGAATTTATCGGTTTTGTCTACCTAATATTACTTCAAAGAAGAGTAATAAAAGTGACCAAATAAGTTGCTATTTAGGTATATATTACGTAGGATTTCCAACAAAATCTACCTAGAAAGATATTCGACTATTAGAAATATTTTTAGTCGCTAAAAAGGTAGATACTACGTAATTATATTACCTATTTCGACCTTATTGGAAATTTACCCTTGAGGTCAATTTTGGTAGATTTTTTTAGTAGTTTTCCACTTGCCGTTTTCGTTAAATTTACCTTCAAAGAAAATTGTGTATGAGGTAGATTAATTGGTATTATTTACGTAATCTTAAATCTAAATTAAGACTAATTGGTCAATTTTTATCGGAGGTCTATTTTTCCAGTCAATTTTACATTATAATTACTTTAGTAAGTAAATTTGTCTTGTCCCAAGTCGAATTGGAGTTAATTTTGGCAAAAATGTTTGCTGGGCAACAGACAGACAGAATTTTTTTCGCTCAAATTTAAAATCTCGACGTTACATGACATTCTAAATCTATTTCAAGAGAAAAAAAATGTTTGATATTTTTTTTTACGATTCCTATACTTCCAATCCACTACGTGGATGTGGAAGTAACATGTATGTTAATAGCTACGTAAACATAAATTGTACATACATATCAAATTAATTTTATAAAATAACCACTAACTTCACCTAATTTTCAAATTAAAACTAATTAATAATGTTTTTCTATTTTCTTTTAGTTATAAGATTAGTAAATGTACTTATACTTTTTATTTTTACTGTTAATTTAGTTTAAAATAGGTTAATTACTTACTGTCATCTTCAAAATACGCGGTTAAGTGTAAGAGTCGTCTTTGGCTAAACTTCGCCGAATACCCCACAACATCTCTTATATAATGAAACGTATCTTTATAGGATTTTGCTATTTGCAAACTTTTCATTACAATTACAAGCAAACAAATAATAATTCACTTTTAAATCTCTCATATATTGTAAAGATATTTTTTGTACTTCACTTACAGAAATATAGACGATTTATTATTATTATTACTTAAGTTTAACATTTATAGTAGGTTTTCTTACTATTTTTGCACGTAGAATCAGCACCTTAAAGAAAATGCGGAAAATTCAGGATACTGTGTATATTTTTAGATGTGGAGACATTTTGTAACCAGAATTATTCAATCTCTGTCGATCCATTTGTCGCAAATGATTCATTCCTTAAATAAAGGAGCAACATTTTCGATAAAAAGAAAGACATTATGAATATTTCACAAATAAATAATCATAATAAATAATGCAATTGTTAAAATTATTCTTATGTTTTCCTATCATTGTGAGCGAAATTCTAAGAATACTGTAAATGCTTTGGTTAAAATCAATTATTTAATCAATTTTCAAGATTTATTTTTTTTCCTCTAAGTCAATTTTTTAATAAAATACATTTTCAATTTCGGTGTCATATCGTCAATACCTTAACTTTCATTTATAAGTTTGATTTCAGAAAAATACTCTGCTCAATAATACTTTCATTTATAATTAAAGATAAGAGTCCTCGGGCCAAACCTCTGGAGTTCTTATCAAGTTACAAATAAATATTTCATTTTATATAAGATTTTAGAAAGTCACTTTTTTCGTGAAAGTTGCCTGATCTATTGATGTATTATTATTGACTTTAGTCGTACAATAGTTCATTAGCCAACTTAACTACAAATTATATTGTTCTATAAATTATTAGTTTTCCCAATAAGGATTGTTTCAGATTCCATGAACAGTTTGCTGCTTGAAAATTGGCAAACATTTAAATTATCCCTCTAGTAGTTCTGCTTAGTCAACAAAGAGAATTCAAGCATATGAAGTAATGTAAACTTCGTAATTTGCTTGCAAGAATAAGCAATAATAAAATTAAACTTGTTAAAATTAGGAATTCTGGAGCATGCGGGTCGGAAATACGATGGCTAAAACTTAGGAAGTAATTCACTTCGCGTAATGTACAACAAACATTTTATAAACATTTTTAAACGTTGACAGAAACTTAAATATAGACTATCGGCAGAATGTCTACTAGCGCCGCGGCGCGGAATTTTTCCGCATAGTTGTGCACTGACTTTTGTTGTGTTCTATCCGTTGATTTGTTTTTTACATTTTCTTGAATAATAAATACAATTTTTTCTTTTTCAATTGTTATTAATCGTGAGTACATAAAATGTGTAACAAAGTAATAGTAGGAGAGATCTCGACCAGAATTTCGTGTAATTACGGCATGGCTAAATTAAAGAAAAATGTTTAGTTCCAATCAAAATAAACAAGTTTTTCCTTGCAGCAAAGTCCTAAAGTGTCGCGAAAGAGGTGAAAATTCATTTTCAGTCGCATACATTCCCCGTAAAATTCACTGGACGTAATATAATGCCCATTTTTTCCGTTTGTGTCGAGCTGAATTTTCGATTTTGACCCTACAATTTACGATGTCGATACATCGCCTATCCTTCTCTTTCGATAGAGATATTGAACGTGCTTCCACCTGAAATATATATTTAATTACGAACGTTTGAAAATTTTATGTTTTTCAACTTACTAAGTTAAATTTTAACATTTTCCTAGAGGTCCAAATAAGGCATTTTTCTTTCAGTCTTGCCGAGACAAATATCCGATTTTGCTGGTATAATTTGATATCAAAAGAAAGTGCCGATCTTCCTCTTTCCATGGAGACATCGCGCGGCCTCATACTCGACGTATTTATTTAGTTATGATTTTTTTAAGAATCCATGTTTTTGAATTTTTACGAAAAACGCCATTTTTCTCCCGTTCGTACCGAGCCGGATTTCCGGTTCCTCCGTTGCGAGTTAGTATTAGAATAAAACGCCAACCTTCCTCTTTCCATGGAGACATAAAGCGACCTTCCATTCCATATATTCACTTAGTTATAAACGTTTGAGAAATCCATGTTTTTAAATTTTCAAATTTTTCCCGGCTGGTAATTTGCAGGGTCCTGATAAACCCTCACGTTTACACCATATACAGGATGTGAAAAAAATGCATTAAAATAATTTCCTTGTTTGTCGTCAGATTCCGCTAAAAATCGATATGCGGAGGTTTTCGACATCGCTAATTACAAATATGACACCGGAATTCAGAAATTCAAAATGTTGGCTCCGAAACGGTGAAAGATTTTTATCATTTATGGTTCGACTCCTCTGAAAATCGGTATGTGGGGGGTTATTCAAGTAGCAGGTTACGAATATGAAATCGAAATTGGAAAATTTAAAATGACACATTTTATCATTTATTATCCGATTCGTCTGAAAATTGTCAGTTACTATTTCTCGTAGGTTCTCTGGTACCAAAAGCATGTAATTATGTGGGAAACTGACGTGCCGCGATGACAAGATTTTCCAAGTGCCGGAATCTTGGGAATTTTTCCCCACCAGAGACGCGGACAAGGCGGGAAAAACAAGAATTATATAGTCATTTAATTGCGAAAAAGCTAGTTTCTGATGGAATAAAAACAATATCGAATAATCCAAATAAAAATAGATTGTTATTATATTTATTTAATCATACAATATTCAACGGTACAAAACCATTTATAGGATGGAAATCTAAACTAACTTAACCTAACCTAAATAAGAAGTACAAGTAGAAAATATGAAGGCGGTTCGACTGTACGACAGTAAATAAAATTTCTGGCTGCTAGGCAAATATGTCCAATTCACTGCAATGAGTTTCATAACTGGTACAAATATTATACAGAGGAGAAAACTTTAATACGTTAGATCTAGGAGTGGATAAATAAAAGCTATGAGAATAACGCGAATTAATCTGTGGGAAATAAATTTTCAGTTGACCCAATATTTCCCTACAATCTATTTTATTATCCATAATTTTATCTAGAAAACGCAATGCAAAGAACTCACGCCTTTCAGGCAGACTAGTAATATCAAATTGTTCAATTAATTGATTTTGAGAAGCTCCAATTGGTAGATATGTACCTTCAGTTTTCCAGTTTAAAAATTTTAGGAAGCAACGCTGAATGTTTTCTAATTTATCGTTATGGGTGTTATACCCAGGTTGCCAGACAAGTGAAGTATAACTCCAGCTTAGATCGAGAGAAAGCAAAATAAAGAATCTTCGCATCATTAAAATCATGGCTGTTATAATATCATTACACCCTTCGAAAATACCGAGACGAAGAGTAATATCTCATTAAACCATAAGTGTCGCAAGGTGACATAGTGGAGGAATTCCAAATACGGGCTGTAATTAGTAAAAGTCGATATATCTTACTACATAAAATATATTGTTTTTTGTGTTTATAAAAAATACGTTCCAAGATAATAAATTACAATTAGCAAACTAATATGTTTCCCAAGTAGTTAAAAATACATATGGACACATAACAATTATAATTTCTAAAAATATTACAAGATTTATATCATAAAAAAACTACCCTTAAAAACTAATATATTTTAACAAGCTAATTAGTGTAATCAGAATCGTCACTGTCAGTATCAGACTCTGTAGAATCCTCTACGGTGTATTCGTCCGCGGCCTCAAAAGTGGATGGATTATTGGTATGAGATTGTGATGGAATACTCGGACATTTTAGGAGATTTAAGACATCAGAGGAAATCGCACCTGTTGACTTTTTAGGAAAGGTTCGAAAACTGTTTATTATACAAAGCATTGTGAGCAAATCTCTGTTTGTGGAAATACCAGATGTTTTTCTGGTGTGCGATTCCTGAAACCTCTTACAATCTTTATTTCTGGCTTCCTGTGCCTCTTCTGACAATTGTCCTATGGGTAAAATACTACTATTGATAATAGCGACACTATGCATAAGAAGTTTGTGCACAGTAACAGGCATATGATACCGTGGATAGAGACGTAAATACATTTCCCTAGTTTCCCTAATATATTTTTCAAATTCATCAATATTTATTTCATAGCCTAATGATAATGCTTGAAGTATAATCCCAAATCTACTAATAATTTTTTTATCCAATCCCGTAATATCGGCACTTTTTTCGGCATTTGCAAAAAAAACGTCGAGCAGTATTTCCATCATTTGTGGAGCCAAAACCTGATTTTGGCCTATATTCTATCAAGCCCATGTCTTCTTCAAATCGATTTTGAATATGTAATTTGCTTTGCTTGACACTTGTTTTGTCAGATTCATCTCTTATTTGCCATTTTTTTACGTTAAGTCTATAGCTGATATGTAGGAAACATTCGAAACATCTGATCCAACAATGTAACGTAGATAGGCCAAAGCTATAATGTTCACGTTTGTCTTCTTTATCCCCTACTGATAACACATGCATTTCTTGTGGCTCCATAAATATAGCAAGATTGGCTGGAACGATGTTCCGTTAGAGAATTACAGACTTTTCCGTCAATCATTGTTAACATCGTCTGATGATGAACACTTATCTCTGAATCTCCTGTAAATATTTTGGTTGATCGTAAATGAACTATTTGGTCTTTAATTAATTGGGTTTCACTCCGGGTTAATTCATCAGTTTCTTTAGCAAATAAAAACTTTATTGGACGACACAATCTCGTTGAAGAAGAACTTGTGTTTTGCCACACACTTATATTTTCATCGTTCACCAGACTTAACTTAATTGGAACAAAAGAAAAAATGAATAAGTATTCATCATCACTAGTTGCGTCAGAAAATTTTTGTTTATAACGACTATGGCCCGAACTTCCATCACAACCCCACTTAATAAAAATATTAAAATTAATAATACCTAATACTAAACGCTTGACTACATCTTTTTGAACACTGAAAAATCTGTGGACGATCAAATCTAATATGGCTTGAACGGATACTTCAGCACTACTTTCAGTTATTTTCACAAATTCTTCAGCAGGACAACAAGCTCGTTTTGATTTTTGTAAACTATAATACGAAGGATAAAGAAAATGACCTATGTTCATAGCCGCTTTCCTCTGTAATTTATAAAAATACTTGGTTTGGTTACCATCAACATATAGAGCAAGTGCCTCGTCACTACTCAATGCACGCATTTGATTTTTTTGGAATCGCAATGTTTTTATATTCGTTGCTCTTGTAGGTGAAGCTGAACATAGCTCCTCGATAATATTAGCAGCATCTCTTTTATCTGAAGAACGAACACACACCTCAGCTGCATAATTCGTCATACGAGTTTGAGTCTAAAAAAATGTTTAACTTTCCTTCTCTTAGTTTTCTCACTAGATTCCTCAAAACTTTTTACTGGGCGACCAGAACTTCATAAGTAACTGCTACTAATTCGATGTCATCACCACTTAACCAGCCGTCGTATTTTTTTAAAAAATGTTCCAATTTTTGTGATGATTTTTCCCACCGGTCCAAAATTTTTGAAGACCACTGATTTATATTAGCTTTCATACTTCTTTTGCTGTTTTCACTCATATCAGTAATTTTGAATTTGATAATTACTAAATTTAAAAGTTGTTCCGCCGGGTACTTTTATCAAAACCTCACCACATATTGAAAAACTTCGCGACAATGTATGTCGTGATTTTGAAAATAATTTAAAATATATGATATCGCAAAATATCAAGAAAAATGTAAAACACAGTTAAAAACTAGAGACTTTAGCCTGTAACAGAAGCCAAAAAACAATATGGAAGTTCTTGGAAGTGATAACGTTTCAGCATGCAGAACTTTTAGAACGTCGTTATTTTGCTGAAAAAACATCGTCCCATTTTATGGCCTATAGTTTAACTTTATATATTTACAAACGGTAATATCTCAGACATAGTAGACTCTTAGCTATAGTTGTAACATCCATAATACAAATTGTCACTAGAATATTATATCACAAAATAACTTTTCACATGCACCTCTCCTTAGGGTTGCAAACGAAATGATGACAGGTACGAAAAATTTAAGGGCACTTTGACTACCTGCAGTTTCGTAAGTACTTATAGCAGGTAGATAATTCCCAGAACAGAATTTAGTTAATGTGTTCTTAATAAGGCTACCTGGTTTTTGTATGATATCTTGACCTGAATTTTGTCCACCTAGAATGGCCATACGGTCCACAGCGCATTCTTAGTTGACCACTCTGTACAACAATCATACAAAAAGTTCAATAAATCGGCAAACAGTACAATGTTAACCCTAGTATTTTTTTTATGACTTCGATGAAATAATAGTTCTCTACAGATAGTGAGGAATGTCAATAAATATGCTCTCCACACTCGCGACGACTCAAGTGTGATCTGTCGAGTTCAACAATTTTCAGATCACGTGCTCACTCCTAGTACCAAGTAAATAAAGTCGGGACTACACACAGTAGGTATATTTTTAAAAGCTTCAACACGGCTCTTTATTTACGATTTATGTGTATGAAATACGTAAGTGAGAATACCACATTAGAACACATGAGCTGGACAACAATGTCAAGCAATACCTTCTGAATAGAGTCAATGCAACAGTAGTAAGTATATCGTTACACCTTTTCAGTTCATCTACGTAGAACAGGGACTATTGTCCTTATTCTCTCTACAATTAATAGATTGATTTCCCGTCTATAATTAACAAGGACACACAATATCTGCTTACATGAAACCAACCCTGTTTATATGTACAAATAAGGCTGGACAAAGCGTTAAAGGCATATAATCCATGTTGAATGGCGGGAACTTCGTCGGGACCTATGGATTTATTGATTCATGAAGAATGCCTTATGTTCAGCATTCGATAATCAACTTAGGTTTAATTCAAGCTCGGAATACTGAATATTGCTCTATGGGGCACATCTAGAACCATTTGAGTGTAGAAGAATAGAGGTTGGTCCTCAAAACAGAGTGCAACAAATAAATTTGGATAAAAAAACTGAAATATATCGAAAACGATTTTTGCAGTTTTGGTTTAAATAATTTCTCACATTACTCGGTAATGGGGCGATGCGCCATCTTACTGAAATGCATTTATTTTCCTAGTAGTAATGGAACACCTACTAGATTATTTGTAAATGGTCTATAAGAAGTTATTTGCGCCCATTTAAAGTATTCTTAAGCTACCTAATAGTTGATCTACCAATGTGACGTATCCATTTCATGAAATAGTATAAGTAAAAAATAAAATTAAAATGTAAACTGATATTTGAGATTGATAAATATTTATTAATGAATTAGTGACTTGATTTAATCAATAGTTGCTCTCCAACTCCCCATTTAGTAGCCATAATATAATGCATTCTGTAAGTCGGACAGGAATACAAATTTTTCCTAGCCTAACAAGACTATGTCCCACCTCTCAAACGGCCAAAAACCACCCCCGAAAGGGATTAACCGCGTTTCTGCCCTCTCCTGCGAGCAAAACATCTATTACGCTCGATTTCGAGTAAGCTGAGCACGATGGTGATGTCGAGATCCCTCTTCGACCCCCGCAACCCCCCAAGCGGCCAGAAACCACCCCCGCAAGGGGCGAAAGGCAGATAGGCCGTCTTCCCTCTTCTAAATTCGTGTTACCTCGCCGTTTTCGAGAAAGCTGAGCACGATGGTGATGTTGAGACCCCTTCTTGACTCCCGCAAACCTCTCAAACGGTCAAAAGCAACCCCCGAATGGGGTGAAACGCGGATAGGCCATCTCCTCTCTGCTAAACCCGTGTTACCCCCGTTTTCAAGGATGCTGAGAATGATGGTGATGTCGAGACCCCTCTTCGACTCCCGCCAACCCTCCAAACGGTCAAAGGCCACCCAAGAATTGGGTGAAACGGGGATAGGCCATCTTCTCTCGGCTAAAACCGTGTTACCCCCCATTTCCGAGGATGCTGAGGATGAAGAGAATATCGCGACCTCCCTCGCTCAGCAAACGGACAAAAATATAATTACACTCTTACTTCTTAGTAAACGGGCAAAATTATCAATATCCTCGTACTTTTTTGATTTTTTTTACGGAAGAATTTAATTCAAAAGTATGCGAGCTCGCGACGGCGAAGAGTACACAGAGAGATGCTATCTGGTCCACGTGCAAGATTCCTTCTCTGCATCCACTGGAATAAAAACGGGAACTCAGTCACTGGTAATGCCAACACGACTGATCTCGTGGACCAGATCCAACATCACCAACGAGCTCAACATCCTCGAAAAAGGGGGGTACACAAGTTTAGCTGATAGGAGGCGTCCTATCCGCGGTTTATCCCTTTCGGGGATGGTTTTTGACCATTTAGGGTTTGACGGCGGGTGGAGAAGGGGTCTCGACGACACCATCGTACTCAGTATCGTCGGAAAGGGGGGTTTATCGCGGGATTAGCCGAGAGAAGACGGCCTTTCCTCGTTTCACCCATTTCGGGGGTGGTTTCTGGCCGTTTGAGGGGTTGGCGGGCGTTGAGGATAGGTCTCGACATCATCAACGTGTTCAGCATCCCCCAACACGGGGGCAACACACATTTCACTGGTAGGAGAAGGCGGATACGAGGGCAGTTTTTGGCCGTTTGGGGGGTGGGGTGACCTCGTTGAGAAATTTAACCACTGCCATCGTGTTTAGCATCCTCGATAACAAAGGGAGGACATAGTCTCGTTAGGCTAGAACATATTTGTGTTTTTCGAGGTTCAATCAGACTCACAGAATGCACTAATATGCCACGCGTAAAGGGCTCACGAGTTCAGATTTTCACCGCTTCCAGTAGATCGATTTGCACAAAAAATCATATCTTTGCTTTCTTTATTTCAAGACGAATGATTTCATCCTAATATTCACGTCCACTTGGTTTAATTTTTACGATTTTCTTTTTTAATTTTTGATGTGCTTTCAAAATTCTCAGCAGTGACCGAATTGACTAAATATTGAGTTATGATCAATTTTCGGTCCCACAAATGTCATGTTACCATTTTATGATATCCGGATCGAATGTTTTCTTCTTTTACTTTCACATTCACGTGAAGTGAAGTATAGTAATCGTTAAAAGGAATTTCAAACATTTCTTTTGTTGAAATTGTCATAAAATGGCAGGATTTTAAATTTGAGCGATAGAAAAATTTCTGTCTGTCGGTCAGTCGATATGTTCTTCGGTCGATCTGTAATCTTTCTTGTGCGCACGTTTTCTCAGCAACGATTTAAGATATCGTCTTGAATAATTTGGTACACATATGTATCATGAGAATATCTGAAACTAGATTATATTTTGCGCAAATTCCAGTGACTGATTGGGTGTTAAATAGGGGTTAAATAAGGAAATATAATGAAAGAAAACTGGTAAGAGTAGAGAAAGGAGGAGGGTCCCTAGGGCAGGTTTTCCGACTAATTTATTTTTGAAAAAAAATTTGAAATATATTTTCTTCATATCCAATTTGAATATCTAAACAATTCCACAACCAACGGAATAATTTCCAACCCCCCTTCTCCTATTCTACCACCCTGAAACTACTGAGGCGATCGCTGAGATATCCTAATGCTCTACTAAGTAGCAGAACATTTTCGGCTAGTGATTCATGGCATACACAAGAACACCCCCCCCCAAGTTAATCCCCCCCACCCATGAACATGGATCCTTGCGAATAATCTACAGTACTATTGTATAAACAGCTAGGAAGTAAGAATGACACGTGAGGTGCATTATCTAATGGATTCTAAAACAAATGGAATCATCCCCCCATGAACATATTATTAACTCTTTCGTCCTTCCGAAATGATTTACCCTAGTTCTCAGTTGTACTTGAAATCTGACATACTTTCAGCACCTCATGTGTCCATTCTTACCTTCCACCTCTCTATACATTAGTATTGTGGATTATTCTCAAGGATCTATGTTCATGGGGGGACATTAACTAGAGTGGGGGGAAGTATACTTGTGTATACCTTATATCACTAGCCGATGATGTTTTGCTTCTTAATGGAATATTAGGATTACTCAACGGGCGACTCAGTAGAATTGGGGAACTGGGTGTTGGAAATGCTTCCGCTTGTTGTGGAATTGATTAGATACCCTCCTTTGAGAATTGGTGTAAATACTAGAAGCCAAGGCCTCGGATTTTCTTATAATATATTTCTCCCCCTTCATGTAAAACATATTAAGAGAAAATTAAGTTTCTACTGGTCTGCTAGCAATTAGCTAGTGGCTGAATTGTATATAAATCCTCTTCAACCGACTTCAAAATTGTTTGTTTTTTTTAACTGACCTGAAACTTTTTAAAGAGAGGTTAAGGTTAAGGTTCTCATGTCGGCATGGGTCTCTTTTTTTATTTATCCAACGTTTTCTCTGGAACGACTTAAGTGATTTCTATAAAATCTTTCGCAAACTATAGACTATGACTCGATGGTGGTGTCATATTAGTTTCATTAAACCATGTCTAGTATAAAGCGAGCAAAAATTTTACAGAAGCATATTTGAAATTATGCCGGAGGCGCCGCTGCCACAATAGTGTTTGAAGCAATAATTAGGTATTTTCGGAGTGGGTGAAACTGAATTGGATTCAAAAGTTAAAGATTTAAAATGGCGAATCCAATAGGGCTGCCATGATTGCTTCACTGTTGCAGATTTACATGAAATTGGACCACAAAATAGAGTTGAAATTTCTTTAAACACACGATCGCTAAAAATTATGAAATAATAGAATACAAGAATTGTCGGCGTCAGATAAAAACAAAAACAAGAATAATGCTATAAATATAGAGCATGGCAGTGGGCATTTTTGAAAAAAAACTGGTGATATTGTCTCTCAACACAAATGAAATTTCTTCTTTTAAAATTTCTAATTCAAATCTTTTGGTATATTACTTACTGAAATTACTCAATAATGTTTTGTTTAGTAATTATTTGGCATATCTATCGATATATAAAAATCATAAGAATTGGTTACGTTTTTGGAGAGAAAAAAAACAAATTTCAAAATTCGATTAACTTGTTTATTTAAAAAATCAGATGGGGCAGTGGTGTAATATCTTACTGAATAAATCCTCTTAGTAATGTGATATCTAGGCAAAAATATTAGCCTAATTTTCTGAGGGGCATCTTGCCCATGCTTACTCTACTACACTCTTTCAAGTTATTATGTCACTTAGTTTGTTTATAAATGGCTACAACGCAAAAATTTCATATTTTGGCTCTCATGTGCTGTAGATAAAACTGTTTTCATTTAAATTGTTCGTTCTTTATCTACTTTTAATATATGAAAATACTTTTTATTTTTTGACTAAATAGTGATAAGTAAAATTCATTCTATTTTTAATTAATAAACTAATTTTAAAAATTCAAAATCTATTTTTTAATATTATATGGATCCCTTATGTTGCTAGGTAGTGATTAATATTAATAATTTAATTTTTTAATACACATAATTATCTACTTATATATAATATGTAATTCTTTTTCCTTTTTTTGTAAGTCTATATACACGAGTGCTATATTTGCTATGAAAAACAAAATTATTGTAAAATAATGTATGGCGCATAGGCTGGAAGACCTCCGTCGTTAGCCAATTGGAATTGCCAATAAAGCTTTATACTACTAGTAAACTGAAATAAAAATTTTTGTTGTACGACTTGATGCCTCTTAACAATCGACGATTCAATTTCCGGTTTTGCCATTGTTTGTAGGCATTATTATAAACATTTTAACTTCAAACTTGGCTTGATGGTTTAGGTCCACAAAAGTATGTCCTCCTAAAATATGTACATTATTGTTCAAGCTATCATGAATTGTTTAAAAATGGCCACTCATAAGCTTTTATGGTTGAGAAATTGACCAAATAGGTTCGGACAAATCTAGTTTCCTGCGCAATTTCATTGTGAACAATTTGTTTCTTTTTCTTTATTGCGATACCGACTATACAACCTGACATGTTTGAGAAAATAAGCGAAAAATTCTTTCGTTTAAACTAAATATTTACACATCACGGATTTAATTCAAGACTTTTTACTATACTTTTGTAATATTTACAAATTTCAGCAAAACAATTACTATGGTATGATAGTTCCCTAGAAATTTTTGTTTTACTCCACTGTCAATAATGCTTAACTCTTAGAAATCCATCAATAAAAACAGCAGCAATAAAAGGTAAAAAAGGGGAATTTCATTTTCATAGTTTTTCAAAACTAAAGAGTGGTACTGATTTTGCAGGTGTAAATACACCAAGAGGGGAGGTTTATCTTTAGAAATTGGTAACAAGTACATTGAGAAACAATAATAATAATAATAAAGATTTTATTGCCCAACAGAATCATCCAGTTACAGGATAATTTTACAAAACTGAAACATGAAGCAAAGTATTCAATATAAAATATGGAAAGTTGTAAATTGCTGAATGCTCAAAAGCATCGTTCGTTACATTTCTAATAATTATTAGAGAAATTATTATTAATTATCGAAAAGTTTATTCTCCTACGCTCTGGTACTATTACGAACTAATCCTATAACAGCTGAAAAGTTGTCAGTAGCTTATGCTTACGCCTCAGGATAATAGATGACGCACGCCCTATAATATTCAAATTAAAACAAATAAATTAAACTAACTTTAAAATGAAGTAGAGTAGATTAAACTATAATTATAATAAAGTCTATTAGCCACATGAAAATGTAGAATTACCAACACAAATACAGATCCTTTAATTAATTTAATATTCCCTTAATAAAAGAGAACTACATTTTGGGTGGGACAACGTGACTACTAGTCTGGGAAATATTTAACTATACGCCGCGCTGGATTAAATTCCTTATCTTTCACTCGACCCGTCAATCGAGATGGACGTACTTGAAATTTTGTTAAACCTCTAAGGGGGATATTAATATGGAGAATGCCTATAGACGTATAAGATAATAGCTTTAAATCATTATATATCGTTAAATACCATATAACGTTTAAAAATATTGTTTTAGCCTTTTCTTTAAAAGAACAAATTTCCTTTTAACGTCGAAGTGATCTCAACGTTACACTTTTTGTTCATGAAAATTCATCTACGTTCAACTTTTCTTAATAATTAGTAACTAAGTTCTACAATACTACGTTTCTCTTTATTACGGAATTTTTCGGCACGACACATCTTTAAGATTTTTCTACTAAGCAAATGATATTCATGTGAAATCAAGCTTTTGATATTACGTTTTCCATTAACATTTTGTATATACGAAAACCTACTGGGTGGAGAGATTTTCTTAATTCTGTCTTTGTAATACATTATTTTGTTCCAGCATAACACGCTTCTACAATTCCATAACCCCAAAATTGAATTCAGGCGATGACATGCGAATCATTCCAAGTCAGCAAAATGGAAGTCCTTAAACATCGAACTACACGACATCTAAATCTGTAATCATCATAGAGCAGGAGAGTACTTAGGGATATCTCTAATCGGAATTTTTAAAACAAAAGATAAGTACTTTTGATTATTACCTCATATAAAAGGGATTATTTTCACATGTTAGTTTGGTTCATAAAAGCCAAGTCGATTAAAACTCAGTACCCATAAGATACAAGCGAGACATACAGTATCTTTTGTTAGATTATATTTATTTAATTCGTTGCAATATATTAATTCATAGTTACCTTTTACCTTGATTCGTTGTAAATATTTCATCGTAGTAATTTATATGCACTTTTGTTTGGTTATATGGTAATAGTGTGGATGCATTTTGTTGTAACGAGTGTATATGGAGTTTATGAATTTTGAGCTCATTTACGAGACATTTTTGTAATATAGCTATTTGTCTCTCGTAAAAGTCTCAAGTTTACCTTGAAGTTAGGTAATGGTAAAGCCCCAGGCATATTATTGTAATATATGATTTATCATGATTGAGGCAACGTTACGAGACATATCTTTTGTTATATACAGGGTGTAATTAGTTTCAGTCATTAAAAAAAACTCGTGGTAGGGAACGACAAGACAAACAAAAAAACCTTATATAATATGGAGTCTAAAGCCCATAGTTTTGGAAAAAAAAAATAAACAAAAATTTCCAAAATACTTAATAACCTAGTTTGAGAGCTTCTGGCATATTGGGGTGGGTTGTATTGCCTCGCGTCTTATCGCACGAGATACTCTGACATTCCTGCAAATAAGTATGCCGACAAAGCAGTTAAAAGCGACCGACAGAGGACATCGTCATGTTTTTTGCTTCTTCGCGGCTAATTATCCTTTTAGGCGTGCTATCTCTCCCTCGTAATATTCTCAAGTAATAATTTTAGTTTTGTCCTTACTTGGTAAAGAACGTACGCATGACGCGACGTACCCGTTCCTTGGTTTTGTCTGTTACTTTTCTTTTTAAATTTTGTGCCATTGTTCAAGTCGTTAGTACTTGGTTACGTAAGACACTACTTCTCGTTCGTGCTTTTTGTGTTACTTTTTGGATTTTGGACCAAGTTTTTCATTTTGTTTTATTTATTGATAACGTTAATTCACAGTTTATTGTGGTGTTTTAAAACGCAGATTTTGGACAATATGGGAGATTACACTTATCCAGAGCTCGCGGATATGGACTTGGTACATGCAGAAAGTGGTGGAAATGCAGCTGGTGCGGAAGAGCTTTAGAACAATTGCAACAACGTAGTTTAATGTGCACAGAAACCATAAACAATGATCCTAATTTACCAAATGTGTTGAACGGAGTAAGCATGTTATTAGTTCGACGTACCGAAATGTGTGTACGTGGAGATGGAGGTCATTTCGAACAATTTTTGTAAAAAATTCAAAAGAATTGTTCAGTTATTGGGTTTTACCTATTGGGCATTAAAGGTATGATTATTATTATTAGTATTCGTTGTCTTGTTTTTATCTGTTTATTATTGTTTACATTGATTTTCATAGAGACCAAAGACTTGATTTTTAGTTTTCGATACCTGATTGGAAAAAATTATGCGCTCAATTCGTTAAAAAAATCAGATTTTTTCCTAACTAAAAATACAATACTATTTTCTGTTATCGTATATCGGAGGTCTAACTGTTCGTTTTCCAATTTCATAAAACAATTATTGATTTTTTAAGCTTTTAACACAATGCTACAAATGTTAACAAACCACTTTTAAATGTTATAAATTCTTATAAACGACAATAAAAGCTACAATAGCTTTGTTCCAAATTAAAAAACACGTGTAAACAAATCCTATTTAAACCCCTGCTGCCATGCTATGCTTGCGTTGTGCCGAAAGAGAAGGAATTATTTACATTTTCATAATTAGTGGTATAAAAAGTTCGATACAAATAATCCCATCAAAGTGCCGCACTTCTACCGACGGGAACACAAGTCGGGTAATAGTTTTTTATTATTTCTAATATTCGGAACTATAACATCCATTGACCCTAAAAAACAGTGGTTCTCAAATCTTTCCTATCATAACATTAAAAATGTAAACCCAGGTTAGCTTTTTTTCAAAGTGCCACTAGAGAAAGAGGTCATACAGGTTTTCTGTTTGTCTAGTCGGTCCCTATTACCAGTTTTTTTTAATGACATGAAACTAATTACACCCTGTATTTTTTTGTCTCTCGTAAACGCCTCAAATTTCCCTTGCTGTTAAGCAAATTGTAATATAGTGTATCTTGTAATATAGTATATTTTGTAAATATTTCTTTCTATTTGATATCGAGTTTTGCTATGCAGTATGATGCTGTGATAGTTTCATTTTTTTGTAATATAATATTTAGTAATATAGTACTATTGTGTATATGTAATATCTGTCTTTTGCTTATCTCTACCTTTTCTTTTCCCTGATTACACTACTTAATCATGGCGCCCAAGCCTTGAACTCACTGCCTTATTTGCTCTTTGTATCTTTTCTGCGCTAATCTGATTAAACCAGTGAAGCTAACCACGTCGCTTGTAGGGTGGCCCAGACTTGAACAACTTTGGCAAACTAAAACCTTCCTTATATCACCACAAAGTACAAAATAATTAGTTAATTTATAGTAGCTTAATATTACGGTTATGTAATTATTAAATCTAAGTTACAATCTATTTCGAATGCAAAGTTGTATGAACTTGGAGTAATTATTTAGAGAAAAACTTAACATGTCAGAATGGTCATCGATAGAGTTCTATAATTCCATCATGGAATAAATGAATGATTTAACAAGGACGTTCGTTCGTTTAGATGGCAGTGCAAAAGTAAAGCTTTGACGCGAGCCTAAAACTGGAATTAAAAAATTAATTTGGGAGAGGAATTCTGAAGAGTCTACTGTATTATTGATGAGATTGTAAATAAAGATTTTTATATCTGTTTCCTGTTGTCTAATAAACAAATAAAGATAAGTGATAAGGAAAATTTTTTCATTCGAAACTTTTCATGGGATTTCAGCTTCTAGAATATCGCATGTGAAAGAATTTGAGCAATAAATTAATGTTGTACGCACAGCTACTTATTGAATAAAATAACTCGTGAGGTGTGTACTTTCAATTCTACTAGCGATATTTATATGCGTGCAGTCCAGTGCCTTTCGGGGCAACTTATTAATTATATGGAATACTTTTTCATATTTGGAGGTGATATATTAATAAAGTAATCTCTTAATTGTAGAATAAAATGTTTTATATTATTTTAGCAAAAGCGCCGTTGTTAGAGTGGCAAACGTTCTGCCGGCAAACACTAAACCTTATGTTTAAACTACAATCGATCAAATCGAAATTAATTTACCCCCATTCGGCTTTCAGGGAAACTGCGGTGAAACAACTAATTAACCAGAAGAAAAACCCGGAAAATTAAAGGTTGAACAGGAGTACACTCTTAGTGAACGGAATTAGAAATAGGAAAACTTCGGTTTCATTTAAGTTTGAAAAAACAGGTCGAGCTAGACGTGCCTTTTAGGTAATAAAGTAACTCCAGAATTTATTCTATTGGTAACCTTAGTTGTGTTTATTTTATTTAAATTAAACTTGAAAATTCCTTCCTTCCTTCCTTTCTTCCATGCATTCATATTTATGAAATTTTAGTATGTGTTAGAACAAACCTGGAAACATTCACAATTAATTGCGATTTTCACCGTTATGAAACGAGACCATTCCTGCACATGGTTTGTAGGTACTTATATGAGAAAGTCCTATGTATGTAGAAGTTAAACTATATAACAAATTAGTGCCAGAAATAAAACACATTGAAAACAGCAGATTGTTCAGAAGTAAACTTAAATCATTTCTCCTCCACAATTGGTTTATATGATTCAAGAATATTTACAGTTACTTCCACATCCACGTAGTGGATTGGAAGTATAGTAATCGTAAAAAATATTTCAATTTTCTTTTTTGTTGAAATAGATTTAGAATGTCATGAAACGTCGATATTTTAAATTTGAGCGTAAGAAAAATGTTCTGTCTGTCTGTCGGTCGGTCTGTCGGTTTATCTGTCTGTAACTTATTTTGTCCGCGCGTTTTCTCTGGAACGGTTTAAGATATTGACTTGAAATTTTATACACGTATATATTATAACGAGATCTGGAATTGGATTGTTTTTTGAACATACTCGGTGAAGGGTTGAGGGTTAAATCGGGGTTAATAAGGGAAAATGAGTAAAGCAAGCTGGTAAGAGTACAGAAACTTGAGATTCGGTGTATATAGTAGAAGCCAAGGCCTTAATTTTTTTTATAATATTCTACATCCCCCCTACCACCTCCACTCCATTAGAATTGAGATATTCACTTGAAGTGTAGTATACATATATATATTATAACGACATCTGGAACTATACTTTAAATTTATTTCGTTGAAGAGTTGGGGTTTAAATAGAGGAAAATAAGTAAAGCGAGCTGGTAAGAGTACAGAAGCTTTTGGTGTATATACTAGAAGTGAAAGCCTCAGATTTTTTATAATATTTTTCAACTCCCCCCATCACTTCCACTCCATTATTAAAGAGGTTGATAAAATAAAATTGATATTTTCACTTGAAGTGTAGTACACATATATATATATATATATATATATATATATATATATATATATATATATATATATATATATATATATATATATATATATATATATATTATAACGACATCTGGAACTATGTTTTAAATTTATTTCGTTGAAGAGTTGTAGGTTAAATAGGGGACAAGAAGTAAAGCGAGCTGGTAAGAGTACAGAAGCTTTTGGTGTATTATTAGAAGTCAAAGCCTCAGATTTTTTATAATATTTTTCAATTCCCCCCCCATCACTTCCACTCCATTATTAAAGAGGTTGGTAAAATAAAATTGATATTTTCACTTGAAATTTGGTACATGTTTGTATTATTTTTTTTCCTTCTTCAATTCTTTGGGACTTCCTGCCACATGTATGTTTTCTTTCTAAGCGGTGCTAGGGGAATCTACAAAATATATCACAATTAACCAGTATGTTACTAGTAAAAAACCTCTACGCCTATGACGTTTACATCAAAGGATCAGTTAAAGGTTGGTTTTTTATAAATAAACAAGTATAAAAACTTGAAATTAAATATTTCGCCGACGTTTCGGAAATCTAATCTGTTTCCTTTTTCAAGGCTTTTTTGAAAAATCCTTTTTGCTGTGTATGACAAATACACAGCTCTAAGAATGTTTGTTATATTCAATATCTATAGATACTTACTATTTACATAGAACTATTGATATAGTTAACAGTTTTTTAGTTTCTATACAATGTTAAGTTTGTGAAGTTCTTCTTTTAACATTGGCAGCCAAGTTGTACAGACATCTACGGAACAATTCGACACGCAATTATCCTCATTCAATAATATTATCGCGGACTCTTTAATTTTTCTTTTTTTGCTATCTGCCTCTTTTGTTAAAATTTTTACCGAGTCCCAGTTTACTCTATATCCGTTCTCCCACGCGTGTTCGCAGATCTTGGACCTCTGAATTTCATTTTTTCTGATATAATTTTGATGTTCGCCCAATCTTACACTAAAAGGTCTGGATGACTCACCCACGTATTGTTTGTTGCACTCACAATATAATATTATTGAATGAGGATAATTGCGTGTCGAATTGTTCCGTAGATGTCTGTACAACTTGGCTGCCAATGTTAAAAGAAGAACTTCACAAACTTAACATTGTATAGAAACTAAAAAACTATTAACTATATCAACAGTTCTATGTAAATAGTAAGTATCTATGGATATTGAATATAACAAACATTCTTAGAGCTGTGTATTTGTCATACACAGCAAAAAGGATTTTTCAAAAAAGCCTTGAAAAAGGAAACAGATTAGATTTCCGAAACGTCGGCGAAATATTTAATTTCAAGTTTTTATACTTATTTGTGTTGTTTATTTATAAAAAACCAACCTTTAACTGATCCTTTGACGTAAACGTCACAGGCGTAGAGGTTTTTTACCAGTAACATACTGGTTAATTGTGATATATTTTGTAGATTCCCCTAGCACCGCTTAGAAAGAAAACATACATGTGGCAGGAATTCCCAAAGAATTGAAGAAGGGAAAAAAAAATTAAGATAATGCCACAAATAACATTTAGACAATATGTATGTATTATAACCAAGACTGTAATAAGATTACATTTTGTAATGATTTCGGTGAAGAGTTCGGGGGTAAGTAGAGGTAAATAGGTGAAAATAAGTAAAGCGAGCTGGTAAGTGTACAGAAACTTGCATTTGGTGCAATTACTAGAAGTCAGAGCTTCATATTTATGGGGAAAATGAATAGAGTAAGCAAATAAGATTCCAGAAACTTCATTTCCAGATAATCTGGATGTGAAAGTAGTGATTCCTTAGGCAGTGGTTTATAGATTTACTTATTTGTACATTATACAAGTTATTGTCTTTTAAATTGTTATTTTACCTTAATTTTAGATATCTACTTTGTGTTTTTGCTTCTACAGGGTTCAGACATTGCAAAGCTGAAAAAATTCCCTGAGTTTTCCAGGTTTTCAGTAACCAAAAACGTTAATTTCCATATGTTTTTTAGCGAAACAATTTTTTATTTGACATAAAATAATTCCTTGATTTGAACTAAATCAGTGAGAATTCTAAAGAGCTCTATGGTTTTCCATATGCACTTATATTGATGTGGAACAGAATTACTTCGTATTTTTCTTTGTATACACATAATTGTCTGCATCTTATCTTATATACACGTGCTTGTAGGTATGTATGTACCATTAAATGTTCTCGTCTTGATAATGTACAGTGTACTATGCTATACTGTTTGTTTTACTAGTCAATGTATTATGTAGATTTGTTATTTATTATTTGTATGTAAACTATGACTGATTGCTGGTTGATATAGTTGGAATTTGTTAACCATAGGATAGATTCTCTTTTTTTTTGTTGACTTGCTACAAATGTACATAATTGTATATCATGTGGTTAAATAAATGATATCTATCTATCTATCTATCGAGACGCAGAATTCCATGATTTTTTATACAATTTATAAAATTCCCTGATATTTCCAGGTTTTTCTTAAAGATTTTTAAATTCTCTGAATTTTCCAGGTTCTCCAGGTTTTCCATATGAGTCTGAACCCTGTTCTACTATATTTTCTTTTATATTTAAATTACTAACCTTTACCAATCACATTGAGGCCACCGCGTCAGCTACCTTTAAAAGATTAGGTTTTGATATACGTAACCTTAAAGGCTTCACTGATATTCACACACTTCGTGTACTGTATGTGTCTCTTTTAAGATCTCGATTGGAATATGCATCAATAATCTGGAGTCCTATCTATAATATACACATGGTATCCTTAGAAAAAATTCAGAGACGTTTCTTAAAGTCAGCTATATATACCCTGGGTGGTTAATATCCACCCAGAGGTATTTCTCAGGAAACATTGTTAAGTCGTTTCAAGCTGACTAGTCTTGAGACTAGAAGGTGTATGCAGTCGGTTGTACTTTTTATAAACTAGTCAACAATAAGCTGGACTGTACGTCTCTGTTGAATTTAATCATGTTTCGTGTCCCTAGAGTGTCTTCCCGCCATATCAATAGTTTCTACATTCCTACTCTGCGAACTAATATGCTAACTGCCTCGCCAATCTATCAAATGATCACAAACTACAGTTGCCTCGAGGATAGGATTGATATATTATTTTCCAGCATATATCAAATTAAGAGAACTTTCTAAATAACTGAACTCTGTTTTAATTTGTCCAGTTTTAAATTTAAATTTGTACTGTATCATATAGTGTTTACGGTTGTATATTCTAATATCACCTATATATGTTTGTGTATACCTATGTATATTTGTAGATGTATATTATTGTATGCTCTTTTTTGTGGTTTTTACCCTATCCTGTAATTGGGCGTATGCCTGTTGGATTTGTATTGAAATAAATAAAAATAAATAACTTATATGCATTCTGTCTCTACATTTTTATATTTCTGTACACTTAAATTATTTTGCACTATTTTAATGTAATTTTGAAATTTTCTGTTTCTTGTATTATCTGTAAAGTTCCGACGTTTCCTATACCATTTTTTATGGTCTACTGGAAAAAACAAATACAGGAAAATAAAATAAAATAGTTGTTAAAATACATAATTAATCCGATGCTGTATAAAAGTATGGATAGACATTGACACTAAAATGTCGAGAGTTGTGTCTAGATTACTCCACAGTGTGTTCACATTGTGAGCCTAATTTGCGCATAGATAGGTATCTAGAGCATCTCACCATATCTCCCAGACTAGAGTTGCTAGACCTCTCTACTGTTTTATCCACACGATGTTTATTTTGCAGTATAGATACTTAGTACATCAAATAGTTTTTGATCAAGTCAAGAAGAAGACGTCGTTTCGCGGCTGCAGTAATTATTCATTATAATGTGGAAAGTCGAAAAAAAAAAACACCTGACTTGCTGGGATAAAGAGCGGATTGAAAGGAGAAAGGAGTTAGGAGCATATTCTCAATTGTTAGCTAAACTAAGGGTGAAAGACCCAGAATACTATAACATATACTAATACATTTTCTTCCAATGCCTAACTCTGGTTTCGAATTTCTTGTCGAAAAAGGTAAACCAAAAATAGAGAGGCAAAATATAGTAATGCGTGCTGCATCTCAGTCGGTGAGAGGCGGTGTTGTTGTATCACATAATTCGGTACATGCTTCTAACATTTATATTAATCGTCTAAATGTTATTTGTGGCATTATCTTATTTTTTTCTCCAATTCTTTGGGACTTTCTGCCACACGTATTTTTTCTTTTTTAGTGGTGCTCGGGGAATCTACGAAATATCACAATTAACCAGTATGTTACTGGTAAATAACTTCTACGCCTGTGACTTTTACGTCAAAGGATCAGTTAGAGGTTGATTTTTTTTTAAATAAATAACACAAATAAGTATAAAAACATGAAATTAAATATTTCGCCGACGTTTCGGAAATCTAATCTGTTTCTATTTTCAAGGCTTTTCTGAAAAATCTTTTGCTGTGTATGATAAATACACAGCTCTAGGAATGTTTCTTATATTCAATATCCATAGATATTTACTATTTACATAGAACTATTGATATAGTTAACAGTTATTTAATTTTTATACAATGTTAAGTTTGTGAAGTTCTTCTTCTAACATTGACAACTAAGTTCTACAGACATCTACGGATCAATTCGACACGCATCTATCCTCATTCAATAATATTATCGCGGATTCTTTAATTTTTCTTATTTTGCTATCTTCCTCTTTTGTTAAAATTTTTGCCTAGTCCCAGTTTATTCTATTTTAACAAAAGAGGCAGATAGCAAATAAGAAAAATTAATGAATCCGCGATAATATTATTGAATGGGGATGTGTGCCGAATTGTTCCGTAGATGTCTGTACAACTTGGTTACCAATGTTAAAAGAAGAACTTCACAAACTTAACATTGTATAAAAATTTAAAAAATTATACAATCATCCTACACAGCAAAAAAAAAATTCAGAAAAGCCTTGCAAAAGGAACAGATTATTAGATTTCCGAAACGTCGCGGAAATATTTAATTTCAAGTTTTTATACTTATTTGTGTTATTTATTTAAAAAAAAGCAACCTCTAACTGATCCTTTTACGTAAAAGTCACAGGCGTAGAGGTTATTTACCAGTAACATATTGGTTAATTGATATTTTGTAGATTCCCCGAGCACCGCTTAAAAAGAAAAAATACATGTGGCAGGAAGTCCCAAAGAATTGGAAGAAAAAAAATTACATTAATTGTTTTGTTTTTTCTTTTGTCCACGTAGCCGACTCGGTCATTTTATTATTATTATTACTATTTTCATTCTTTTTTTTATTTAACACCTACAGTAAATATAACTATACTTTTCGCAGGTGACTCTAGCAATAAATTTCCAGTCTGTCGGTACACCTAAATCGTGTCACATTGAAATAAATATGTTCAGACAATGGTCTATCAAATTGCGAGAGCGGTGCGGTGCGGTGTTGTGACACCGAGTGTCCGATCTAGCGACACTGCTCTAGGTGCTGTACATACGACGATACTCGATCTAGAGATATGATCTAGACACTTTCGTGTCTACATGTATCCTTAGCTTAAGATTATCAAAGCAACTCAACATTGCAGCATTCTATTAGAATATTTAGCTCAATATACCCTGAAAAACAGAAAATTTTACTCACTCCCTTACGTTTATTTACATAATTGTTATTATTACTAACATTATTTTCTTCTTTTTGGTGCACTTTCTAATAGTTTCAGTTTGGTTTTAATAGCGCATTTTTTAATTTTTTAAAATTATTTATGAATTGAGCAAGTAACATGGCATTATGTACTGAAATTGTTACAAAAAAGAGTTGTGTGGTAATTAGCCTGTTCACAAAAACTTTTGTAAATTAAATCGGCACCTAAGGGAAGCGTCCAATTCGCTTTGTTATCAAACGGGTTATTCATGTATGGTTAATTCTAATTAACTTATAAACTCTAGTTGCTAGTGCTACCAGGGCACGCTCCAGGTATTTCGACACCCGGACCACCATTATCAAACCGCACAAATAATATACACAATGCTATTTAAAAGTTTTTAACGTCACAGTGAAACTAATTTGTTATGAGAGTTTAGAATGTTTGTGTTCTATACTCTATAAATGAAATTTAACCCAATCGAGTCATATGAAATACCAACAAATTAAAGTCAACTCTTAAAAATGTAAAAGTATGTTATATTATACAGTACATAAGTAACGGATAAATTTATTATCTAGATAATTTACAATTTATGAGTAAAATCTTAAAACACGTCAATTTTTAATTCTAAAATGACATTTTTTGAGCATAATTTTATACTTCCCCCTTCAACCCCCTCGAGGTGACAGCTACCGTTCTAAAATATTTAAATGGAACGAAGATGACAACTCATTGAAAAGGGTTTTTAATTCTCTATCCAGCAATATAAGATATTTTGAATTTTGAATATTCATTATCAAGAAAATAAAATTTGAAAATTTTAAAATGTATTGAAAACTGTAATTTCTAGTTATGTAAATCGATCTTGGTAGACGACATTTGTGCGGTAGTGCCAACTCTATTCTATTTTCCAAATAATACAACTGGCTCTTAGGAAAATTAGACAGTAATTTAATAAAAATATCTAAAGTAAAAAATAAAAAACAAACAAAAACAGAAATAGTAGATTTCAATATCTAGTCATAGTCCCGTTATTATTTATTACTACTTGCATTCTTCTGGGCATTGAATCGATCACATTTGTGGTAAGGTTATGACTTTCCGTGTGACTACCAGGTCTCCTCAATGAGAGACCATAAATCAGGGTTGGCAGTTTTAAAACAAAATGTTTTAAACAAATGTTTTTTAAGTGTTTAAAACACAGTAACCTGGTTTAAACAAATTTGTTTTAAACATGATTTTTTTCAATGCGTTTTTCAGTGTGTTTGATGGACAATTTTTGGAACATCGTCGTATTTGATAAGATAAAAAAGAAATAATAAAATAAAGAAATATGAACTTTTATGTAATGCAATAAAACTAGTTATAAGTAATAATATTGTAGTATAAGTACAACGAACGAAACATATATTACTATTATATAGAAGATATACCTGTTATTATTTATTTTCTTAAGTGTTAATTTTAAAGCGATTAATAGCACAGGTACACACAAAAAAAAGTCGAGTGTGGAAAGGTAGACCTATGTATTCCCATGCATTTTGACCTGCTAAACATGAATCCGATGTCCGTTTTGCCCGATTGGCTCTTGTATTTTTCCTCAAAAAAAAAAAAAAAACTCTTAGAATGCCCGAGAAAATGAAAGTGTAGCTAAAAATCTGAAAAAATTCAGAGGTACGTAGAATGGCGAGAGAATTCGAATGGCGCAAACTAGAATTCTGTAGCTTTTTTGGTTTCCGATATAAAGCCTCGAGAAGTTCGAAAAAAATTTTTTTTTCTTTCCGGTGACTTTGAGCTGCTCTATCTCAAAAACGAAGGACCGCAGGGATGTCCGGTTTGCGCCATTTGATGTCTATCGCCATCCTACGTACCCTTGAGTTTTTTCAGATTTATAGCTACATTTTCATTTTTTACGGGCATTCTTACGGTGTTTTTTGGGGTTAGGAAGAATGCAAGAGCCAATCGGGCAAAACGGACATCGGATTCGTGTTCCGTAGATCAGAATTCATGGGAATACTTAGGTCTGCCTTCTCCCACTCGATTTTTTTTTTATGTGCCTGTGTAGCCAATAACCAAACAATTATTGCACTATTGCACAACTTGACGTATTTATAACACCGAATTGTCCGAGCTGTTGTCAAGTATCGTCCTCGTCTTGTTATGATGCAATATGGGCATGGCTTATAGAATAAACAATGTATTGGGTCGACGCGCCCGTATAAATTTAAGTTTAAAAACATATTTTTTATTGTTTAAAACATGTTTTTTTTTCAACAATTAAAAATCCATGTCTAAAACACATTGAATTGTTTTAAATAAAAAAAAAAACGTGTTTTTTGATTAAAATAAAAAAAACACAATTTTTGCCAACCCTGCCATAAATGATTTTTATTTAAGGGGATAACATTTTATTTCTGCACTTTCGTAACCATTATTCTCCAAATGTTCTCCAACGGATTCATGTCGGGACTTTTGGCAGCCCAAGGCAGAACCTCAATATTATTTTCATCTAGATAACTGCTCACACAATTGGCGCTGTGTACTGAGCAGTTATCATGCTGGAATATAAAATTGTCATCAGGGAAACGTTGTCGTCTAACTGAAGGCAACATTACATTATTCAAAATTTCCAGATATTGACTAGAATTTAGCCTTCCATCGATATTCCAGCAAACCCCTAAACCTTCCATTGACATCCACGCCCAAACGTTAACTGAAAACCTTCCAGATCTATTATTGTATGCAATATAATATTCATTAAACCTAGAGCGTGGTGGCTTATACACCCGAATACCACCGTCATTGTGGGATTGAAATATTTTTTCATCAAAAAAATGACATTTCTCCAAAAATCAGCATCATTTGATAAATGATTGAGAGCAAGTATTATGCGGCCTTGCTTTTTCTCTTCTGTCAATTGATTTTTTTTTTGCGGCAGCCCAATTTTTAAGATCAGACTTTTTCTCTTCTCTTCTTAGAGCAGTTCTTACGGAGGCGGGGAAATTCGTTTCAAATTTAGCCTTCCTTGCATTATCGAAAGGATGATTTCGTAAATAATTTACCAAAGTAGTGTCCTGCTCTTCCGAGGTTTTTCTTGGCCTACCTGTTCCTACCTTTCTCTCAACAGTTCTTTCATTTTCCCATTTTCTTTTAATTTCTTATTACCTACTACCACAGAGATACAGGGAGCCACTTTTCATTTTTGCAAGTTTTGCCCGCGTCATGGAATTCTGACGTCACTTCCGGTCACGATTTTCTGTCCCATGTTATTTCTTATGGAGGTTCATTCTGCACATTTTTAACCAATTTTCTCCCCGCCACTTTTTAAGCTCCGCCTTCGGGGAAGGTCGCACCAATCGAAGAGATATTATTGGTTGAGGTGTTTGGGCACATGATCGAGGAGCGTGAGATACTATTGGCCGAGATTCTATTGGCTGCGGGGTGTAGGATCCTATTGGTTGAGATTCTATTGGTCGGGTGGTGTAGGATTAATGGGGGATAGTGTTTCTATTGGCTGAGATGCATAGGTATGGTGTTTCAAAGATGGTGGTCTGGTTTTAGGTCGTAGCAGCAATGGGGACTTAACAAATCGGAATACAGGTAGATGGCGTAGAGGTGGTGGTGGAGGGAAAGTAATGGCGCTATAGCAAATAGCGGTCTATTGGTAGAGAATGGTAATGGCTGACGGCGTATCTGATTCACCATTCTGATCTGCTATGTCTCCATACCCCAATAGACCTCTATCTGATACGCCATTTCCGCTCTCTACCAATAGACCGCTATTTGTTATAGCGCCATTACTTTCCCTCCAACACCACCTCTACGCCATCTACCTGTATTCCGATTTGTTAAGTCCCCATTGCTGCCACGACCTAAAACCAGACCACCATCTTTGAAACACCATACCTATGCATCTCAGCCAATAGAAACACTATCCCCAATTAATCCTACACCACCCGACCAATAGAATCTCAACCAATAGGATCCTACACCCCGCAGCCAATAGAACCTCCTCCAATAGTATCTCACGCTCCTCGATCATGTGCCCAAACACCTCGGCCAATAATATCTCTTCGACCGGTAGGACCTTCCCCGAAGGCGGAACCTAAAAAGTGGTGGGGTGTAAAATTGGTCAAAAATGAGTAGAATGAACCTCCATAAGAAATAACATGGGATTTTGGTCCCGAACGCCTATAGCTTATCTACTTACATGAATAGAATTTACGTCAAAATATAGGTTTTGAGGTATACAATGAGATTGTAGTGTGCTGCCAGGCTTAATTTGCCCGCAACCCTGAGACCCTCGATTAAAATTTTTTTTTTCTGTTTTCTTAAGTCATCGAATACATGATTTGTTTTTAAGTTACGTTAAGTACAAGCCTTCTAGTTATTAAAAAAAATGGCTGCCTCTTCTTATTTGCTCGCATTCTTCCATTTTGACGTCACTTCCGGTAAAATTCCATGACGCGGGCAAAATTTGCTTGTATGAAAAGTGGCTCCCTGTATGTACTTACTTACTCACATAAAGTTTTTCATGTATCTTATTCATAGGTAATCTATTCAGTCAACTCTCTACCTAAAACTGTTTATGCCTATGCACCAAATATCTGTCAAATCTGACTTTTCTAATCAATTTTGTGTCATGTCATAACATTTAACTTAAATGTATCGTTCTTGCTGATAAGTAGATGGCAAGATACTCAACAAAAAGAAAGAAGTAAAGATGGTTTCTGTTTACATAACAGAAAAAATTTATAATTTCTTTATTAGCTACATCTGTGTAAACTTTTGATTCTAGTTATTTATTGCTGATTGTCAGGTTAATCATTATGTTAACAATGAGTCTTTCGATTGCCCAGGGAATTGAAATTTTGAAATTATTAGGATGTGGTGATAAAACAAGAACGCAGAAGCAGGTTTTTTTTTTGTTCTCAGGGCTCGTCTGTTAATAAAACTCCGAGGGCACTGCAGCCTCCTGGGCTTATTGTGCTCTCCCTGTCATGTTTCACTCCGGCCACTCCAGTACCCCTGTACCCCTAATCAGGCGATACAGGACGATGGTCGGGCGGGTGCTGAATTCCGGATCCGTTCGTACTTGCCCGTAGATACCATATCTTCTCCGAGCGTGCCTCGCAGTTGAATATGATGTGATCGACGGTTTCCGGCTCCTTGCTGCAAAGTCTTCAGCCTAAGTTGCCGTCAAATTTGCCGATTGTATTTAGATACTTCTTTACCGGAAAATGTCCAGTCAGAAGTCCTACTATTAGTCTTAACTGCGTTCTGTTCATTGTGAGCAGTTCTTCAGTTTGTTTTGCACATGGACCTTTAATGAATGTTTTCCCATGTCGATTTCCTGGAATGTTCCTCCAGTGATTTTTGTGTTTGTTCTTGACCCAGTCTTTAATCGCCCTTCTGGCTGAGCTTTTGGAAATACCCAGCACGGGTTCTGGGCCATAGAATGTATTAGCTGCCCCTTGTCTAGCAAGTTCATCGGCTTTTTCATTGCCGTCAATTTTGGAGTGTCCTGGCACCCAGAGTAATTTGACTCTGTTCGGCTCACCCAGAATTTTTAGCTCTTCATGGGAGTCCCATACCAGTCGGGATGACACTCTGTTGGAGGCTAGTGCCCCAAGTGCCACCTGACTGTCTGATGCAATGGAGATCTGCTGGTTGACATATTGTCGACTTACATTCTCGCGTACACATTCATGTATAGCCAGAATTTCTGATTGGAATACAGTGGCATGTAAAGACTTATACTTGCCCTGGGTCTTTCACCATGTATTCCAGCTCCAGCTCCTATGCGCGTCCTAGATTCGACAGTACACCAGGTTAGGTCCTTACGTAGTATGTCAGGAGCTTTTTTTAACCAGTCCTTCCTATCTCCAATGGTGATATTGAAGGGCTTGTTGAAGGCGATTTTTGGTATCATGTAGTCTGACCTCATATTCAATAGAGGGTCTTCTACAGTGTTTATTATCCCCAAGTGTCCCCCAAATCTAGCTCCATGGAGACTCGGGGTATTTGAGTTTTGCAGCCTATATGCTCCCATGCTGGCCCGGAAAATGTCCAGTCCTCGATCACTATGCTAAGTGGGGGGAGGTCCAATAGGGTCTCCAAGGCTGCCGTTGGGGTGCTTTTCCCGTAATTCCTAAGCAGGCCAGTCTTTGTACAGAAGCAGGTATGCGAAATCTTCAATAATAAGTATCCTGACCATCGCATTTCTCAGTCTACGGTTAGTACAGTAGATAACAAATTTCGTGGATTTTGAAATGCCACAGATATTCGTATACCTAGTCCAATTGCGCAACCCCCCAAAAAACCACCCCTTCGGTGAAAAAAGCCTAATTTTACTGATAACTCGTTAACTGTTGAAGATATAAAAAAATTGTTTATCATAAAAAAGGAAGCTCGACTAATTTCCTAAAAAAAGTCTTCTTGTAATTTTCTTGTATTTGCCATGATTTTCGAAAAAATCGATATGGAAAAAAAATATATTTTTAATGCGTATGAATTTTCGTTTATTTGAAATTTTTTACGCGCGGCCTATAGAAAAATTGAATTGCTCGAAAACCAAACAAGCCAGGAAGAAAAATCAAAATGGGTTTTAAAGGGGATATAAAATACTCTCTTGTGTTTCCATTTTTGATGGCTAATGATATATATTAGTATTTAAAAATGACAACATAATATAGTTACCTCTTGATTTTTTGCGCTTTTAACTATTTACAATCCCATAAAAAATAACGGACTTTAATATAAATTATAAATGCATTAACTTTTAGTTCAAGGTAGTACTTTAATGCAGAAAAAGTTAGAAATAAAAATATTCACATTTACAAATTTACCAGCATGTTGAATTTAGCCAAATTTTGGCCAATTTTTTGTTGTTTCCTAAAAATATAAAAAAGACCCAAAACATCTTGAAAATTTAATTAAATTTCTGTTATTACTTTATCGTATAACCATTGTTTCTAATCATTTAATAGTTAAAAAATTGCATAAAAAAATACCAAAAAATTGAATATGCAGCCTTTTTTGGATTTTTTTTTGCTAACTTCAACATGCTGGTAAATTTGTAAATGTGAATATTTTTATTCATAACTTTTTCTGTATTGAAGTACTGCCTTGAACTAAAAGATAATGCATTTATAACTTATATTAAAGTAAGTTATTTTTTATTTACTAATAAATATCAATAGTTATCAAAAATGGAAACACGGGAGAGTATTTTATATCCTCTTTAAAACTCATTTTGATTTTTCTTCCTAGCTTTTTTTTGGTTTGGTTTTCGAGCATTTCAATTTTTTCTATCGGCCGCGCACAGGCCGAGGTAAAAAATCATGCTCAAAAAATGTCATTTTAGAATTAAAAATAGACGTGTTATGGGATTTTACTCCGTATCCGTTACTTATGGACCTATCTGTGTATCAAAAAAATGTATTATAGTTAAATTAAAAAAATAATAATAAATACAAATTTACATTGAATCCAGAATGGTACTACTACTTCTTTTGCTTACCGAATGGAAGCAACGTAAAAAAAAATCTCTCTCAGGGTTCTTCGGATTTTGATATTTCAGACTATGTAAATTACGAAAAGGTCTTTATATTCCGTCTGCCTGTCTCTCTGTCTGTCTGTCGGTCTGTTGTCTGCCTGTCTGTCTGTTTACTGGCGTTATATCTAAAAAACTATTTGAGGGAGAACAATAAAATTTGGCAGTAGTGTCAACTACCTGACGCTACTGTCAACGACGAAATTCACTTTCACTGGAAAATATATAGGGTGAACTCTCTGAAAAGAATAAATCATGGAAAAATGTGACAGATGGCAATAATATATTTCCTAATTGCTTTTTAAGCGACCATCCTACATAATTTTCAAAACGAGCATAGCAGGTTTCCTCTTTGGTAATTCTAAGAACTAGATTCGAAACATTTTGTCCTCCGTCTATTCTTAATAATTCTTTTTAAGTGACCACCATAAATAATGTTAACTAAAGTATAGCAGCTTTCCTTCTTGATTCGCATGACAACATTACAAATATTATTATCCTCCGTCGTTTCCTATTTCTTAAAAATTATGTATAATGTACTCCATATATACATGGATGTGGAAAATGAAAATTATTAATAAATGAAAGGTGGCAAATAAAGAGAGACGTTCTGCGTAAATACATTTACCGATCTCTTATAGATTTATTTGAAAAGTTTCAACTCAATATCTTAAACTGTTTCAGAGTAATAGTGCGCACAAAAAAGTTACACGTAGACCGATACAGAGAAATTTTTTTCTCTCATATTTAAAATCTCCAGCTGTCATGACATTCTAAACCTATTTCATAAAGAAATATTAATATTTCTTATATACTCAACTACACACGTGGAATATACAAGAAACTTTCATAACGTGAACAGTTGAACACCTCATAATCATATTTGACTACAAAGCCAATTTCCTTTGAATGGCGGACTCCAGGTTTGTTTGTAGCAAAGAGATGTAACAATACTACGGATCTAGTAATATCAAACAGGAGAGATCTCATATTCCGCAAATAATAATAGTATTTTGATTGCATTGCAGCCTTTGATCTTAGGCGATCGCGTAATTGAAATTCATCGTAGCAGAAAGGAGACATTGTAATAAATTAAGGGCTAGTTCGAAGTCGAGTCACCTAAGTAAAACTTAACTTTCAACATACGGACTGGAGTGACATAATGGGAATCTCGGTGGAAAATAAACGACCAATATAGAAGTTTTCTTTACGCCATTACAACTTTACGTTAAATAATCCACATTACGTTGAATGTGTATATGTAGAGCGTACGTTGAACCGTGTTCTTGCCGTGTTTAAAACTTAGTTCGAGCATAACATACACTTAATTCAAAGGTAAACTCAGTAACGTATTGTTAATATTAAATTATAAGGGTTTTTTCTTTGTCTGATAAATTTAGTTGCATGTTTCTTGTCATTCTTTATTAGCTTGTGTTATAACACAATGACACAAAAGAAAGTTTGGTGATGTACTTGTGAACAAAGTATCATCTTCAGCTGATGTATATGTAAAACCGAGTTTGTAGTCTATGTTCCATGTGATGAAAATTTCTCGTAAATTCAAAAAAGGTTATAAATTTATTAAACTACGGTTATCGTAAGATAACGTGCTTCATAGAACGAGTGAGTCAGTTTTTGATGCATATGTCGACCCGCTATACTCTAAGCTTCATTCTAGAATCATTCAGGGTAGCTTCATTTTGTAGGGACAACCTGTATTTTACTTTGTTCGTGTTTGTTTACGATTTCGATATATATATTCATAGATCAAGATCACAAAGATTACTATCGGCCTTATCAGAAAAAAATGTATGAATAAATTATTTGCTTTTTCTTTGCTATTTATGAAATTCTTCTACAATTGGAAAAATCGTTTTCGTATAATGCGCCGCTGGAATTTTTTAATTACTTTACCACCGAAGAATTACGTTTACCAACCCTCTTATCAAACTTCCTCACCTCATCGAAGCCCCGACTCGAAGGTCTATCCCTTCATCGCTAATGACGTTCTGAAGTTCCATGAACTTATACTTAACTAATAAATATTAACCAGTACCTTTATTCCCAATAATTTAAAATGAAGAATGTTACGTATATTTAATATCATAAAAATGTATTTCAGTTTTTGCAGGAAAAATAATTTAAATAATATCAAAATGCAAAAATTCTAATTTTGATTTTCAATAAATTCTCGAATCTCAGTATAGTACATTTAAGAATTCTTTTTTGGATGGTGTATCTTTAATTAATTAAAATATACAGAGAGCAAAATATGTTTTTTATAATAATAAAATTATACTTATAAGGAGACTGTTGTACCTTGAGTATAGTGTACCTTGGAACATTACCTGTTTTGAATTTATTTTACCATCTATCTAATTATTGCGAAAGTATATTATTCTGTTTCCTTTTTCAAGGCTTTTTTTGAAAAATCTTTTTTGTTGTGTATGATAAATACACAGCTCTAAGAATGTTTGTAATATTCAATATTCATAGATACTTACTATTTACATAGAACTGTTGATATAGTTAACAGTTTTTTTAGTTTTTATACAATGTTAAGTTTGTAAAGTTCTTCTTTTAACATTGGCAACCAAGTTGTACAGACATCCACGGAACAATTCGACACGCATCTATCCTCATTCAATAATATTATCGCGGATTTTTTAATTTTTCTTTTTTTGCTATCTGCCTCTTTTGTTAAAATTTTTGCCGAGTCCCAGTTTATTCTGTGTTCATTCTCCCAAGCGCGTTCGCAGATCTTGGACCTCTGAATTTAATTTTTTCTGATATAATTTTGATGTTCGCCCAATCTTATACTAAAAGGTCTGGATGACTCACTCACCCACGGCCACGTACTGTTTGTTGCACTCACACGGAATACTATAAATGCTGTTTTTTAAATTTTGCTCGTGGTTCTTCGGTTTCGTCTTTGTCAGAATAGATCTTAAAGTGTTGTTTGTTTGAAATACCGTCCTAACATCAAATCTATCACCGATGCGGCGCAACTTTTCGGATAATCCGCATACATAAGGAATTAACGCTGTGTAACGTTTTTCAGGTTTTTGTCGTACCTGATTGTTATTTTCAATATTTATGAAGGTTTTATCGACAAAACCCCCAGGGTATTGGTGATTTATAAGAACCTCCTTTATAAACCGCTTCTCATTGTTTAGTATTTCATAATTAGAAGAAATGATTTTGGCCCTATCATACAAACATTTTACAGCACCCCTCTTAACGTGCATCGACTGATTTAAGTTGAAATTTAAATATCTGTTCATAAATGTTTTCAAGTTATCGAGAATATCTTCATAAGAAGTGAATTCAGAGAAAAATGTCAAGAGAGTTAAAATGTAATTTGTAAAATTTTCTTTAAAATAGTGTATATAAAGTTATAATTTCACTAGCACATTGGCATGCGATAAGGGTCTAAAATAAGACATATTTCAAAAAAACAACAAAATGTTTATATTTCTTCACATTATGTGTAAAATATATTCAGTCATTTTGTAAAGCTTGAAATTTCATGGGCGCCCAAAAAGGGTAAGCAATTATCAAACCTGAGTTAATATTTCTCTTTGTTTCAGAATAGACATTAAAATGGATTTACTTTTTAGTTTTAGCTCAGAAGATATTGACTTTAGTGCGTGTATCAGAAAACTAAATCTGATCGTTTAAGCGCGATAGAAGATAAAGAACTGTGCCGTTTATCTGAGGTAACACATCTTCGAAAGATACTACAAGATAAGAAATGGGCCAGTGTGTGCAATTTTGAAACTAGAGAATATTTTACAAAGCGAAGTTGCGAAAAATCCTAAATATCATAAATCACGTTATTTGGATTACATTAACAAAAGAGAGTCTGATAGAGCGTCTTCGGAAGAAATCAATTCATGTCGGTGCTGATTCAGGAAATGTAGAAACTGCAGATTGAGAATCACGAAAATGTTTGAGGCAACAAGGAAGCAATGCGCCTGATTGCAAATTATGAATTTCTTGCCAGAGTGAAACAAAGAAGCGATCTAAACAAATTATGTCATTTAATATGGAGAGCAAAATAAAGCAACTCGCGGAAGTCAACTACGAGCTTCGTCTCCATATCGCATTAGCTTCTAACGCTCGTTACCACAGCAGCTGTTTACTGAAAAACGATCAAAATGCGAAGAAAATTAAATGTTTGCCTTCAAAAGTGACCCGCAACGCTGCTTTCGTTTAGATTTTTTCGAACTTAGTCCTGCTGCAAATAAAGGACACGTAAGTAGATTGTGGAGAAATTTGGGTATATTATAATTTCATATTATTTTTTGTAGATTTTCCTATTAAGCGATGAATGGAACAGATATTTGGACCTTGCAAAAAATGTAGGAGAATCAATACCGCAATCATTTTTAACTGGCTCATCGACTTTTATAGAAAAATTAAAGAATAATCTTAAAGATACCTATCAGTCCTTCCAACCTTTAGATCGCGGAGTGGCGAAGAGGCAAATGTTGTTGATTCCCATAGAACTTCATATCGATGAGATAAATCAGTTAGACGAGCATTCGGATGAAGATGAAATTAATTAGTGATTCTAAACCCAGCCACATAACTTTATGAAATATTTAACATTAGGTGCTTTATTCTTTTCCAAGTTACACCACTTTTATCATCGCTATGTTGCACAACGGATCAGTGGCTCAATGCTAACGTGTTAGTCTTGAGATCATGAGCCCCCAAGTTCGAATCCCGCCCGGGACATGGATGTTAGAGGCATTTTCAAAAATGTTACCGAAATGACAGCAGTGAACTAGGCCTGCTGCAGATGGTAATGCCGCAGGAAATGACTGCTTTGTAATTGTTTTGGTGTGTTGTATACGTGACAGAGTAGCTATGGCTAAACTCCGCCAGGACGTTATTATAAATAAGACATAAAAAATGTACTCGAAAACAGTGGGGTCGAATTACCCTCAAACGATAGGTGACATCTGATATGATTTGCTTCTAGGAGTGATTTTAGAAGGAGTTCCTAAAAATCAAGCATGACATTTCTGAGGTTACAGGTAATGAAAATCTAAATATATTTTACACAAAACGCAAAGTAATATTTTTCTGAATAACTATGTTTAACTATTCTGTTGTTTTTTTGGCACATGTCAAAAATCAAATTACATGATTATGTTTAGTGATGTATAGACTTTTAGAATTGGCACCTGAATGTTAAAAATAACATTACAGGGTGATCATTTTTACAGAAATCGGAAAATCAAAGTAAAAATAGTCCGTGTCTAAAATTTAAACAAAATTCGATGAATTGTAAGGACGTTTTGGCCAAAATAGGTTTAGACCAAAATCAGTTTATCACCCTATATCTCAGATATTAAGAACGACAAGAAAATTTCAATGGTTGTTCCTGAATACGCAAGTGGTCCTCTACCGCCCCTGGAAGTATGCACAGTTCCTCATGAAACACCCTGTATACAGAAAAGACATCTATGACTATTTTTACGATCAATCAATGAAACAATTATCTCTACTTAGATAGTAGATACGCCACACTCAGTTACCTAATATTCAATTGTAATTATGGACATAGTGCTACTTTTGCTTTCAAAATAATAATTTTTGTGTTAAACTGTATCCTTAAAATATTTTTCTAGGA
The DNA here is from genome assembly GCA_963583905.1 of Stenurella melanura. Taxonomy (NCBI): domain Eukaryota; kingdom Metazoa; phylum Arthropoda; class Insecta; order Coleoptera; family Cerambycidae; genus Stenurella; species Stenurella melanura. The sequence goes on from OY757310.1 coordinate 180,770,226, forward strand.
AGCTAAAATCACCCTATAATCCCGTAGTTATTTGATAAAATAGGTATGTTAGAAACAGACCAAACTTAATAATCACCGTGATCATCTAAGAAATGATATCAAAAACAGCCATCTATCGATAAATATTAGGGCGTAACAACTATTAAGTCACTGAATGAACAAACCACTGATTTAATCATTATGTTTTGCTTACTTAACAAACCATTTTATTAACTAAACGCACAGTGCGTTAAGTTTTCGATGATATCATTTCTTTTTGTTGTTTTTGCCACTAGTCCAGTTAAAATGCGAGGGGGGGGGGGCGTGAAATTGGAAACCAAAACGAGCTTACCTTACCGGTACGTTTTTGGGTCGCTGAATCCGAAAATCGGGGTTCCGAGGGCTGGACTCTGTCCGTTCACCCTTAATTTGCAAAATACACCCCTTTTTAGGGGGTTACTAACAAATTTATGTATTTGAGGTCTCAGATTACGTTTTTTGGGTTGCTGAACACAAATCTACGGGTCTAGAGTATTTCCAGCACCCTTAAATTTGCAAAAACTACCCTTAATTAGGGTATTTTTGCAAGATTCTTAGTAAACTGTATTTCAACAAACTTTTACACGTAGGATACGTTTTTTGGGTCGCTGATTACGAATTTCAGGGTCCCGAGTCCAAAAAACATTGCCAGCACCCTTAAATTTGCAAAAACTACCCTTAATTAGGGTATTTTTGCAAGATTCTTAGTAAACTGTATTTCAACAAACTTTTACACGTAGGATACGTTTTTTGGGTCGCTGATTACGAATTTCAGGGTCCCGAGTCCAAAAAACATTGCCAGCACCCTTAAATTTGCAAAAACTACCCTTAATTAGGGTATTTTTGCAAGATTCTTAGTAAACTGCATTTCAACAAATTTTTACACGTAGGATACAGTTTACTAAGAATCTTGCAAAAATACCCTAATTAAGGGTAGTTTTTGCAAATTTAAGGGTGCTGGCAATACTCGAGACCCGTAAATTTGTATTCAGCAACCCAAAAAATGTAATCTGAGACCTCAAATACATGAATTTGTTAGTATTTATGACGTAAGTGCAGAATATTTCACAAAAACACCCTAAAAAGGGGTGTATTTTGCAAATTAAGGGTGAACGGACAGAGTCCAGTCCTCGGGACCCCGATTTTCGGATTCAGCGAGCCAAAAAACGTACCGATAAGGTAAGCTCGTTTTGGTTTCCAATTTCACAGCAAAACTCGCATTTTAACTGGATTACACGATCGGAAGGAAAACATGGCCAAATTCTCATCTGTAATGCTTTTTAGGGATAATATCTTACTGTGTGTTAATTTCTGACAATTTAATTTATATATTCAATGTATTCGATGCAGCCTGTCATCTAACATAGTGATACTTAACACATAAAGTTTATGTTCTTTACTTAAAATTTAAATATTTGATAGGATGTAATTAATAAAATCTCTCTATAATGAATATTTCCTTCCCGCAGGTTCCTCATTTTGATTACCAAATTGAGAGAATAGAAATTATGTTATAATCCTATTTAAATCTTTAGGTAATTTGAGAGAGTTCTAAGGATGAGACGAGTGCCTACATTAAGAAGGAAGCGGGTGGCGGCCCTGCCCTAGAGAAGGAAACTTCTCTTAGAAAGTTTTATTCTTACATAAACATCTTAATTTAGTGATCTCGCAAAGCAGAGCTTTTTATTTTGTCTTCAGTAATGTAATTGACTAAAATTTGTCCGTTCGTGTTTACTATTTTATCTTTATATTCAACACTTTATCAGTTAAGGAAATAAAACTGATGGTTTATTTCGGTTAAAGTAGTTAAAGTAAAAAACGTACTTAAAAAGGTCAATGGGTTTACTATTTTATAAAATTATTTACATGTTAAAGGCTTATTGATCACAGAGCCATCTTCGCATTGTGAGAAAAAGCTCTAAAATAGGTATACAGGTGCGACACACGGTGTGGCAGAATCAACAAAATTCGCCATAAGGCTCAATTTTTGAGATATTGACTTGAATACTCGGAAAGGAGTCCGGAATAGTGAGTCACTGCGGCTTTCTTGAAATTTTTTGATATTTTTTGCATGTCCTGTCCCATAAGCTCCCATGTATTTGTTGGCAACATTCGAAAGTGGTCTTATGATCTGAAATTTTCAGGATCTTATTTTTTTGGTAATAGGAACCCTTTGATGTTAAAAATAACAACATTAAAAAATATATATACAGAATGATTCAGGTAGGCCGTTCGTTAGAAGTTTCAACTTGCAGCAGGATTACAAACTTGAAACTTGGTATGCGGATATAATCCATCAAGCCCGTTCTACCTAAAATATTTCCAATCTTCCAACTATACAAGATGTGCCAAAATCCGGTGCCAACTTGCTTATTTTAAATGGAATACTCTATACAGGGTGTAATTAGTTTCATATCAATAAAAAAAACTGGTGGTAGGGAACGACAAGACAAACAAAGAACCCGTATATAATATGGAGTCTAAAGCTTATAGTTTTGGAAAAACAAGTAAACAAACATTTCCAAAGTACTTAACATAGTTTGAGAACTGCTGGCATATTGGAGTAGGCATTATTGCCTCGCGTCTTGTGGCATATGATACTCTGACATTCACGCAAATAAGTATGGCGAGCCTAAGAGATAATTAGGCCGCGAAGGGGTCATCGAAAAGCATGCCGACAAAGCAGTTAAAAGCAACCGACAGAGGACACCGCCATGTTTTTCGCTTCGTCGCGGCCAGATCATCTTATTACGCGTGCTAATATTCTCAAGTAAAAATTTCAGTTTGTGTCCTTACTTGGTAAACAACATACACACGACGCGACCTACCCGTTTCTTGGCTTTGTCTGTTGCTTTTGTGCCATTTATGTAAAGATTTATTTTATTGACTTATCGTTCAAGTCGTTAGTACTTGGTTACGTAAGACAGTACTTCTCGTTCGTGCTTTTTGTGTTACTCTTTGGATTTTGGACCAAGTTTTTCTTTTTGTTTTCTTTATTGATAACGTTAATTCACAGTTTAGCGTGGTGTTCAAATTTTGGAACTTGTAGAAAAGGATCCAACTTTAAGCACCCGCGATATGGCGAACCGTGTGGGAGTATTCCATTTTGTGGTATGGAGGACATATAAGAGATATGAACTTACATCCCTATCACTATCAAGGTGTTCAAGCACTAGAACCTCAAGATTTTGCAGCGCGAATGCAATTTTGTAGGTGGATTTTAAGAAAACACGCGGCAAATGAGGCTGTTTTAAACGTTCTGTGTTTCTCTGATGAGTCGTGTTTTACCAGAAATGGAGTGTTTAATTTTAAAAATATGCACTATAGGGTACACGAAAATCCACGTGTAATAAGAAGGGTGCATTTCCAATGGCGGTTCAGCGTTAATTTTTGGGCAGGAATTTGCGGTAATGAAATAATTGGGCCTATACAATTACACGCTAGATTAAATGGTAAGGTATAGTTAAATTTTGTGCAACAAATATTGCCAAATTTGCTGGAAGATGTACCCTTGGCTACGCGCAGAATGATGTGGTATTTGCACGATGGTGCGCCAGTCCATTTTAGTCTGGCTGTTCGAAATTTCTTGAACGGAAACTTTCCTAGACGATGGATTGGACGTGGAGGAACAGTAGCATGGCCTGCCAGATCGCCTGACTTAAATCCGATGGACTCTTATTTTTGGGGGCATTTTAAATTTCTGCTTTACCGTGATTCAATTGACACTTTGGAACAATTGCAACAACGTATTTTAATGTGCATAGACACCATAAAAAATGATCCTAATTTACCAAATGTGTTATTCGCCAGAAGTTCCAGAGCTCCACTGCTTTACCAAAACGGAGACCTAGACAGCTGTTGAATGGCACGTGTAGTCAGTAGAGCAAAAAGTCAGCGGCATTCTGGTCAAAGGATAGTAGCTGTTACGTAATACTTAATAGGCACCTCATTCTACTACATAATCCCACATAATTCAGAAAAATATATTAAGTTTTATCCGCCTACTAGAGATGAAAACTACGACTAGGTCATTATATGTAATTGGTACAATCGGCCAAATAGAATAAATGTTTGAGTGTGGTGCCTTTATACCTAATAATTTGTTCAACTATTGTGCAATTTGCAGAATAACTGCCATAAACGAACTCCACGAGCCCATCCCAACTAGCACCAAAGTGACAGTAACTGAGATAGGAACTTCGTATGAGTAACCATTACGTAATTGCGACTAAATTTACGACTTTGGTGTAAAAATAACTTCATTTGACAAGTCTACAGTCCCTGCCTCGTAGTTTCTACCACTAATGATTACTTTATAGTTATGCAACGTCTACGTAGCTTTTGTGGTACATGGGAACGTGGTAGTTACCAGTGGGACGACTTTCGGTTTTCAAAACTTGAAGGTTTAAAACTATAGTAGCAGCGACTAACTCGCATCACTGAAATGTGACTTCAAAGTTGCAATCACCTTCAAGTAGCTTTAATAGTTGCCGCGACGTTGCGGAAACCTGCACTATTTCTTTAAAGAAGTGGAACTTGTAAATAATATTCATAGGTGTTAATGACGTTACTGCTACCTACAGAACTGTGTACGGCTACTACAAAGTGCACATCACCTCTGAAATTTACCATGTAGTAAATTTCACCATCTAGTTCTCACTGTTGACCATAGATAAAGTTAATGCAACAAACCTAACCTATATAATATGTTTGCCTAACCTACACTAGAATTGTATGTTGCTATATTCATGCTATGCAATTTTATGTTCAAAATAAGGCAACAAAATTTAATATTTCAACACAGTTTTATTACACCTACGTTTTCTTCTATGTTATCTATCACTGTAATAGTATATTATACCAACAAGGTTTATGTTTATTAAGTCGTTGATACATGGCTGCATACAAGTAAATTGCGACAGCTGATAGGTTTTTCAATGTGAAGTTAGGTAAATGATAAAAGCAAAAGCTAGGAACGCGTTCAGTCTAGACCTCAACGTACGGCTAACACGTACGTTCCGAATCAATAGCGGGAGAAATGTAACCATGAAGTAGCAGCGGCAACTTTGAAGAGGTAATTGTGGTAGTCACAACTTTGCTACGACTTAAAAGTAATGCTACAGTTCCATTCGCAGATTTGTGGTAAATATAACTTTAAAGTTACGTATTTGCAGTTTTCGTCACTATCGCCAAGTAGCAATTACTTTCAAGTAGCATTTTTTGGTCAAAACGACCTTAAAGTCATATTTTCTGAAATACGCCATGTTGATGGCCAAAATTATCGACGCCATTATTATAACACATGAACCATAATTTCACAATTGACTAATAAATTTAATTTATCGCAATTTCTTTACCAAATACAACAAATTAATACATAAAAAGTAGTGTTAAGTTCCGAAGAACAATAAAAAATAGGTTTGGGCATCTAGTGTGTCATATTCTCGCATGACATTACATAATTTAAAAACAATATTTTCATTAAAAAATGCATATTTTAAAGGCGCGTGGTTAGATTCGGACGTTTTATCATGTTTGTCAGTAAAATTGCATTCGTTTTAATTGTGACCCTTAGACCACTGAAAAATAGCACAAGTTTTGCTGTCTAATATTACCTTCTGATATTCTATTAAATTTCTGAGTTAGGGAAATGAACAAGAACAAGAATCATATGTAAGAATGAAACATAAATATAATAAGATCGGTTGCAAGACATCGATTTGAAAGAGTAGGGAGTGGTAAAGTTTTCTGAAAGTTGCGGCGTCTACACGTATTAGGAACGTTCCTATTACGTGCTTGTGACTAGTACCAAAACACTTTAAAGTGCCTACAATAGTCATTGCTACGTCCCCACGACTAATTGTGCTAGTTGGGATACTATATATTCATATATATATTTACAATAGTAACGGTTTTAATGCAAAGGGCAAATATTTGCGGCTGCGCTGCTATTATAATACGCGAAAATAATGTTGCCATGTTTAAGCATAATTATTGAAATTTAAGACATTTGGTAGCTCATGCATAATTAACACAATCCGAGTGCTTTCAATTCTTCGAATTACGTACGTACGAATGTACGAAATTCGTTAATCCGCACGCCCATGGCTCTACTGGCTAGACTTATTGGCCCTACTATAGTCGCTGTTATCTCTCCTGAGTCTCTGTTGATGTATAAGTGTACGTGTCCTGGTTGACTGGTGAAATAGCTGTAGCTAAACTCTGTCAGGGCGTAAATATAAATAAGACGTTCAACTGGTTTTTAAATCGAATTTTCTAGAAAAAAATGGTCGCTAAAAGGAAATAAAATTTCACCATCGTCCAGTTTAATTTTGTTATTTGTTCGTCTTCAGACAATCAAAATTAAACCTGCTCCGTATGAAAATTAGTCTGTCTCAAAATTCAATAAACGAATTCAAACGTATTTTATTAAATTAAAAAATTAAGTAAATATTAACGCCCTAAGGTCATTCTTCATTTAAATAAAATTGAATCCGGAAAAATCTCTCTTGTTTTTTCTTTCTTGGGATTATTAATTGACACGTGCTTCTCGTTCCAATAAACAATATGCAGAAGACAATTAAATTTAATTAGCGTTCTCTAAAATATTGTTCGTTTCTCTTGCCAATATTTTTGTTTACAAAGTGTTAAGAATGCGATATAATGAGATAGGTTCTGAAAATAAATGCTGCAGGATAAATTCGTGGTATTATTTTTGGATAAAATGCGGCCGATATTAATTATTTTAATTTTATACAGGGTATCTAAGGCTATTTTCTTAATTACTAAACGAGGTATTTGAATTCCATATAAAGTATACACTAAAATATATACAGTGTGGGACAGCCAAGTGGAATAAATTCAGAATTTATATAAATTACATCGTGCAACGTACAAATTTCCTCCCTAAATTCAACCCGTTTCGAGTGGCAGCTGCAACCCCTAAATTTTTCAATGTGAGGCGAGGTACGATGCGGGTTTAAGTGGCGATTCTACCAAAACTTCTCACTATCACACACTTTTCACCACCAAATTTTAATCTATACCTATCCCTTTCCGATTCCTAATTGTTTGTACTCTGTATTTTTATAATTTTTGTCATTTTGTCATTTTTTGTTAATAAATCCCCTCTCGACCGAGAAATTTGCAAAATTAAAACCTATTAAAATTCTAAAACTTCCTTTCCCAAATCAAAACTTCCCAATGGCGAGTAGACTGTTGGGTGAAAAAATTGCCTCGAACGGGTTTTTTCATTAAGCTTTCGCCCGTCTCACCAAATCAAAATTTAAAAGTGAACAACGCGAACGAACGCTAAACAAGTGATAATCTTAAGTATTTTAAGCCACCAAGCAGGCCGAACAGTCAATGCGCTGAATTTAAGCCGCCACAGGCGGCAGGAGTTTTAGCTTTTTTAGATGTAAGTTTTATTGAGCTGAACCGGTCGCGATCCGCCCAACCGCACTAACACCACGGCGCAGCGCGACGTGGTTGTACGGTGGCGAGAACTCGATCGGCGAAGTTAAGCAACGCCAGGAGAGTCCGTTACTTGGATGGGTGACCGTTCTCATTTCGCCGTCCTGGTCAAGTGGTGGAATAGCATTAGCTAAACTTCGCCAGGACGTTAAAATAAATATGATGTTAAAAAAAAGTAGGAGTCGGTGATACTGTTATTGAACCAAGTAAAACGATCCATTTGAAAAAATATCCAATTTACTATAAAAGTAAATTCAGACAAGAATCTCATGAAAAAATCATATTTGAACCATTAAAAAGTCTTATTACCACCTTTGGCATCATATTAAATCGAAATCTACGTAAAATTTATACCACTAAAGATGACCAAAATATTGACTTTTTTCATCTCGAGGACGACGGCCAATCACCTTTGGGCTTCGTCGTTCGAATTTTCAAAAGTACTCAAAAAATTTCAAGTTACACGGAGCGGAAAACCGCTCCGCCCGACGAACTTTTCGAAAGTACCACGAATTTGGTTTTTCGAAAGTACAACGAATAAAATCACGAAAAACTGCTCCGTCCAATAAATTTTTCGAAAATACTGTGACGTAAAAGTCACCGTCGAGTCCCGATAGTCCAAAGTGACCAGCGAAAACTCGACTAACCCGGTTAACTTTGAAATGCGGTGAGAGCTGGGTTCGTAGGTAAGGTTAGAATTCAATGTGTCAAACTATTTTAACAGATTTTAATAACTTTATGCAAATGCTTGGAAAGTTAATTATATACGAATTATATAAGCTTGGGGGGCGCCAGCCAAATAACTTGACAGAGAATGGGATAGAGAACAAAACAACAAAGTAGAAAGCCAACGTATATAAAGGTAAAGTTTAATAATTAATTAAAAAATGTATAAGGTAAATAAATTTTAAATATATGTAAAAAATAGGCTTATCTGCACTTTGCAGATATGAATATAGTATCCTTTTAAGAAGGTAGGTATAAACAGTGTAAATACACCCTTAAATTATAAACTATTAAATTTACAAGAGATCCATAAGATATTCATTTGTATTTTCATTTTTTAGCACCGAAAGCAGCTGCTCATGGTTTACAAATTGCATATAAAGAACTTACAACATATTACATATAAACACTAAACAAATAAGAACGTGTTATGTATAAAACGGTGGCAAGAAAATGAGTGGCGACAAACTACAAAAAAATATATATATACGTTGGATTCAGTAGCGCTGGAGGCTGATGAGACTCCTCACAATTTTATGGTTGAACCAAATAAATCTCTCCAGTGGGATGAAAATAATTAATTGTGTCACTTACTTGGTCTATATTACGTACGTATTACCTGGGAAAAATGTACAGTGAACGATGCCCAGACGACAACCCTGGACAACACGTCTGTTTCAAAGTTGCTAGTACCTGGTAACAGTTTCTTTTTTAAAAAAAATAAGGAAATACTGTGGTTCCAATAAATCCTTGAAAGGCCAACAAATTTCTGTATTTGTATCTAGGCAGTATTCAACAAAAATAGGGCAATAGGGCTCCAAAAGAAAAACCAAGACAAAGAAAAAAACCTAAAAAATGCCATACCTTAATTTTATTGCCCAGGTATGTATTTATACTAAATGTTAAATATTTAAAAGCAAAATTACTGACCTTAGATGTTCTGAGGTTTTATTTAATTTAATTAAATTACTAAGAGACCTGGAGAACCACTTTTCTCTTCTCTCCACAAATTCTAAAAGATGGCCGTCTCTTTTTTGTTCTTTCACCGTAAAAAATTTAATCTTTCTCAATAATATCAAATTTGCTTATTAAAATTCCCTAGATTTATTTGACATCTGTCAATTTGAAACCAAAACAATTCTCGAAATTATTTCTATGAATGACTATGAAAAATAACCAGGTAGCTTACTAAATTTTGAAATTTGACTTAATGATTAGTTATAATAACATCCTAATTTAATACTATTACTTGTTTTAGGAGGCTAACGAAAGGAAACCAGCATAAACATAGACCATATAAGGACGAATAAATAGAGAAGTAGTTACGCTGGAGGATTCAACGTCTTGATAAATAACAAGCAGGTAGTCGAAACCAACTTCACCGATGTGAACCGTCCAGAATTTCAAGACACGAGTGCTTCTTTGTTTATCGCCGATAGGTTACATACTGTGCTTCTGTTGAAAGTATTTCATGTTTAAATTTTATCGGTACTTGCTAATTTTGACTTGCCACACACCCCCTTTTGCTAGATTAAAAATATTAGAGCTTGGCTATAATATTTTTGGATAATTTACTACTCCGTAGTTATAAAGTTCACCTACTGAATAATTCTATAGATACTAAAGTTTAATATTTAACCTAACTAACCTAATTTACTATTTACACGAGTCTAGATTGGTATTACTTTGTCATTAACATAATCAATCTTTGATTGTTAATGTTACTATACTACAAGATCATAATTTTTTTTTTTTTAAATTATTATTGTTGTCGCGATAACTATGTCATAATCGGGAAAATTTATCTAAATTAATTTACTAATTTTTAAGGAACATATAGGAGCTTGTACTATAACTGGAAAATAAATATGCTCGTCTAAATATGCTTTTTATGGAATTTACACACCAAAACATAATTAGTGAAAACTATATACCATTAAATGTAGAAAGAAAAGAAACAAATAAGACTTCATTCACACGACTTTCACTGGCCAACACATTCACACGCTCAAACAATCTTTTTCTTTTTTTACGACTCATCTGGTTCAGATCCATGGTATGGTTTTAGATCTTTAACATGATAGTTTCCTACATCTTTACCATCTAGATCTTCTAATTTATAAACGAGTGGAGAAATAACTTTCTTAACAGTGCATAGTACAAACTTTGGAGCTAATTTTGCTGCGAAATGTTCTGCTGCGCAAGATAAAACATAGTTTCTTTTCCAAACTTTGTCTCCTACATGGTAAGTATCTGCCTTTCGTTTACGTAAATTATAACTTTTGCAATTCTTGCGGTAAGCTTCTGCCAATCGACGTCTTACATCGTTATACAGACTCGGCAAATTTTTCATATCCTCATTATACTTTTCTCTGTCCATGCTATCCATGTCCATATTTTTTATGTCAACCTTGCCATAATAACTTCCTCGTGACGGAACATATCGACCAAAATTTAACATTGTCGGAGAGTAACCTGTCGCTTCATGGACAGCGGTTCGCAGAGCATACCCAATTTTAGATACCTCTTGATCCCAACAACGGTGATCAGTGTCTTTTAAATATGAACGGATTGCAGTCTCTAATACTCTATTAACCCGCTCTACAGCATTTACTTGAGGATGATAACGAGCATTGTAATAAATTTTCACCTCATATTTTTCAGCTAGGTTTCTGAAAATATTACTTGCAAATTGTGTTCCATTGTCACACGCTAATATTTGTGGAACACCATACACTAGAAATACTTGTTCTTCCACAAATTTTTCTATCAATGGCGCAGAAGCTTTCTTTAAAGGATGAAGTAGACAAAACTTAGTGAAATAATCTGACACTAATAACAAATATGAATATCCATTTTTAGAACGCGGCAGTGGTCCAAGAAGATCCACTGACACATATTGCCACGGAAAATTTACTTTTTTGGGTTGTCCCATGAGACCAGGACGAGCAAAATTGCTGACCTTTTGAGCATTGCACACGTTGCAGTGACGTACATATTTCTTTGTGTCTTGTAACATCCTAGGCCAATAATACAATTCCCTAATACGCTGCACAGTCTTGAATGTACCTAGATGTGCTGCTTGAGCATCATCATGACAACTCTTAAATATTTGAAGTCGTTGACCTTTGGGGACAACTAATTTCCAGTCTGGTAAATTTGTATAATTACCAAAATTCGAGGGTATATGTTTATATAAGGATCCGGCATCTACCTTCCAGTCAGGGTATTTTTTTGGGGATTTCAAAACATTTTGGGTCATTTTTACATACCACTTATCATTTTCAGCATCGTCATTATTTACCATGACTACGCAGACTTCTATCGGAGACCTCGATAGAGCATCGGGTACAACATTTAATGCGCCCTTCCTGTGTTCAATAATCATGTCGAACTGCTGCAATTTAACGGCCCATCTGGCAAGTCTGCCAGAAGGATCTTTCAAACGGTTTAACCATAGGAGGCTATAATGATCCGTTATGACTTTGAACGTAGTTCCTTCGATAAATGCCCGGAATTTTTCTGTCCCGTGCAAAATTGCAATTAGTTCTCTCTCTGTCACGGTATACTTCCTTTCAGCAGCTGTAAGAGTACGACTTGTGAAAGCAATGACAACTTCTTGCCCATCTTCATTCAACTGCGTCAACACACAACCAACGCCTACCTCTGACGCATCACACTGAATTGTGAACTGTTTATTAAAATCCGGGTTAACTAATATGGGTGCAGAAACCAATGCTTCCTTAACTTTTCGGAAAGCTTCTTCCGCAGCTTCATTCCACTCCAATTTCTGTGATTTACGTTTACCTTTTATCAGATTTGTCATGGGTGCTGTTAAATTCGAATAAAAAGGAATGAATCTTCTATACCATCCAACTAAACCGATGAATCTTTTTAATTCCGTCACTGTTCCAGGACGAGGGTAATTTAACATTGCTGAAACCTTTTCCGGATCGGTACGCAAACCTTCGCCATCTAAAAGAAATCCTAAGTATCTTAGTGATGGTAAACAGAACTCACACTTTTCAAGATTAATAGTTAGATTTGCTTGTTTCAATCGTTGAAAGACTTCATTTAAAACATCGATATGTTTTTCGAAAGTTGGGGTAGCAATAATGATATCATCTAAATAGACGAAGACAAATGGTTCCAAAGAATATCCCAAGACTTGATCCATAAGTCGTTGCTGAGTTTGAGCCGCATTATTCAACCCAAAAGGCATTACTACAAATTCAAACAAACCTCTAGATGGAACGACAAATGCTGTCTTTTCACAAGAACTCTCTTCTAGTGGTATCTGCCAAAAAGCTGATTTTAAATCGATACTCGAAAGATAATGTGCACCTGTTAATTTACTCAGAATGTGATCCACATGAGGTAGTGGATAAGCATCTCTTTTGGTAAGACTATTGAGTTTTCTACCATCAAAGCAGAATCTCATGTCACCACTTTTCTTTTTCACCAAAAGAACTGGAGAGGCCCACGGACTGTTTGAAGGACGGACTACTCCCAAGGCTAACATTTTGTCTAACTCCTTGTTAAGATGATCAAGCATGTAAGGAGACATATTATGATGCCTTTGCTTTACTGGTGCTTCGGTGCCTGTGTCAATCTTATGTACAATTGCATTTGTACGACCCAACTTCGTACCAGACATCCACGACAAAGCTTTAAATTTATCTATAATCGTATCCAACTCACTAATTTGATCTGCTGTCAGTTCAGATTTTGACCGAATTACTTTCGCAAGATTAATCTCACAAACTGACATGTTATATAAGCAATCCAAATTCGACTCACCGTCATCGATAAAATATGAAGCTTTCTTACAGTTTAAAACTACTCCGAAAGTCTTAATAAAATCACTACCCAATATGAGACTGTGCGATAATGAAGGAACAACTAAAACTCTGATAACATGCAAAATGTTTCCTATCTGAACTGGCAAATTTACATACCCAGATATTTTCTGCGCGGTACCGTCCGCTGTACTAATATTGACTTCAGGTGCCTCAAACATTTTTAAATCAAATTTTTCTATAAGTCTTAAACCTTTCGCACCAAAAACTGAGTTATTAGCGCCTGTATCCAACAAAGCTACTATACTACTATTAAAAACTTTAATCTTAATATAGGGTCTATTATCATTGTCTTTCTGAACTAATACTAAATTCGACTCGGGGTTCATATTACCAATATTGCTGTCTTCATCGCAAATCGCTATTATACTATCCAGATCATCAAATTTTTTAGTTGCCGTAGTGTCGTGACAAATACCAGTAGCCTGGGAAACTAAGTCCTTGGAATAAAAACTTTTCACGAAATCTTTCCAAGCATTCCATTCAACCAAAGTGGTTTTACCGTGAGAAAATTTGTTTCCAAAGCCATAATTATTTTTATTTCTTTTTGTGGTTATGGTATGTACAGTTGGATGCAAAGCATTTTGAAATGAAGCTCGATTTCTGTAGACCTTAGCATTAGAATAGCTCGAGAGACATCGGCCTACTGAGTGTCTCTTGGTCTGGCGTTTTTTGAACACCTCTCACAATTAGGACGAATCACGCCCTCTCTGCCGCAACTATAACAATGAGGGGTTTTCTTGACTCGGGGACATTCACGTTTGACATGACCTGTCTGTTTGCAAGTGAAACATTTTACTTCATCAACTCTGTTGACTCTATCACGGTTAGGACCATTGTTGTTTCTCCTGGGCAACGTTGAGTATCCAGTGCTACGTGTCCTCGATGTGAACTCCAAATCAGGTTCCATTGTTGCAACATGTTTCCGAGAATTACCATTAATTCTTTGTTTCCGTAAACTATTAGCTTCTTCTAAAGTTCGGCACACTTCTCCAAGTTGATCAACTGAGGTTATATTTTGCAGAGCCAAATGCATATGATAGTCAGGTAGAAGATTTTGTCTGATCGTTTCTAATTTTTCAGCATGTGGTACACCTTTGACTAAGCGAGAAAAAAGATTTTCCATTGCCGCTATATAAATTACAACAGGTTCATTCTCACCCTGCTTTCGAGCGTTAATCTGTTCCATAAGTTCTTTGTCGTGTCTTGGAGACAGAAAATCTTTACGTAACAGTGATACCAAACCATCCCAATTATCAACTTTATTCCTTGCATGTCTATACCATATTAGAGCTTGACCTGTGAATAATTCTACTGATGACCTGAAAAGTTCCTCCTTTGAAACATTACGTGAGAAGCTTAACTCTTCGACTTGCTCCAGAAAAGAGTTAACAGAGAATTGTGCTGTTGTACCATCAAATTTCAATGACCATTTGTGAAGTGGATAGGACTTACTATTAGTATTATTCAAAGTAGAAGGTAATTGAGGTCCCTGTTGTGCCTGATTATGTCTCTCTAATATTTCCTCGATATCTCCTTCGAGTGATGCAACCAAAATTAAATTATCTCCCTGAAATCCACTAGCTTCCTTGCTAATATTGTCAGGAAATCGCCTGAGCCTACCGTTCAGATGTGTTAGTCGAGTACGGATCCTTTTGTAAATTTCATCATTCGTACCATCGAAGTTATCAACCAACTCGGTTACGGAATCTATGCTATCCTTGATTTCTTCACGCTCATCCTCAAATTTGAAATCCTGAGCTTCATGTTGCACCGCTGGTCGAGCCAAATCTTTTTTTAGTTCCCTTCTCAAAAATTTTCTCTTTTGAGGTATATCTGCTGAAGACGTAGTTATCCCTCGTATCTTCAACTCGTAGTTTACTTCATGCACCCTCAAGTAATTTGGTTCCATATCATAACTGATATCCATATTTGCCAAAATTAGTAACCCAAAATGCAATTTTTTATAATGCCGAATGAATTAAATTACCAAGTAAAAAAACACCCCGTATAATAAACACCTATTATAACAATGTTATCTAAAATAACAACAGTTTATAATCCGCTAAACGCAATAAATAAAGTGCCTATTTCAGATTAAAATAGATTGTACCAAGTTCACTAGCTCTCTCAGATACACCCTGTATAACACACTATTACAACAATATATTGCAACAAACATGTGACATACACATAAATTTCAATAAATAAGGTGTGTAAATAATACTACACAGAAATGCACCCTCTGCTGCGCACCCTGTATAAACCAATACACTCTGACAATGAGAGAAATACAAATAAACGTGTTACTACACACTAACAGAAAATAACTGTTAATATTTCTTGGTATTATAATATCAACTGCCCTATAATTTGTAACATTTACTATCAAATAAATGATGAAAATTTTGCCACAATTGTGTATTATTTACCGCCCTGTAAATTCAAAAACTGTAATATGGTAATATAGATCAGTTAGTACTATTCAGTAATACACCTATAGTAAAAATTATTATTTATGATATCTCATATACCAATATTCCTATATACACCCTGTATATCTTATAATTTAGCAAAGTACTGAATTTTATATTTAAAAACTGCACAGCAAGCAACGTTATCTGACGACAAACTGAAAACTCGGTTACACACGGTTTCAGTGGCTTCTACACTTCTTTTACTGCTATTAAGTTAACCAATTTTGTTTGTTTTGTCTCTTAAGGAATAGGGAAAGGTAATTAAGGAAAACAAGCTTATAGCACCGGCTAAGATGAAAGAAATAATAATTTAACAACTTCTAACAAGGTCCCACGCTTGGTTGCGCCACTTTTGTGACGTAAAAGTCACCGTCGAGTCCCGATAGTCCAAAGTGACCAGCGAAAACTCGACTAACCCGGTTAACTTTGAAATGCGGTGAGAGCTGGGTTCGTAGGTAAGGTTAGAATTCAATGTGTCAAACTATTTTAACAGATTTTAATAACTTTATGCAAATGCTTGGAAAGTTAATTATATACGAATTATATAAGCTTGGGGGGCGCCAGCCAAATAACTTGACAGAGAATGGGATAGAGAACAAAACAACAAAGTAGAAAGCCAACGTATATAAAGGTAAAGTTTAATAATTAATTAAAAAATGTATAAGGTAAATAAATTTTAAATATATGTAAAAAATAGGCTTATCTGCACTTTGCAGATATGAATATAGTATCCTTTTAAGAAGGTAGGTATAAACAGTGTAAATACACCCTTAAATTATAAACTATTAAATTTACAAGAGATCCATAAGATATTCATTTGTATTTTCATTTTTTAGCACCGAAAGCAGCTGCTCATGGTTTACAAATTGCATATAAAGAACTTACAACATATTACATATAAACACTAAACAAATAAGAACGTGTTATGTATAAAACGGTGGCAAGAAAATGAGTGGCGACAAACTACAAAAAAATATATATATACGTTGGATTCAGTAGCGCTGGAGGCTGATGAGACTCCTCACAATTTTATGGTTGAACCAAATAAATCTCTCCAGTGGGATGAAAATAATTAATTGTGTCACTTACTTGGTCTATATTACGTACGTATTACCTGGGAAAAATGTACAGTGAACGATGCCCAGACGACAACCCTGGACAACACGTCTGTTTCAAAGTTGCTAGTACCTGGTAACAGTTTCTTTTTTAAAAAAAATAAGGAAATACTGTGGTTCCAATAAATCCTTGAAAGGCCAACAAATTTCTGTATTTGTATCTAGGCAGTATTCAACAAAAATAGGGCAATAGGGCTCCAAAAGAAAAACCAAGACAAAGAAAAAAACCTAAAAAATGCCATACCTTAATTTTATTGCCCAGGTATGTATTTATACTAAATGTTAAATATTTAAAAGCAAAATTACTGACCTTAGATGTTCTGAGGTTTTATTTAATTTAATTAAATTACTAAGAGACCTGGAGAACCACTTTTCTCTTCTCTCCACAAATTCTAAAAGATGGCCGTCTCTTTTTTGTTCTTTCACCGTAAAAAATTTAATCTTTCTCAATAATATCAAATTTGCTTATTAAAATTCCCTAGATTTATTTGACATCTGTCAATTTGAAACCAAAACAATTCTCGAAATTATTTCTATGAATGACTATGAAAAATAACCAGGTAGCTTACTAAATTTTGAAATTTGACTTAATGATTAGTTATAATAACATCCTAATTTAATACTATTACTTGTTTTAGGAGGCTAACGAAAGGAAACCAGCATAAACATAGACCATATAAGGACGAATAAATAGAGAAGTAGTTACGCTGGAGGATTCAACGTCTTGATAAATAACAAGCAGGTAGTCGAAACCAACTTCACCGATGTGAACCGTCCAGAATTTCAAGACACGAGTGCTTCTTTGTTTATCGCCGATAGGTTACATACTGTGCTTCTGTTGAAAGTATTTCATGTTTAAATTTTATCGGTACTTGCTAATTTTGACTTGCCACAATACAACGAATTTAATTTTTTCAAAATATCAAAAATTTATTTTTATGAAAATGCAATAACGAGACTTGCACGAAGCAAAACATCGCTCCTCGAGATGAATTTTTCGAAAGTACCACGAGGTCGAAACCCTCAGTCGGGATGAAGCGAGTAGCTATTTTAAACGTCAAAATTTAGGAAAAAATCGATGGGACGGTTTTTCCAATAAAAACCAAAATCCTCATTTAATATTCCTCAAAGGGTTGGAGCATAATCCTCATACAAAACCCCAAAAACGTACAGAAAAATAGTCAAAGAATTCAAAGTCGGAGGGTCGAGTCCGACGAACCCAAATTTCCTTTTATCCCGGCTCAGGCGGACAGCGCCATAGTAGTCGCTCGAAAGCGAATCGGCGGAAGAAAAGTATATTTGGGTTTGATGCCATTAGTACATATATAAAAGTAGGAACCCCATCGAACTCATATAGATAGCTTTCTTAAGCATCCTGACAACCATTTCGATAATTTCAGAGCAAAATTCAAAGTGAATAATTTTCAAAAAGATCCTCATACATTTTACAATCATTACTAACTGGGAGTCTGAATCTTTTTGTACGGTCGATTGTCATAGTTGTCTCGACGCTGAATGAGTTACACTCCTACGGGAGGTAACGGCTTGCCGAGTGGTGGTGCTCTTTGATCATTGCCTTATATACATTAGCTAAGTAATTAATATTTATATTTTTTACATTTTATGAATTATTTCAATAAATGAAAATATATTTTTAATTCAATTTCTTATTGATCCACTCATTATAAGATTTGTGACCGACGTGCGATTCTGTGGTGTGAGTCGGACAATTATTTTCCGCGGGTCACCTTTGATCCCGCCACGTCTGTCTACTTGTCCGAATATTCATAGAACCCATCGACGGTCTTAATTATTAAGAGGTGTTTCTAAGAAAGTGCTAATTATAAGATATATTCATTGAAAGTGCACCGCCCGACATAAGATTTCGACGGAGAGAGCAGACTGTAGCAATCACCGTAAGTATAATTTTGTCTATTTTCGTCTTGGGGAGCTTGAAGGGTAACTTGAATCCCCCTTGTGAGTAGAGTTAGCGGCGACACGGCTCCGGCCTAAATTATATAAAATCCGTGTCGTGTCCATCAGACCATAAGATACTAGGTACATCTACAATTCCATATTTGAAAGTCTTTTCTGCTCTTTATACCATGTGTTGTAGTCATGCAAAATTACAGTAAGATACACTTGACATATTTCAAATTTAATTAGCCTAAACTTTTAAATATATCTATTGACACAAATCTACAAAATGTCTTATTATTTATAAAAATTACATTTCTCTATTCTTTCTGAAACTTCACATATAAGAGGGTAAATTATACATATTCACATTGCTAAATTTTTAATATTGAATGTTGCTCTTTATAATTTATTATATTTCTGCACTATTGAATGGCATATTTAATAAATACGCCACAAATTAGACAAACTTCAAATTCAATGTCAAGAGTGTCTGGGAAGGGTTACATATTTCAAACAGTACAGACATGCATTCGTTACTAGCCAACATTGCCATGTAGAAACTGGAAATTAAATTCGGTAATTGTTAGACAATGGGCTTAAATATGCTACCCACAACCACCAGATGTACAGAAAGTTAGAGAAAAACGAAAACTATATTGCAGTAAGGCATATTTATTTATTTACACGACTCAACAGGACGAAAGTTCCAATTACAGAATCGGAGTACTAACAATAAATATTGTGCTATGACAGAAGTAGGTATTACAAATTATGTCCATATATACACTTTAAATCCTTAATTCTACAATAAAATCCTTAGTTCTACAATAACAGAAGTATTACAAATTATGTTCGTAATATTCTTTATATCCTTAATTCTACAATGAAAAATATCAATATTATTTTGTATATGGTTATAATTCCTGCATATGACATTAATAGGTGAATACATTAATAGATTGGTGCATGAAGCTTTGATATAAAATGTTTGGTGGAGTCGAGTTGATTTAGAAGGAATTCGTAGGTCAATGAGTTTTACAAGATCAGAACAGTCGAGTTTATTGTTTAATATTTTAGACAGTTACAATTCCGTGTAATTCTCGGCGAGTTTGAAGTGAGTTAAGTGAGAATCTATTTAACAAAATACCATTACTAATTCCAACAAGTGGATAGGTCTTGTCATCGGTGTAGCTTAAGTCTTTTTAAAATTTTCTTTGAATATTCTCCAATTTATTAATATTAACGATGTAGTAGGGGCTCCAGATTACGTCAGCATACTCCAATTTACTTCTGACAAACGAGTTAAATAGAAGCTTCATAATTTCAACATTCCTGAAATCTTTGAATTTTCTAATTATGAATCCCAATGATTTAAAAGCTGAAGATGCGATGTTATTCATGTGATAAATAAAAGTCATCTTGCTATCAAAACTAATACCTAGATCCTTAAATCTATCAACTCTTTGTATGACACTATCGTTTATTTTATACTCATTAATGAAAATACTATGCCCACGTGAGTAGGTGACAACATTACATTTTTCAACATTTAGAAACAGTTTATTTTTGTTGCACCAGTTATCAATATTTTCCAAATCTGACTTGAGCAATTCCATATCATCATTGCAGCTAACGCTGTAGTAAATTTTTAGGTCATAGAGTAGATGTGGGCACTGTAAGTTTGTAACTATGTCATTGATAAAGACATTGAATAAAAGTGGACCAAGGGCTGACCCTTAAGGGACTCCTGGTTCGGCATTAAATTCGACAGATTTGTGTCCATGGTAATAAACATATTGTAACCTATTGCTTAAATATGAGGTAAAGAATGAAACAAACTCATATGATAATCCAAAATTTGTTAATTTATTTAATAAGATACCATGGTCAAGACTGTTGGAAAAATCTATGTAAATAACGTCGACTTGACCACCTTCATCGAAGACTTCACAAAGATACTGAGTCAAGCACAATAAATTTGAAGTCGTAGACCTACCTGGCATCAACCCATGTTGATGGCTTGATATTTTATTTTCTATGTTAGGAAAAATATAGTCGTAGAGAACGAATTCGAGTAGTTTAGATAAATTATTAATTATGGTGATTGGCCTGTAATTCTTTGGAATTCTTTTTGTGTACAGGGCATATTTTAGATATTTTCCACAGGCTAGGAAAAATGCCATTATTTAAGGATAAATTAAATATGTATGATAAGGGACCGGCCAATATTGAGACGCAATCTTTAACGAAGAAAAGTGGTATTCCATCTGGACCTGCTGTGAATTTTGGCTTTAATTTTTTGCACCCTTTAATAACTTCTGCCTCTGAGATTGTAGGTATGAATATATTTTGTGTGTCCACAGGTTCACTTTCGCCACCCATACTGACATTATTAGTTGTTGCAGAGTATGCTGATTTGAAATATTCTGAAAATTTATTTACTGTATCTTGGGGGTCATTGTATGAGCTATTTTCATATGTCATACTGATATTGAGCTCATTTTTGACTTATTATTAATGTAGGACCAAAACATTTTTGGATTATTTTTTAAGTTATTTTCTATCTTAAGTAGGTAGCTTCTATGCGAGTCATCAATATCTTTTTTTATTTTTGTTCTACTGTTCATATTTCTTTACATAACCAAAACAAAAAATTATTAACTTTCAAACAGTAAGTACAGTTTTTGTCAAAATACTTATTATTATGGTTCCTCTTACATCTTTTAATTTTCTGGTTTCATAACGAACTCGGGTACTAAAATATTTGCTAAGTATTAGTTTTATAATTTCATCGAGTAAGATTGTAATGAATCAGTATTCTTCAAATATTTTATGCCACTCGACTTTATTATAAAATCACTTGGTAAAAAGTGATCTGAGTATATCGAGCTCTTGTTGGTGATGTTAATATATTCTTTTCCCAAAATAGAACACCGTACTTCTCTTATATTAGCATGGGAACCTACAAAGTAATTAAGGCGAGTAGCGTTAAGCTAAACTTTCCTTAATATTAGAAATAACCATTGTAAACTTTTATTCCCAATAAAGGAATTATATTATTACTATTAATTATTGTGTTCTGTTTATATAAAAGCACAGCAAAAACATAAATTATTTGTTTTCCTGTCCAGGCTCTATAATAATAATGAAATTAACATAGTGCGCACATCATGTGTTGTATCATAAACACATATTTGTTTTTGTGTAATTTCCATGCACTGAAGTTTATCAAAAAAAAATAAATATGTATTTATTAAAATACTGACAATGTTGTACACATTTTATGTAATAATTATTGGTTAAATCTTCATTAATTTCTAGGTATATAACCACGGATTTAACAAATATAATAGGTAAAAAGTACGCATGCTTTATTCTAAGGGAATTATGTGTTGAAAATATATTAAAATTTAATTGCTATTTCACTTTATTACAACTGTAAACAGAACGCCATAATGTTACGAAAATGAAGTTTATACTTATGAAACGATCGATTTACATCTTTTCTAAACTGCTTTCTGCAACGGGCACAGCACTTCATCATTTTATAAGTGCGTTGTCACTAAACTGTATAAAATATAACTTCTTCACCACTAAATCACTCTGATATACTAAAAACACCTGTTACCAGTAATTGCGGATACGTAATTAGAGATATTCGTCATTACGCCAAACGAAGCGAACAGATCGTGTCCAAAACGTTACGGATTTTTGTCAAATAAAATCCGGGAATAGATCGACTAGCCAATCAGGAACTTAGGGAATGTCTGCAATTGAAGTGCCTTAGACTGTGATTATCTCAGAACAAATAAATCGTACACGTTATGTATCTAGGGATAAGTTCTTTGATAAGAGAACTAAATTCTAAAATCAATAAAATAATTCCACGCAAACCAGCAGATCTAGCAATAAATGAGCGGAAACATATATTATTGTTGGTCCAAATGTGTTATTTGTAGTTAAATCGCCAAATCGAATATACCTAACAAATTGCATCCAAAATTATTTTAATTACGCTTAAAACATTACTATTGGTGGCCACATTGAATTTAAATCGGCTTAATTTGCATGTTAAACAGGAATATCTAAAAGGGGTACTTACAAAAGTGAATTTGCATTTTTCTGTGGTGCTGGTGAATAATCCGCCCATTATGCCTTGTCACATTCCGGTAAATGTAAATATTTAAATGGAATTACATAAACATCTCAAGGATTTAAACGTTCGCCTTGTTTTTTAAATGGACTACAATATTTTAGGATTTATGTCGCTCGATTAACTGTAAATGTCGACTTTCAGTTCCCAGATGAGAGACGGAAAAGTCTATTTTCAATGACAGCCATAGAAAAATGCTTTCTGGAAAAGTTCTATGTCTCATTTGTGTTAGAAAAAGTTCTACTCTTCCTAACACGGGCGGAAATACAATAAGCAAGAAGTTATAAGGCAATGTTATTGGAACAAATAGATATTTATTAGTGATGCAGGTAGTTCGTGGCCTCCAAAGAAACCACGTTGTTTTTTTAACGCTTTACCGGCGTGTGAAAATATGTGCTGAACGAAAAAATGAGAAGAACTTGCATTTTTCGTAATTCTACTTTCTTGGACAAATTATAAATGGGAAATTACTATTAGAATCATAGGGAATATCCATGATCTTTTCTGGGCTGCTATTTATATTAATATATTAATAACTATTTTCAACTTAAAACCGAACAAAATCTCACAGTGAATCAAAATGTGAAGTAAAATCAGCTACAATGAATCCATCCGAAACAGATGAAATAATCGATCGAGGTCAAGGGTAAACACTCAACTAATGATTGCAAACCACGGTCGGCGGCTGTTTATAATTTTGGTTTTATAAATATTTATTAACATGGCTCTAGACACCTCAGGAAACAAGATAATGAAATAATCCGTTATTACGATTAAATTACAATAATAATAATAATAAAATTTGTTTCCCAAATGATACATGTGATAAAAAATATAGTTAATACTTAATAATGATAATATATCCAAAATATGTTTTTATACGGTATGTAAATGACAGGTGTAACAAAAATATGTTGTAATAATAATTTTAGGGGTAAATGAACGAAGCAAGAGTTCACCAAAGTAACCTTGTAAATGAGTCCGTGACGAATTTCGATCTAAAATTAACATTTAGGTGTGACATAATTAAATTATAAATCTAAATAATATATCTAAAATATACGTACAGCTTATTTAAGGACTTAATACAAATATGATTAATAAATAATATAATATATTTGTTTATATGTACGTTCACAGCTTAAAAAAGGGAACAAAACTAACCTTGGAAATGGTTACACAAGTACAAATGATGAAAAGGCAGAAAATATTAATTTCTTTTCTGTTTTATATTTAGTACTTAAGTATTTCTTCTATCTTAATTAATGTATTTTTAAACTTGGCATGGCGTCTAGCCTATTTTTTTATTTCCTTTTTTAGCAACCCGATAGAGTTTATTTTCTTAAAGAATGATGGAGTTTCAACGAAAATTATGGAACTAAGGTAGGTGTGACATCCTTGACCTATAGTCTTTTCAGCTTTGGGGAACTACAATGAATTTACTTTTATATCTGGTGTTATGCGGATATGTAATCTGTGTCAAAGCCCCTTTATGTTTTAATTATCGCATAAGCAAGATTTAAAGAAATAATAGCCTTATATACAGGGTGGAGCAATAGTGCGTCGGACCTCGATATCTCGAGTTCTACGAGAGTTAGAAATTTAAAAGCAAAATTGGCAAATAAACTAGATAAAAATGTCTAAAACTGGAAATTATTTTCGAACACACAGGACGAGCCAAGACGAAATTACAGGACCAAGTGCCTTTTCTTTAAATGGAATGCTATATCAGAACATTCTTTGAAGCCTCTTTCTAGGCTCTATTCATTCCTATATTAGCATTGAATAACTCCCAACCACTTGCATGTAATGTAATGATTTTTTTTGTTGAAATAATGCAATCTGCAGATAAATATTTAAAAAATCACCACAGTCCCAATTATGGGTTTTAAGAAAAACTTATGTGAATACTAGTTATCAGACATCAAATTAATATTTTTGAATCATTTTCACTTCCTAAAACTGTACAGGGTGGCCAAAAATAATGTTTCAATTAAGAACTTTTTAAATTGAATATTCTCAATTTTTTCAAATGGAATACCCTATATATTTTTCAACGATGTGATGTACAAATGAAAAACGAACATTTTTTGTAAGTACTTCCCTATGGCTAATTGCAACCATTTTCGTCTTATAAATAAATAAGTGTCAAATTCAAGAATAAACTTTAAAAAAGGTTCCCTCAAATAATTCATTAGAAAAAATTATAATTGGTGTTCGACGTGTTACCCATTTTGATTGACACACGTCTTTATGCAATTTTGAAATGAGGCTATTTAGTGGGACCATTTCTTCCAATTCATTGAAATGAGTAAATGGTATTTAACAGGTCCTTTATTGTAATGTTTTTTTTATACATTTTTTTGCCGTTTTCTTTATTCAACAAAACCTCAGTTTGGTGCAAATTGTAGTGTACAACGGAGCATTTATCACACTTATCGGTCGTTAGTTACAATTTGTATTGAATTTCAAATATTTGGAATTTTACAATACGAATTTTAACAAAGCGGAACTTGTAGACATGACTTTTGTTTTGGGCGAGTCAGACAGAAATTGTTTACTTGCCAATAGAATTTATCACCAACGTTATCCTGAAAGAAGGATTCCTGATGTTAGCAGCTTCCAAGACCTTCTCGATAGATTTCTGGAAACTGGAAATGTCGAATATAAAAAAAGTGAAAGAATAAAACGTGCTGTGAACGTAGAAAATGAGTTTTCTGTGGTGCTGGCAACGGTTGAGAATCCCCATGTTAGTCAAAGAAAAGTGAGCTCGTTAGTAGGATTAAGTAGACGGTCTGTGGGTCGAATTTTAAAAACAAATAAGTTGCGTGCATATCATATTCAAATGCACCAGGAATTGTCTGATGTCGATTTTCAAAAGCGCCTACAATTTTGTAATTGGGCCAGAGGTAAAATGCAAGATGATGTCAACTTCTTCAATAATGTTTTATTAACTGATGAGGAAACTTTTCATAAAAATGGATTTGTTAATAGGCACAATTTCCATTATTATGCTTCGGAAAATCCTCACTTTTTTATGCAAGTTGATAACCAACACAGATGGTCTATAAACGTTTAGGGGGGAATTATTAGAGAACATGTAATAGGGCCACATTTCTTTGATGGTACAATGACTGGAGCTATTTATCTTCATTTTTTGGAAAACTGTCTGTCACAATTATTGGTAAATCTCCCTGAAAGAATTCGAAATAGGTTGTGGTTTCAGCAAGATGGTGCTCCACCACATTATTTAAATGCAGTTAGAGACCACTTAAATAATAACTACTCTCATTAATGGATTGGAAGTAATGGACCCACTAAATGGCTTGCTAGATCCCCAGATCTTACAAAAATGGATTTCTTTTATGGGGATACGTGAAGGAAATTGTTTATAGAGAAACATCAACAACAGTACAAAATATAAAGGAAAGAATAATAACTGCCTTTAGATCTATCACACCGGCAGTATTAGGAACAGTGGGAACCTCATTTCAAAAGCGCTAGAGATGGGTGTCAATCAAAATGGGTAACATGTGGAACATTTATTATAGTTTCTTCTACTGAGTTATTTGAAGAATTCTCTTTTTTTAAGTTTATTTTTGAATTTTGTAATTATTGCTCAATAAAACGAAATTGGTTGCAATTAGCCAACGGGAAGTACTCATAAGAAAAGTTAGTTTTTCATTTCTACATCACATCGTTGAAAAATATACAGGGTATTCCATTTAAAAATATTGACAAAATTCAATTTAAAAAGTTCTTAATTGAAAAATAATTTTTGGCCACCCTGTACAGTTTCTGGAAATCAAAATGATTCAAAAACATAAATTAGATATCTCGTAACTGGTATTTACACCAGTTTTTCTTAAAACCTATATTTGGTGGTATGTGGTGGGAGATATTTAATACTAATATAGGAATGCATAGAGCCTAGAAAGAGTCTTCAAAAAATGTATTGATATACATAGCATTCCATTAAAAAAAAGGCACTTGGTCCTGTAATTTTGTCTTGGCTCGCCCTGTATGTTCGAAAATAATTTCCAGTTATAGACTAGTTTACATGCAATTTTTTACAAAATTTCTAGCTATCGTAGAACTCGAGATATCGAGGTCCGACGCACTATTGCCTCACCCTGTATTTGGATTTCTTTAGTCTATTATTTGTTTTTAATTCAACTTAATTATTGTTATTCAATTTTTACGTTAATTTTCGCATAGGAACAAATAGATAAATACATCTCGAGATGCAGAACATGTTTGTGTCTATCCCATCGCTTCTTAAAGACTGTTCCAAATGGCACTACCCCATTTAACTTAGTGTCCATTCTAGTATGTAGGTAATGCGGTGGTCTCAATGTAAAATATTCCTAGAGGTAGTTCATGCACATTTGAAGGGCTTGAGTCATCAATAGAGTCACAGGTGGTTCTACAAAATTACATTTGCCTGTATGTAGTTGAACACTTCGATATGCCGCAAAGCATTTCCCTGAGGTATATATCACGATTTAGGATAATTGGTTCTACATTTAAGTGTACTTAGAGAAGTAGTATTAGGAAAATAACTCTTTATCGTCAATATCCTCTGTGGTCGCAGGCGCAGGGAGTTTAAAAAAAAATTGTTTTGGCTGTTGACTTCAACATATGGATTAAATACATATACAGGGTGCCTAACAAAGTGATACCGACTTTAACCAGGGACGTAGGTATAGGAAGTTGTTAGGCACTCATTTGACCTAACATAGCTATATGGAAAATGCTACGGTTTTTCTTATAATGTCTATTCTGTACTCTTCTTAACCCCTGAAGCAAAAAGAACGAGTGTTATAAGTTTGAAGCCTTTGTCTGCGTGTGTCTGTCTGTCTGTGGCGTCCTAGCTCCAAGATGGCTGAATCGATCAAAGCGGTTTTTGTTTCAAAAACTGATAAAGACCAATAGTATTGTAGAGCGAGCCTACTCAATTTTTTGGTTTCAGTTGAAGACGAACTTGAATTTTCTGAATGTAGACAAGTTCTTTTATCGTACTCCATACGCCAAAGTTCGTTGTTGTTAAATCTGAGAACTTTGGGATTCACAGAAGCATATGCAGTGACAGGTGGTTATGAAGGACTAAAGTCTAGCAAATTAATAAGGAAATGAATCAGCACGAGACACGCACCAGCAAAACTGCTGGGAACCTCCGAAACTGTAAAAAAAATTCTCGGGTGGCTACGTGCGATCCCACTGTTCACACAGATTACTCATTTTATTATTTGTTTGCTAGACTAGACGCTAAACGAGTGAATTTTTGTTGAAAAGTTCCCCATATTTAAGTTTCGACTGAACGAAGAATTATTTCCAAAACTTTTGTCATTATTGAAGTGTAACTTCTGACTGTCACAAAATCTGTAAGGCCTGGAGTGAGGATTACAAAAAAGTAAGGAACCCTGCTTTGCGCAATTAGTATTAAGCTAGCTCGTGCGTATACGTAGAGTGATATTTGTGTTTGTGTGTGATACCATGACAGCTATACTAGCATCAGCTATACTAGCATCAAACGTTAGTTTGATGCTAGTATAGCGCTATAGTATTTGTGAAGATTATGCAAGAAGTGGTCGAGTTTTTGTGTTTGAATACTAATTGCATAATTTTAAATATCTATTGATAGCGTTTGTATTCACAAGCAAGTGTTTCATTATGTTATGTAAATAACAAAAGGAATCTATCTGAAGGCCTTGACTTCTAGCACATACATCGAATTTCAAGTTTCTGTACTCTTACCAGCTTGCTTTACTTATTTCCCCTTATTTACCCCCTAACCCTTCACCGGATATGTTCAAAAAGTAATCCAGTTTCACATCTCGTTATAATATACCGGGTGACCACGAGTCAATGTACGACCATAATAGTTTGGTTGTTTTTGTATTTAAAAATTTGGTTTTTGGTACAAACTTTTTTTTCTTAAATGGAATGGGATGATATTTTCTTGACGGTTTCTCATTAAGCATAAATTTCTAAGTGCAACAGTTTTTCAGATGTAAAAAATTCCAACAAATAAGTGAGATACGAACAATTTTTTAATTTTTTCAAAATGGCCGCGTCAGATGAATGCGATGTAAGAAAATTACTAAGTAGACTATGAAAATAAGGTTGTAGACTTGTCTGTAAAGCAGAAAACAGTTGTTTGAATTACCGATAGGTACCAGTATTTTTAGTTTCTTTAAAAAAAAACGGAATTTGATTTTCATTTTGATTTCCGTAGGGGTCCTATGGAATTTTTTTTAAAGGAACTGTGCTATTTCTTTTATTAATCAGAAATAATGATTCACAAACTATAATTTTTTCTCCATTAATTATTTCTTAACGATATCCTTCGTAATAATAGAAGTATTTTTAAAAAGTAAACACAAATTAAACAAGAAATAATTTTAATAGGTATAATGTTACAACCATGCATAAATTACCAAGAATAACAAAACTGTTTAAAATCTAAATTATAATAAACCATTATAAAAATTGTTCAAACTGTTCACCGTTATGATTAATACACAGAGTAGGGCGACTTATCGTTGCACGTCTAATATTCTGTATTTGTTGAGGTGTTATTTGTGCAATTTCGTGTCGAACTCTTTCTTTCAGATCGCCTTGTGGTTGGAGCAGTCATGTAGACTCTATTTTTCAAATGCGCCCAAACAAAAAAATCGAGTGGAGTGAAGTCAGGCGACCTTGCAGGCCATCTGACTGCACCATGGGTCCCTATCCAACGATCTGGAAATAATCGATTTATGTAATCCCTAATGATAATAGCATTGTGTGGTCCAGCCCCGTCTTGTTGGAAGTAAACCTCGTCAATATTGACGCCAAACCGCTCCTGAAATCGCCCCTGTCTCATAATGAGAGGATTATCAATTGCCCAATATCGAGTGTTGTTTCGATTAAGTAACCCAAGGTTTGTAAATCTCGATTCATCAGTGAACAACATGTTGACAAATTGATGCAATTGATATTTATAAGACCGATAGCCGTGATTCTTTAAAATGTTTCTGGCTGATTCTTTGAAAACTGGTAATTCATGTTCAATTTGTCTTATCGAAATGGTTGGGTCAACATGCACTAAAGCTAATACATTAATTTCCGTTTCTTCATCCACAATAAATCTTTCTTCAATTTCTACATTAGGTTCAGTTCTTAATTGTTGCTCCAACCGGGCGAAATAATTTCTCGGAGGTTGTCTTCTTTCTGGATATCTCCGTCTATACAGACTTTGTGCTCTAGTTGCATTACGTCGAGTCTCTCCATAAATAATGATCATGTCAACTTTCGGTTCAACCGGAAGTGATATTTTCATTCCTGTTAGTCTAAAAGTAGCCTATTATTGTCTAATTTATTTGTACCAAAAACCAAATCTTTAAATACAAAAACAACCAAAATATTGAGGGCGTACATTGACTCGTGGCCACCCGGTATACGTGTATAAAATTTCAAGTCAATATCTTAAACCGTTCCAGAGAAAACGTGCGGACAAAAAAAAAGTTACAGAGAGATCGACAGACAGAATTTTTTTTCGCTCAAGTTTAAAATCTCGACGTTTCATGACATTCTAAACCTATTTCAAGAAAAAACATATTTGAAATTATTTTTACTTATTCTAGTGCTGATGTTTCATTCATTCTCATAATATGAGGAGGTCCATTCCAAAGGTCGGCTTATCCATTTTAAACAGAAAATGAGTTAGTGCTGTTAGTAGATTTAATATGTAATCTTCCATATCCTGAGCAGGTCCGAACGGTTAAAAACTAGGCTTATCCTGTTTAAAATGCATGTCTAAAATTTACTATCACTCCAAAACTCGCCTTATCCTTCGGGTATATCATGTCATAATCTATGATTAATTAATTATCTAAAATAGGACTATTTTCTTTTTAATTTAGGTACACCGACTGCATGTAATTTAGGTACACAGACTGTATGCTTATGCTTGAATCTATTACTGGTGGCTGATATGCGGGAGTATGAATATGTACGGTTTTTTACATTTTTCACGAAATCAACTAACATGGATAAGCCGACTTTTGGAATGGACCTCCTCATATAACTTATTGTATAATTTTAAACTAAATATAGGCGCTACCTACACTTTCTTCAATTTTTGAGATTTTGAAATACCTCTTAAATTATAACTGCGATTTTCTCCCAATAAATATGTTTTATTTTTTTTTTAGGAAACAGATTTTTTTCTTGTTTATTCCGGAAAAAATATTTGAGAACATTAAATATTAATAGTCACATGTAGATGCCAAATATTCTCCTATACTTCCTTGTTCAGGGTCAACATCGCTTTACCAAACACCCTGTATAACATTATTAAATATAAAGTGAAAACAGATGGTGATAAAATTTGAAAATGTGTTTCCAGAGGGAGTTTTCCCCAATGCGGAGTAACCTATATATTTGTATAACTTGTAACAGAAATATCTGCTGGCAGCCATAAATTCAGTCAACAAGAGAAATCAATTTCGCTCAAAATTAATAAAGTTTACAACTGTTTACCCAGTCACAAACACCAACATGTTACACCAGTACGGAACTTTTTAAAAAACTCTGTACGAAATATAAACTTTTGCTATTGAAATGACGAATGAGACATACGTATAGAAAATGTGACAGTTGGATTCAGAAATCAGTTTAAGTTTTGTTATTGAGTTTTAAAACCTTTTAATTTCAGACCCAGTTTATACGACGCCATTTTTGCTTGGCACGATCCATAGGCTGTCAATGGGCATCGGAAAAGTATAAAAATATGTGTACTTCTTGCAGAAATAGCTTTATGTGATGTTAAAAGCAACCGAAATACAGAAACCGCTGCCTAAGGAATCACTACTTCCACATCCAGAGTTTTAATCCAAGTCACTTTACAGGAAACATTTTGACTAGATTTGCACTCTAGCATGTGGAAATTATTGGTCATAGAATTTTAATAATATTTGGAGCAGATGTCATAGAAAAATTTGAGGCGTTGGTTTCTACCATATACGTTAAAAATAAAGTTTTTAGTTTACCCTAGTTGTTTTCCCCTATTCACAACCTTCCACGTCCCACCCCTTCAATGGAATCATCTTAATCGGATGTTGCTACAATATATACCTGTACTAACTTTCAAGTAAATATCTCAATTTTATGTTATCAAACCCATTAATAATACATGGTGTTTGAAAAATATTAGAAAGAAATCTGACGCCTTGGCATCTAGGACATATACCGAATTTCTAGTTTCTGTACTCTTACCAGCTAGCTTTACTTATTTTTCCCTATTTACCACCAATTACCCCCACTCCTTCAACGCAATCATGTCAAAATATAATCAAGTTTAAGATATCGTTATACGTGTAATAAATTTCAAGTGAAAATCAAATTTAATTTTGTCAACTCTTTTAATAAGGGAGTGGGAGTGGTGGGGGGATGGAAAATATTATAAAAAAATCTGAGGCTATCGCTTCTAGTATATACATCAAATCCCTATTTTCTATACTCTTACCAAATTGCTTTACTTATTTTCCCCTATCTATCACTATTTAATCCCCAACCCTTCAACGGAATCATCTCAAAATATTATCTAGTTCCAGATGTCGTTATAATACATACGTGTACCAAATTTAAAGTGAATATTTCAATTTTTTTTTTATCAAACCCTTTAATAATGGAGTAGGGCTGGTGGGGGTTGAAAAATATTATAAATAATCTGAGACCTTGGCTTCTAGTACATACACAGAATTTCAAGTTTCTGTGCTCTTACCAGCTTTTTTTTTATTTTATTTTTTTTAATGGTATTAGGCCATTGACCATGCAGCCAGTTACCTAAGTTTTAAAATTAAGAATGTCCTAAACTAAATCTAACAAAATTAATAAAAAGAAACAACTTGTTTATATTTAAAACAAGAGCCTAAACCCAGATACATCGACAGGGAGAGGGAATTACAAGAAAACGTCGAGGAAAAATGGGGATACACGCTTCTCATCCTGGGGTCGATCAGGATATTTTTATAGCTTAGACAATACAAGGTAGACCACGGTAAGTGAGGTAAAAAAAAAACATGCGGAAAACACAGGGATTACGAGATTAACATATAGCTTAATATTAGTTTCTTTAATAAAAATATTTAATATAATATTTTTATATATTTCCCTTGTTCCAATTGTAAGCAAGTTTAGCAAATTGAAAGGCGTGAGAGTATTGCACTCTTCAGTAATACTTTGTATTAGCCTGTCAGAGGCTGCTTTATATTTTGAGCAGCCGAAAAAGATATGATCAAGGTCGCCTAGGGCGTCACACTCTTCACATTTATTTGAACTAAAAACTCCAATTTTAAACAGATGTGCAGGATAGCATGCATGGCCCAGTTTAAGACGTATCAGTGTTGTAATGTATTTCCTCGAACAAGTGAAATCTTTATGCCAAAATTGGCTGGGGACGTCATTGTGAATAAAAGTGTACCTAGTGGGGTTGGTAAAACAAAATTGTTTCCACGAATAGGACCGTTTGTGTTTAATATCAGTTTTCAACATTACATATCGGTCTCCTACACATAACACTTCGTTCAGGGCCTGTCCTGAGTTAGTAGCTTCCTTAGCTAGCAGGTCCACTCGTTCATTATACTGTAACTTACCAGCTTGCTTTACTTATTTTCCCCTATTTACCCCTATTTAACCCCCTTCAACAGAATCATCTCAAATCTAGTTCCAGATGTCGTTATAATACATACGTGTACCAAATTTTAAATGAATATCTCAATTTTATTATATCAACTCCTTTAATAATGGAATATGGGTGGTGGGGGGTTGAAAAATATAAAAAAGTTTTTAGCTTCCAGTACATACACCAAATTTCAAGTTTCTGTACTCTTACCAACTTGCTTTACTTATATTCCTCTATTTACTCCTACTTAACCCCCAACCCTTCAACGGAATCATCTCAAAATATAATCTAGTTCCAGATGTCGTTATAGTACATACGTGTACCAAATTTCAAATGAATATCTTAATTTTATTTTATCAACTCCTTTAATAATGGAGGAGGGGTAGTGGGGGGGTTGAAAAATATTACAAAAAAATCTCAGGCTTTGGCTTCTAGTATATACACAGAATTTTAAGTTTCTGTATGCGTACCAGCTTGCTTTACTTAGTTTCCCCTATTTACCCCTACTTAACCCCCAAACCTTCAACGGAATCATCTTAAAATATAATCCAGTTCCAGATGCCGTTATAATACATACGTGTACCAAATTTCAAATGAGTATCTCAATTTTATTTTATCAACCCCTTTAATAATGGACTAGGGTTGGTGGGGGGTTGAAAAATATTATAAAAAAATCTGAGGCTTTGGCTTGTAGTACATAGATCGAATTCCAAGTTTCTGTACTCTTACCAGCTTGCTTTACATATTTCCCCATATTTACCCCCCAACCCTTTACCGGATATCTTCAAAAAACAATCCAGTTCCAGATCTCGTTATAATATATACGTATACAAAATTTCAAGTCAATATCTTAAACCGTTCCGGAGAAAGCGTGCGGACAAAAAAAGTTACAGACAGACAGACCGATAGACAGACAGAAATTTTTTTTCGCTCAAATTTAAAATCTCGACGTTTTATGACATTCTAAACCTATTTCAAGAAAAAAAAAATTGAATTTTTGAAGTAGGGGTTTTCGGATAAAAAACTTTTCGAAATCGGTGAGGGTGGTATTTTCCATCATCCAAGTTCAACTTTTTTTCGAATATAACGTTTGATATCCGTTTTTAACGATTTCTCGTCTCAGTTAATTAACACAATAATGAAAACTTAGGGTAAATTTTCTTATACTTCAAAGGGTTGTCAGACCGCAACAAGGACTCAAACGTTCTCCAAATTTGGTTTTAAGATCTTTGGGGGTAGTGACATATAGGGAAACTTTCAAGTCAATCTGACTAGACTAGGTTTACAGTGACCCGAAAATGAAATACTTATATCGCATTTGTTGCCTGGCAACCGATGTCAAATAAAATTCTGAACACGAAATATTTCATATCGCATTTGTTGCTTAGCAACTTGCCTAGTAGGCGATTCGAAATGAAATTCTGTACAAAATTGAGGTGAGGCACGGTACCGGTTTCAGTGGCGAGATCTCAATCGACGAAGTTAAGGCACGCCGATCGAGTCCATCACTTGGATGGGTGATCGTATCTTAGCTGCCCTGGTTAAGTGGTAGCTACAGCTAAACTTCGCCAGGACGTTAAAAGAAATAAGGCAATAAAATAAATAAATTAAAAGAAAAATAAATAAAAATTTACCAGGGGCCACTCTAGCTCTTTTGCCGCCCTAGGCGAAATAGCATCTTATCGCCTCCCCTCCCTACGATTCCTAAAATATTCGTATCGCTACGCCGAAAATGCCGTCCTTATAATTCTGACGCCCTAGGCGGAATAATGTTGCCACAGCCTTTCCGGAAATGTCGGTAGAATAGGTCAAACTTTTACGATAGATTTCATAAATAGTCACTTTTTTAAGATAAATACTTCTCTCTAGAT
The DNA here is from genome assembly GCA_963583905.1 of Stenurella melanura. NCBI lineage: Eukaryota > Metazoa > Arthropoda > Insecta > Coleoptera > Cerambycidae > Stenurella > Stenurella melanura. Next base: position 180,805,507 of record OY757310.1, read on the forward strand.
ATTAAAAGGGGGAGAAGGGTTCGGACGAAATGGCATTTTCTCGCCCACCGATTTGCAATTCTTACAATTTTCGTACCGCTTCGCCGAAAATGCCGCCCTGGGCGCCTACCGTCTGGAGCGGCCCCTGGATTTTACTGTAGTTAAATGATCATCTTTTGAGGTTGTCATAGAAAATTACATTTTTAGTGTGTATTGTAAAATAGTTGAAATATGATAGAATATTTATTTCAAAACGTTTTATCAATTTTGGCGAAGAGGACGTTCTCCAATGATCGGCTCCTATAATGATGTCCTTCCTGATAATCAATAGGTAAATTGGCAAGCTTACTCATTATCTACAATTCTGCAATTGTAGAGCCGAATAGTTGTTTTTAAATTAAAAATGTACAAAAATGAAAAAGTTATTTTCGCAGCGTAAAATATATCAGCTAGGTATCTACATTTCCAATTACCAACAGTTATTAAAATTGACTACTCGACGAAAAGCACCGATTACAAATTAATGTTTGTTTAACTTTTATCTGGCTTTCTACATATTCTACTACTTTTAATTATAGTTTTTTCTACGTATAAAATCAAATTAGTTCAGCAACAACATCACTGAAACTCCACTTAAAACACATTTCATTTAGTTTCGTTACTATAACAGCATTCCGACGATTTACGGTAGAATATTCTCTGCCTATAAAATGTATTTTATTGTAAATATGGTTGAAATAAGAACAAGATCCTATGTAACTGTGCAAGAAACAAGTGACATATTACATACATATTATCCAAGTATCTGGACCAAGTCTGGCGTCCTTGAAACATCAACAGGAGTACCACAAGGGTCAGTTTTAGGTCCTTTATTGTATATTATTTATGTGAACGATTTTATTGTGGACGACGCTATTTCACTCGCTGATAATTCATCTCTTTTAATATCAGAATGTAATAGAAAACATACGATGAACAAATCTAGGGTCTCACAAGTTCAAGAATGGTTTACAGAAAATAGTCTTATTTCAAATAATAAGAAAATCTATATTTTTAAGGTTTAGCAAACTTGTGAGAAAGTCTTGATAATGGTAGTGGTAGTGGTACTATTAACAAACTGTTAAATTTCCGGGCTTATGTATACATATATCAGACAATTGTTCGGGATCTATACATATTGACACCATTTGCAAACGAGCTTCTCCAGCTTGCTACTGTATTAATTAGTTACAGGATGTTGTTGACAGGTCGGTCTTGATTATGCACTACCTTGCGCAGTTTCATTCTATACTCTCTTATTAGGCGAGTCTGTCTGGGGTAAAAAAGAGGTGATCTCGATGTGGAAATAGTGATTCCTTAGGCAGCGGTTTTTTTTGTCAGTTATAAGCATAAAATATGTGTAATAAATTCTAAACCAATTAGTCAATTAAAAATACAGATAAAGCAAGACAGTTTAGGAGTAAAACAGTAATTTCAACTCCTTAAGCAGTCGCATGTAAATGAGACTTTGTGAAATACAACATTAGCGTAACATTCCAGTTCCTTAAATATGGGGATAATTATGAGGATATACCACTTTTCAGTGGCATATCCTTTGCAACAAGTTTAATAAAAAAAGAAAAGAACTAATTTGATAGATTATGTGGTTGGAACTGGATGTAAATAAATCATTTATATTTTTACAGTTTTTTCTTCATACTCACTATAGTCCATTTTTGTTGTTGTTTGTTATTAATTAATTTCTAATTTGAAAAATACTTAAAAATAGAAAATATTAAACAGTATAAAAATTTGCATATATGCCATTAAGAAAAATATTCTGTTTCAACAATATACGTAATACACTACAGGGAAATAGCTGTAGACTATGTTCTACGACTCTCTTAAAACAACTTCCAACTCCTAAATTGTTTGCAGACTTCGTAAACTTGTAAATAATTAAATTACTGAACATATCCAAACTTATGTCATTTTAAAGGTTTAACTCATAAGCGGATTAGCAAGGTACGTTGTGCTAATTCCTTTTAGTGAAAACTGCTTTACTATTCTGATAAATAGAACACATTGGAATAATACTAAATGTGTAATTTCCTGCAGATCTCTTTGTATAATTTTATTATTTTGTATTAAGTCGTTATGTTAAATGTATAATGTAGAATAAACAGATTTTTATTTCTTGTTAAAATCAGAGAAAATCCAACTTTATATATAAATGCAGTAAGTAAGGGAATTATGTCTGATTTTTTTTTTAGTTAAGTTAATGTTTCGAGCGATTTTAGTTTAAAAGTGGAAAACTGCGTAGACGACCTTAAAAGTTGTAAACTGGTTTCTTCTTGCATTGTACTTTCTTGATGTTTTCCAAAAATATTCCAACAATTTTTCAACATTTTTACCGAGAGAGTTAGGTCTAGTAATTCGTTGAGAGCGCTGATTACGAATTACATATCAAAATTGAGATTTTATTGATAATTCCCTGGAACATTAAGAGAAATGTGAAAATTCTTATTGACGAAATCTATTATAGAAAAACCGTATCTAGAAGACTTTTAAGGTCAGAGATTACACATTTGAAATAAATGTGTACGGAAAAAATAAATCTACACCGAATTCGAGGATAATAATAGAAAATAATATTATTAATACACTTTTTTACGTACAATAATTTAAAAATAATTCAGAACTAAAGAGAAGGATTACTTGACTAAACCTAAGTTGAAAAAAAAAATGTGTAAAATCTTTGCATTCTTTCGATAACCTGAATTCTGGTTATGCTAGCAAATTAAAAGCCTAAAATAAATTTTTCTAATTTCTTATTTAACATTTCTCATTATAACACTAGCACCCACACAGTCCCCTACGGCCATGCAGATTAAACTAGTATCTACATAACCCCCTACGATCATTTTTAACTGAATGTAGATGCTAGTTTAATCTGTATGGTCGTAGGGGACTGTGTGGATGCTAGTGTTATAATGAAAATTGTTAAAAAAGAAATTGGACAAATTCATTCTAGGATTTTAATTTGCTAGCATAACCAGAATTCAAGTTATCGAAAGAATGCAACGATTTCATTAATATTTTTACACATATCTTTTCTTTTAGTTCTCACAGATAGTTATTATTTCTGCTGTTTGCAAATTCCTATAAAGAATATGTTTCATTACTAAGTTGAAAAAGTTTCCAAACGTGAGAAAACAACATCTTCTAGTTATTGACGCCTTCACAGGATTGATAACTACATATGCTTTTTATAGAAACAGTAAAGGTAAATTTCTGGTATAGAGGCTATCCATTTTATTCGGGCCCTCGAAAATATCTCACATAATATCGGTCGTGCAAAAAAATTGTTTCTATGAAAATTGTGTAGATTTTTATATACAGGGTATAATCAGTTTCACGTCATTAAAAAAAAACTGGTAATGGGGACCGACTAAACAAACAAAAAACCTTTATGACTTTTCCCTCTAGGGGCACTTTGAAAAAAACTGACCCAGGTCAACCTTTAAAATTTTATTTTTTTTAATATTAATGTAGAAAATAATTGAGAACCACTGCTTTTCTTGGTCAATGAACTTGTAGTTCCCAATTATACAAATTTTAAATTGTCTTAAAAAAGTGCAAAGGCCTTGGATCATCGACCGCCTTTGATGGACCGCCTCAACCGAACTGAGGCAATTATAAAGAGGTAAATAATTCGTTATCTTTTCTGCAAGCAAATAATGGCCGTAGAAACAGAGCATTTCTTTACATGTGTGTCTTTTAATTTGGAACAAAATATTGGATTAATGTTTATAATTCAGATTATTTAAATGTGATTTATTAACGTTTGTAGCACAAATGAGTGTCCTGGGTTAAAAGCTTACCTAAGTAAATTATTCAAAATCTGCATCTGCATCAATACGCAGTTCGGTACGTCGAATTAAGGACATACGTACTCCGTTCAATACTAAACAATAAACCATCAACTAACGTTGTCAATAAAGAAAAATAAAAGAAAAACTTGGTCCAAAATCCAAAACGGAATACAAAAGGAACGAACAAGTAAGTTGTGTCTGTACGTAATCAAGAATTTAACGACTTGAACGGTAAAGTCAATAAAATAAATCTTCACTATAAATACACAGCGACCCGAAATTCAAAAATAACAAAAACAACGAACGGCGGGTTGGACGTGTGTACATAACAAAACACCCACAGAAACTAAAATATTGCACAAGGGAGAGTCTGAGTATAGTTTTCTTCAGATCAGATCTACTAAACACTCAGAAAACGTCGACGTCTTTCATCTTATTTATCGCACCGCTAAGGACCGCCGACGTTTTATAGCTATCTACACAAATATTGAGTATTATAGGCAAAGACACGCGCGACGATCTAAACCTACCTCAATATTCCAGCATTTCTCAAAAGATTTTATTGAAAATTTGCGAAATTTGTGTTTATTTTTTTTTCTCCAAAACTATGAGCTTTAGACCCCATGTTATATAAGGTTTTTTTGTTTGTTTTGTCGTTCCCTACCACCAGTTTTTTTTATGACATGAAACTAACTACACCCTGTATAATCAAACATTAATACATTTAAAAAGAATCAAGAATAAAGCTAACAAAAAATTTTTATAAAAATGAATATAGCTCCACAGAACATTAATATTTTGCTAATCCGCAAACTAATTTTCAGAATGTCATATCAAGAAATTGTCACCTTAGAATTTTCCTCGCATCTCTTCAAATAACGGAGATATTTTGCTTAGACATATTCCGCATTTTAGATATTTTCTGTTATAACTCTTAAAGTAGACCATAAATTTCAAATATCTTTATATAATTTTGTAGCTTTTAAAATCGACCCAATTCATATAGGAAGAATTTCTTGGCACGATCGATATTAAGTGAGGTAATTTTTAGGGCCCTGTACAGAGCTGGGCAAAGTACTCATTTGAACTACTTCAAGTATCAAGTACCAAATAGTTAGTTGGGGTACTTGTTGCATCAAGTATTAATTACTTTTCAGAAAGCAGAATATTTCAAGTATCAAGTAGTTCGAGACAGTAGTTGCAATTTTGGGTGTAAGTACTACTTGTACTACTTCAATTAGTCATTTTATTCTAACAAGTACATGTACATACTTCAAGCAATTTCTTGTATCAAGTATCAAGTACTGTTTAAAAGTAAAACACTAACAAGTACATTTAACTACTTCACTACTACTACTACTACTACTACTTTTTATCTAAACCAATCTTTAGCTGTAAATGTCTGTGTACTTAGACACATTTTTTTATATTTAGGGTATATTTAAATAATGATTCAATTTTTTAGAATATCTTTTATTTATTTACTTAATGAGAAAATTTTGCTCCTAAAAAAACATTACATTTCATTAACGTTTTCTAAAATAAGTAAAAAAAATTCTTGAATATTATAGTCTAGTAGAGAGCTCAATACAAGGTGCCTGGGATATAACATGTTTATCATTGCTATTATGTTTTAGCAAATATTTTATCTTATGTGAGTCAAACCTCCTCCCTGTCCGTTTTGGCGTTAGCCGCCCCAGAAAATATTCAATTGTGGAACAGAGTATAACACTTTCTGACCAGGCGGAAACTTTTAGTTGTCAATGCTCAGTGCTGGAAGACCATATGCCAATATTTTTTGCTTGCCTGTTTTCCAGATTTTTTGTAAAATATTGGATTATTGTCCAAAAACGGGCCAAGACTGGTGCTTTTCAAAAAAAATGTTGGCACCTTCTCAAACTTGTAGTTTCTGTACCAAAAACTCACAGACTATTCTTTGGTACAGATACTACAAGTTTGAGAAAGTGCCAATATTTTTTTTTTGAAAAGCTCCAGTTTTGGCCCGTCTTTGGCCAAAAGTCCAATTTCTTACCAAAAATCTGGAAAATAGGCCAGCAGAAAATGTTGGCAAATGGTTTTCCAGCAATGAGCATTGACAAGAAAATTTTCCGCCTGGTCAGAAAGTGTATTACTATACTATACTATACTATACTATACTGTCTAATACAAACTAAAGGCAAATGCTCTTTTTAGGAATAACAAATATCAGTCCCTGCAGGTTTCATCTGGATTGTAAACTTACTTGCAGCACCTAAGGTACTTGAAGTAGTAATCAAGTATTTTAAATACTTGAAGTAAATTGTAAAGTACTTCAAGTACTGTAGTTTCGTTTAACAAGTACTAAGTACTATTCTAAAATATCTGCAAGTATCAAGAACCAAGTACTCATTTCTTCGGGTATTTGAAGTAAAACACTTCAAGTTAAAAAAATAATTGAAGTACAATTTACACTACCTACTTTTACTTGAAGTAGTGCCCAGATCTGGCCCTGTATATATTAAATTTCTGTACACTTACCAACTTGCATTTTACCATTACTATACTTTCACTTCCACGTGGATGTGGAAGTAAATGTAGATAGATGTATTGTATGTTTATTTGCATTTCAATAAAGTGCACAACAAACTATAACTCGTCGGTACTTTGAGTTTCATATAAAAGTTTGTTCTTCAAACAATTTTAGACCAGTAAAATTGCCTTTAAAACAATTTTAGTATATATATTTTTTTACTTATAACTAACAAATAAAAAAAGAGAGAAAGAGAGAGATAAATATTGTAAGTGAAAATTTTATTTAGAAGAAGTTTTTAGGAAATTACTTTTTCTTAACATTTAGCGATACTTCTATAAGACGTATTATTTATTATTGACTGACGGTTACCTACTGTTGAAAATTCTAATTAATTTCTCCTACCTCCATTAATCTCTAAACTATACTTAATAGAGGCAATGAGCAAAATGCATAATTTTTTTAAACATCACAGATGAATAGATCACTAAAAAACATTATTTTTCCAGTATTTTATTTTTGTTTTATGTTCTAATTAAAGGATAAAAAAATTATTTACTGCAGCTGTCAATTTAACTGCGTTTAAATGGAGAAGTTTCCGCGCTACTTGTGTGTGACGTCATCGGGCACATCGCACCGACGGAAAACGTATTATGATTGCGAATGTGTACACATTATTTATGTTGTGGTATGGAAAATACAAAGAAAAGTAGCTATAAATATTGTATTGTGCCCAAATGTACAAATACTACAATAAAAACTCCAGAAAAGTTATTTTTTAATGTGCCTAGACGTGAAAAAGTTAGGAAGAAATGGTGCAGAGCTATGAGACGAGACGACCGAAATGCAGAATTATCGTCATCCTCAAGATTATATTGCTGCCAGGATCATTTTGATGTAAATTTACCCATTAAAATTTTATAATAATATTATGAAAATATGTCCCTAACCCTAATATTATTGTGATAATTTGTTTACATATCATGATGAATTTGGTCACTTTCTTATTTATAGAGGAATACAAAAGTTTACTAACTTCTGTTAATATGAACCTGGAATTAAAATGCATAAATGTATGAGAACGGTGGGAATAATGTAACTTCTCGACGTTCTACATATTATCCAGTTATATATTTATATATACAACTATGTATGTCAACAGTTACTTTTACTATTAATGTACTTTCCTACCTAAAAGTACGTACTTAGTAAGTGACGGGAGGTATTTATTCTATAAAAAAGTAAAGCATTCTAAGATGAAAAATATTAATTAATATAACATTAAAACATTGCCTTGTTTACCTATTTTGAGGTTAGGTACATAAATAATTTGTTATATTTAACTACAGTAAAAGGATAAAAATGAGCACAATTGAATTAATGTTTAGAATAATGAATAACACATACCGTGTTGCTTTAGTACCTCCAATTTCTGCACTAATAAAATCAGTATTAGTAGCAAAAAAGTTTGTCATCATAAACACATCAACAACGGGCAAATTGTCACTCTGGCCCCGTAAAAACCCACTGTCCGTCATTTTTACCACTTAATAATTAAAATAAATAAATAAATGAATGATTTCTTTTATGAAAATATCAATACACATTTACAAAACACAAAACAATTTACGATTTAACCCCTTGGCAGATAGACGACCATTAGACATTATGCCGAATGACGTCAGACCAACAGCGTGGTGTTTTCAGTCACGTGGATATGTTCCCATAAAATTTTGAATTTCAAAATCGTTTATTTAGGCTACACATTTTTTCTATACCTTTTCTTCATTACTTTCTCAACTTATATAACACATATTGTTTTGAGATTATATCTGCTCCACCTAGATTTATTTTAGTATTAAAATTTTATTTTAATATCATCTAAATTTATCTTAGTAATAAATTAGTTATTTTATAATAGGTAGGTTTTGTTCCAGTAGGTTAATATAGTTATTTACATTATTGTTATTATATTATATTTATCAATAAATAAATAAATTACACCACGGACAGCACTAGGCTTTGTGGTCTTCGTTTATTTGTGAATGAAAATTAACACTCATAACAAAATTGTAAATTGTAATACCTTAAGCAAATAAACATTATTATTATTATTATTATTATTATTATATAACGAAAAAATGATAAATTATTGCATTTCTAAAATTCATGCATGTTGCTCATTGCTGTATATTTGTAACATATTCTAACACAATATTGTCACATAATTTTTTTTCATTTTCATAATTTTAACCTTAAATTCCTTAACTACAAGGTGCCTTCATTACAACGGAAAACCCGATGAAATCTTATAATTACCTCGCCATCTGTAAAAAGTGTAGGTTTCATTACCTTTTAGGGGGTGAACTATTCTCCTTTACAATGTTTTAATCCCGACACCGAGCAAAGAAATTTCATACTAAAATAAATCATTTCGTTAGAGCCGGGCGATAAATTTAAAAAATAATAAATGCAAACAGGTCCATTATTGCATTTCAACATTAATAAAGAAATCCTTAAAATTTCGTCTTCCCCGTGAAACACAATAATTCCGGAGTTAAAACAGCCCTGCAGGAATAAAACAGCCGTTAAGCCGTACGTCACTAAAAAGAAGATTTATGTAATTTAAAATTAACATTACTACATGGAACATTTAATTGAAAATGTGCAGATAAAACGAGAGCAGATATTATTTCAACTTTTCGGTATTTGATAAATTATTTTTCTGCGGCGTTACCAGATGGCTGTTTTTATTTTAAATTAAAATACATATACCATCCATATTATCTCAGTTTAAATATACTATGCATAACTGTACCAAGCTAGTGACTATCGCCCTGTTAATTTAATAATTAGTATAGAAGAAATTATCGAGACCTGCCTAAAATCACGAATAACTCAATATTTTGATAAGCCTAACACAAAATATAAGCGAAAAATCTGTTTAAAAACAAGCTTTGATGAAAATGTACTAAAATGGAAAAAAAATTACGTGATTCACTTATACAGGGTGTTCCGTAAATAATGGATAATCCTGAAACTGGAAATAGGCCTGGCCATGACCTATCAGAATATCACAACTTCACCTTATTGAAAACCCTACGATTTTCGAGATATGGACACTTTTTTGAAATTTTGAAAATTTCGACTCTAGGATAGTGTTTTACATGTCAGTGCCACAAAGTAAATATTTGTTCAATCTGCTTTTAGGTGAGTATTCTAGAATAGTTGTGCTATCAAAGGTGTATAGGAGTTTTTAGATAACGACTACAGCATTTTCAAAAAGGAAGTATTTCCTAAATTTCTGTCCCACCAAGATTCCGTCTGCCGACTTTGACCTTTGACGGTGTAAAGAAAAGTGCCAAGCGAAACTTGTCACTTATCTTAAAAACTTGCCCACTTATTGTTATCTTATAAAATGTTCAAAAATTATGAGTTAGGAGGACGAAGAAAAATCGAAATAAAATAAAAAGTAATTTCTCCTGAATTTATTAAACATCATTATTATTAAAAAGAAAAAGTCACTATAATAAATGTTCGAATTACTCTTCTCCAGCCCTCATGCAGGCTCTACACCTTTTAACAAAGGAACGTTTTGGATGGCGTGAATATCCAGATCGGCTGATTTGTTCGGCGGCTACTCCGATACGCTCATGCAATTCATTTAAGGATTGAACAGGTCGGAAGTACACCTTTTCCTTCATATAACCCCAGTAAAAAATATCTAAAGGATTTAGGTCTGGTGACCTGGGTGGGCACACAATTGGAGCTAAGCAACCGATCTATCTGTCCGGATATTTCAAATTTTGGAATACTCTCACCTCTCTCCCATAATGTGCAGGAGATCCGTCGTTCCGAAGCCACATTGTCAGCCTCAGGGATAAAGGAAAGTCTTCTAGTAAGACCGGTAGGTTGTTTCGAAGGAATTCCAAATAATTCTCTGACGTTAATGTTGGTGGCAGTTCGAATGGGTCTACCACTTGCACTTGACCATTTAGGAAGCCTGTCCACAAATTTTCTTTAAATTGGTATTGTGATCGATCTTCTCTCATCAAATGGGGATTTTCCAACTGACAGCTATGCAGATTATGTAAATTTACAAAGCCATCTCTTCTGTACGTTGATTCGTCAGACCACAAAATTTTATTTAAAAAATCTGAATCCTCTCCTATCATCCGCAGCATTCGCCGGCAAAATACCACCCTCAAGGGATAATCTGTGGGTAGTAGAGTTTGCACACGTTGTACATGAAAAGGATGGAGTTGGTACCGTTTTAAAATTCTATGCACCGTTGTTTTAGATACACCGGTGCGTCATGATATGGTACGCACAGAAGTAGACGGATCGTTGTTAATTTCATCAAGCACTTCGTCGTCGAAATCTTGACGAAGTCTTTCTTCACTGGCACCACCAATATCACGAAGACTAGAAATCTTTCTCTCGTAGTATGCGTTATGTACTCTAATAAACACATGATAGTGCAGATGGCGTGCGTTCGGGTATCTTTCTTGATAACGAACAGCGGATGCACTGGCGTTGCCTCGATATTCGCCGTAAATAGAATGCGTATTAGCATACTCACGTTGTGTATACTGTATACGACACATTGTGGTTCTCAAGAAGTCTACAGAAATGCAAGTCTCAAAAAATTTGAATAATTTCAGAGGAATTACAGGTCGCTACTAACACCAAACGTACAAAATGTCATGTGTCACATAGGAGAATATCCACGAATGCTTTGGCCAAGCAATATAATTAAAAGATAGGCTTACTTGTTAAAAATTTTAATTGGATAAATTTAGCTCCTCCCTCACTGAAACAGCTATGTCTTTTTTCCTAACAGGAAAACTCATAATTTTTAAACATTTTATAATATAACAATAAGTGGGCAAGTTTTTAAGATAAGTGGCAAGTTTCGCTTGGCACTTTTCTTTACATCATCAAAGGTCCAAGTCGGCAGACGGAATCTTGGTGGAACAGAAATTTACGAAATTCTTCTTTTTTGAAAATACTGTAGTTGTTGCCTAAAAACTCCTATACACGTTTGATAGCACAACTATTCTAAAATACTCACCTAAAAACAAAATGAACAAATCTTTACTTTGTGGCACTGGCATGTAAAACACTATCCTAGAGCCGAAATTTTCAAAATTTCAAAAAAGTGTCCATATCTCGAAAACTGTAGGGTTTTCAATAAGGTCAAGTTGTGATATTCTGATAGGCCATGGCCTGGCCTATTTCCAGTTTCAGGATTAACCATTATTTACGGGTCACCCTGTATAATATGTATAGTACAGGAGCCAGCGTGCAATCACTTGGCACATTTGTAAAAGCTAGAGACATTATTAAACTTGTTCCTTAGAACTTGGCAGACAAAAAAGTATTGTCTAAATGTTATTTGTGGCATTATCTTAATTTTTTTCTTCGTCAATTCTTTGGGACTTCCTGCCACATGTATTTTTTCTTTTTAAGCGGTGCTCGGGGAATCTACAAAATATCACAATGAACCAGTAGGCTAATGGTAAATAACCTCTACGCCTGTGACTTTTACGTCAAAAGATCAGTTAGAGGTTGCTTTTTCTTAAATAAATAACACAAATAAGTATAGAAACTTGAACTTAGAGCAAAAAAGAATTTTCAAAAAAGCCTTGAAAGAGGAAACAGATTAGATTTCCGAAACGTCGGCGAAATATTTAATTTCAAGTTTTTGTACTTATTTGTGTTACTTATTTAAAAAAGCAACCTCTAACTGATCCTTTGACGTAAAAGTCACAGGCGTAGAGGTTATTTACCAGTAACAAATTGGTTAATTGTGATATTTTGTACATTTTCCGAGCACCGCTTAAAAAGAAAAAATACATGTGGCAGGAAGTCCCAAAGAATTGAAGAAAAAAAAAGTGATACGAACGCGTTTTTTCACAAGCCTATTTCTGAATAGATATTCAGGTCACGAATAGCGTTTTACAAAGTTCTTATATCCTACATTATCTCATTTTCAATACATCAGTTACCAGCATCGATGGAATCGGGACAAAATTATATTTTGCTTATGCTATATTTCATTGCGATATTCTTCCGGGTTAGGATACCAATGACGTGTTAATGAAGCAAAAAACAAATTTATTTCGCGAAATGCCAAGAAATGTCCTTCGCTTCTGTCGGCCCGAATTTTCGATTCACCCATGTAATTTACGATGCCGTGAAAATGCCAATTTCGGTCATTTGATAACGACATTAGGAAGCCTTTCTGATGATGTATTTAGTTAGTTATGAACATTTAAAAATTTCAAGTTGTGCTTCTGCCGACGAGATTAACTGAACTTTCAAGTCCAACCTGACCGTACATCGCGTTAAGCGACAACTTTCACAGCGGATTTCTCAAATCCGGTACGGGTGTACATTTAAAACAAAAAGAAGTTTTGGCTGATATTTTTTGTCCTTGTCGCAACATTTGCTAAGCAGTATTTTGATGGATAGTTCACAGAAATATCTAGCGTTCTCACTTTTGTATTCGATGCGTCGTAGTAAATCATAATAAATACATTAAAACAAAGAGCTTGGTAAATTCAAAATTAGCTTGTTACAAATAATACAAAGTAATGAATTTCTTCATGACTTTAGAGGCCTATGTTATGATTTACCACTATTAAAAAAGTATACCGGCATTATTTTTCTACTTGTTAAATACAAATGAATCATTTTTAAAAAAATCAGCTTCTTGCAAATCTGTCATGTCCAGTGTAATATCTAGCAGATTAACAATTTCTGCCACTGGAAAGGCACCAACCGATATATTGTATGCCAATTGTATGTTCGTAATTACCGAGTGGTAATTAATCGATAAAGAAAAAAATCAGCTTGTTACAAATCTGTCATCCCCAGTATAGTATCTAGCAGATTAGCAGTTTCTACCTCTGGAAATCCACTAACCGATATGTATGCCAATCATATTATTGTACTCAATGTTTGATAAGTAATCGATAAAGAAAATATCAGCTTTATAAAAACACCTCCACCTACCATGAAAAACATGTCGATTTTCAAGAGTCATCTGTTGAAGTTTCCACCACCAAAAAAATTTCCTATATCACTTTTTTTTGTCTGCCAAGCTCTAAGGAACAGCGTTAATATTGTCGCTAGAGTTTACAAGTGAGTCGGGTGATTGCACGCTGGCCTGTACCATTATAGAAAGTCGACACTCATAGACACAACTATGTCTAATTACGCAGACCCACAAAAAAGGTGGTCTGTGCTGGAGTACTGACCATACCTATCCCTTGTATTTTGAACCGTTGAACACGAATCTGATCTTCGTTTGCCACAGCACGTCAGGATTTCTTTAACACAAAAAGTGTTGGATTCTAATATTGCTTAAACAGCTGATTTATCTCCAAATCTCCAAAAACGATTCGACTTTAAAACTTCAACCAAATGGCATTTCAGTATTGACCACATAACTCAAAGAAACCGTAAAACACTATAACTCCTTAACCATCTAACCCATCAATCTCATAATCCTGGGAATTCTATGAAAACAGGGAGGAATCTTGATTGGAGAGTTAAGATTGTGACCCGGAAGCGTAATTTCAAAACATACTTAAGCACAACGCCAGACTCGCCCATCCAAACGCTCATTGGTTATTTCAAAATATACTTACGCACGACGGGTTTCTGCAAAATGTACTTCGTTTCAACACATTTCATAACGCACAACATTATCTGCCAAAATATACGCCAGCACAACGGGACCTTTCGAAACATACACCGTTACAGCACAAAAAAATCGTCTTTGCATACCTTAAATAATAAAGTAAACCATTGACAGCCAATTCCATAATCGGCTTTAAATGAGGTTTTAATAAAAGTTGAATTAAAATGGAAAATACTTTGTGGGAAGTGAAATGGTGATATTGTAACCTCAACTTTAGCAAAAGCTCATTTATAAATGATTATGGAACTGACTGTAAAACCAAATCTTATCAATTTATTGCAACTTTATATTGTTATAAAATTAAAAATTCTCCTTACAAGTTGGAAATAATTCGTTCGAGACAAAAGTAACTTTTTTACTTTTAAGAGTAAAAGTGAAAACAAAGCAAGTAACTGAAAGGCATTCAAATTTTAACAAAACTTAAAGGCGACCATGAAAAATAGATAAATACTTAATGTATTTTAGCATTTGGCCTATTATTTAAAATATTGGTAATAAGGGAGTGCTTTGGACCCACAGTTTCGTCCTTTTGTCTAACAAATTGTCTCTTACGCGATTCTTGTTTTACTTTATTAATGTCTGTATGATGGCAGTAACACATTTTTTTAAATACGATTCTTTGTAAATGAGTCCTTGTACTTATCATACATCCACAACCCCATGATCCCATAAACTCAGCATCCTATAACCCTATAACCCCGTGACCTTGTTACTCTGAAGATCCAACGAAAAAATAGAGATTCTAAGTAGGGGAATTTGTGCCATCGTGATATTAGAATCTTGGAATCAAGTACACTATGAGTGTTAGGGGTTACGAACTTATAGAGTTGTGGGATGCTGTGTTTAATAACACGAATCTCGTTAAAAATGGGTACATTTTGTGACATAAATTAAAAAAAATTCACCTAAATTATCAAAATTTTAGTGGTTTGCAATAGATAATAAAGATAAAATGTTTCCATTTTTTCCGCTCCTCTGTCCTTGAAATCCTCTTGGTTATAATAAGGGCTCAGTATATCGGAATCATATGTTATAAGCAAAAAAAATATTTTTTATTGATTATTGCATGCACGATTAATAATTGAGTATTTTCCTCAATGCGGACCTACCCTATATAAATCCGCTTGTCCGCCCATATTAGCAGCGAGCTGACTTCCGATTCAGCATATATCCCGCAAACCTCGAAATAAATCTGGTCGAATAAAATAAATTATTTCAGTAGATATAGTCAATGGCCATTTGGATCTGCGGTAGGCAGGCCATTTCGTCCCCTATAAAATAAGAAACCTGAAATGAAAAGTGATAGCGCGATTTGCGTCTTTTAAAAGGGTGCAAATTTATATTAGGGGTACGTTGAGGACCTACTTTAGAAGGCGCGCACGTCCCTGATACGATCAAATGTATTTGAACGTTGCTGTTTGCCGAAAGGGTGGATTACAAATGCCGCGATATGAAAGACAAAGAGAGGAGCAACAGCAATCAGCAGAAAGGATAGTCTTGCGGTCTGTGCGGGCGCCCTTAACAGATTTACAGGGCCGGTTGGGGAATGCCACTCTATATGAGATTTAAACCGACTTCAAAAATTGTTCAAATGGAGGTGGTTCCCAATTATATCCGTATGTTTATTATAGTCTTATCAACTACGAAAACGAAGAGTATATTCCATTTAATCGGCACATTTCAAAAACTGTAAATATATATCGCAGAGAAAAAATGTTCATATTCTTGTGTTAGTGATCGAATTCTGATTTGTCCGTCAGTCTCACAGTGGTCAATTTGCAAATATTAGGAAGAAAATATTACAAAAATGAAATTTATGAAATTACACGAGCAAGTGCCATTTTTTTTTTAATGGAATGCTATGTACATCAGTACATTTTTTGAAGCCTCTTTCTAGGCTCTATTCGCTCCTATATTAGCATTGAATATCTCCCAACCACTTGGATGTAATGAATTTTTTTGTTGAAATAATGCAATCTGCAGATGGATATTAAAAAAATCACCACAGTAACAATTATGGATTTTAAGAAAAACTTATATGAATACCAGTTATCAGACACCTAATTAATGTTTTTGAATCATTTTCATTTCCTAAAACTGTACACAGTGCCCAAAAATTATATTTCAATTAAGAACTTTTTAAATTGAATTTTCTCAATTTTTTCAAACGGAACACCCTGTATATTTTTCAACGACGTGATGTAGAAATGAAAAACGAAAATTTTTTGTAAGTACTTTCCTATGACTAATTGCAACCATTTTCGTTTTATAAATATATAAGTGTCAAATTCAAGAATAAACTTGAAAAAAGAGGTTCCCTCAAATAATTCATTAGAAGAATTTATAATAGGTGTTCGACGTTTTGCCCGTTTTGATTGACACACGTCTTTATGTAATTTTGAAATGAGGCCATTTAGTGGGACCGCTTCTTCCAATCCATTAACATGAGTAAATAGTATTTAACAGGTCCTTTACTGCAATGATTTTTTGTGGTTGGGAGATATTCGATGCTAATATAAGAATGAATAGATAAAGCTGTTCTCGACGGCAATGTATTCCAGGGAACCGTATTGTTACCATACTAAAAGTCCCCGAACATAGAGGTGCCGGAACACTCATAAAATTCAGTGGCCATCTTGGATTATATAGTTTTTAGAGATTTTCTCGTAAACGGTCAGTTTTTTCAAAATTGTACAAGATAGAAAATTTACTTATAATTGAAATATATATAAAATGACTCATAATTTACAATACTTTTTTTAATAGTAAACGAAACAACACAATTAAATTGAATACAGATTAAAAAAATAATTCGCTTTCGGACGAGGTCTTTTTTCTTCTACATTAACGGAACCTTCTGGTGCTAAAGATATTATACCTCCCATAACGTGAAACGTTCCGTGACCATCAAGTGTTCTTATATTACAATCCACATTATCATAAACAAATTGTACAAATGTGTCGTCAGCAATATTAATATTGGAATTTTGGACAGCTGAACTTTCAAATTTTATTAATTCTTTGTAAGATGCACAAAACCCCAACGTAGAAAGAAGATCATAAATGTGCTTTGAAGCATATTTTCGATGGATATTCACTGCGAGTCCCGTAAGAATCGCTTCTATGTATGAACACAATTGATTAAATGCCTCCACTAGATATTTGTTAATGGGTCTCCCAGCTTTTTCCTTTACTTTAATTTTTTGGAAGCTACCATAACACGACGTATGGTACCTACCTTCCGCTGCAACCAAATCGATACAAGAGTTTATTCGTTTTAAAACAGCTTCACCCCAGTCATCATTTCGTTTCGCACAACATTTTTCAATTGTACTTTTACTTCCACATCCACGTAGTGGATTGGAAGTATAGTAATCGCAAAAAAATTTTCAAAAATTTTTATTCGTGAAATAGGTTTAGAATGTCATGAAACGTCGAGATTTTAAATTTGAGCGAAAAAAAATTTTCTGTCTGTCTGTCGGTCTGTCTGTCGTCTGTCTGTAACTTTTTTTGTCCGCACGCTTTCTCCGGAACGGTTTAAGATATTGACCTGAAATTTTGTACACGTATATATTATAACGAGATCTTGAACTGGATTGTTTTTTGAAGAAATCCGGTGAAGGGTTGGGGGTTAAATAGGGGTAAATAGGGGGAAATAAGTAAAGCAAGCTTGTAAGAGTACAGAAACTTGAAATTCGGTGTATGTACTAGAAGTTAAGGCCTCAGATTTTTTTATAATATTTTTCAACCCCCCACCACCCCTACCCCATTAAAGGGGTTGATAAAATAAAGTTGAGATATTCATTTGAAATTTCGTACACGTATGTCTTATAACGATGTCTAGAATTAGATTATATTTTGGGATGATTCCGTTGAAGGGTTGGGGGTTAATTTGGGGTAAATAGAGGAATATAAGTAAAACAAGTTGGTAAGAGTACAGAAACTTGAAATTCGGTGTATGTACTAGAAGCCAAAGCGTCAGATTTTTTAATAATATTTTTCAACCCCCACCACCACTACTCCAATTTGAAAAGGGTTGATAAAATAAAATTGAGATATTCATTTGAAATTTTCTACACGTATGTATTATAACGACATCTAGAACTAGATTATATTTTGAGATAATTCCGTTGAAGGGTTGGGGGTTAAATAGGGGTAAATAGGGGAAAATAAATAAAGCAAGCTGGTAAGACTACAGAAACTTTAAATTCGGTGTATGTACTAGAAGCCAAGGTCTCGGATTATTTATAATATTTTTCAACCCCCACCACCCCTACTTCATTATTAAAAGGGTTGATAAAATAAAATCGAGATATTCATTTGAAATTTGGTACACGTATGAATTATAACGACATCTGGAACTAGATTATACTTTGAGATGATTCCGTTGAAGGGTTGGGGGTTATTTAGGGGTCAATAGGGGGAAATAAGTAAAGCAAGCTGGTATGAGTACAGAAACTTGAAATTCGGTGTATGTACAAGAAGTTAAGGCCTCAGATTTTTTTATAATATTTTTCAACCCCCCCACCACCCCTACCCCATTAATGGGGTTGACAAAATAAAGTTGAGATATTCATTTGAAATTTCGTACACGTATGTATTATAACGACGTCTGGAATTAGTTTATATTTTGAGATGATTCCGTTGAAGGGTTGGGGGTTAATTTGGGGTAAATAGAGGAATATAAGTAAAACGTTGGTAAGACTACAGAAACTTGAAATTCGGTGTATGTACTAGAAGCCACAGCGTCAGATTTTCTTATAATATTTTTCAACCCAACCACCCCGCCTACTCCAATAAAAAAGGGTTGATAAAATAAAATTGAGATATTCATTTGAAATTTGGTACACGTATGTATTATAACGACGCCTGAAACTAGATCATAATTTGAGATGATGCCGTTGAAGGGTTGGGGGTTAAATAGGGGCAAATAGGGGAAAATAAATAAAGCAAGCTGGTAAGACTACAGAAATTTGGGATTCGGTGTATATACTAGAAACCAAGGCCTCAGATTTCTTTCTAATATTTTTCAAACTCTACCACCTCCGCTTCATTATTAATGGGATTGATAACATCAAATTGAGATATTCACTTGAAAGTTAGTACACGTATGTATTGTAGGGACATCTGATTGAGATGACTCCATTGAGGTGGTAGGTTGTAAATAGTGGAAAATAAGTACGGTAAACTAGAAACTTCATTTTTAACGTATATGGTAGAAACCAACTCCTCAAACTTTTTTATGACATCTACCCCAAATATTATTAAAATTCTATGACCAATAATTTCCACATACTAGAGTGCAAATATAGTCAAGATGTTTCCTTTAAAGTGACTTGGACGAATAATCTGGATGTGGAAGTAGTGATTCCTTAGGCAGCGGTTTTTATGTCTATGGTAGAGATTAAGGAAGCAGGTCGCTTTTTTCTCATGCTGCCAATTTTTTAATCAATTTCACAAAGATTTTGTTTAAAGCAAAAATCATATTTCATAGTCGATCGTCGTCGGGATGAGCTAGGTTGATTTAAATCTGCATCTACATTTTTCATATCCGATTTTGGGCTAGTAGCACGAGTATAATTTTTCCTACATGTTTTATGTACAGAAATTTGTTCAACACCCTCAAAATATTTCCACTTATCATCATTTCTCGTTTTGCTTGCATTAATTAGTGTCACAAGTTCTTTCAATTTAACTGTATGTGTCGACTCTCGTCTTTTAAAAGCACAACATTGCATAAAATACACGTATTAGCTTCCATATTGTCTTAAAAATATTCACCGGGACCAACAAATAACATATACCTATACCTATTTCCGGTGAAAACAGATTTATGTAAATTTGTCCGAATTTTCAGTGGTTTTAAAGCTAATTTCTCTGTACTAAGAGCCTAGAAAAAGGCTTTAAAAAAGTACTGATATACATAGCATTCCATTAAAAAAAAGGCACTTGGTCCTGTAATTTCGTCTTGGCTGTGTGTTCGAAAATAATTTCCAGTTATAGACTTTTTTAGCTGTTTACTTGCAATTTTTTTTTAAATGTCTAGCTATCGTAGAACTCGAGATATCGAGGTCCGACGCACTATTGCCCCATCCTGTATACCTACACAGATACCTTATACCATATACCAAGAGAATATTTGGATTGTACCGCACGTGTTCAAAGTTGCGACATATAAAACATTTCCTTCACGGTCAGGTAATTTGACACTTTTGCTGATTTGATTAATATATTTGTAAATGACGTTTACAAATTGAAATTGGAGGCGGTAAATAAACTAATAAATATAGACATTTAAAGATCAATTTTTATTTAAAACAAAATTGAAATTACTTCTGTGGAATTATGGCTGAGCATCCTACTTGCCAAGCGTCTTCTAAATCTGAATCGTCATTTTCTTAAATCATAGCTTATGTACCTATAATACAAGAAGCTTAACTTATGACAATAAAACTAATTTTTTAGAAATGTATAATGATAATATATTTTTTTACAAATTCTCTTCTATAATTTCTTTAGGTTAGTAGGTTTAAAAGTGAATTATTTATTATTTGTTTGCTTATAGTAATGAAACATATTCTTTATTGGATTTTGCAAACAGTGGAAAGAAAAGCTATCTGTGAGAACTAAAGGAAAAACTATATATAAAAATATTAATGAAATCTTTGCATTATTTTGATAACCTGACTTCTGGTTATGCTAACAAGTAAAAAGTCTTTTTTTTATTGGTACCCTATTTTGCTTATTTAAAGTACGCCTCAGAGTGTTTAAATCCAACTTTAAAAAACGCGCGTGTTTTAAAGGTTACCATGGCAATAACTACAACCCGAGTCAAAATGTCAACTTTTTAATTATTGATCTGACAGGAATTTTTGCGGTATTAACCACGAATCTGCTTTTCTATTTAAGTAATCAATGTTAGAACTAATTTTAAAGCATTATACAATCGGTAACAACTGTAGTGACAATAATTAATCCTATGTGACAGATTGCAAATTAATTTTTGCATTCCTCATTTGACACTGACAGGTATCCTGATGTCACATCACGAATTCAACCATTTCATATTCTCAATTCTTATTTCCATTTTTTGTAGTAATAATTTCAAAGTGTACCAATAAAAAAAAATAGCGTAAAGCATTCGTGGATAACTGGTCTTTAAAACACTTGCTCTATTTCGAACACTCCGGCTGCGCCGTCGTGCTCCAAAAATCGCGCGTGTTTTAAAGCCCTTATTATCATCCACTTATACTTTAAAATACTAATTTGCCATTCTCATTTTAACATTAGCATCCCACCTAGTCCCCTACTGCTAAGCAGGCTAAACTAGTAACTACATGATCCCCTACGATATGTAAATTCAGTTAAAAATGAGAACAAAGGCCTGAAATTAATTTATTTACGTACCTTGTCTTTGAATTTTTTTTCATTCTAATGAATTACATTTTCATAAAATCTCATTCAGTTTCTCGGAAATGCTTAGCCTTTGAAACGTTTTTCGTCCTTATTGTGGACTCATCAGAAAAGCTTAAAGCCACTCATAACGATGTTCCATGCAAAACTAAGACAATATCCATGAATAAGTATAAAATAATTATAATTGACTGATAAAAAACAACAGATCTTCACCTATCTATTAGCTAACTAGTATTGGAGCCTATTATATTAATATTTTTATATATAGTTTTTCCTTTAGTTCTCATAGATAGCTTTTCTTTCCACTGTTTGCAAAATCCTATAAAGAATATGTTTCATTACTATAAACAAACAAATAATAAATAATTCAATAACGAACGAACAGATTAGAGAATTATGTTTAAATCCAGAAACATATTTAAATAGGGACCAAATCTTTTGTATTTCATTCTTAATTGAATCATTGTTTGAAAATGACCTAAAAAGGCTCGAAACTGCAGTCACGTTTTTGTGCAAATATAGTGGTAAAAAACATAGTAGTGTTTTACTCAATTTCGTTATTGTCATGGATTACCACAGAGTAACGGCTTCCTCAATCAATTTCATAAATAATTCACTTTTAAACATGCATAGAGTATATAGGCTCTAATACTAGTTAGCTAATAGATAGGTGAAGATCTGTTGTTTTTTATCAGTCAATGTCAATTATAATTATTTTATACTTATTCATGGATATTGTCTTAGTTTTGCATGGAACATCGTTATGAGTGGCTTTAGGGTTTTCTGATGAGTCCACAATAAGGACGAAAAACGTTTCAAAGGCTAAGCATTTCCAAGAAACTGAATGAGATTTTATGAAAATGTAATTCATTAGAATGAAAAAAAATTTAAAGACAAGGTACGTGAATAAATTAATTTAGCCGTAGGGGACTAGGTTGGATGCTAGTGTTAAAATGAGAATGGCAAATAAGAATTTTTACTTGTTAGCATAACCAGAGGTTATCAGGTTATCGAAAGAATGCAAAGATTTCATTAATATTTTTATATATAGTTTTTCCTTTAGTTCTCATAGATAGCTTTTCTTTCCACTGTTTGCAAAATCCTATAAAGAATATGTTTCGTTAGTAGGTTCTTTTCTGTTTAAAATAAATTCATTCTCTCGTGTGATTTCTTTAGGTTAGGTTAGTAGGTTTTTATTTTGTTATCTAATTGTTAATATTTATTATTAGCGCGAGTCGAGATCAGATGACGTAATACTGAGCAAGTGTGCACAGTATGAGTATGCGCGGATAACATGAAGTTATAATGCCGTTGTGGTGAGCGCCAATCGTAGTCGTCATGAATTCACAAACTTTGACAAAGAGCGAATAGTTCTCTTTGTAGTACCTAAAATCATGTTTCTTGGGACGGATCGTAGCTGTTTATGTTTTATGTATGGTGTTATCATTTCCAATATCCCGATGGTTGCAAGGATTGCAAAATTTGTGAATTTTTAAAATTGTATACAAACTAAGGAAATAATATCTGTTATGCTTAACAGACAGCGGCTTTCATGGACGTAGAAGAGTGAGTTAAATGGAATTTTTTAAATTCGAAATTTCTGAAATAAATTTATTTACAAAAAACTGGGAAGAGTAACCAAAGAATATGCAACAATGGGCTTAAAAACGATATTTTTTATATATTTTTATAAAAATGTGCACGTTGTAACTTAAACATTGCAATTTAATTTATTTCTCTAGCACTTAAAATGGCTTTACAATTAATTGTTGAATTTCGAGCAATTAGTCCACGCCCCCATCTTTCCTAGTAGCGGCTCGACTGAGTGCACTACGTCATCGACGCCCATTTACCCCGTAGTGATCATAGTACCATTTCCATTTTAATTATTTTATTTTGTTTAGCTATAATACAATTCAGAGCTTAAAATAATAGTATAGTATGCAATATTTTTACACGAGGTGTTTTTACTATTGAAAAATGATGCTTTGCTGCGATGTTATAGAGATGGCTACACAAAATATTCGTTACAAATACTGTGTTGTGCCTCGATGTACCAATACAACAATCACTACGCCAAACAAATTATTTATAAGTATGCCAAAAGGTGAAAAAACACGAAAACAATGGTGTGATGCAATAAAGAGAGATGAAAAGAATAATATCACCTTTTCGAGTACAAGTAATCGGTTTTGTTGTGAAGACCATTTTGAAGTTAACTTAAAATTGTAATAGTTATCTCTACCTACATAATGCAATACTTACATTATCCAGCACTCACATACAGGGTGTCCCAACAGTGTATCAGTCATATATCCCAGCCAGCTCAGTGGCGCAATGCTGAAGGTGTTTGGCTTGCTAACCCGACAAGACACACTACCCGACAAAACAACAAACCCCCCCTCCCCAAATCCCTCCAGCTTCATACAATGTAATATTTTAATTAATAAAATTATATTTAAATGGAAAAAAATGTTTGACTTGCGACCACGGAGTTACGGGTTCGAATCCTGGCCAGGGTATGGATGTTGGTTTTTTCATGTGTTACCGAGACGGTAGCAGTGATCTAGACCGCTGTTGGGTGGCACAACATGTCTAGTCGCTGTTATCTCTCCTGAGTTCGAGTCTCAGCTGCGGTAGATGGCAATATCGCAGGGAATGGTTGTTGTGTTGATGTCTATGTGTACGTGTCCTGGTTGGGTGGTAGAGCAGCAATAGCTGAACTCCGCCAGGACGTTAATAAAAATAAGGCATTAAAATAAGATAAAGAAAAAATAAATAAATAAAATATTGCTCTTATTAAAATAATTCAAATTTTTTTGTATGTAACTGGTGTAGTGTCGAAGAGTGCACACTTAAAAATTATTTTTAAATATACAGGGTGATTTAGTACATCGGTGCATATATCTTTACATTTTTTTAATGAGGTTAAAATTTTCTTACCAAGTTTTTAAGTTTTTGATGCCGCATTACCGAGCTTTATTAAATATTGTAAATATTTTTGTCCAGATAGGTTTAAAAAGTGAATTCGCTGTGTGAGAATTAAGAAAACATATTTTGCTGTTATGTAGCCCCAGGACGAAAATTGATTATATTTTGTATATCAAGCTGAGTAACCAATGGGAATAATAATTAAACGTATTAATGTTCTTTATTTCAGTCAATTTTTGGCAAGTTATTCGACTGTCCAGGAACAAATCCCTGCTCCATTATTGTCACAACTACTTAGGAACTCAAAATAAGACTGTTTCACTTATATAAATTCATTCAAATAAGGCGAGCGGCGTGCGACATCGGCGCCGATTACGTCACAGCCGGCCAGCTCGAGTTTCGGGCATTGCAGCAAGCCGTATCGTTATTTGCAGATTTTAAAAGCTTATATCTCTGTAATTAATAATCGTATTGACTTGATTTAAACGCTACTGTAATTATAATAATGATTCGTATTGATTGTTTAAAAAAAACGAGACTTAATGCAATAAATCTGAGAAGAGTACAATGTGTAATTACTCTTCCATATATCCTTGGTATTGGATTAGGTGGCTATCTAATATATATGTTGAGTTTATGTTTATCGTTAATACTGGTTTTGCGTTTTTCGTTGTTGTTTCCAGTGTAAAATAAGCTTTTACTATAATTAAATTATCTATCTCTATATGCAAAGCCAACGCCTGTAAAACTTACAGAATTAATTAAATTAAAATCGCGATATCTAATTAAAATTGAGTATAACGATTTTCCTGCTAGCAGGAAACCCTTAATTTCAATATAACAAAAGTTTAGATTGTTTCATAAACCAGCGCTTACAAATAATAAAAACTGAAAGGTTGTTCCGTTAAAAACAAGCAAGCTAACTGAAGACTTCAGAATACTTCTTAACTCTATTACAAATTTTAAAATAAAAAGATTTCTCATGCTGGACTTGCTTTAATAATATTAAATCTCAGGCACCCCATCATTTAGTACTATAGTTTCGCGAAACTTCTGTAGAAGAATGTTATTAATATAACACGTTTTCAGGTGACGTCGTTTGCAGCTCAGTTAAAGTTTAGATAAAAGCTGGAACATGGCTCGCAACGAAGTACCTCGAGCCCAAATGCAAACCGAGCATACTCTTCGATTCCGATACACAAAATAATACAGTACGAATCTAAAGAAACGCACAAAATTCATATCTTTGGTATGTGTCATTTGTCAACAAAATCCTCGAACAGGTCGATTTTAATTTTGTAAATGCTACGTTTTGTCACTATGCCAAAATTTATGACGTCATTGGTTTTTGAGTTATGACGCTATTATAATTTTTTTTTAATGGAAACAGACATTTTTGTTTACTGTTTTTGGTGGTATATTCCTTTAGCTTTCTGGTGATATAAAAAAAATTATATTACCTGAGCCATTCTTTTAGAAAAATGACATTTTATGTAAAAATAGCTTACCTTTTGCAAATGTTCCACTTTCTTATGGACTGATAAATCTTGTTGCCTACAATTTTGTTTTAACTAGCATGAAAGCATGAAAACATTTGACATAAAAACAAAACAAGGAAAATAATAAAAAATCAATCACCTTAACAACAGAGAGATACAGGCCTTTTCGTGTAAAGTATCGATAACTTTTTTATTCCTGGCACGTGTGGAATCCCAGTTTTGTGACACTTCTGAGACAGTGTAAAACTAGTGAATGCAATGCCACGTTTAAGTGAAAGAGAATGTGTAGAACTTTTGATGTTGGTTAGATATGGTGATAGGCTGAGAACTCATCAGGAAGTATGTGATGTTTTGCCAAGTATCCCGAAAAGCAAATTTCTAGATCCACTGTAACTAGATTGGTGGCTAGATATGATGAATCTGGCCCTGTATTTGACCTCCCTCGATCTGGTCGCCCTAGCACAAGCAACGAAACCAAATTAAATATTCTTCTAGAAAGTGAGGAAAACCACCATCTTTCGATAAGGCAGCTGGCTTTAAATCATAACGTGAGTCAAACTTCTGTTGTACATCTATTGAAAAAAGAAATATAACATCCATACAAATTGCAATTAATCCACGAATCGAATGAGGACGATCCAGATCGGCGCTTAGAGTTTTGTGAACACTTGATGACCTTGTGCGATGAAAACCCAAATTTTTTAAAGAACGTTGTTTTTTCTGATGAAGCTACATTTTCTTTAAAGAGGACTGTCCATCAGCATAACTGTAGGTATTGGTGACGCGAAAATCCTCATTGTACTCAAGAAGCCCATACACAGCGACGAGGCAAAGTAATCGTGTGGGCATGTATGATTGGTGATCATTTATTGGGACCTTTTTTTTAAGAAAATCTTACGGCCGCAAGATATTTGCAGTTTTTGCGAGTTGATTTAGTGCCAGCCTTAGCAGTTATGTTTCCGAACAATGATATGAAGATATTCCTGCTGAAAACGTCTTGTTTCAGCAAGACGGGCCCCACCTCATTTTGGGATAGCAATGCGTCAATTTTTAGATGACACTCTTACTGGAAGGTGGATAGGTCGTCGAGGTCCGATTAAGTGGCCCCCGCGTTCACCGGATTTAACCCCCTTAGACTTTTTTCTTTGGGGTTACTTTAAGTCAAGGGTGTATTTTAACAGACCGGATGCCATAGGAGAATTGAAAGACACAATTGGCTTGGAGATGGGGCGAATTGTCCATGAGATGATTCAGAACAGCGTGCAAAGTGTCTACACCCGTCTTGGTCTATGCGAAATGGTTGAAGGATCGCAATTTGAGCAATGGAGATGATTTTTTTCCCACAGTTACTTATGTAAGGTATCAATCAATAAAAATATTTTTTTCAAAAGAATGGCTAATGTAATATCAATTTTTTTCATACCACCAGAAAACTAAAGGAATATACCACCAAAAACAATAAACAAAAATGTCTGTTTCCATTAAAAAAAAAATCATGATGACGTTATAACTCAAAAATCAATGACGTCATAAATTTTGGTATGGTGACAAAATGTAGCATTTAGTACGTTGGCACGCGCCGTAGGTAAATAGAAAACTTGGGGATTACGAGAGGTTAATTTGGGAACGTAAAAATTAAGCTTGGTAATTATTTCAGAGTGCGTCAGAGTTATTGTGTAATAATTCAAACAAAAACATTTGAGAAAAGTACGTATATCTATCTTCAAGATTGGTTATAGAGTATCTTTCAAGCAAGTTACTTTGGTATTGATAGGTACCGTCGGATTTAAACCACATTTATTTAAGAAATCTACGTTGAACCACTTCCAAGTTATTCTTGTGAACATCATAACCATTTCAGCTAAATATCCTTCCAGTCGACACATCTCTTGTTACCCAAGAAATTTTCTACTACATTCTTAAAACTGTTCCATGCTTTACTTTCGCCCTCATTCATCGCGGCAGGGAATGTATCCCTTTTTAACAATGAACGAATTTGTGGTCCAATAAATATACCTTCTTTTAATTTTCCCTCAGATATTGCTGGAAATATTTTGAGTAGATATCCAAAACAGGCACCGCCTTTATCCAATGCCTTGACGAACTGCTTCATCAAACCAAGTTTGATGTGATGCGGTGGGACGAGAATTTTCCTCTTGTAGAGAGGTATCTCTACAAGAGGATCGTGAATAATATTTTTGGAACCCGGGTCCAGTGAAATTCTTTGAGGCCAGACTCACTGTTGGTAGTAATTTCCCCTATACCTGCTGTCCCACTAACATAAGTTACGAAGGTATTTGGGAACCCTGACTGCTGACCCAGGTGGATTGTCAAAATCATCAAAACTCCGCATAATTGCCAATTGTGTTCCCGGTACTTGATTTTTTCCAGAAGTATTCAGATTCAGTGGAAAATAATACACACTAACACAATAGTCGAGTCACCTGAACGTCATTCAATATTCTTCGTCCCAAATTTTGGGAAATTTTGAGCCAATTGGGCTAATTCTGACCCCAGATTTAGATCCAGCGGCCAAAAATACACACCGATATAATAAAATCACTTCAATATCATTTAATGTTTTTTTGACCCCCGGCCATTTTAACATTGGAAATGTTTATGTTTTCGAATATGGGGTAGAGTTACAAGTTTTTGTTCAAGGTCAAAAGACAGCGGTGTCGCGGCACAGTAGAGTGAAGACCAGTAGGCTCACTTACTCTTGAGATTTGTTATAATCGATTTTATTTTTTATGGATCCACTGCGCATCCGATATTTGTACGCTCATCTACATATACACTGCTCGAGCTAGAAAATGCTAATAAACTGGCCAATACTTACAATGACACTAAATTATTTTTGTTCGAAGATATCCTTGGCAGATGATTTATTTTGCGATTGAATTTAATGTTAACTGATTAATCAATAAGTAGCAAATTAAAATTTGACCTGCCTTTACTTAAATTTATTACATAACATCCGTGTCTGACGTCCATAGACTGAAAATGTATGACTTTATATTATTCAAGCAAAAATTTGTACATTACCTAAAATTTGTACAGCGATGCTGACGGTAGAACACAAAAGTGTATAGCTTGCTAAAAATAGGTGCCGACTTGCAAATAAATGTGTTAGAATTGCAACTAACTGATATAGGTTGTCTGTTGTACAAATTGAGTGACAATAATAATATCTCTTTATTTCAAAGTAATGTGTCGCGGTCTACTGAGACTATCATATGCAACGGCTGATATACGCAAATGTAATATGGGTTGCATATATCCCAGGGGGTTAAGTTACCAGTTTTCATTTAAGGTGGAAATACAGCGGTGTAGTGGATCGTGCTATTTCCAGACGAGGCCAAGCTGAGTCCGGAAAAAGTTGAAAAAGTTGAAAAACTTTATATTTTATACATGGTGTTATCATTTCCAATGTCCCGATGATTGCAAGGATTGCGAAATCGTGAATTTTTTTAATATTCCGGCCAATTTTGACCTGATGGACCAATTCAGCGATCAAAAATACCGGTATATAGGTCGGTCCCCGAGTACACGACTTATTTTGTGTGCCTGTGTTATTGATTGATTGTTAAAATTTATGTTTTTGTTGATAATGATAAATAAACTAGTTATTATAACTGATTCTATAATCTATAATTTCATTGATTTTTGTAGATGGATGTAAAAGTGTTTTACATCCTGGATGTAAAAGAGTTTTACGTTCTGTAGATAAAAAACTGTCGTTTTGATATTTAATAAATATGCAAAAGTCAACTTTTAATGACAGTTTTCGAAATCAATATTTTTGGGAAAATGAATATCCTGCCTTAGTATAAAGTAACGAAATTTTAAATATAATTAAAATCAGGAAGTAATAATTGCTGCATTCCTTATAAATGTTACGGATAGAGTTGTTGAGATGTGCTTTATTCCATTCAGTTTAAGAATGAAGCGTTTTTTTACATAAGAAGCTCTTTCTCATCTTCTCATTGGTCAAGACGCGACTCAAATTCGCACTACAGTCGGCCCTTCGTGACTTACGGTGGACTTAAAGGTGGCCATAACCTAGAAAGAGACATCCGATAGGGAAATATTTATTATTTTTGGCCATAACTTTTTTTTGTTAGTACGTATATTTAAAAAAACTATAAGAGTACCTAAGTAGAACCATAACAAGACTCTTACTATGAATTTTCACTTAATAATTTCAGTGGTTTGCAAAATAGCTAGTTTTAAATTTAAAAATTATGTTAATCTTCCTATTTCGTAATTTTAAATCTAGCTATTATGCAAACCACTAAAATTATTGAGTGTAAATTCATAGTAATAGTCTTGTTATGATTCCACTTAGGTACTCTTATAGTTTTTTTTAAATAAACATACTAAGAAGAAAAAGTTCTGGGCGAAAATAATAAATATTTCCCTATCGGATGTCTCTTTCTAGGGAATGACCACCTTAAGCAGTGACCGCTTCAAATTCTAATTGTGCCTCACGTGACTTTGTAAACTAGTGCCAGTAACTTCACTCTTAAACTATAGGT
The DNA here is from genome assembly GCA_963583905.1 of Stenurella melanura. Lineage (NCBI taxonomy): Eukaryota > Metazoa > Arthropoda > Insecta > Coleoptera > Cerambycidae > Stenurella > Stenurella melanura. The sequence goes on from OY757310.1 coordinate 180,835,944, forward strand.
AATGTAATATAAGAAACTAGAACGCAGCAAATTCTCAAGTTTTCTGTCTTTAACTATATGGTAGATTATAAAAATACCTCGAGAATATACCACAATATTATATAACGCAAGCTTCAAGATTCGTCAGTTTTTAATAACCGCGGTACGTTATTAGACACTACATCTGTCAATGAACCGCCAACACTAACATAGGTTGAAATATTACAACTTTATGAATTGTGAAATGTACCGAAGTTTGTGCAATACCAGGTTTTATTTTAAAAGTTCAACACAAGTTAAAATAAAAATAGGGAAAATAGTCATTTGTATTTAAATTGTCGGAGATGCAAAAAAGAAAAACGTGGAAGATGGCAAAAATGCAATAATATTTAATAATACCATAACATTTTTGAAAACATACTCTCTTCAATGTATATATTCCATTAAAAAGATAAAAGTAATTAATAAGGAACTATATCCCTAAGATATTTAAGATTTGTGCAAGACTTTGTAGAAATACTTTATGGAGAATTATTTCTAATAAAAATCTTGTCTGTGCAAATACATCAGAGTAGAACGAGTTCTGTGCGGTTCGCTTAAGGATACTCAAGAGAACAGATAAGTAGGATTAGTCCTTGTAAATGTTGGGCTATTTGGTAAGTTGATATATAAGTTTTACTTTTGAACAAAGTCTGCTGCTTGTATAAGTTTCTTACATGTTTATTTACTTTCAGAAACGTCTGCACTCCGTAAAGCATGTTTTGGAGCACGTAATCTAAGTTATAAAATTGTAAAGTCGTTTCTGAAACAGAGGAATAACGTAGAAACTATTAATATTATGATGTTAGGTGGTTTTCAAAACTTTCGGTTTAAAAATTAAAGTAGAAGTTTCCTAATGTTTTTTTCTTAGTTATAAAGTATGGATTTATTTCCCAAATAATTCTCAAAGTTAATCTAACAGTCATATAAAATACACACACTGTCTTATTGGCACAGTCCCAAGGTGCTGAATGTTTCTCAATCATAACACCGACACTCCTGATATTGTTTTATAGTGTATAAAATTAAATATCTCGAGATATATATTTGTGAATTATATACAACATATCCATTAGTTTTAAGTTTGAATTACATAATAGTTAAGCAAAATAAAAACAAATTAAATAGTAATCCGGCTTGCGACCACGGGTTCGAATCCTGGTATGGATATTTAATGGCGTTTATAATGTGTTAACGAGGCGGTAGCAGTGGGCTAGACCACTTTTGAGTGGCTGTCTAGTCGCTGTTATTTCTCCTGAGTTCGAGTCTCACTTGTGGTGTAGCATTTGAAAAAGCTACATTAATAATTTCAGTTTGAATACAGTAGATTAACCCATTAGTTCATTTGTTTGATAGGCAAGCACTCGTACTTCAAAGGGGCATAGCAGGTTGCATATCTGAAATTCTCAACAAGGAAAGAAAGCGTGTTTTCTTTTATGTGTTATTTTTGAGTCGGAGGTGTTACTCACGTATTCTTGTTGTTGGGATATTACACAATGGTGTAATTCAGTCTTTAAATTACAAGTCCTTTTTGTTGGCGCATTTTTATTGGCTAGAGAAAGTGTTCTCTAGATGCTCAAGTTGGCAACACTGAGAACAGGAGAACTGTAGAGTACATTTCCAGCTGGGGGTTCGTTCTTCGACAGCGACGAGATTAGCGGAATGGCGGCGGTCCCGGTTTTGCAGTGAAGAATTTGGGTTTTACATCGCTGACACTGAAAAGGGATTTGATTTGATGTACCCAGTGTTTCTTTACCGTCCTGCCAGAAGCATTTTGTAAATTCCAGGAAGGAATTCTGTTGCTTGTCGTAATCTGATCGCCACGTGTCTCGTAAGGTTATACAATACTCTCTATATGAGGTGAGCTCTTGTTTTATTTAATTTGGGATCTTATTTAGTTCTTATTTATTGTAATTGTTACAGAGTGTTTGGTATAAGCAAGTGTTTGGTATGAGCAAATGTTTTGGAGAGGCTTATGTTTGGTATAAGCATATGTTTGGCATAAACATATATGTTTGGAGAGGCTCACAATTGGGATAAGCACGTGTTTGGGGCTGTCATTTTGGTTATGTAAGGGGGCCCAGTATTTAGAGGAGTGATAGGAGGAAGTCCATTACTCAGATTTGGTTTTATGTGGGTCCTGCTGACATTTTGAGAAGTTTTGGTTGGAGAGTTGTCCGCAGCAGTCTCCAAGAGATTTAGGCAGAGATATAGGAGTGACGCAGAGTCGTAGTCGTAAGCAACGTCGAGAACATCTTAGGAAGTGGTAACAGGTCACGCTGCAGTCGTCAGAGGAAATGCCAAGGCTCCAATCAGGTTTTATTGTTACATTTTAGTTAAATAATTTTAAAGAAATTATTATAATTTTATTCAGTGATTTTTTGTCAAAATATTAAAGTAAATTACACAACGATTTTGCAACTACATACCTAGCATGATGAAGTATCTTAAGATTTTTTACTGCAAGTAGCGCATGGTACCACGTGATACTAATTTACCTTCTACTATGTCACATATGAAGTATTTTTAGTAGAACACAATCATTTTAGGTCATTCTTTAACATTCTAGTGCACACAGCGAGCATTGTGAAAATTGGCTCATAGAATCTTATTAGTTACATAATATTTTGGTGATGAGCGGTAATTTTAATCCATTGTAAACCTTTAACTCGCTGTTGCAAATCTAAAACTCATTGTTGGTATCATTAAAGCGTAGTTGCATTTCTATAAAAAGAGGTTAAATCACTGAAACAATTTTAGAAGGGGTCATTTACATATTTTGCATTTCTTTTGCATATATAGACCAAGTTTATTGGACAATTGGGAAACTGTTTGTTTTTTTATTGTTGTACATCTCATGTCTGTGTTTTAATAAATGTCTAATGTCTACATGTTCTTATTATTTGCACTGGTACACCTGATATTTGTTTAAATTTTGAAATGTTACAAAGTAAAGTAGAGTTTTGATATTACAGACATATTTTGAGTATTCCATCGCATGGTTGCTAGTAACTTAATTTTGTTCCGAGCTGGCAAAATTATTTAAATCATATTACGTAACATACAGCCGGTGGCGCCCTTTTGAGTGTCCACACACAATCCTAACCCATGACCCTATGCTCTCCAACAAAAATCGGCTGCCGTTCGCAACGGAATAACATGTTTTAATATTTAAGTATCAAAATATGTTACAGTGGCAGATGGCAGTGTCGCAGGGAATGGTTGTTGTGGATGTCTGTTGTATTTGTCTGGTCGAGCGGTGGAATAGCCAATGGCTAAACTCTGTCTGGACGTTAAACTAAATAGAACGATAATTTTCTTAACATGGAACTAATAAAAAGAACTATTTTAACCCATATGGAAATTGAAGTGAGTCGCTATCAACTTTGTAGGCTGATGGACAGTGGCACGTCCTTTCACACAGATGTAAAGTGGGCCAAATTCCTGAAATGCTAGTCAGAGTTTAGAAAGTAGTCGGATTTGCATAGATCTTGCTGATAGAGAATATGTTAGGCCGTTGATTGCACATCTGATATTAACACTGTAAAACTCAAAATGCCGAATCTAATATAGCAGACTGTTTCTTTCAGTTTTGAGAATTCGTTTATTTTCAATCTGATATTAAAGTTGTGAAGTTGAAAAGGTAGGAAACAATATGACTATTATTTTAAAATTTTATTACAATTCTAGTTCTGCTTCACTTTCTTGAGTTAGTTAAATGAATGGTAGTTAAAGTAGTAATTAAAGTATTTTCAAGGCAGCAGACGAATTTCAGCTTATTAAGACTTCAAGGGAGTGAGGGGGCAAATAATCGAGTCGCTGTATCGAAATTTTTAAAAAACCCAAAAAATGTTTAATACTCCACCGATTTTTTTGAAACTTTGGAAATATCTTCTTGGGTCCATGAATCGAAAAGTTAATAAGAGTTTTTTTTTTGTAGGTCGAACCTCCGATATTGTTAAATAAACAAATTAAGTTAACAATTGAATAACTTCCTGAATAATTATTCAAAATGGCTGAATTTTTTTCTAGGGGGATCTTGGGGGTCGCTAATTACGAATTTGATATCAAAGAGTCCAAAATCAAAATGGCGGTTGTGACACTAATTGTTTGGAATATTCTCTGTGAATATTCATAATTCTATCGGAAAATTTCCAGAAAAACTTCTTAGGTCGCGAATTATTAATTTAACATGGAAAGGTCAGAATTGAAAATGGCGGATTCAAAATGGCCGAAATATCATTCAGTATTTTAAATATTTTTGTAAATCTGTCATTCTAAAAAAATGTTAATTCTCAGAGAAACCGAATTTTTTAATATAACAAAATGTTAAATATGACCATGCTTAAAATTATTATTATTATTATTATTATTATTATCAACTTACTCATTAAATTAAATGTTTAAAAAGACGATAGAACGATATGTTATTAAGAGTTAAAACAACTAGTTAAAAGAAATAAAAACACGTGGAATGAAACTGGAATGAAAATATGCAATTTCCCACATACGTCTATGCAGTGTTAGAAACAAGTAGATAATAAATGTAGAGATTGTTGGTACACATCTGTCGGTGCGCAACGTTGACTAATCTTCTGTTTATTATGTTAGAAAACCTGAATTAAACATGACAAAGATAAAATTGAAAATAATTAGTCACGTACGTGTATTATACGATTATTTATGAAAACTCTGTATAACGGTGATTGGGCTTCCTCCAAATTATCTGAAAATACAATTTAACAATGTTTTTTACATTTTTCATATACAGGGTGTAATTAGTTTCATGTCATTAAAAAAAAAGCTGGTGGTAGGGAACAACAAGACAAACAAAAAAACCTTATATAAGAAGGGATCAAAAGCCCATAGTTTTGGAGAAAAAAAATAAACAAAAATGTCCGAAATACTTAATAACACAGTTTGAGAACTGCTGGCATATTGGGGTAGGTTTTGTCGCACATGCTACTGTGACATTCCTGCAAAAAAGTATGCCGACAAAGCAGTTAAAAGCGACCGAGATAGGACATTGCCATGTTTTTTGCTTCTTCGCGGCCAAATTATCTTACTACGCGTGCTATACTCTCCCTTGTAATATTCTCAAGTAATAATTTCAGTTTGTGTCCATATTTGTAAACAACGTACACACGACGCGACCTACCCGTTCATTGGTTTTGACTGTTGCTTTTGTTCTTTTTGAATTTTGTGCCACTTATGTTAAGATTTATTTTATTGACTTATCGTTCAAGTCGTTAGTACTTGGTTACGTAAGACACTACTTCTCGTTCGTATTTTTTGTGTTGCTTTTTGGATTCTGGACCAAGTTTTTCTTTTTGTTTTCTTTATTGATAACGTTAATTCACAGTTTGGTGTGGTGTTTTAAAACGCAGATTTTGGACATTATGGAAATTTACACTTATCCAGAGCTCGCGGATATGCACTTGGTGTATGGAGAAAGTGGTGGAATGCAGCTGGTGCGGAAGAGCTCGTTTTCCGATTTCATAAAATAATTACTAATTTTTTAAGCTTTCAACACAATGTTACAAATGTTAATAAACCACTTTTAAATTTTATAAATTCTTATAAACGACAATAAAAGCTACAATAACTTTGTTCCAAATTAAAAAACGCATGTAAACAAATCCCATTTAAACCCCTGCGTCCATGCTATGCTTGCGTTGTGCCGAAAGAGAAGGAATTATTTACATTTTCATAATTAGTGGTATAAAAAGTTCGGTACAAGTTATCCCATCAAAGTGCCGCAGTTCTTCCGGTGGGAACACAAGTCGGCTATTACAGTTTTTTATTATTTCTAATATTCGGAAGTATAACATCCACTGACCCTGAAAAACAGTGCTTCTCAAATGTTTCCTACCTTAACATTACAATGTTAAACCTAGGTCAGTTTTTTTCAAAGTGCCCCTAGAGAAAAAAGTCATAGAGGTTTTTTGTTTGTCTAGTCAGCCCCTATTACTAGTTTCTCTTAATGACATGAAACTAACTACGCCCTGTATTTAACAGAAATATTCAAAAACATGAACTCTTTCGCCAATACAATGGCTTCGTTAACTATGAGTACTCCACAGACAAGTTTTATTCCATTCCCATGCTATCATGTTTCAGCAAGTAGGTAAAGGTCGAGTCAATCAACTATGTAGTTAATTTACTGGTTTTCATCCCGAGGGGTATCAAAGGCCACGGGACAACTCTCCAGCAACCGAAATCCTGTACAACAGCAGCCGATTACAAGATAATCAGTTTTATTCGGTAAACCTGGATCATATTTGCTAAATTTTCACTGACAGCGCATTAGTTGTTCATTTGAAACTTTCCGTTCGGCCGCCGTTCTCATTATACTGTTCGGAATGTGTTGTTATTAACTTCATGGAATATATCAATCAATCAGATGCTTTGGAGGACATGACAGAATGTAAAGCGAATGAACTCATGCATTGGTTTAATTATGTAGTTATTAATTCATAATAATATGCAAAATTCAGTTTAACAGGGCAGAGTAATTAATGCGGGCGTTGTAATAAACGCACGTCAATTAGTATTCATTACAGAATTATCGTTAATAATAATAATAATGTGACATTCAAAATTACCTGAGTGCTACTTGTTAATTTTTATTCTAATAGCAATGAATTTTTGTAATATTAAACCACAATTCAGTAAACTTATTAATTAATTTTTCAGTTCAATCCTGAAGCCGTCCTTGTCTTACTGAATCCGGAAGAATTTGTGTTTATCATTCCAACTTTAAATTATAAATTAGCATACAAGCGCCATCTGTTACTTCTCTTGATATACACCTACAAGTCATCTGGTACAACAAATATTTAAAAGAAGAAATCTGTATTAAGTGAATAAATCCCAAATCAATAAACAAATTATAAATCGATAATTCTGATTAAATTGGAACTCATGAATTCACATAAATGATACAGTAGAGTAATTGTGTAGATTTGTATTGTATTTAAAGAATGATTTATGTTACCAGTACCAGCGACACCTCGCGTAATTATGAGTAATTAGGTTTTTAGATCATACACGGTATCGGAACAGGTCATCAGGGCCATTTTTCTGTCTACTTCGAGCAATACAGACGTATTTCGGACCGATTAACACCTCATCTGGAGTGGTATGTTAAAAGATACTTGATAATATGAATATAATTACCTTCTGTAGTATTTGTTGTACATGTATTTGTAATTTAATTGTTGAATTTATCATAATTAAACGCGATGTTTGTTGATCACAAATTATTTCATTCGCGGCGCGTGACTTGAAAGATGGAGACGCGGTCATGTTAATGTATGAACGGGGTATTTCGAGACATGTGTTTAACTCGGTATTAAGATATATTTAGAAGTAAATGTTATTAATGAATAAGTGTTTAATAAGGGTTTAAAGACAGTTCGAATTTAGTAAATTACGTTTTCGTAACCTTATCGAATAATTGAAACTCAAAGGAATTTAACTCGATATTAGTAGGGGCGAGAAGGGCATGTTAATGTAATTTATTTAGAGAGACACCAGTAATGCATTAACGTGGGGATTTTATCAAACGCACTAAGAGTGCCCACTAGTAAGCAAGTAATTTCAAGTGTAGTAACAGATGATAACTCTTGTAGGAATGAGGTGTTAAGTTAACCCTTAAATTTGGAGTTTTACCAAAAAAATTGGCTTAACCTTGTGCCAAAGAACTGGGCTGCTGCTACTAATCCATGGGTTATTTGTCAAGAAGGAGTCCAGGAATCCAAATTGTTGGAGCGTCTTGATAGAGTCCCCGCTGGATGAGAGCACCAAGTTAGAGTTAACCGTCCACAGAAGATTAAGTTCTGAGAGTCGAGGGATCTCTGCTGATGTCAGTAATCGAGTGGTGGTAATACACAGTGAAGATTCGGTGAGACGAGGACCAGGGTTGGTTTCTGCAGGACGCAACCGGTGGTAACAGTATCACTTGAATTTCTCTTCATTGTTCAACTTTCAACATTCAGCTTTCGATACATTTTTAAACATTTCTAAATTTGACTATTGTGGTATGTTATATATTGCCTTCAGCTATTTATTAATTTTTTACATTTAATTATTTAATCACAGCTTAACGATAAATTGTCATATTCTGTATTTTTTTGGTCTTCAACCTAACCATAATTATTTAAAATATGTAATTAAACTTTCTGTAAGGAAGTAGCTACATCCAACCATAAGGCGTAACATTTAAATTAATTAAAATCAAATCATTTCAATATAATAGAGTCAATAAACCAGATATATTTAACAGAGTAGTGTGTTTATCTGTGAGAATTGTATAAGTATCTATGACATTTTAATTATCTCTGAGTAGTCACAGTCGTACAGTTAGACAAGTACGTTATAGATGCTTTTTTTAATATGACTACTGGCGCCTAACCTAAAAATAAAAATTTTTCTGAATAATTTCAGAACCACGACCCAGTCTCCACAAACTAAACGAGAACCGGGCAACCTCAACTTCCTAACCTGCTGGGGGCAGAAGTTGGTGGTACAATAATAATATTGTGTGATACTGTGTTGGTGAACAGGAGAGTCCAGGTTGCATATCTGATAGATGTCGTGGTACCCAACGTTGAAAAAACATCAAGAAGAGAAGGCTAAGTATGCAGAACTGGCGATAGAGATCTAACAAATGTGTCAGATGAATCAAGTAAAGGTAATATCGATAACACAGCCACAAAAAAAAAGTGTTCGCTTCCACCAACGAAACCTAGTACACCTTAGGTTTTTGGGGTCGCTGAATCCGAATCCGAGGTCGATTTGTCTGCATCAGGTCGTGTTAAGGTTATTTTAAGGTTAAATCATTAGATTCCGACAGAAAAATTAGAAAGAAAATGTATACAGGTTTTTGAGGTCGCTGAATCCAAATCCGAGGTCGATTTGTCGGTATCAGGTCGCATTAAGGTTATTTCAAGGTGGAATGGTGGAAAAAGTGAAAAAATATTCACCTGGTATTTCACGCATAAGCAGAGGATGTGTAAAATGTATAACATGTATACGATCGGGTAAAAAGCTAGATTTGTGATATACAGGGTGTAATTAGTTTCATGTCATTAAAAAAACTGGTGCTAGGGAACGACAAGACAAACAAAAAAACCTTATATAACATGGGGTCTAAAGCTTATAGTTTTGGAGAAAAAAAATTAACAAAAATTTCGCAAATTTTTCAATAAAATCTTTTGAGAACTGCTGGAATGTTGAGGTAGGTTTAGATCGTCGCACGTATCTTTGCCTTATACTCTGACTCTCCCTTGTGCAATATTTTAGTTACTATGGGTGTTTCGTTATGTATACACGTCCAACCCGCCCCGCTGTTCGTTGTTTTTGTTATTTTTGAATTTCGGGTCACTGTGTATTTATAGTTAAGATTTATTTTATTGACTTTACCGTTCAAGTCGTTAAATTCTTGATTACGTACTGACGCAACTTACTTGTTCGTTCTTTTTGTATTCCGTTTTGGATTTTGGACCAAGTTTTTCTTTTATTTTTCTTTATTGACAACGTTAGTTGATAGTTTATTGTTTAATATTGAACGGAGTACGTATGTCCTTAATTCGACGTACCGAACTGTGTATTGATGCAGATGCAGAGATTTCGAATGATTTACTTAGGTAAGCTTTTAACCCAGGACACTCGTTTATGTTACAAACGTTAATAAATCACATTTAAATATTCTAAATTATACATTAATCCAACATTTTGTTTCAAATTAAAAGACACACATGTAAAGAAATGCTCTGTTTAAACTTCTATGGCCATTATTTGCTTGCAGTTGTGCAGGAAAAGATAACGAATTATTTACCTCTTTATAATTGCCCGAGTTCGGTTGAGGCGGTCCATCAAAGGCGGTCGATGATCCAAACAAAGCCTTTGCTTTGACACCGCGTGTGACGCCGAGGACTGCACTTTTTTATGACAATTTAAAGGTTGTATAATTGGGAACTACAAGTCCTTTGACCAAGAAAAGCAGTGGTTCTCAATTATTTTCTACATTAATATTAAAAAAATATTTAATATGTTAACCCAGGTCAGTTTTTTCAAAGTGCCCCTAAAGAGAAAAGTCATAAGGGTTTTTATTTGCCTAGTCGGTCCCCATTACCAGTTTATTTTAATGACATGAAACTGATTACACCCTGTATAAATATTGATTTGTAACTCGACAAGCTGATGAGCGGATCATCCTACACATTCCCTTTCGGGACAGTTGTCACCGACATCGCACTTGACGAGGCAGCAGGTAAAGCCTAATTTGCCGAAAAAATGCTTTACAGTAGATTTATTCTTATTTATTACATCATTCATTTATAAAATTTAAAGATGCATAAGGAATGACTTAAACATTTTAAAAAATGCTTAATGAAATCAAAATGCACTTTAAGAAGTTTACAAAGGAACGATGGCATAAATAGGAGTAGATCTACCGTAAATATATTTTTACCTTGAAAGTGATCTCATAAAAAGTATTGCTGAAGCTACGAGAATCGGACACTTTGTCCAAATAAGTTATTTTCGACCAAATGTCTAGAAATGCAAAATGGTTCAGGCAGGCAAAAGCGATATCCATTTTTTTGTAGCATATGAGAATAAAGTGGACATTAGGACTACAACACCCTCGATTACAAGATATGGACACGCTCGACAATGTGCATAGCTCGTAAAATTAACTGTGTTTGATTTGAAAAATAGACCAAGTTCACAACGTGAGAGTAACTTAACAATCTGGTAAGAGAGTTGGAAAAATGGCGAAATAACAGGTGAATATTTGTGTCAGGTTTTCTACCATTCGACCTTGAAATGACCTTAACGCGATCTGATATCGTCAAGCCGACCTTGGATTTGAATTCAGCGACATCAAGAACCTATATACAAATTTTCTCAAATTTCTCTGTCGAAATCTAATGATTTAACCTTGAAATGACCTTAACGCCACCCGATATTGACAAACCGACTCGGATTTGGATTCGGCGACCTGAAAAATCTATATACAAATTTTTTCAAATTTTTCTGTCGAAATCTAATAATTTGACCTTGAAATGATCTTAACGCGACCTGATACCGACAAACCTACCTCGGATTCGGATTCGGATTCAGCGACCCCAAAAACCTAGGGTGTACAAGTTTCGTTGGTGGAAGCGAAAGTTTGTTTTTTTTTGTGTGGCTGTGTAATCGTATCATCTACAGGGCTTATACCAAATACCTTAGAAGATAGCCTTATCATGCTGGGACTACACAGGTATACTTGAATCGATATCCAGAAGGAATTTGTCCTTGGTACATGTCACTTGGTCAGAGAACTTTGCTCAGAATAGTTTTTACTGCTTTGAAGTCAGTGGCCGCTCCGGCTCTTTTGCCGCCCTGATCGAAATGACATTTTATTGTCCCCCTCCTTGCCCTATAAGCAAAATATTCAAATATTCGTATCACTACGTAGGGATGGAATAAAAAATTTGCCGCTTTACGCAATAATTTTAAGGAAATCGAGATAAATAATCGGAACCCGGGGGTAGTAACATACGCCCCCCCCCCCCACCTCCGCTCTTTGATATACCTTCGAAAAGCGGGGGGTAGTATTTCTTATAATACAATATTTATCTCGATTAAGATTTCTAAGAACGGGGGAATTGGCGTATAGAATAACCCACCACTGTCGCTACACGGAAAATGTTGCGTTGAAGGGTTGGGGGTTAAATAGAAATAGGTAAATAGGGGGAAATAAGTGAAGCAAGCTGGTAAGAGTACAGAAATTTGGGTTTTGGTGTATATACTAGAAAGCAAGGCCTCAGGTTTCTTTCTAATATTTTTCAAACCCCGCCACCTCCGTTCCATTATTAATGGGATTGATAACGTAAAACTGAGATATTCACTTGGAAGTTATTAGTAGAGGACTTTAGCCGAAGTCGGGGCTCCCCCCACCACTTTTTGTGACCTTGACCTTGACCGTGAACGTGTATGCCGCTATGGCGTGACCTTGAGCCGTAGCCGGTGCGTACCCTTGAAGCCGGGTTGCATTTGACCTTGAGAAGCCCTCATGACCTTGGCCGTGAACGTGGAGGCCGCTCCGTGGCCTTGAGCTGTGGCCGGTGCGTGTCCTTGAAGTCGGGTTGCATTTGACCTTGAAAAGTACATTCGTTCTTTAAATAAACGGTAAAATGGGGCGACTCTTTCCGTTTTGTGACGTAACAACTCTTCTCTATAAAAGAGAATAGGCTATCAGGGCAAGTATCATACTTAGTCTGATTCGGCTACAGTTAATAAGTGAGTAGTGCTGTGATCTTGAGTATTCCAAGTGAGTTAAATTCTGTAATATAATTATTTGTCATTCTTTCACTATACATAACCGTTCGAATATGAATACCAATATCAATTTATCAGCCCTTAATGAACGTATAATTGAAGACGTAGAGGTTTTAGAACAAAAACCCATTTCATCATTAACTTTAAATAAGATTTACGTCATAAAGAAAATGATGGTGGTTAATACACGGTTTGGTAAATCGATTTTAGTACATTTGTTTGATGAAGGTTCAAATAATACCTTCAAATCATTTTTACCTAAACGTATTGTAGAACTTTTAAGTGTACCTATTATAGATGAAATAAATTCAGTTGATGGTAAATACGCGTTGATTTATTTAGGTCAGAGTTCTCCCATATATATCGGTGCCAAATCGAGAACACTAGTAAAATTCGAACTTATTTTTTAAATATGTTATCGAAGTTTCAAAACATTATCTAGTTAGTAAATAGAATATAGTAAAAGAATGGCTGTGGTAGAAATATTACAAAATATAATTTTTTTTAGATTACTCATTATCTCACATCAAATCAGGCTTAGTTCTAGTAGGGTCTTGTCATCAAAGACTTGTACCACAAGTACTTCGATTCAATTTGTTTACTTTCCATCAATAGCATCCATGTAAGTAATTTTATAATTAAAAAATATATATATTTCTAAATTTATTTATGTAATTTCCAGCTTTACTATAACCAACAAATATGTGGATGCAATATTCGGCACAAAGGTGGACAAAGGAGGAAGATATTAATTCGGCCATTGATAGACTGTCTTGTAAACTGAGTGACCTAAGTTTGCATTCTCTACATTCTATGAACTATGATCTAAGTGTCAACTTCGATCCTGAACTAGTTGAACGTCTTAAGGAAGATTCTGAAAGGTATAATGCCGGTGTTAACCTGTGTGGCAAATTTTCATGTGGTCTCTTAAATTTAGAAGAATTTTGCGAACAAATGGTACAAATAGATTTAAAATGTTTTTTATATGATATAGAAAAATATCTACCTAAAAAAGTAATTTTAAAATGCCAACTCGAGCAATTTGATGAAGAAACTGTAGACAACTCAATTAGTAGTTAACCACTTATTGTTTTTTTCATTTTGTATCGAAATATTTATAATAATAAATATGTATATTAAAATGTATTAATGAACTATATCTATTTTATTGTAAGGATAAAATGAAATAAATGAAACACATTACTTGATCATACTTTTATTTTCCTATTCCTCTGATACATGTATAAAAAAAAAATGTTATTAATACTAAAAGATATTTATTGAAATTTTATATCTAAATCTACAATACATTTATTAAGATAATGAACGTTTGCAAGAGCACAATGACTATAATTGGGTTGAATATGTTCCATACATCTTGGTACAGTCAATGATTTTAGACTAGGTATGCAGGGGGAGCTGTCATCTAGGTCTATGATTCGATTCCATCTTAGATGTTCCAATAGAATGTTTTTCTTTAGTCTGCCTTTGCATAAAATTATAACATCCTGTGGTGATATATGACGTTCATAATTATTAGCTATATTTTGACAAAGCCGTAGAAGTATCGTCGGGAATTCTGACAGTTGAATATATCCATCACTCCATTTTACGCCACCGTGATAGTTGTTCTGTAGCCATCGATACTGATTCTGTTCCCCTCGGGTTAGCGATGAAAAAGGATATGGAGGCTTGAAAAGGTAATGTGCTTGCTGATTAGTGTTACAGCACAGCACAGCCAACTCTTTCACTGTAAACATATTTTCTTTATATTGAAACCCTTGTAAGTCAACAATCAAAGTAGGGAATTCGTTACTTGATGATGCCATTATAGTAGATTTTTATTTAGCGCCGGCAATTCCAGACTGAACTGAACCATCCAATGCACTATAGCTTAAATATGTATCGTGAAGTATAAGTGCATATACACGAGTTTGTTCGGGGAACTTCGTCTTTCGGGTTTCAAATTCTATTTTTATATCGACAGTAGACAGATTTCGTTGCATCTGGTTGGTGAGAACAATCTATGACAAACAGTGGCGATTTTCTGAATTCTGCAAGATCCATCATAGGTTCACCCATATCTTTATCATAGTAACTACGCTGGAAGTTTTCATATGCATAGTAAGCTGCAGAGTCAAGTTTCTTATCGAAATTTAAGTTCCAACGCTCATAAGGAAATACTTCTGCATTTAGATATAGTCGAATATTATTAATATCCGCATGTATAAATTTTGTCACATCTTTACTTCTATCATCGGAATGACTATTGTTTTGAAATCCAATAATTATGTATCGAGGTCTCTCAAGACTGTTAGTGGTTTTAACGGCCCAGACATCTGAAGCAGTATCGCGCAGAGTAGGTAGCTCATAGAGATCCCACATACGGTAAGCCATCTTAACTCTAGCATTATTACTACTTTTATTAATTCTGTTTAATAGTTTAAGCTTTTGTCTATCCTCAGGCACAATATGCCTAATCTTCCATTCAATTTTGTTAATTTCTAAATCTGCATCAACTTCCCCAATGTAGGAATCTTTGAAGGAACGAGCTATTATTAAAATTAATTCCTGCTTCACATTTAAAATACCTTTGGTGTAGTCTTCTGCAAAACCCATAAGGTATTTAAGGGGTAGTCTACCACTAAACACATGGCTAGTACTATCTAAAATATCTTGTTTCTGTTCGCTGAGGCCCCAACCAGTAGTTAATAGTGATCGCAGATGTGTTTGCCCATATGATACCATAGTCTTCATTGTGGTAGTGATGCCAGGCTTCCTAACGACGGCCACTTGCTCACCGCCCATTTCATATCTAATCTCTTCAAAGAGGAAAGCTAAAGCATTATTGGATAAATAACACCGCTTGGTAACATCGTTAGGTGTAAATTTCCCTTCTATATAGATGTAACTTTCTGCAATATCGAGTATAAGGTCTTGAAAATTGATAGGGATACGTATTTCATCGGAGTTTCTATAATATGGTGACCCGTACGGCTTGTATGTATGCTCGTGTAAACTGAGAAGTGACTGATCAAACACAGGTTCGTCGAACACTTCGAGTTTTTCACTAGATGTAGTAACTGTCATTATTAGTTAATTTTCTCTCAGTTTTAATCCAATAGATTGAAGAAATGCACGGTCCTTTGCCGACAATCTATGTCTTAACTGTTTAAGAGGTATACGCTGAATGAATCGGTTTCTACAATCACCCTTCTTTTTATCGTTAAACACTTTATGGCGGTAATGTGCTAATCTTTCCTGATTATATCGAAAACCCATTTCTTTTGCTCGAAATATTAAAATTGTTTTAATTCTAGCTTCACAAAAATCTTTTCACCTCGAAAATTAATTAAATCTCCGTTGTCATCCAATATGCGTACAGTAATGTTGTCGATAAACTGGCGTCCTTCAGGTTTAACAGGCAAATATATGATGTTAGCTGGCTCCCTGGTAAGTTTGAATCCAGGTTCAACATCAATATCAAACTCGAAGAGTGTGTGGGATTTAAGAGCATTCAGATACGCTCCGGAAATGATGTTGCAATCTACACGTATCATTCTTACTTTCATTATATCAATGGGGAGTGTCGATTCGTGAGTCTTGTTTGGTGCTAAATATGTCGGTTCAAATCCCAACAGACTACCAATAGAGTTTGCTTGTGTAAAGTCAATTCCGTATTTTGACCGAATCTCACATTTCATTGTATTGTTGTTTGCTCGCAGTTGAAATAATTTTTCTTTTTCTTCATTTTTGTTAGTTGGCATAACTTTCAGTATTGCATTATATATTTCATCAATTTCATAGACTCCGTACGGTATGTGGATAAATGTGGGAGCTACTTTCGGTGAAGTCCTATAGCAAAAACCATTGTTTGTCTCATCTATATTAAATATAGAATTGTATGAATAAAATCCGGTTAATCCCAGACCATATCGACAGCTCATATCTAGTTCAATCGGGGGATATAACTCTGCACTGAGCACGCTTGAGCGGCTTGATAAAGTGAAAGTGCGTGACATGACTGATGTTTTTGGAGATTGTGTGTGCCTTTATTGCGATTTGCAGCAGTAGTTGTGTATTAATCTTCTTTTCTTGGGCGGTGATGGAGATAGATTCATATCATTATTTGACGCCACGTTCACCCCGTCCACTTTACAGTAGCAGCAAAATATTTTTCGAGGGGACGGACCATCGTTAACATCAACATTATTTTCGCCTTCAGGAGAATAATGTTCTTGACAGTACTGGTATTTTAAAATATCAATGTCATCCTGAAGATGTTTGGGTAGTTTATCCCACACTAATGCAATTTCATAAGGGGCGCATGCAATCATTACTTCTTTAGGCATATCTGAAAGTTGCTGTTTACTCATCTTCAACAAGCTGCGTAGTCTAGAGAAAGCAATCAATGAGTGGCCCATCCGTTTAATTGCCTCTCGATCCATCGATGGGGTAACAGATGCCATTTGGATAGTTTTATTTAACTTTCGAAGAAAGAAACTTTAAGCACAAATGGCCACACCACACTGTGTTGAAATTTTGTTGACGCTCATAATTGTAGTAGATTTTATCCGTAAACGTTAAATCATTGCGCAAGTACAGAATTAATTCTCTTGGTGGGGGTAAATCGCCAAAACTATCGAAATATGTGACCAAACTACCACGTTTTTTATATGCCACCCAATGTGTTCCCGGGCCATCTATAGTATCCAAATTTATGATGGCGGATTCATTACGATTTGGCCCGGAATTTGGTAAAGTATCGCGCATAAATATACCCCGAAAATATGGCACCTTCATCTTCTCAGCATAATATTTAAGATCGATGTTGGTGAGAGGTTTTCGAGGCAGTGTGTCTAGTAGTTTTTTGAACTTTGTGATTTTAGATAGAGGCCCAATCCCTTACGATATGGTTTCAAATATAGTCCCTTGCCACTTTTCCCAACAGCAATTGCCTCCATATGTCTATTATGGCGGTTTGTTTCTGCCAATTCCTCTCTGCCTTTTTTCACGTCATTTATAGCCTTGGCTAAGCCTACTGCAGAGCCTGCTAAACTACCTAACGCCGATAAACCAGCAAAAATAGGTATTAAGGGTAGAATTCCACCAACTTTCGGAATCGGTATTATGCGAGGTGTACGGATATTGCGTTTTCCTCCAGCTGATCTCATGTGTCGTCGTGCAGCTTGAAGCGCTACTTGCATAACTTTTCTAGTATCCTTAGCTACAGATCGCTTACCACCGGCTTTACGCAGATCATCACGTACCTTGCGTACTATTCCAGCCCCGAATGCTACCTTTCTAACATTATTCTTCCTGCTTTTATTCTTCTTTTTATTTCTTTTTGTAACACGAGATGTGGTTGATTTACATCCCATACCAAGACGTTGTTTTCCCTTCATTATAGTCGTAACCAACCACGCGGCAGCCTTTTCTTTTAAACTTGCCTCTTTGGATTTAACTCGATTCCACGCAGCTTGTTCAAGTTGATAGTCTGCTCTATGTCGGGCTGATAAATCGTTCGAGTTTTGATCGTATGCAATATCGTGCTGCTTGCATGCAGCGTCGAGTTTATTTATACCTGGATCGCCTCGTGCTAATCTTTTTTTTAATTTAGTACCTGGACCACAGTACTGGTAACCGCCGGGTAAATGTAGTTCAAATGGAAACTTATTTATTAGAGAATTAACTACCCCCTTACCGACCTTTAAAAATCGGCTGTTCTTACTTGTGCGCTGCTTGACTAACAACATTTAAATAACAATTGTAATGCATACATCTATTTATATAGTCTTCAACCGTGCTACGATGCGCATTGTGAAGCAGAGCCAGAATTTTTCTATAGAAAATTTAGATGAAAAAGTTGGATGTGGATTGCAAATTGAATCGCGTCATGGGCCATTACTTCCATCAACTGTTCGTGGACTACTTATCGGCCCGAGTAACTGTGGCAAGACGAACTTGATGATATCTTTGCTTACTCACCCCCTTGGATTACGTTTTGAAAATGTATACCTATATTCAAAGTCCTTATATCAACCCAAGTATGAGTTCTTACGCACCATACTATCACCGATTAAGGGATTAGGGTTTTATACATTCAGTAATAATGCGGAAATAGTACAACCGTCTGATGCCAAGCTCAATTCTATTTTTATATTCGATGACGTTATATGTGAAAAGCAAGACGTAATTCGTGCATTTTTCTCAATGGGCCGTCATAGAAATGTAGACTGTTTTTATCTCGCACAGACATATTCTCGTGTAAATAAACAAATCGTAAGAGACAATACTAACTTTTTAGCTGTATTCAAACAGGACGAAATGAATTTGCATCACGTTTTCTCTGATCATGTCTCACCAGATGTATCTTTTAAGCAATTTCAAGAAATGTGTGCACATTGTTGGAGAGACAAGTATGGTTTTCTTGTAATTGACAAAGATAGAGATGTGAATGAGGGGAGATATAGGAAAGGACTTGATAGTTTCATATATCCATAAAGTATAACAATTAAAGTTTCAATCGACCTGTGGACGGCGTCGGGACTACTTCGTTGAGGTTAGACATTGGAAAAGAAAATGAAAGACCATAGCAATATCGATGGAGACATGGCAAGGGAAGTAAACCTCAAACGGCAACTAGTTGAAGCTACTGATTCTGTACGTAAAAAATTTAATTCACTGAAGAGTAGAAATGTTGAGAGTCAGTTAGCACTTGAGAAGATCTATGAGCCCATAACAAAACCTTTAAAAGTTATGTCATCTGCCTCACAGATAAAATCACATAACCAGACACCACCAACACCGACACAATCTCGAGATAGTAATAAAGCTACGACCAGTATGTTTAAAGCGACACCTGAAACCAGTAGCGACGATGGCGAGAATAATGCAGCATATTATATGGAAACACCACCAAGATCGTCGTTAATGAGTACCCCAGGCTCAGAAAGATCCATTGGCAGTGTAGAAGAGAAATGTGCTGTAATCAAACAACATCTAGAAAATGTAAAGTCCGGCAACTATAAATATGACACTGTATATGGTGTTCGTCTAGACCCCCATACAGGCAAACTACATATGGGTAATGTCGAGGTGCGGTTTTCTAGTGGGGATATTACGTTGTGGAATGGTAATAAGTCTCTAGGAACGTATTCTGGCAGTCCTAAGTTGTACGATGTAATATTTTTGAAGTACCCATTAGTTCTACGCAGCGATGAAGTATCTCTTTTTGACGAGGAGTATCAAATATATGGCGAAATATTAAAAAAGACGAGAGCAGCATATAAACACTATGATATCAAAAAGGGTTTGAATAAAACTAAATGGAAAAAATTCAGTGACATTATAGAACCACTAACATCTTCTACAGTAATGACGAGATCCAGAACTGGTTTGGGCTTTCCGCAAATGCCACTTCAGAAAATATACAATAGTAAAGGTGTCGACTATGTTTATTGGAATAAGCCAAAAGAGTTGGTAGATCGTCTACGTCTGCTGTATAGCTCAAAAATGGCAGGTAACAGTGGCGTTAATAATGAAATAATTAGTTTGTTGGAGGAAATGAGAGAAGAAAAAATAATCTATTAACATAATTATAATGGGGAAGTATAATATACTGTGAAATGCTTAAATCAGATCAGATGTAATTAGAAATGCTACCTGGTCACAACACAATTGATAAATTTGGACGCAGAAGAGGCGGCGCTAATAAATCATTAGTCGTGCGTGGTCCACCAGGTCTTGGCTTTAAGCTAACTACAGATAATCACTTCGACATTCAGAATAAACGTTTAAAGAACATTGGAGAACCGGTAGATAGTCAGGATGGGGTAACACGCAACTATGTTGAAGAGCGACTTACTACCTTCTTTGCAGACATCCGCAAGGCTATGGATGAGGCCACTAACTTAATTATCACAGCAATGGAAAAGTATGTTAATGGTCAAATGGAAAAGTATGTTAATGGTCAAGTTTTGTTAGCTGTTGCCACTGCAAAAACTTATGTAAATGAGGAAATTCCGAAAAAAATTGATAAAGGAAATGCACGGGTTGTTGCAGAGATGAAAAAGTATATTAATGAACAAATACGAGCGAATATTGATAAGGAACATAAAACAGTGGAAAATTCAATTTCTCAGCAAGCTAGAGAGCTTCAGAAAATAATTGACAAAATTAATAAATTAGAAGAATTAACTTATTAGAAATTAGTCTATCGGCAAACATGTAACAGCTTAGTGTATTCTCTGCACACCCAATCGATCCAATAAGTTAACATGGAAATCAGTGCTACAAAGAAGGCCATTGTGCAGGAACTGCACAGGTTACCCCGAAAAAATTTTCGTAGAAGAAGAACAATCATCAAAGGGTATGCGGATTTATGGCAAATGGATTTGGCTGAAATGCAGCCATATGCGAACCTTAATAAGGGCTATAGATATATCCTCGTAGTGATCGACTGCTATTCAAAATATGTGTGGACAAGACCCCTAAGAAATAAAACGGGTATAGAAATTACGAAGGGTATGAGGAGCATTTTGCAAAAATCAAACTACTCACCTAAGAATCTTCAAAGCGATCAGGGTACGGAATTCTACAACAAAAACTTTTCCACTTTAATGAAAAAGTATGGCATTAATCATTACTCTACATATAGTACGAAAAAAGCAGCAATTGTGGAGAGAGTGATACGAACATTAAAAAATTGGTTATATAAAGAATTCTCAGCCAGAGGTAAATACAAATGGTTCGATATTCTATCCAACGTCACAAAAAAGTACAACAATAAAGTACATCGAACTATTGGCATGAAACCTGCTGACGTTAAACCAACCACATGTTTAAATGTGTATAATCACATTAGGATTGCTTTAAAACCCAAGTTTAAGGTTGGTGACATAGTTCGAATAAGTGCATACAAAGGTGTATTTGAAAAAGGTTATACAATTAATTTTTCAACTGAACTTTTTAAAATTGTGAAAATAAACATAACGAACCCAACAACTTACCAGCTCGAGGACATGCATGGACAACCAATCAAAGGATGTTTTTATGAAATGGAGTTACAAAAAACTAAGTATCCCGACATATATCTAGTGGAGAAGGTTTTAAGAAAGAAAGGGAACAAAATATTTGTCAAATGGCTTGGACTTTCCAATGAACACAACTCTTGGATTGACAAAATGGATGTCGTGTAAATGTAAAATATGCATAATCAATTTATATATTTACTTATGTATCAGTAATATGGAAATAAAATATGTATACGATATTAATGTGTTTTATTTAAACGTATAAAATTCATTATTGAATTGCTTTATTTCACTGTAACAGTATTTAGATTTTATATTTCGTTAAGTTAAAGAGAAGAAAAAACAAATTAATATAAATATATTTTATTTTAAGCAAAATATGTAAAAAATACAAATTATTGTAAAAAAAAAAATTCTTCATGAAATCCCACGCCTTAACATTCGAATTTCTCGATTCCAGGACACCAGCATTTTCTATTGTGATGCAACATATCCACATAATAGTGACCGACATTTTCGCACAATAGTTTATTTTGTCTACACTGGCTGCATATATTATTCCAGCAATTGCTCCCGAATTTATCACATGCCATACACCGCTGCCTTAATGGATGGTCCACCATGCAAACACCACAAACATCTCTCAATATTCCGAAGTTGCTGCGAGCCAACATTTGAAGACATTTACGACACTGACGTTCCCCAGCTTTTCTTCCTTGGAACCTCTGAATTGACACAGGATTCTCCCTTACACAAATTCCACACAAGCCCGTACATGGATTGAAATATTCCTTCGGCCAGGAAACGTAGCAGTTATGACACACCAGTTGGTCATTCATTCTAAAAGGATATGCTGCAATGGTTGGTTTTGACTGCCACTCTTTTGGAAAAGGCATTTTTAATACTTCTTAATACTTTACAATATGTACAGTATGAAAGCAGAATAATAACTGTGCTCCTCATTGTGTTCATTCTCATTTAAGTAGATGCTGAGGGCGCTGACGTCAGAGATGACATGACGTCATCAACTGTATATATAAACGAGGAGGTGACTCGATACAAGTCAGTTGATTTTCAACAATCATCAGTTCCAGTAACTATAATTCTGTTCTGTTTGCGATGGCTGCTCAACAAAATTTTATGGCAAGTGCACCAATTGGTTGCATAAATAATGAGTTTCTGGATTGGCTAGCAGAAGTCGACCTAATAAATAATCAATGGGGTGACGACTTAGATGCTGATGATGCCCTTGCAGATGTCGTGGCAGAGCCTGAAGGAGATGTGGCAGAGCCTGAAGGAGATGTCGTGGTAGAGCCTGAAGGAGACGTAAGTGAAAGTGACGAAGAGGATCTAGGCAGCGAGAATGAAGGTGATGAGGATGCGGAGGAAATAAATGTTCCCATTGGAGATGGTGTGGGTGAAGAACAAGAAGTCGTCGACCAGGATATCGATATGGACGACAATGGTATCGTGGCCGACGTGTCAGACGATGAGGACGAGATAGAGCAGACCCACAGATATCTCCAAAGAGGGAACGCTGCAGAAGAATTATTTTGTACCACCATGGCGTACGTAGCTGTGGATGTACGAGGTGGTGCAGAATACCTCCTTTGTTACCCGTGCTACATCATATACCAGAGACGTGTCGATCGGTCACTCCATCGACACTTCGATATGCACAGCACAACGCGATTAGCAGACGGTGTAACGGAGGAGTGCAAATGTTGCAGAAATCCTCTGCATCAAATACGACCTCTCGAAGTATGCAATATATGCAATTGCAATTATAAAAAGATCTGAGTTGTAAATATGTAAATATGTAAATAGTTAAGTTTAGTTAAGTTAGTTTAGTTATGTTTTATTTTATTGTAAATATATATATATTTTTACTTCCTTTTATACTTCTTTTTTTCTAAATATACTTCTTTTTTTTTTTGTAAATATAATTCTTTTTTTTTTTTTGTAAATAAATATTTCTGTTATTTGAAAATGTCGTGTTTTTTTTTTTACATCTTGTAAAGTCTAAAAAAAATAAGATATAATTTAAAATATCTGTCTATGTGGTGGAAATGCTGCTATGAAAAAAATAATCTGTGTATAAGAAACAGTCTACCACCTCACTCTTAATGTACGTTGTGGTGGTTGAATGGCACTAGTATAAAATGAATATGGGGTTGGTATAGGCTAGACTGCTATAGTAAAGCGATATTATGCTACTCAAGTGAAGAAAAATGTACTAATTTCTTATTATGTAAGTCAATTTACCCCACTTTATTTTGCACTTAAAATAGAGAATAATAAACAAATAATTTCTTAGAATCGATATATTTATTTACATAAAAAAACATTTGTATAAATTATTAATTACAAAAATTAAATATCTTCATCGTCCATATATTCATGATCGGATACCTCGTGACTATCATAGTCGTCCACATTTGGAATGGTCTCCAGACTCCAGAGTGACGGTGACCGATCCATCGACCCCACGGGCTCCACTGTACTGTCTCCACAGTCCTCGGTCGTACTATCAGGCACCTGTGGGGTGTCCTCAATATCATCCAATGATGGTAGCGGTGGTGGTTCGTATCGTAGAAAGAACTCTGCCCAATAATCTAGTCCACCAAGTATCGGATCACTGCTGGACGACACGGTGGGATCTTGAATCTGAGTATTCATGGTGAGAGCTCTCTAATACAGAACTGATAAAGAATAGAGGATTCTCTCAGTTTTAAGTATGTCAGTTTACCCCCACTTTCTCTCCCACGTTTACGATAGTGGTGGCGATGGCAATGTTACCATGAGAAAAATCCGTATATGATGAACCTAGTACCCACAATTCTTGCAAATGTTGGTTATAATATAGAGTGGGGGTCCATTTATATAAGAAACTCCCCTCATCATGTTTCTCAGTTAAACTGCAAAGTTGCAAGAAATGGCTGCTCAAGACAATACAATAAGTTCCAGCGACTGCGCAGAGTCGACAATGCCATTCTGGGAATACGAATACAGAATGGCCATGGAGTACAGAGATAATGGTAACATGCCAGACAGTAGTACTTGGTCTGTGCCGTTAGTACGCTACTTGGATGATCTAAACCAGGATGGTCCTGATGGTTCAGAATGGTGGAGACCATTGGGAGTTGAGCCACCCAGTAGTCCTAGCTCATCTATAGAGGTAGAGCCGCCTAGCAGATCTAGTTCACCGAGTGAATGGTCACTGAACAGTGGGTCAGAAGACGAAGAAGAAGAAGAAATAGATGTATAACTTTTTATGTTATGTAATAAAAATAAATAAATTTGTAATCTTTCTATTTTTTTTTTTGAGTTATATAATAAAATATCAGCACAGAAAAAGTATTTTTTATTAACAAATATTTGCTTAAATTACCAAATTATACCATTATAATTTTGAGTTGAGAATAATGTAATCAAAAATAAATACAGTAATTAAATATAAAAATATGTAGCATACAGTGCGCCACTGACGGATTGGCAGCTCGATACAGAAATACAATTATTCTACCGACCTCTAAATGTCACCCAACGAAATATACATCTGAAGTAAGTTGTTTTTGTAGACATATAGGCAACTCTATACAGGAATACAGTTATTATTCTAGTGACCGCTAGATGTCTCACTAAGACGTATGAAAATAAAATAACGTTTACAAACCAATACAATACATTCATAAAAATAAATAATGATACAAAGGTATGTATAATTAATAATAATTGTTAGAACGCGCGCATGTAAATGAAATGGTAAAATAGGTAGTGTAATATTAATTTCATACACTCTGTTTTAGAGGTATGTATATTTTTTTCTCTCGCAGGAGTATAGAAATAAAATAACACTATTTGTGCATAGTAAAATGCACACCTAAATAAAGTTAGAAATTATTTTATTTTTTTTGTAAAAAATATATAGAGGTATGTATCATTTTTTTTTCAAGGGAGTATAGAAAAAAAAACAGTGTGGTGTGTGAACAATACATTCATAAAAATAAATAATGATACAAAGGTATGTATAATTAATAATAATTGTTAGAACGCGCGCATGTAAATGAAATGGTAAAATAGGTAGTGTAATATTAATTTCATACACTCTGTTTTAGAGGTATGTATATTTTTTTCTCTCGCAGGAGTATAGAAATAAAACAACACTATTTGTGCATAGTAAAATGCACAACTAAATAAAGTTAGAAATTATTTTATTTTTTTTGTAAAAAATATATAGAGGTATGTATCATTTTTTTTTTCAAGGGAGTATAGAAAAAAAAACAGTATTGGTGTGTTTTGCTTCCTGTATTTTCTTTTGTGAGGCTTCGATGTTTTGTTTTGCTAGGAGAATGGCTCGCCTGGCGGTATCCCGTAATTTGTCATCACCAGCGCGGGCGGACGTTTTCTCTGCTGTTTCACGCTTCACTTTTTCCAGTAATTTGCCGAAGTTGCTGAAGATGTCCCTATCACCGATCTGAGAAAAAATCTCTTGTTCTTCATTGGAAGAGTCGCTTAAATTAACAGGCGATGAACGATGAATGCTGTGCTGTGGTCTCGATTTCACGACAGGCTCCTTACCTTTTTTGGATTTTTTCTGCACACTAGAAGTAAGAGGAGCTGGTTCTTCCAAAATGTTTCTAAGGATGCTACGATGATCACCCTTCTTGGATTTCGCCGCCTTACCCTTTTTTGAAGAACGATTATTCCTAGGAGCCGGTCTAGAAATCCCAGAAGGACCTGGTGAATTCCAAGACTTCTTGGGTGGTTGAAATTCATCCCCGGAATCTTCGACAACGTCAGCATTATTCTTTCTGGCGAATGCAGGAAGGGGCAAATCAATCGGCTCTTTGAACTTGCCTTGGTCTTTGACGCCACCGACATTGGGACCCGCGTCCTGAAGTGGCACAGCAGCTTCTTCTACCACATTACGCTCCACCTCATCCAGGATACGATATAACTCCGGATTGTATTCTTCAATCACATCCTGGGACAGGTGGTAATCCACGTCGATGTCGTTAAAATCAGTAGCACCCACATCGATGTCGTTGAAGTTATTGCTACCGCCACCACCACCACTGTTTGTACGCACGGCGTCCTCCTGTGATGGCCTAAAATTCGACACAAAGGCCATCGCCGTCAAAACATCCAATATTGGCGAAGCAGCTCTCTTCCTGCTACCACCAGCCATCTGCGAATAGCTACTTCCTTCCATTTTTTTAAGTCACTAACAACAACTAACACAAAGCAAAAAGCGTTTAAGTCTTTTAACAACCCGTCAGCACTTAAGGATAGCTGAAGACGAAATGAATCTTGTTAGCATTGCTGGCGCTTATGTAGAGGAGTTCACCCCCACTACTCCTCCCCACCCATTTTTCTGATTGGTTTAAATTCACCCCCATCGTTAATGTATCTGCACATTTCAAGTCCCCACATCGATATAGTTCTCTTCATATATTTAAAGCAAATAACAAAATGTCAGGGTATTTGATCTTTACCCTAAAGTCAAAGGCGCCTACACTTTTTATGTGCCTTAAGTATATGAAGAGAACTATACCAAACTTCGACTATGCACACTCTCAGTAAGAAAGTGGTGTAATAGCTGAAAGCGTTAATAGTATACACTTTACATTATTTGATTACAATTTATTTTGAGAGAAAAGAAACACAACAATTCATGTATAAATTTTATTAACAACCAATAAGAGAACACATGTCATACATTTGCTACAACTGACTAAATACTGTTTTAAAATAATTAAGTGAAATATTGGGGATGAATTTTCCAGTTTAGTAGGACGTTCGCCGATCTTTGCGTTAGTATTAAAAGCATTATATGTTACACATATTCATTGTTCAACTCGGCTATTGCGGCAAGTAAAGCATCTAAATTATCATTATTTTTTTCAACACCTCGTTCGAGACTATTTACGGCTGATATTAGCATCTCGACGTTTTGCTTTGGTTCACTTTGAAAGAATCTTATATCAGAGTGCCCCCAAGGCAAAGTTTTTGTGGTATTTGGAATAACAAAACGCTTATCGTCGTGATGAGAAAGTGCTACTTTATTACGCATCTCCGTATATATATCATGTAAATGACTTCTAAACGTGTTCATTTTTCTAAATATTAAACCCCCTTGTTCCACAACTTTCCTGTAGTCGTCTAATGTCAATTCTTTTTTAATAACCGACTTCTTGACACCTTTTGCTTTTTTTAATTCGTTATTGACGGATTGCACGTAATAGGCTTTGGCTCCCGTACCATAAAAGCTAATTATAGGATCCCCAGGAAACTCATCTTTCATATTTCCGAGCACCGATGGATTTTTTGGAATATTAAATTTGTTTCCTACAGTGTAATTGGACGTATCAAATTTTTCGGGATTTTGTATGATAAAGTCGTAAAAATTGTCAGTCAAAATTTTGATTATTAATGAATCAGTGTCAGTGTACAGCAAGGAAGCATCATTGCCGAATTTACTTTTAATAACTTCGTAAAAGAACTCATACAATACAGTCTTTGACAATTCAAGCACGCAAAAGCCAACAAAAATCGCCTTGTTATATAAGACCCTCAATTTACCCATTTCAATGGCCACAAAATCCTCTGAGAAAATTGTGCATGACTTAAAATTTGGCCGAGCTATTAGTGCATTTGCACCTACAGTTTTTTTGATACTTTCCCAGTGAGTCACTAACTTTATATCTTTTCTATTATCTACATTTTCCATTGTTTTTCCAAAAATTGAGTTGTTCATCAACTTATACTGGTCTCTTTCAAACTTATTGGTTGCATTGTTTCGCATTTCTGTATTCAAATCGATGTATTTTTTTAACCACGCCGACTGATTGAATTTAAGCACTCTATGTGTTTTTAACACCATTAAATCATGTTTAATGGCTTGTTTCAGGTTTCTGTAATGTACAACATATCTCTTTTTGTCATTCAAATTTGGAATTAATTTCGAGGATTTTGATTTTGACTCCGGTGGTATAATGCTTTCTACCAAAAAAGGGAGATCTGAGTGCAAATCATGTAATTCTTCCGGGTAATGTATGTCTACTTCAAAAACATACCCGATGGCGCTTTGATCTGAAATGTTGGTAATATCTAAATCGAGAATTTCTCTTTTAGACAACCACTCAAATCCGCTAGATGGCACCATCTGACACATACTATGCCCATATAGATTCGTGCTGTCGAGATATGTAATAAATGAGGAAGGTTCTGTACAGTCATAATTAGGTAGGAATTTATTGTTTGCAATATGCTTCCTTTCTGAGCACTGACTTATCCCGCCACGTATACCCCTTTTAAAAAAGTGAATCATGTCAATGTCTGTTAATAGCTCAAGTTCTACTTGTGTTAATTTTAACATAGCATCCCATGATAAACCAGGACTCGTGAAATAATGTGCCGGATCCAATTTATACTTGTCCAGGCAAATTTCACGAAAATTTTCAAATACGTCACATAAAAGTAGCACGTCTGTGGTTAAATAAATATCTGAGTAAGATCCCAAACTGTTACACTCAAACAACCTCCACACATTTTGAGCTCTTTCGTAATCTTCGTCTGATATGTGTGTTTCATTTAGGTTATCATAAAATTCTTCTTTCGAAGGCAAATTTTGATTATTTAGCTTCTCTAAACTATCTACAAAGCTATATGGAAATACGCCTTTCCGACGCATTAAATTAAATTTTACGTCATCACCACAAAAGTTTCTAGTCATAGCCATTTGATCGTCTGATAAATTTTCTCCTAAATGCTGTAGTGATGCTGACATAAATTTGAAACTATCAATGAATCGTAATTTTAAAAATTTATTTTTATTTTCTCCCTTGCTGTTAACATAATCATGCATATAAAGGTGTTTTGTGAAAGATATATATTTCTCCTTGTTTTGTGGTATTACTTCAATTTTATCTTTATGTGCACACAACTCTTTGACAAATAGATGTATGTCATATCCACTCATATTGTGAAATATAACAGGGATAAAATTTGGAATTTTATAATTTAAATTACAGATAGAATGGGCAGCACCGAATCTTATTTTACCAGTTATGTGGCAATGATCTTTCACTTTTACGTCACCTTCTTTAAAGGGTTTCTCACATATACCGCAAACGGTTGCATTGTTAAAATTTTCAATCTCCGATGGTGTTAGAGGAGCCATCGGTGTTACATCTTTCAAATATGTATTATAAATTTCTCTTACATCACATTCTATACGTGATACAAAAACCTTAGCAGCATCAGATCCTCTATATAGCTCAAACTTGGAAAGGGAATTATCAAAAGAACATTTTATGAAATATGCGAAAGAATACGGCTCATGAATGAAGGTCTTGTTAGTGTAAGAGCACTGAGGATTAGGCTCACACGTGTTTATTGGTTTAAGAATTGATTCAAAATCAGCATATACTACGAATGGTACTTGCATTTGCTTTTCAAAATTTTCAAATTTTAATATATTTTCCGGTACCTGTTTTCCATATTTATCAAGCCGAAATTGTGTCGATGGTGTTATTGTATAAATATGATTACAATCATTTTTCTGATGAAGCATTAACTGGCGCTCATTGCTAAAATACAGCAAACATCCGTCACAGAAATATTTTTTATGTCCGTGAGCAGAAATTTGATGTGAAACTAACCCAGATAAATTCTTTATCCAACAATAGTGAGTTTTGGCACAGTCTATTGAACAATGGTGATCTTCATCACATTCCGAGGAAATTAATAACAAATTAACATGCATACGTAATTTTTTCTCAGAGTAACGCAAAGGTCCGACAACATCATACTTTATTCTATTATTCTCAAATTTCTTTTCTAAACCATATACGTTAATCGATATATTATTCAATTCTTCAAATTTAGAAATATCGCGCAATTTAACTGGAAAATCCATACCTGTCAAGTTTAAAACTCTTGAATAATGCGGATAAGATGACATGTCAGATGTATGACCATTTGCAGGATACAGTGCTGAAGTTACAGCCCAAGCAAAGCAGCATTGATCCTGGTTTTCTATATTCACTACGGCCCTTTTGTTTTCTATGTACTTTGGTAGTTTAATATATGATGAACCACGTAGTGGACTGTACTTATTCACATTTATTTCAACAAATTTTATTTCCTCAAGGGCCCATCCTAAAAATAATATGCAGTTATTAATCATTATTCTACACTTCGATAAATATTTACGTACCGGAATCGCGTTCTTGGAACTCTGTAGTTTGGGCAACCATCATATCCACAAAAGTATCGAGAAAGCTGCCTAAATCCATACCTTGATCCAAAATTTTATTGCAGGTGTTAAATGATTTCATTTCAGACACTTCTTGAGTTTGCAATATGTATCTGGCAAATGTTTCCATGTTTATCTTCACTATTTTGTGAAGCATCAGGACTTCATGCAATAAATCCAATACTTTATGTCTAATTTCGTTGAAAAACATTATATAGTCCAATTTTTCATTTTCACTATGCACTCGGTAACTTATTATTCTATATTGGAAAGCACTTCGGACAATTTCTACGCCATTCATCAAAGGTACACACGAATTTGTTCTATGCTGCAATGTCCTCTTATGAGATTTCATCTGTCTAGCTGTTAGAGTCACATTACAGCTGTAACACGTTTGCAGATTTGTAGATGTCGAAGGAGTTGAATCTAATTTTGGTTGTTTTGCCCCAGGCCCATTATCATTTCTATTTTTACATGACTGTCTCTGATGACGTCGCATATTATCACCTCGCGTAAAACTAGCACCGCAAGTACACGTATACATCTTGGATACTTTACTGAAGGAATCTAACTTTAAGAATGATAATACAGAGACTCCTCTCGCTCTTTTATAGCGTTCTGCTACGCCACAAAGCCTTCCCCCTCTTCAATTACAAACATACCTTTCGAGGTCAAATGGAGTGGTGCAAGTCGAACTCAACAACTGCCAACGACCTTTCAAGGTCAAGCTTTACAACAGTACTTTTCAAGGTAAAATGCAACTCGACTTCAAGGACACACACCGGCTACAGCTCAAGGCCACGGAGCGGCCTCCACGTTCACGGCCAAGGTCATGAGGGCTTCTCAAGGTCAAATGTAACCCGGCTACAAGGGTACGCACCGGCTACGGCTCAAGGTCACGCCATAGCGGCATACACGTTCACGGTCAAGGTCAAGGTCACAAAAAGTGGTGGGGGGAGCCCCGACTTCGGCTAAAGTCCTCTACTGTTATTACACGTATGTATTGTAAAGACATCTGATTGAGATGATTCCATTGAAGGGGTGGGAGCTGGTAGTTTGTGAATAGGGGAAACAAACAGGGTAAACTAGAAACTTCATTTTTAACGTATACGCTAGAAACCAACGCCTAAAACTTTTCTATGACATCTGTCCCAAATATTGGTAAAATTCTGAGACCAATAATTTCCACATATTAAAGTGCAAATCTAATCAAGATGTTTCCTTTAAAGTGACTTGGATGAAAAATCTGGATATGGAATTAGTGATTCCTTAGGCAGCGATGTTTTATTATATTGTCTATACCGCTATAGATATATATGTACCAAAAATATTTATTCAATCAGATAAGTACCCCTCCAGTGGTTCAAACTCAAAACAAAAAACAAACTTAGGTAAAGAAAAAAATTAAATTTAAAACAAACTTAAAAGAATAGAAGTAACGTTTATTTGCAAAATAAATATCGAACAATTAGATGTGAAACCAAACTAATGATAAAACATGATTGCGATTCAGTTTTAGCAAATAATCAATTAGAAATAACAATATTAAATATTTTTGGGAGTATGTAAATTCAAAGAAAACCGCTAGTGTTATGATGGTATTAATTCAACAAATGGCTCTGAAATGGCACAAATGTTTGCAAAATTTTTTGTATACGAAAAATTTTACACAGCTTTTAAACAACTAAAGTAATTCATATTCCAACGTTAACATATATCATTGCGCACTATCGTTCTACCCGATCTTCACCAACCAACTTAAGTGCCTCGGCTGTAATATTGTTTACTTTTAGACCAAGAGCACTGTGAAATTCAAGTCCATGAAACCCCAGCTCCTTGGAGAAATACGTTGGAAGAAGATGGTAAAAATTTAAACTCTTATGGGTATCCAACAGCCCGCAACAGAAGCCGCGGGCGTCGCCGGCCCTTTAGAAAAAAAAATTAGAATTATTAGTAAAATCTTTGTATGTTAAAAAGTAAAGAGTTGGAGTACCAACCCAAGAAAATAAGTAATTGAGGAGGGTTGTGCAAGAACCCATCTTCTTTAGAAAAACACCACCCACTGCGTATTTATGCGGGTTTTTGGTGGGTTTCTCTGGGCAACTGTGGGCAATTCTGGTTTATTCTGAGTATTTGCAAAATTCAAATTTTCCGCTTCATTTCCCACCTTTCATTCGGCGTTATTTTGACAATATAGCATGTGACCACATTTGGACTGTGTTGGAAATAGTTTCACTCTAAGGACTGGCTGATTGATGTGCTGTGATGTAAAACTTGAAGAGTGATTTTGTTTTATTATAATCTAAAATTACTGTCTTACTAGTGCATAGAAAGACACAGGTAGTTGTCCCGCTTCTAGTGTCACAGTAGAAAGATTTTTTTCTACATTCGGCCATTTTTGGAGCAAACTAAGGAATAAGCTAAAACCTTTTCGAAAGATATTGTCTACTAATATATTGACACGTTACATTTTTGTTATTGTTTTATTCAAGTATTTGTGAGGCAAAAATGTAATTTTTTAAAATAATTGCTTTTTTTCTGCAAACGAAAACCGAAAATCAAACAAAAACCCAGATGGGTTTTCCTAAAACCAAAAACCCACAAAAACGACCCATTTTAGAAACAGGTTTTTACTAATGGTGAATTTTTGTGCCACCCCTGAATTGACGTGTCCAAGGAAAAACCCTGAGGGCACCAAAATGTTATCCGCCGAAAACTGTAAAATTTTTGAATTAAAATCAAAGCAAATTAATACATTCACAAAAACAAGTAAAATTAACCAAATGACGTAAAATCTGTGTCAAATCGTTTTTTGGGCCTCAAGTAATTTATACTTCGAGTCCAAGGATTTGTTTCCGTAATTAACGCCTTTTACTGACCCCCCGCTTTTAACCGAATCGAGGAAATTTATACGCCAGATTTGTAACGGTTTCAAATACTCTATCTTAAAAACGGTCTGGAGTATCAGAAAATCCTTAAACTCAAAGTTTAAGTTATTTGATCCAAGAATTTTATTAATGATTCCAAAATTTTTCATAAAGGATGGGTACCTTACCCATCCCGTCCGCGCCGTCTGTCGCTGGCTGTCAGACCTCCAAAAAGTGTTCGTTTTGACCACCTCCTTCCGTGGTGTTTCTCCAAGGAGGTGAGATTTCATGGCACGGAATATCACATGGCTCTTGGTCCATTTAGCTACTAAATCAGTATTTTCAATTAATTACAACATTCTTTTGCTGTTTGAGATTTAAATTGGATACAATCGCACGGCTGTAATGATTACCGATGCACCGCTGAAACGTTGAAACCAATCCCTTACACAATTTGTATTTTAAATTAAAGCTTGCTAAAGAAATTAAATATAAGATTCTTTCTGCATCCACAGTATGCACACCCGACTTTGACTTGGCAAATTAGCAAATTTCGCCACGAAAACGAAAGAGTCATCGAAATGCAATTCTCTCTCGGAAATTCACATTTATTATTAGCGAAGATTTCACAGCCTGGGACGCCCTTAAATCAAAATATATCTCATTCTGATAGGATGCATCTCAATTGCTGAATAAGAAAAAGAGGAGCGTCAGCGAACTATTTATGAATCAGATATGTTGTAGCCGACCAATCTTCCCGCGCATAATAAATCTCGGAAAATGGTACAAGAAGCATATCCGCAGCTCCACATATATTATAAATTTTTAAGCTGCTTCCTCTAGCAAGGACCGGTTTCAATAAAGTTCTCGAGTTGTGTGCATTGTTTACTAGAATGGGAAGTATGAAAACTTCACTGCTAGGAGAATAGTGAAGTTGAAAATGTGTCAAGAGACTCTTTTCGGATGTGATGCTCTTGTAATTGTTATAAAAGTTTATCACAATAATACAGGGTATCCCAAGATATCCGTATTCCCTTTAAGTGCTGAATATACGTGCAAAAATACTAAGAAAAATACCTATAAACGGAAATGCTTTCTGAGGAAGCTGCGGCACTCTGAAGATAGCGCCTAATCGAGGATTTGACTCATTATCTCGAGAATAATTTGACACAACATTTTGACATTTGGTTTATTGTTTTGTACTATTAAGGCTTATTTTTTATGGTATTAACTAAAACTAAATTTATTTGTAAGCGGAGAGAAGGGGGTCTAGTCACTCTATGTTTCTACTTTTTTTTATATATATTTTTAAACATTGAAGGCTTACAGGGATCAAACAGGAACCTGGCCAACCCAAGAACTTCAATCTATGCACAGAATTATTAAATATATTTTAACATCCCCCCCGCTTTGTTTCTGTTATTATTGGAGTTAAAACAAAGTTTGGTATAAAAGTTATAGGGAATTTAATAAATTAAGAAAGGCCGTTAAAAGTACAGTTGTCACTAGGTAATCTGAAATTAGAATGCATTGTTTTAAAGTATATTATGTGATGTTTAATTGTGATGTCATGTTTAATTTTTAACGCAGTACTTTCAACTACCGAGGTTCACAATTTTCCAAAAATATTAAAAAATTAAACAAATTGTGAAAATGAGGTTATCTGACTTCATTAATTTTAATAATACTTTTTGTATAATTATATCTTTTTTTATTGGTACCCTATTTTGCTTATTTAAAGTACGCCTCAGAGTGTTTAAATCCAACTTTTGAAAACACGCGTGTTTTAAAGTTACCATGGCAACATCAATAACCTGACAAACGTGAAGTCAAAATGTCAACTTTTTAATTATTGATATGACAGGAATTATTGCGGGATTAACCGCAAATCTGCTTTCTATTTAAGTAATCAATGTTAGAACTCATTTTAAAGCAATATACAATCAGTAACAACTGTAGTGACAATAATTAATCCTATGTGACAGATTCCAAATAAATTTTTATATTCCTCATTTGACACTGACAGGTATCCTGATGTCACATCACGAATTCAACCATTTTACATTCTTAATTCTTATTTCCATTTTTTGTAGTAATAATAATAGTATTTATGATTTCAAAGTGTACCAATAAAAAAAATTCGTGGGTACCTGGTCTTTAAAACACTTGCTCTATTTGGAGTACTTCGAAAAATCGCGCGTTTTAAAGACCTTAATATCCACTTATACTTTAATATACTATTTTGTCGTCCTGTGGTAGCCACATTTATTAAACAGCACATTTCGCTTATAGCCCGGGGGGCAGCGACAGATTTTTCGCGTTAATATCTATAAAGCTAGATTTTTTCCCAGAGAGAGTTTAGATAGTATCTATAATGAAGGTGCAATTCTACCAAACTCTTAATGGTGCATAAATGAGTAAAAAATTAAACATTTATAATTTCGTTTTCTTAATTGTCACGAATTGTCAAAAAGCGATGATTCGCCTTCGCTCCTGCCGGCCCCAATTTTCAATTTTCACCTCCCGATTCATGTTATACGGTCATTGCCGACCTTCTCCTCGTCATCGAGACATAGACCGGGTCTCCAATCGCCGTATTTATTCAGTTCTTACGTTTGAAAAATTGACTTGCGGTCGTGCTAATCGGCGACTATTTTAAGTGGTTTCCCGAGTTCGAATCCCGACACCGGGGATTTTTTTTTTTTTTCGTTTTAAAATTTTTGGCACATATTTTTGATTCTATAATTGCAATTTGCTCCGTTCTATTCCATTTCTCGGAAAAGTTTCGCATTTTCCGTCGCGAATTATTAATCTGCACTATTTGGATTAAAAATCACATTCTACCTTCGTTATAGGGTGGCTAAATCTTTGGTACACATTGCAAAAACGGCAATACGTAGTCAAATCACGACAATTGTATTCCTCATTAGTATTAATGAACAGACAGCATGTTTATAGATCTGTTAATAAGCTTTTATTTACTCCACTATATCATATATTTCGGTAAGGAAATTTCTGATTTTTAATCGAAATAGTGCAGATTAATATTCCGCGGCGGAAAATGCAAAATTTTTCAGAGAAATGCAATAGAAAGGAGCGAATAGCAATTATAGAATCAAAAATATCCGCCAAAAAATTGAAAACGAAAAAAAAAAAGTATCCACGGGCGGGATTCGAACTAAGGAAACCACTTAAAAATAGTTGCCAATTAGCACGACCGCAAGTCAATTTTTCAAACGTAAGAACTGAATAAATACGGCGATCGGAGACCTATTATGTCTCGATGGCAAGGAGAAGGTCGGCAATGACCGTACAACGTGAACCGCGATGAAAATCGAAAATTGAGGCCGGCAGGAGCGAAGGCGAATCGTCATTTTTTGACAATTCGTGACAATTCGAAAAACGAAATTTTTGTCCATCTATTTTTTTCTTTAATCTTTTACTCATGTATGCACCAATTAGAGTTAGAATTGCACCTTCATTATAGATACTATCTAAACTCTCTTTGGAAAAAAATCTAGCTTTATAGAAATAATTTCGCGAAAACTGTCGCTGCCTCCTGGGCTATTAGGTTCTGATCTGACCTGACCGCTGAAACTTATTGTGCATAAAAATCAGCACATATCAAGGTCACTAGATGAATTTTAAAGTTAAGAGCTAATTTAAACTTATATTTTTTTACCTCACTCTTTGGATTGTCGTCAATATAAAAATACATTAATTTAAAATAACTGCCTTCTTGCAGGCAATAAAAAATTCATGAATGTTTTGTCTGACGATCTTTAAACTTTACTTTATGGGGAGTAAATCAGGGACCTATTTTCATAGCCTACTCGAAAATAGAAGGACGGCCGAGATTTCATTACATTATTTGTTGCAAAATCATAGCTATTACTTAGTGATTTTCTTTTCAATTTTTCTTTTAAAAAATGATGATTTGTAACATTTAGGTTATCTTACCTTTCAGACTATTTCGATCCGCGTTCGTATGCTCATACTTCTCTGCAGGTAAGAACAGCGTCCCTCAATAATTTAACATTGTTATTACAAAATCACCGATTGGTATTATTATAAAATGCCCGTATGCAAGCACACCACGATAAAAAAATATTTTCTTAATGTTTCACCGAACGACTTTTGCATTTGCACAGCCATGTAACTGCCTAGGGTAAATACACTACTTTTTAAGAGTTCCACGTACATATGATTTATATAGCTACACATAATATTACACAGTACAAACACGACAATTATATTCCTCATTAGTATTAATGAACAGACAGTATGTTTATAGATCTGTTAATAGGTTTTTATTTACTCCACTATATTATATATTTCGGTAAGGAAATTTCTGATTTTTAATCGAAATAGTGCAGATTAATATTCCGCGGCGGAAAATGCAAAACTCTTCAGAGAA
Source organism: Stenurella melanura (assembly GCA_963583905.1). NCBI lineage: Eukaryota > Metazoa > Arthropoda > Insecta > Coleoptera > Cerambycidae > Stenurella > Stenurella melanura. The sequence goes on from OY757310.1 coordinate 180,873,876, forward strand.
ATGCAATAGAACGGAGCGAATAGCAATTATAGAATCAAAAATATCCGCCAAAAAATTGAAAACGAAAAAAAAAAAGTATCCCCGGGCGCGATTCGAACTCGGGAAACCACTTAGAAATGGTCGCCAATTTGCACGACCGCAAGTCAATTTTTCAAATCTAAGAACTGAATAAATACGGCGATCGGAGACCTATTCTATGTCTCGATGGCGAGGAGAAGGTCGGCAATGACCGTACAACGTGAACCGCGAGGTGAAAATCGAAAATTGAGGCCGGCAGGAGCGAAGGCGAATCGTCATTTTTTGACAATTCGTGACAATTCGAAAAACGAAATTTTTGTCCATCTATTTTTTTCTTTAATATTTTACTCATTTATGCACCACTTAGAGTTTGGTAGAATTGCACCTTCATTATAGATACTATCTAAACTCTCTTTGGAAAAAAATCTAGCTTCATAGAAATGATTTCGCGAAAACTGTTATTGTGCATAAAAATCAGCACATATCAAGGTCACTAGATGAATTTTAAAGTTAAGAGCTAATTTAAACTTATAATTTTTTACCTCACTCTTTCGATTGTCTTTAATATAAAAATTATATTAATTTAAAATAACTGCCTTCTTGCAGGCAATAAAAAATTCATGATGTTTTGTCTGAAGATCATTAACCTTTACTTTATGGGGAGTAAATCAGGAACACTATTTTCATGGCCTACTCGAAAATAGAAGGACGGACGAGATTTCATTACATTATTTGTTGCAAAATCATAGCTATTTCTTAGTGATTTTCTTTTCAATTTTTCTTTTAAAAAATGATGATTTGTAACATTTAGGTTATGTACCTTATAGCTTTCAGACTACTTACTTCGATTCGCGTTCGTATGCTCATACTTCTGTACAGGTAAAAATTGTGTCCATCAATAACTTCACATTGTTATTACAAAATCATCGATTGGTATTATTAAAAATGCCCGTATGCAAGCACACCACGATAAACAAATATTTTCTCAATGTTTCACCGAACGACTTTTGCATTTGCACAGCCATGTATCTCCCGAAGGTAAGTACACTACTTTTTAACAGTTCCACGTACACAAGATTTATATAGCTACACATAATATTACACAGAGCAAAACTAATCAATTAATAGTAATTTAGTCATTTACTTCCATATAATACCCGCGACAGGACGCCATCAAATATAATTTGATAACGGTCACTGAATAGTTGATGTTATGACGTTTTTTCATGAGCACCTACTTGATTTCCGCGCTATAATTCACCGCAACTATCATTGTTGCAACGCCGCGCACCGCCAGCATGATTTTTTTCTTACAAATTCAAACACAGTGTAGGTCGCTCATTTCCAATCATATATGAGTAGAGAATAATTTCGAGTAAGTAACTATTAGTGCAGTAAAAAAAGGCCAAAAAATTAAGAAATAGGTATAGTCTGTATACAGCAAGATTATGATTTTGTCCTGTTTGGGGTATCACCGGGAGTATGTTTCTAAGTTTTGGACCTCGAAAACCTTGCGCTACTTTTTTATAAACAATTCATGTTTTTTTACCGCGTTTTTTGAATTTAAAATGTGAATAACTCTGGTTCTATAAGTCGGATCGGGAAAAAACAGTCTTTTCGTAATGAAATTGCCAATAAATCTTCGTCGATTTCAAGTCTGTGAAGTACGTACATAACCTACAAAACTGAAAAAACGAGAAAAAAACAGTATTTCTTTCATTTTAGTGTCCAAGACCGTCAACTAGACAAATTTGCATCAAACTTTCAGAAAATATACTATTTGATGTAATAAAAAGACCCAGAAAAGTTGGCATCAAAATATTGAACCCATTGGCCAAAATTGCATTTGTTATCTAAAATTTGAAATGCCCACCATTTTGTGATATTAAGTCCAAATTGAAAAAAAAAATTTCGCAATGTAGATATCGACGCCCATTGTCAATTAACAAATGCATATCTTGAGCTAAAATTAGGATTGTTTCATTTTGGAACCTATTCATTTCATGTGATAAATTCAAACAAAATTTAAGTTTTATAGAAACTTATTTACAAGCATAATACTGTAAGTATTTTTAATTGAACTAAAAAGTGATTTTTCTTTATTTTTTCATAAAGCTTAGTTGCAAAATGCAATAACCTCCTTGTTTCTTAAAATTCTGAGGACTTTTTTAATTTTACTTTTTCCTAGCACTACGATGAGAAACTTAGTTTTTTGTTGTTTTTTTAATTTAAAATTTGTTATTATTATTTTAATTTCTTCATAGAGCTTAGTTGCAACATGCAATAACTTCCTTGTTTTTTAACATACAGAGGATTTTTTAAACATGTTATTTCTTCCCTCGCAATGCGATCATCAACTTGATTTTTTGTTAATAATACTAATAATAATAATAATAATAATAATAATAATAAATATTTTATATTTTTAAATTTATGTTTCGAAGACAATATATATTTAGCCTAAGTATTCATATTTATATAGAAAAATAGTTAAAAAAACATGTACATGTGTGCATATGAATTTGAAAATAAAAAATACTCATGCATTATTAACAAAAAATTAAGTTTCGCACCGTATTGCTAGAGAAAAAATAACTTACTTAAAAAAAAGTCCTCCGAATTTTATGAAACAAGGGAGTTATTGCATTTTACAACTAAGCTTTACGAAAAAATAAAGAAAAATCACTGTTTAGCTCAATTAACAATACTTACATTATTATGCCTGTAAATAAGTTTCTATAAAACTCAAAAATGTTTTGAATCTATCGCATGAAATGAGTAGGTTTCAAAATGATACAGTCCAAATTTTAGCTCAAAATATGCATTTATTAATTAACAATTGGCCAAAATGCAAAAAGTTAAATATCACGTGTTCACGTTAACAAAAATGAACTTTCCTTTTTTTAAATTAAATGAAGGACACATAATTCTCTACCAGATCTGATAAAAAAATTATTATTATTTTTTAAATGGCCCAAACAATGCAATTGTTGTTATTTGAGCTATAAAAAATTGTAAAAAAGTAACCAAAGTTACATTTTAAAAAACTTGTTATATTAAATCGTTTTTCCTATTAAGTATTGTATAGAAGGATACGACTACTATATATAGACATCGCTTCCCACTATCCCGAATCTCATTAATTAAATTATATATTAGTATACATTAACTCCACAAGCCCTCATACGCTTTTGTCTAAGTTGAGAAGGGTTGAGTGATTTCCCAAAAGTTCAAATTCTCTAAAGTCCGAATCGATACCGTTGCCATTGTCTCGAATCAAAATTCTGCAAAATGAACCTCCATAAGAAAATACATGGGATTTTGGTCCAGAAGCCCTGTAGATTACCTACTTCCGTCCGTCTGTCTGTCCGCCGGTCCGTCCGCCCGTCATGTTTCTTTTAAGCACGATAAGTTAAAAATGAAAAGACCGTTTATATTGAAATCTGGACAGTAAGTTAGTGTCAGCTAGAGGAAGAATCGCATTGTGTTTGAACAAAATTGATCAACAAATAAAAAAGTTATTAATTATTTTAATTTAAGAAGTATAAGGTTTTTTTGTATACTGCAATTAAACAAAAAGAGATAAACTAATATTATTTACAAAAAAGGTGCGAAGGGTATTCTATAGAATGTGCAACAATTATATAAATGGTGCAGTAAATCGGTGAAGAGTATAATGATAAGCTAATTATACAGTACGATCAATATGTATTGAATAAATTCATTTTTTAGCGTAAATATAAATCTTCCCACATTGACCCCCCTCTAAGTACTCCCGAAAAGAATTTTAAAGTAGAAAACGAATCGTGTGGCACCTCGTTCAAAAATTATTTTGATTCTTTATTTAGAAGTATTAAGTTACCTTGATGTATATCTTGAGATTTTTCGGTCAGTTTTAAATGAAAATTCTCATATTTCCTTACGTTTGGGTTTAATTACCAATCTTCAGAGGAAAAAACTACAATATTTAAAATAAAGTACGATTGTTTTATGTAAGTTTATAACTTGAATTTCATTACTTACAACTGTGATTTAAAAAAAAATCTGTTTACACTATTATACCATTTTATCTCTGTTTCAGTTAAAAGATGTAATGCAATTAAAAGATTTTACTTACGGTTTGTTTTCTATTCGACAAATATGATCTAAATATTCTTTGAGAATATCCTGCGAAATACAGTCAAAAGCCCTTGAAAGGTCACATAGCGTAATTGATACTAATTCGTCACTCTGAAGACCATCGACTATGTCGCCGACTACCTTGGAAACTGGTTGGGATGTGCTACATTTACTTCTGAATCCAAAGTGGCAACGGTTTAGGACGTTATTAGTTTCGAAAAAATGCGCAAGTTGCATTTTTGGTATTATTTCAGAAACCTTGGAGATACTGGGGATGATGGATATGGATAATTAATAAATATAAACAAAAGGGCTAGCAAGATGTACCGTGTAGAGACAAAATTTGCTATTGAACATGTTTCAGGTATTAAATTAATTTAGTCGTGAAAATGTTCCTAAAATCTCACCCGTACTTTTAAATTTTATGTATAGTCTTTCAGGTATGCAGTCAGTAATTTCTAGGAGTGATTCTACATAATATGAAAAAAGTTTACATAAACTTGAATCCGGAAATCCCTCATAAGGGCGCTGCGGGCCTCGGAAGGGGCACCCAAAATTGACATTTTATTTAATCTCTCAGGAACCCTTTGAGCTACAGTGACTAGTTTTTGCACGTGATTCGATATCATTAAAGGTCATTATCTGATGTTATCCACCAAGAGTAAATTCAATTAGGGGTGCACAAAACTGAAATTAAATTTTTTAACGTAAATTGTCTGTGATTGTCTTATCGGAATATGATTCCTTGGCTATAAACAGGAAAAGGTTATCTTATTACACTGAACTGAACTTGTGGTAGGTACCTTGTGAAACATCTTGAAAATAATTGTTAATAAATTAAACACTGCTTTTAGATGAATCAATCAATACATTATAAATACTCTACATATGTTTCGGCTTATTAGGCCTTTATCAAGAGTATTACATAGTGAATACTAAAGTTTCCGACGTGCTTATTCAATTTATACCTAAAAGTATTTATGTCTTAATCTATTTATGACTTAAGCTATTTAAGATTTAATTTAACATCTTTAATTATTTGAAGGTTTGGAGTGGACCTAAGCTGATTATATAAATCAAAGGATATTTCTTAACAATTGGTTTATTATAGGGGTGTTTAGGAAATTCTGCTGGTCATTTGTGGTACAAGGGTTGTACTTGAAAGATTTTTTGATTTCTACTTGTCCTAGCAGATCTAAACGTTTACCTTTTCTTTCTGAATGAAGTAAATTTATGTTATCAGTATCTATGAAATGGTTGTTTTCAATACAGTGTGTTGACATTCCTGTATTTTTATTGTTATTTAAGATTGATTTTTTGTGTTCTTTTACCCGGTTGACAACGCTTCTATCACTCTGACCGATATAGACAGCATCGCAATCCTTACAATTAATTTTATATACACCTGATTTATCAATTTTATTTCGTTTTTCTTTGTTATTAACCAAAATGTTTCCTATATTTGTTTTATTCACACTTATTGTAGAGATACCCAAATTATTCAATTTTTTAGAAATTTTGTTACTATATTTCGGAACATAATTAATAAAACTATATTTTGTAGGTTTGTTAGGCACAGTGAAAAATTATTTTTGAAGCATTTTGCGTTGTTTGTTTTTGACCATGTTATCTATTAGTGACTCGTTGTATCCGTTATTTCTTGCAATTTGTTTAATTATATTTAATTCTCTATCAAAATCATTTTGATCTAAAGGAAAATTCGTCAGTCTATGTATTAGACTATGAAAGGGTGAAATCTTAATTTGCCATGGTTAAGTTACTTACTCTGGCAAAAAATGTGAAATGATCCTCAGTTTGAGGGGAATTCCTAGCTACTGCGATATTATTACTTTTTTCCCGTTTTAAACTATTAATTTTGGCTAATTGTCTCTGCTGTCGAACATGCACTATTTCTTGTACGGATTCCCTTATTTGACGGTCTAAATATTCAAAAACGAAGTAATTCTCTTTATGGAGTAATTCTGTGTGTATCAGTTTTAGATGTAGGCCTATGTTGTCTCTTCTGGAAAACCAGTACCATTACCATTTTTTGCCAGAGTAAGCAACTTAACCAATGTTAGTTTTTCGGACCAAGAATTAAACCTCCTTCAAAAAGGTTTAAAATATTCTCCACATAATGTAAGTAAAAAAGATTTTGAACTTCTTGCCGTTAATACAGAGCTAGCTACATTCTCAGTGGAGGAAATCTCAGAATTGGAAAGACATAGTCTAGCTAATATATTTACCTCGACAAAATGTAACACTAACAAGGGAGAAATAAACCTGTTGAACAGCATTAAACAAAAACTGGTAAATTATGATTTGGTTCTCTGTAAAGCGGATAAGGGTAACACCATAACAATTTTAACAAAATCAGAATATAATGAAAAAATACAAACAATCTTAAATAGTGAAGACTTTGAAAAAATCAATAAAAACCCTACCAATAAATTCCAGTCCGAAATTGTATCTAACTTAAAGAAATGTAATACTGTTATTCAAAGTAATGAGGCGTATAAATTGAAAGTTATGAACCCTTCGGCCCCCATTCTCTATGGTCTTCCAAAAATTCACAAAGTAGATAACCCTCTAGGCCCCATAGTGTCTTACATCAATGCTCCATCTTATAAATTATGTAAAAAACTAAATTATATTTTACCAAAATTAATAAATTTTAAATCTAAATATTCCATAAAAAATTCTTTTGAATTTATTGAAAATACAAAAAATTTAATAATACCAAATAACGCAAAATTATTCTCCTTTGACGTTAAAAGTCTGTTCACCTCAGTTCAGCTCACAGAACTAAAATTAATTTCAAATAATTTAATAGATAATTCACAAATCAGCGAAACCGAAACAGAGTTGAAAAATGTTTCGACAGTTTGTATTGAACAAAACTATTTTCAGTTTAATGGTGAATTCTTTAGACAAAAAGACGGGCTACCAATGGGTTCACCAATTTCTCCTTTGTTAGCTGAAATATTTATGTCAAACCTAGAAAATTTAATTTTTAATAGCAATAACAGTTTAAATACACATGTGTTTTATTGGACTCGATATGTAGACGATATTTTTTGTATATGGACCGGTACAGAAAGAAACCTAAGTAATTACCTTAATTTCTTAAATTCTTTTAATAGTAAAATTCAGTTTACAATGGAATCGGAGCAAAATAGTCAATTAAACTTTCTAGATATGAATATCAAAAAACATAACAATCAGTTGAAATTTAGCATCTACCGCAAACCTACTACTACAGATACAGTAATACATTATAATTCGCAGCAATCATGGCAAATTAAGATTTCACCCTTTCATAGTCTAATACATAGACTGACGAATTTTCCATTAGATCAAAGTGATTTTGATAGAGAATTAAATATAATTAAACAAATTGCAAGAAATAACGGATACAACGAGTCACTAATAGATAACATGGTCAAAAACAAACAACGCAAAATGCTTCAAAAAGAATTTTTCACTGTGTCTAACAAACCTACAAAATATAGTTTTATTAATTGTGTTCCGAAATATAGTAACAAAATTTCTAAAAAATTGAATAATTTGGGTATCTCTACAATAAGTGTGAACAAAACAAATATAGGAAACATTTTGGTTAATAACAAAGAAAAACTAAATAAAATTGATAAATCAGGTGTATATAAAATTAATTGTAAGGATTGCGATGCTGTCTATATCGGTCAGAGTGGTAGAAGCGTTGTCAACCGGGTAAAAGAACACAAAAAATCAATCTTAAATAACAATAAAAATACAGGAATGTCAACACACTGTATTGAAAACAATCATTTCATAGATACTGATAACATAAATTTACTTCATTCAGAAAGAAAAGGTAAACGTTTAGATCTGCTAGAACAACTAGAAATCAAAAAATCTTTCAAGTATAAATAACCCTTGTACCACAAATGACCAGCAGAATTTCCTAAACACCCCTATAATAAACCAATTGTTAAGAAATATCCTTTGATTTATATAATCAGCTTAGGTCCACTCCAAACCTTCAAATAATTAAAGATGTTAAATTAAATCTTAAATAGCTTAAGTCATAAATAGATTAAGACATAAACACTTTTAGGTATAAATTGAATAAGCACGTCGGAAACTTTAGTATTCACTATGTAATACTCTTGATATAGGCCTAATAAGCGGAAACATATATAGAGTATTTATAATATATTGATTGATTCATCTAAAAGCAGTGTTTAATTTATTAACAATTAAAGGTTATCTTGTTGTAACACAGTAGGATCAACCGGTCTTGAGAAATTTTAACATAAAGGATTTTTTTCCAGTCTTCCTGCGTAAACAGAATTTTTTCAATGAATTTTGAACATTTAATTTGATAATCTTTAAAACTTGTTGAGTCCTTTAATTTAGTAATAATGTGTTATTTTTCATTAGTTTATTCAAGAGAATAATAAATGTAATTTCACTAATTTTGATCAACAATATAAGTCAAATGAATTTATCAGTCAAATTAAATGCCTCGCGCCGGCTCTGCCCACGCAATAAATACAAGAGGGTGTTCTTATGTGGCGCCTTCAGATTGAAACATTCCTACAATATATGAAGTGAACCGAATTGATCTCAATAAAACCACGCCAACTGTGCAGCAGAATGTTCCTAGGTTGGCTGTTTACTGTGTTATTTTTGAGTTTCGAAAACAATCGATGTAGAAAGTCGGAAAATGTATATCGCGAGTAAGTGCATTTATTGAATTTCTGACGAGCAGAACGAATATTGACAGTCAATATTAAGCTTGTGAGAAAAACCTGCGAATGCAGAAAACGGAATATAGAGATAAGTACAATATGGGGCTTGAGCCTGCCAAAAATATCCTGTCGTATATCTGACAAGTAAACTGGTATTCATTGATTTTATCCGTTAGCTGGAGCAGCATGGACCTTAAGTAGAAATTTAACTAGAAATTGATGTATCTGTATTATCATGAAAAGTTGAATAAGAGGTTGTTGAAAGTGTTATTTCACTGATCATCGTCAGTTCAGGATAAGACACAATGTTATTGTTTCGTCAAACTTTCGTTTACTAATCATAAAATTCTTCAAATCTACAAATGAATGCATAATTAGAATTATTTGAAATGGTTAATCCACAATCGTATAACAGGATTTGCACCATAGTACAGGCAAATTAACAATTTAGGGCAACAAAAATTAATAAAAGGATCATCTCTGGGATTTAAGTAGGTAATAACCTGGAGAATGAGATAATGGATTCTTTGCACTTCCAAGTTCCGGGAGAATTCAAAAAAATTAGGAAAAACTTTTTGATTTTCGGTTTTTTGCTCTAGCGGCCAAAATAATAAAAATAGAGAAAAAAGTTCCCAACAAAAGTTGTAGCTCGTCTTTTTCTCTATAAATTTTTGTCTTAAGCCATTTAGAAGATAAATCGAGTTTTCCACTTATAGTTTTAAGCCGCTTCGAAATACGCGAAAAATGAAAATTCTCTAGGAGTTTTGTACGACCGGGCTCATCGATCGATAATTCTTAGGATTCACAACCCCTAAAAAAATGAAAATAGGATGAAATGTAGAGGAAAGTCTCAGCTTTAATGGGGAACTAATCACAAAATTCATTAAAAAAATTATCAAAGAGAGAAAGTGTCAGAAGATGGCTTAGTGAACTTTGTACAGTTGATCCACAGATTTATTCATATCTTTGCCGGGAGTCGTTAGAATCATAATTTATTTTGCTTATATATTCTTATATAATGATATATTAATCCAATTAACATTTTATTGCAATTACTTTTGTTCGCGATCAAAGTAGAGGGTATATTTTTCATCGATCAATCACCTCCACATTTTGGAGTTCAATTCGCTATATCTTAAGTAATAATAATAGCACAGTCTTAATTTTTGGATTATAAGGACAATAAAACATATTCTTTCGAATGACTTTAGAGTTTTGTAAATGCGCGCAATACTTTTTGAATTTGTCTACAATTTTCATACACTTTCAGAAAATGCACAATTATACAGTAAAACATATACAACTTATTTGTTTCTTAACATTCTTCAATGAAATTTTCACGAAATATAGATTAAAGTGTGTGGAATCGAATCCATACAGTGAAAAAGCACCCATTGTTACTAGAGAAATAGGCAGGATGCATAAAACTAAAAGATGTGAATAAATCAACTGTATAAAGTTTACTAAGGCCTCTTCTAACACTTTTTCTCTATGATAAAAATTTGTATGAATTGTGTGATTAATTCCACATTAAAGCTGAGACTTTTCTCTACATTTTACGTTGTTTTCATTTTTTTAGCGGCTCTGAATAGTAATAATTATCGATCGATATGTCCGGTCGTACGAAACCCCTAGAGAATTATCATTTTCCGCGCATTTCGGAGCGGCTCAAAGCTTTAAGTGGAAAACTGGATTTATCTCCTAAACGGCTTAAGTAAGACAAAAATTTGTAAAGACATATTTTATAGGGAAAGAGACGAGCTACAAATTTTGTTTAAAACTTTTTTCTGTATTTTCATTATTTTAGCCGTTAGAGCAAAAAAACCTAAAATCAAAAAGTGTTTCCAATTTTATTGAATTTTCCCGGAACTTGGAAGTGCAAAGAATGCATCATTTCATTCTACAGGTTATTAACTACTTATATCCCAGAGACGATTTTTTTATTAATTTTTGCTAGGTTTTTACAACATTTTGCCTTCATTGCCTGTACTACCATTAGATAAGATAAACTAGATAAAAAACCGCTACTTCAGGAATAATATTACAATTTATTGTATAGGAATAGTCAAATTACAACATACACCTTAAATGCTGTGTAAAAAATGGCAAACAATGTAAAAACATTTTGACAACAAAAGCAATTTTAACTTAGTTTTAAAATTCAGTAAGTTTTTCGCTATTTTACTATATGGAACGCCCATACTTAAAACGAACTTTCAGAATTGGCCCTGTATTCTCACTAGCATGTTGTATACTCACATGCTGTTGACGATTGGTTAAAAATTAATTAATCTAGTTTAGTGGTTGTCCTCTAATCCCATAGTCATATAGTACAGTCAACAATTTTGCATGATTGACACTGTCAAAAGCCCTGCTGAAATAAAAAAAACATTCCAACAGAGCCTACCCCTGCCTCAATATATTAAATAATAGAATAGAAAGAATAGAACAGAAACATTTATTTGCCATAAAAACTGTTTTCACAGAAAAAGGTTTCGTCAACTATAATTAGAGAAACATAAAAATAGAAAATATATACAAACAAGCGACGTACAAATTATATATAACAAAATACGATCTTAAAGTATTAAATAATCTAAGTCTAAAAAAAATGTGTACTTATATAAAAGATAAAATATAAAATATATACAAACAACAGACGTACATAAATTGTATGTAACAAAAATATGATCTTAATGTATGAAATAATATAAGTCAAGTTCAATGTCATGAATAGAGTCTATGTCATTGATGAGCAGAATTCGTCAATGGAATAAAAACAATTTTCAATTAAATAGCTTTTTAGTTCAGTCTTAAATAACTTGTACGTCTTTACTAGTTTTAATCCATCTGGAAGTAGGTTAAATAGATGAGCACCGGCACAGTATGGGGACTATTTGTATTTACTAAGCCTATAGTTGTGGATGTGTATATCGTTGGCACTCCTTGTTCTATGATCGTATACTGATCTATTGAGCCTAAATTTGCCGATATTATTAAAAACAAAACAAAGTGATTTATACATGTATATGCATGGTAGTTTCATAATTTTCTTGTTTCTAAAAGCGTCACGACACGTACGTCTGTAGGGCAAATTGAAGATAATCCTAATTATCCTTTTTTGCATGACAAACACCCTATTCATTTCTACAGCCTGTCCCCAGATGATAATATTATAGCTAAACCCTGAATATACAAGAGAATAATAACATGTTATTAAGGCCGTTTCGTTAACTTCTTTTTTAATATTTAAATTTCCAAATGTACATTTAGCTAACTTTGTGCAGACACTTTCTATATGACCGAAGAAGTCAAGTGTTGAGTCTATGACGATGCCCAAAAACTTTGTGTTCTTACTTGTTTCTACATGATCAATATTAGGTAAACAAAGTTGGTGTTGAAGAAGAAAAATAAAGAAACACTGTTTTATTTTTGTTCACTATGAGCGAATTTTTATCACACCAATTTTTAAATTCATCAGAAATTAGGTATGCCTTCGATTCTAGTTCCGGTACGCTATTTGCATTAATGACTACATATGTATCATCAGCATACATGAAGACATCACTCTGATTTAGGAAAGATGGAAGGTCATTTATAAACAATAGAAATAGTAATGGGCCTATTATCGAGCCCTGTCCCACTCCAATATCCATATTATATATATCTGAAGTTACGCAATCTAGTGAACCTAATATTTTTCTATTTTGAAGATAGGACATGATCCAATTTAATATGTTGCCTCTTATTCCTAAGGAAGGTAATTTCAATGGTAAGAAATTTGAATTTACGCAATCAAAGGCCGATGTTAAATCAAAAAACAGCCCAGCAACTTTTTTACCTTTGTCAAGGTAGTCATGTACTTTTTGGATAAACTCCAGGCTGGCTAGTTCCGTAGACCTATTAGATCTATAACCATACTGGCTATCTGTAAATTTGTTTTTTTCTTCTAAATAATTATACAAGCGCGTGGCTACCGCTTTTTCAGAAATTTTAGATATGTAACTTAGGATTATGATTGGTCGGTAATTTTCTAACATGTTATGATCATCTTTCTTGTGTAATGGTATTAATTTACCTAATTTTAAAATGTTTGGAAATTGTCCAAATTCAAGAGACTTATATGATTATAAAATGTTGTTTAAGCCGTTATAGTGGAATTTCCCTAATAAAAACCATGTGGTTTCTCAGACAAAATTTTAACAATCGGTCAAGATAACAATGTTCAAGTAATTTAGAATCACTACTTCCACATCCAGATTTCCCATGCAGGTCTCTTTAATCTAAAGCATCTTGATATTATATTTGTACTGTACCACATGGAAATAATTGCTCATATAATATTAATAATGTAATATTTGAAATCGTCTGATTCAAAAACCCATAAAACGATGTGCCACTTCGTTACCTTTTCAACTGACCAACGTTTAATGAGGGTGAGAGTGGCTGATGCCAAAAATATTATATGAAAACCTTTGTTCTCATACACACTAAATCACAATTCTATTTTATTAACCCCTGTAATAACGGAGTGGATGTGGTGGGGGTGGCAGATCTCATAAAAAAATTGTAATGCATGTACCAAATATCACGTTTCAGAAATCCTTCTAACTTCCTTTACTTATTTGCCCCTAAACCCTTCAACAGAATAAGCTAAAAATATAATCTAGTTCCAGATCTCGTCATTATGCATACATGTACCAAATTTCAAGTCACTATTTTAATTTTATTTTGTTGACCCTTTTAATAATAGACTGGAGATGATGGTGGGGGGCCACGAAAAAACTTGAGATATTGGCTTCTAGTATGTTCATCAAATCCTAAATTTCTGGATTTTTATTAGCTTCTTTACTTATTTAACCATATTTACAAAAGTGGCAGATTTTCCGTTAATACGTGGATATTGGGGTGTGGTCCTGGTGTTCTGTGGCATATTGAGGAACGATTTAATCGATTTAATAGTGAAACGTATTTACAGTGGGAGCGTAAGAAGAGCCCTCTGTATATCAAGCAGACCCTAACTCCTTTGACCTGAGAGACATTTTTGTATTCGTAAATAAGCTCAATATATGGACCATGCGACAAGGATTAATAAACCAATAAATTATCTCTTCGCCCCTGTGCATATGCTGGCAGTTTCCCTCTTTGTTCTGTAGGATTCCTACACTACTCGCACTCGTTGATTCACCTTTCTTAAAAACCAGCCCATTGTCCTTCACTGAAAAGATGACTTTATGGTGCACAGCTTATATTATATTGATAGATGTTTGTGTCCCCTTTTCAAGATGTTCATATACGCTTTCAGTCGATATATTTTAATCAAATACCAATTACATGAAATAGCCCGAGTCATGCTAATCTATATAAATCAATGTAGAATTGTCCACGCTTCAATTCAACACAATTTTGCAGAATTTCTCTCAGTTTTTAGCGAGTTTATTCGAGATTTCGTACGAGCTACATTGGCGCGCCTGCCTCCGGCGTTTCCTGGAAGAAGTATGGGGACTACTGATAAGAAATATCCAACACCGAAATGTGAGACCACGGAATATACAAAATTACTGGAATTTATAAATAATACATGGGAAAATATTATCGATTATTGCCTGAGTTTATTGAATTCTATGTCAAACAGACTAATGGAAGTTATAAATAGAAATGGTGCAATAACCAAGTATTAATAGTTTTGTCATTTTTTTTTTGTAATAATTCTTTATAAATTAATTAAGCCACTTTTTTAGAGGTTAAATGCCGAATTTCTATGATATAACGAAATGCAATTTGTTTCATTACCATCCATCTTCTGCTATGCCAATAACTCCAGCTTTGCCATATCCGCCTTAAAATATAATATTAAATAGTGATAACATTTGTTTTATTTCGGCTACCCATTACATATTCAACTAAAGGTAGATTTATACTAGGAAAACAAGCTATCATATTATTTTTTGTCCACGATAGTACATATCATCTTTCTCTGCTTAATCTGAACTTAGTAACAATTTTTCCTCTAAAATTATAATAAAATATGGCTTATATCAAACATGGCGGTTTGCATGCCTCTGGTGATCAACTTTTTTTTCTATGATCAATATTAAAACTTTGTGTCTGTCCTGGTTATAACATACCCATTTGTTTAAATCAAATAAACATAATAACTGGTTTACATCACAGATAAACCGTAAACAATGCAAGATTTATATTCTACAGGGTGTAATCAGTTTCATGTCATTAAAAAAAACTGGTAATGGGGACCGACTAGACAAACAAAAAACCTTTATGACTTTTCCCCCTAGGGGCACTTTGAAAAAACTGATCTAGGTCAATTTCTTTAATATTATGATAGACAACTATTGAGAACCACTGCTTTTCTTGGCAATGGACTTGTAGTTCCCAATTATACAACTTTTAAATTGCCATAAAATAGTGCTCGCCGGCACACGCGGTGTCAAAGGATCATCGACCGCCTTTGATGGACCGCCTCAACCGAACTGAGACGAGTATAAAGAGTTAAATAATTCGTTCTCTCTTCGTGCACAATTGCAAGCAAATAATGGCCATAGAGGTTTAAACAGAGCATTTCTTTACATGTATGTTTTTTAATTTGGAATAAAATATTGGATTGTTTATAATTTTGAAAATTTAAATGTGGTTTATTAACATTTGTAACATAAATGAGTGTCCTGGGTTAAGCTTACTACCTACCTAAATGATTCAAAATATCTGCATCTGCATCAATACACAGTTCGGTACGTCGAACTAAGGACATACGCACTTCGTTCAACTCTAAACACTAATCTATCAACTAACGTTGTCAATAAAGAAAAATAAAATAAAACTGGGTACAAATGCCAAAAAGGAATACAAAAAGAACGAACAAGTTGTCTCTATACGTGATCAATAATTTGACAACTTGAACGGTAAGTCAATAAAATAAATCTTAACTATAAATACACAATGACGCGAAATTCAAAACAACGAACGGCGGGTTGGACGTGTGTACATAACGAAATACCCACAGTAACTAAAATATTGCACAAGGGAGAGTTATGGTTTTCTTCAGATCAGATCTAGATCTAAACCTACCTCAATATTCCAGCAGTTCTCAAAAAATATTATTGAAAATTTGCGAAATTTTTGTTTATTTTTTTTCTCCAAAACTATGAGCTTTAGACCCCATGTTATATAACGTTTTTTTGTTTGTCATGTCGTTCCCTACCACCAGTTTTTTTAGTGACATGAAACTAATTACACCCTGTATATGGACAAATAACAGCTAAACAATGATAGTTTGAAGCATGGAGCAATATATATTTACACGTTATATATAATTAATTTTCATCTGTAAATAGCCTTAACTACATCTCAACATACAATATGTTAGTTTACACTTTACAATTAATTTTAACTAAACAAATAATAGTATAGTAGTCACGTTACAAGCTGAAATGGGAAACTACCCGCAGGGATTGCCGTAATGTTCAAGCAAAGCAAGAAAAACAACCCGTTGTTAGAAAAACCCCTAGAGTTAGTGGCAAGCAATGTCCCTCACTAATCAGGAGTGATCGATCTGTTTTTTGTGGATTCTAGAATATTTTACTGAAAACAAACCAGAGGCATCGTGCTGTTTTATTTAATCTTTAGATACGATTTTTGTGCCACAATATACAGCAGTCCGAAGTTGAGGCTGCATGTATTGCTATCTCCATCATTTTAAAAGATTTAAAAATCGGTTAAATAGAGATAATTTTTTGAGAATTTTGAGTGATTTTTTTAGATTTGACATAATTCTTTTAGTTCTTAAAATAACAGAAAAGACCACAATTGCGCATTTTGCATTTTTGAAAACACCTTGTATTTCTTCTATTTAACCTATGTGTTATCGGGCGCTTTTTAAAGATCTTTACAGTAAGAACAAGAGAAAAATATTTTCTTAAGATATCGACCTTTTGTTTTTTGTGTGGACGCCATACTGGATTATTTTTGTATTCAATGATACTTTTAATTCTCGTTTTAATGAAATGTTGCAATATGGTGAACATTGGTTTCTCAATTATTTAAAAACAAAAAGAAAAACAAGTAGACTACTAATACCCACTCTGTAGAATTATTTCTTTTTCGACGCTTTATTTATATTAACGACATGGCGATGCTTAGTCATAGCTATTCTACCACCCAACCAGGACACGCAAGCACAAAAACAGCACAACAACCATTCCCTGTGACATTGCCATCTGCTGAAGCTAAGATTCGAACTCAGGAGAGATAAGAGCGACTAGCTGTTTTGTGTCACTTAACTGAGGCCTAAGGAACTGCTGTCGCCTTGCTAACTTATTAAAAGCTCCACTAAATACCCATACCTAACCAGGATCTGAACGCGGCACTCTTCTTTTTAAATCAGTTAATATAAAATCCCACAAATAAATACATTATTAACGTTACATTGGTCTAATAATTCTAATATTTAAGATAAACTAAAATCCGAAACAAATGACTCTGGAACATAACTGGAAACAAACTTAAACAAACTGTTCTATCTGTTGAATACCTTGCTCAATATATTTCTTACAGATTGGCTGGGCAGTATTTAGTACTGTTATTGTTGAACATTGTTCATCACTCTTTCTTCCTATATCAATTGTGCGTGGGGCTTACCGTAAATAAACGTCCACTTTTGTAGTCCTCCATAGTAAAATCAAGGTGCATTAGGTCTGGGCATCTTGTTATTACTGACTATCTTGCCAGGAAGACTTCCTCTTAATGAATCGTTAGCTATACAAATACAAATACAAAAGATGGTCGATGTGTGCATCGTTTTGGTTTAAACACTCAATAATCCGACGTTGAACGGCTGTGGTAGCATTTCTGAATTCATTTCCATCAATCTCATTCATAGCTTGTGTTATTTTTAATCTCAAGTCTTCCCTAAACGCGAATGCAGTTTGATAAACTATCCTTAACTCGCCCCCCTAAGTAAAAAACTAATTGTGTCAGATTCGGTGACCCAGGGGGCCAAGAAAATTGACCTCTATTGCCCCACCATCTGTCTAGAAACCATTCTTTCAGTCTTAAATCTACAGCGGTTATTGAGCGTGCTGCTGGTGCTTCATCCATTTGATACCATGAATGGACGGCATGCTGCAATGGAAGATTGTCCACAAAATCACGAACTAATGATTTCTAAATATTTGTTTCCATGCAAATTTTCATCATAAACGTACCGATGTAACCGATTAACCATTACTAAACAGAAAACGTTTATGGAAAGATTAACTTGATTTTCAACTTCACAGATTAGGTGGGTATTTTAGGCGACCCAAAAATGTCGATTTCTTCTGTTGAGAACTCCCACCTGTGCACATTGAATTAGGTAGGTAGATATCTGCATAGTATGTTGTATTAAACACTTAAGTAACTTAAGTAACACGTAAGTTTAGTCTTTACTTTTTGTTCTTTTGTTTCTATTGTTTGAATTGTTTCATAGGCTTCTATGTTTTTTTTAATCAATTATAATTTTCAACAAAAAACTGTGAATAATTAAAAAAGTACATGTGTTAGGTATAGAAAACGCTGATATAAATCCACTTTAAATTTCATTCTACATCAATTGCCATATTAAAATTTGGCACGCGCCATTTGAAAAAATGGAGTAGCCACCTTAAAAGAATCACCCATTATACGTATGTTTTGATAAGTAATGTTTTGATTTTAAGTTAATTGATATTAATAAACTAACCTGTACTCATATTCAAATTGTCATTCTAGCTAAAATAATTTGACTTACCGACTAAGGCATGCTAAGTAAAAAGTTGACTTACCTGAAACAAAAAAAAAACATTAATATCAATGAAAATAAGAGGGAAGCCATTCAACAATTTTTTTCGCAATAGTGAGCTATCCAGCCCTCTTCCGAGAAATACACCAACGCAACGTTCATTTAAAAACAACCACACAATCAAGTGCTCGCCAGTTAGGTGCTATTTAAGACTCACACAGGGGCCGTCGCAAGGGGCAAGGGTCTCAGTATTGCCTTTCAGACAAAAATTTATTACTATAATTTCAGAATGATGCCATTGGTTGACATTTGTAGTGTACTTGCTTGGCCAGAAGTAGATCATCAGTATACATAACGAATACGTTGTTTCTCATATTACATTATATTCGTTTTAAAAAAAGTGAGAAGTCGATCCAACGGTTGGATCTACTTCTCATTTATGTACATGCAGGTCAACCCCTTTAGTTCCAAAAAGAGACAAAATGTTTAAGGAAAATAATACCATTCCTAAAGCCACAAAGTATGTCTAAACGGTCTGCGCATATACATACACACATATCCCTATTATATTTGAATTAAATAATATACTGTATTATGAAACAGATTTCTGTAGCAACCTTTTTTTCTACTAATATTTTATCTTAAAAGTATCGATACTTAATGGTATCGATTCTTTTTTTCCGATATGATACCGGTATTGGTACTTTTTATTTGATATCAGTAATGATACTTTTGTGGTATCCCTAGATCCAAGGGCGCGCGGCTGTAGGGGTTTCGCAAATTCCATAATTTGCTTTGATTGTTATTTATTTATTTATTTTCTGCAATATGCGATCTATGATCGATGAGAGTTTCACCCGTAATATCCTATTTACTTAAATTTGACAACATTTCACCTTCAATAAGTAATTAAAAATTGCATACATAATATATAAAACTATCTAAAGCAACGCCACTGAAGCAGGCCCATCGATAAGGGGGCGGGAGTGTTTTCCCCCAGGCCCGGCGGTTTTTGAGGGGGCCCGGTGGTTGTGAGTGGGCCCGGGTTTCACCCATTATTAGGTAATATGAGAGAGGCATACTTTGAAATGATTAGTAATAATAACGAGTTCGGAATGACTCGTATTGTATATAGTGAGATAAATAAGAAATTGCTAGGTAAAGGAATATATCTAAAGTTGTTGAGGAATATTACCTCTCGCTTTCAAAATGTTGATCGAGATAATTATTTAATTTTAAGGAAAGTCACCCCTCGCTCTTCAAAATTTCGATTAGGAAAAATGTATTCTAGGGTATAATCCCCCTCGCTCCTCGAAATTTTTGTAAATATAAATAGTTTATTATGAATTATTATGAATGCTAACCCCCGCTCTTCCAAAATTTATATTGAAGATTGCGGGTGCCGTATGTTACTGCCCCCCTCCCCGGACCCCGACTTTCTCTCGACTGCCCTACACTGAAGACAACTCCTACTGGTGGAACACCAATTAAATTGTATAGCCTCTGTCCGTTGTCTACACAGCAAGCAAAAAATAATTGAATAACAAATACCTACTGCGTTCTTTAGTGTACTTCTGTGTGTTAGCAACAGTGTAGCCTCAGTTAAATTAACTAACGTCCTGGGAGAGTCTAGCTATAGCTATTCCACCACCACCAATCAGGACATGTAAACATAAACCAACACAATAACCATCCACTGCACCATCCAACCAGCTGAGACTCAAACTAAGGAGACATACTAGCGACTAGACATGCTGTGCCACTCAACAGAGGTGTAGTTTAGCTCATTGCTACCATCTCGGTAACACATTAAATACGCCATTACGTCCATACCTTGGCCAAGAGTCGAACCCGGGATAATGCGGTGGCAAGCATAACACGTTAGCACCAGTGAGTCGACAATATCGTTTGATTTTCCTTCGCTTGTCTTCCGATATGATTACGTTGTAGTTTCGTATTCTTCCTACCTATCGATACGCTTTGAAAGATAAACAATTTTTGTCTCCCCGCTGCCATCCCGTCGGCTGAGTGCTCATTCTGTTTTTCGTATCTATCGAAGCGCATCTTAAAATTTGTGTTCCAAGAGAAGTGATAATTAGTGCAGTGAAAGTGAAATAGTGCAGTAAAATTCAACCATGCCAAAAAGAAGTTTACCATCCTGTGGGAGGAATAAACAGCACAAAAAACACAAATTGGATAATATGTTCAGAGAATTGGAGGAATTAAAAGAAAAACTTAGGAAGGCCCTACCGGCTTCCTCGTCTAGTAAGTCAATTAATTTATTACTTATTTTCCGTTTTTAGTACATTACCGTAGGATACATGAATAAAATATTTAAATAATATTACATCAGGCCGAGGGCCTAACGAAAGAAAAGATTCAATAAGGTGGCCGAGGGTTTCACTATTACACTGTAATCATCCTATGACAGTAAATTAAACAGTACAATCTACACAAAGGCCGAGGGCCGAATAAGAATATAATTCAGTAACAGTACAGTATACAAAAAGGGCCGAGGGCCGAATAAAATAAAAACACAGCAGGTAGACCGAGGGTCTAACCATTAAGTAAATTACGAATTATCAGAAACAGTCAAGGACTTATCATAAGGGCAAATAGAAATATTAAATTAAATAAGCCCAAGACTTAAAAGATAAATTAAATTTAAAACTAATTTTCAGTTGTGTGTTATCAGAGAGTCTACAACCTTCCTTCAGGAACTTCATTTAAATAACCCTGAAAAATTAATCTCATTTATAAAAAGTAAATAAACATCTGTAGTTCCTAAAAACAAACTCCAGTAAAGTAAATGAATAATATCTTGACTGTTAAAAGAATCGTTGGACCGACTCAATGCCTAACTTAATATAAACATTGTGAGTTGTGATCCTAGTATAAACATAAATATTCTCTTGGTATGCTTAGTCCCTTTTAAGTGCAGAGATAACAGATAATTTATAATTTACTCAAGTAATGACATAACGTAGAAAAATTAACATACAGGGTGTTATACCAGCAGACAAATATAAAGGAATGTATGTAACATACATACCTTTCTTTTCAGGCTCAGCGGACGAATCGGAGGGGGAAATTCCGCCTATCGAGAACAATGATCAGACAAATCCAATCGAGCTAGACACAGATGGTGAGGAAATGCAGGTGGCAGAACCTGAAATAACTGAGGAAACTATAATCTTAGAACCATCAAATAAAAACGATGAATTCACGTCTGTCCTGGGGGCAAAACCTCAGGACTCCGAAGAACCAGGGCACCAGTTACATAATAAAATCGTCGTAAGATGGAATTCGTACCTACAAAAGGGAGTTAAAAAAGAGGAAAGATCAAAAGTAATAGACAAATATAATATTCCCAGAAACTGTCAGGCCCTCATTCCACCTAAAATTAATCCAGAGGTTTCAGGCTGCATGCACGAAGCAGCTAATAAAAAAGATCATTTCTTAAAAGCTTTACAACACCAAATCGGCCACGGATTAACTGCTGTAGGCCAGGTACTGGATTCCTTCATATCGGAGAAACAGGCACCTGAAAAAATATCATGCCTGGCAGATGCAGCATTACTATTTTCAAATGTTCACAATGCCATATCCACATTAAGAAAGCAAAATATACTGCCGTTATTAAATGCAGAGTCCCAAAAAGTAGGGCTCAAGTCTTCTATAGACGAATTTTTATTTGGGTCAACTTTCGGAGACTCTTTAAAAACAAGCCAGGCTTTAAAGAGAACAAGCGGAGAAATAAAAAAGAAATATTGGCGACCTCCAATGGCTACCGCGTCTACCTCCTCATCAAAACCTCCTCTGGGGACTCATCCAAAGGGACTCCCTGCTCGCCCTTTAAACTACCAGCGAGGAGCATTCAGGTCCAGAATAAAAACCGGAAATTGGGATCAGGAATACAAGAGAGTACCGCCGAAAAATCAACAGTATCGCAAGAGGCAATAAATTCGGTAAACAAAAATTATGCTGCTAGACTAAATAAATTTCTGAGGTCATGGTAAGAAATAACAGACGATAAAATTGTATTAGAATGGATAAAAGGAATAAAACTAAATTTTCTTCATAAACCCAAGTCAATTAATTATTTACAGAAAAAGTATTTACAGTCCGAGATCAAGATATATAAAAAATCTATTAGAAAACTACTAGATATTGGTGCAATTTCAAGATGCTCTTATATCAAAAACGAATTCTTGTCGCCGTTCTTTCTTGCCACCAAACCAAATGGGGAAAAGAGGTTCATTTTGAATTTAAAATCATTGAATAAATACATTCAAGCACCACATTTTAAGTTAGAGAACTCTCGAACTGTTGCTAAACTCCTTACAAAAAATTGTTATCTTACAAAAATAGACTTAAAAGATGCATATTTTTCTCTGTCCATACAATCAAAATATAAAAAATACTTAAGGTTTATATTTAACAATCAGCGCTATCAATTTAATTCTCTCCCATTCGGCCTCAATGTTGCACCGTATATATTTACTAAAGTCATGAAACAGGTTGCCAAACACTTACGCCTTGCAGGTGTTTTACTTGTGGTATATTTGGATGATATTCTCATCATAGCAAAAAATAAGACTGAATGTGGAGCAAAAACTACTGTAACGCTTAACCTTTTAAAAAGACTGGGATTTGTGATCAATGTTGGAAAAAGTCAATTAATACCTTCTAAGAAGATAACTTTTTTAGGTTTTAATTACAACACATCCGAAATGACAATATCACTACCCGAGAACAAAATAAAATCAATACAAAAAACAATTCTAAAAATGAAACAAAAATCTACAATGAAAATACGTGATTTTGCTAAGTTAATCGGTTCTCTTGTCGCGGCATCTCAAGCTATACCATTCAGTCGTCATCATATAAAATACTTAGAACACGAAAAATATAAAACATTAAGAGGTAATAATTACAACAGTTTAATGACAATATCAGATTCAGTAAAAGTTGCTCTCAATTGGTGGATAGAAAATTTGAAATGTTCACAAGACATTAAACCTAAACAATTTTCCTTAGAAGTGTATAGTGATGCATCTCAGAGTGGATGGGGTGCGTTTTGTAATGGAAAAAAGTGTCATGGATTCTGGGATTTCCTAGAAAAAGATAGACATATCAACTTCCTGGAAATAACTGCTGCCCTTTACGGGCTGCAATCGTTTACCAAAACAAAACAAAATATCAGAGTACTTCTAAGAATTGATAACAAAACCGCCATTGCATGTATTAATCGAGGGGGCAGTGTAAAATATCCTAGTTTAAATAAAATCACCCAAAAGTTCTGGCATTGGTGTGAGAAAAGAAAAATAATAGTTTTTGCAACTTATGTACCATCATTGGAAAATACAGAGGCTGACATGGAATCAAGATGTGTCTCAATAGAAACAGAATATGAGTTAAATAAATTTGCATTTCAAAAAATAGTTAACAAATACGGAAAACCTGAAATAGATCTTTTTGCAACCAAACTCAATAAAAAATGCGAGAAATATATTTCGTGGTACCCTGACCCAAATTCCATATCAGTCGATGCTTTTACAGTTCCGTGGAAAGATTTATACTTCTATGCCTTTCCACCATTTCCAATGATAACGAGAACACTTGAAAAAATAATACAAGAAAAGGCGTCTGGAATAATAGTGGTACCAAAATGGCCTTCACAGCCTTGGTATCCATTATTTCAAAACATGTTAACAGAACAACCTTTACATTTTCAACCAAATAAAAATCTACTAATTTCACCTTTCAGACAAAACCACCCCCTACACAAGGAGATTTCCCTGGTGGCAGCGAAATTGTCCGGATGGCATTTGTAAAAAGAAAAATTTCACCAGCAGCTATTCCAATAATGACTGCTTCTATCTCAAAAGGCACCTTACAACAATATAGCGCCTGTTTTAAAAAATATTGGTATTACTGTAAGGATAACAATTATGACATGTTCAGTTACAATTTAAATAACTATTTAAACTTCTTAGTCAGTGAAGTAAACAAAGGTAGCTCATATTCAACTATAAACATTAACAGATCGGCCCTTAATTTAATTTTATCTCCCGAAACTAGAGATGAACAAATAATTAAAAGATTTATTAAAGGCATCTATAACAATAAACCACCGCAACCAAAATATTCATATACATGGAATTTGGAACCGGTTTTAAAGTACTTATCATCTCTCCACCCATTAGAAACGCTTCAGCTAGACAAGTTAACAATAAAATTGGTAACACTCATGGCCTTAACAACAGCCCACAGAGTACAAACATTAAGTAAAATCACAATTAACAATATAGTAAAATCAACTGAAAAAATTGAAATTAGAATTCCTGAAAAAATTAAAACCTCTGGAGCTTATAAAAATCAGCCTAATCTGGTTTTCCCATACTTTAATACAAAACCAGAGCTATGTGTGGCATCTACATTAGAATATTACATCAAATACACTTCAAAAATGCGTTCAACATTTTCACACCTAATCTTAACGCATAAGAAGCCCTTCCATCCTGCTTCCTCACAAACACTAAGTAGATGGATAAAGGTAGCACTTAAAAACAGTGGAATAAATATAAAGACCTTCTCTAGCCACAGCGTGAGGCATGCCTCTACTTCGGCCGCTCTTAGATCTGGCGTAAACATAAACACGATAAAAAATACAGCAGGGTGGAGTGCGACTTCAGAAGTATTTTTTAAATTTTACAATAGACCGCTGGGTCCACCAAATGAAATATTTGCTACCACAATATTAAACTTAGGTTTAGATAGCATTGATAATACCTAATATACAATTATACATACATAGTCCTTACAGCGAGTTGATTACTTGCCTACATTTATGAAGTTATGTTAATTATGTATTTTATATTATACACTTAAATCTGTGTGTATATATCATATAACTATATACATATACATATATACTAAATAAGAATTAAATACAAACAATAGCCTTAAGAATAAGATTTACACCTAAGAGTAATCAAAAATTATGTACCCATATAATAAACTTATAGGGAAAAATAATTCTATTATTTCAAACATCACAAAATTGCCTGTAAGATGGCTTTCAACATCTACAACGTAATCATATCGGAAGACAAGCGAAGGAAAATTTTAAGATTAATCGAATACCATACTTACCTGTATGAAGATTAATCGTAATTTTCTGAGCTTGTCTTCCGATATGATTACAACCCATCCCGCCCCGATACCCACAATTCGGCAATTTTGTCGAAAAACAGAATGAGCACTCAGCCGACGGGATGGCAGCGGGGAGACAAAAATTGTTTATCTTTCAAAGCGTATCGATAGGTAGGAAGAATACGAAACTACAACGTAATCATATCGGAAGACAAGCTCAGAAAATTACGATTAATCTTCATACAGGTAAGTATGGTATTCGATTAATCTTAAAATAAAAACGTCGTTCAGTTTTTAATGTACCTTTCACTCTGTATGAACCTACATAGATAGAGTGTGCGAAAGTTATCTGCCAAATACCCAATACCGCCATATGGCATTGAAGTTATATTATAATGGCCGCTGGGTTCGATTTCGGATTTGCGACGTGTTGCCCCCGCCCCGTCCACTTTATAAGGCAAAATACACAAATTAAGCTTTCCCATGAAAATAACTCGTTACCGCATCTTGGAGGATTTTGAAGGTCGCTGAATAATATTTTGTTGACGTTGCCCACAATATTATCAATAATTTACCTGTGGCTATTGCTGACTCCAACATTTATGGTAATAACTAATTACTATCATTTTAAATTCAAGTATATCAGTCACAAGAACTAAGAATTTTTATCATTATGGCATGTCTGTTAGTATAAATTCATTATAAACGACGTAGGTTTTCAACGCTGTCCGGTAAACAGACATTTTCATTTTTTTATTTTTTTATTACAAATCGCCTTGTTTATAAAACGTTACGCCAACATTTATTCACGCCACAAGTGGAATTATAAATGCACATTAACAAACAGAAATGTAAATATTATAAATTCCACATTTAAATTTTCCAAGCACCGACATAGTTTGAACAGGGTTTAATAAAGTTAAATCATTTAAGCATAATTATCTCTTTACTGAGAACAAACAGATACCATTAAATGTCTATTTAACCAAATCAAAACGTTTTACCTTTTACTGCATTCCACAGTTGATGATTTGTGAAATTTATCCCAGAGAAATGCAAGCTGAAAACTGAGATTATATAATTCATTAAAAACCTTCGTGCGAAGGTAATGGATAAGTATTCCAAGATGGAAAATGCTCTTAAGCGTCTGTCCTCACACTTCTCGATCTGCGTTAGAGTAGGCTCAAATGAGTCGCAGTACTTACTTTATAGCTTATCGGTTGTGTTCTAAAGCCGAGTTGCTTGTGGTTGTATTTTACATTCTGTTTGTGCCATTATGTCTGATATAAAGGCCGTAATTCCAGTTGTGCAATGTCCACTCCATTACAAAACATAAATATAGAATTAATTACTAGCCAACTATTCTTTGAAATTCATATTTTAACCTACATATAAATTTCTTATATGACTGTAATATATAGTGTGTTTCGAAAGTATCATTATTTGATGCATCAAAAGCATTTTAAATCCATTTCATAATGAAATTCAATTTATATTAAAAATATACAATGAGGAAGGTTTAAATATTGTAGACGTTCAGAACTAAAATAATTATTTAGAATTTGAAATCTACCGCAAACCCAAATTGTTGTAACTAGTCATTTTTATATATACTAGATAGTTCAAAATAGTAAGGTTGGTTGCAATTTCGGAAATCGAGATTGGCACGACTGTGCGACGATATAATAGAGTAGTGGGAGACAAGCGAGGGTTGGTCTAGATGGGCGAAGCATAATGAAAGATCAACATTGTGAATGATCTAAAATGTTGTGCAATATTGAATAGTTTGCCTCTTAACACTGGAAATGTTTATGTTCGTATACGGGGGCGAGTTACCAGTTTTCGTTCAAGGTCAAAAGACAGTGGTGTCGCGGTCGAGTGAGACTGTCGTATATCCAACGGCTGATATATGCAAATGTAATATGGGTTGCATATATTACAGGGGGTTAAGTTACCAGTTTTCATTTAAGGTTGAAATACAACGGTGTCGTAATCGAGAGTGGATCGTAGCTATTTCCGAACGAGGCGAAGCCGAGTCCGGAAAAAGTTTATGTTTTATGTATGGTGTTAGCATTTCCAATGTTCCGATGGTTGCAAGAATTGCGAAATCTGCGAATTTTTAAGATACCTGTGTGGTCTGAGATGTAATAAATTATTATGTTAAAGTAACGACGAACTGGATAATTAGTGCTAGAAATTCATTATAAGTAAAACACGTGTTTATGCACGTAGCAAAATGGACAATTGCCGGTAATAGTAGTTGCTTCGATGTTAAATTATTATATTACTGTATATAAACTATCTGAAACAGTGAAAATAATGCTTCGAATGAGGCTACACATGCTCTTTAGTTAAGTTAGGTGAGACTGTCTAGTGCATCATCTAACCAGATACCAATGTTTAAGTGCTAATATCTAGTAACTTTGTTTATATGTACTTTTCACAAATTGGATAATATAGCAATTAACTTCCAAACAGCATAAATAATTTTGTCTGGCTATGTTAATAGCATATGGACCAATCATTTAATATCTGAGCTCATCTTGTCTATAACCAGATTCACTGTGTATATTAACATAACTTTATTTAAGTGTATGAAATGAAAATAATAAATGTAAAGTATTTGTTTACGTTGAAGCACACGACATGCTTTCTATGTAGTTTTGAGCATAAGTAGTATGTTAGTTAATAGTTTTAGTTTAACTAATGTAAATATTCATTTCGTATCTTGGGATATACCCATCAAGCATATCTTTCTTTGCATTTACATATGCTATTCATCTTATCATTATCTGTTAAGGTATTTTTGTATCTATGTTTATGAAAACTACTCAAGCTTTGATTATTTTTTTGCATAACTTTTAATGATGTCATTCGTTTATATTTATGTATGTTACCTAATTTTTTTTTGTTTACCTGTCAGTGTTTATTTGTGTACTTGTAGATCAACTCGCAATATATTATTACTGTTAATTAAGTTGTATTTCTTTAATTGTTTACTTTTGCCTAAAATCGTTATTAGCTATTTTTCAACCAGTTTTTCTATAGTTTTTTTACGAGATATTCAGAAACATAGTGGCGCCCATAAGCTTTTTTTGTGAGTGTTTGTATTAACTTTTATTAATGCCTTTTGGGATAAAGTAAGCACTTTGTGACAGGCTTGAATTATTCGTACCTACTTATCTGTCAATTAGCTTTCAGATTATGTCCATTCATTGAGTAAATGTCTCTAAGCCTTGGTGAATTATTAGTAATTGTCTTTCATTGAGGTAAAATAAGCGTTACATTGTACGGAGATAGTCACCGATAAACATTCCTCGATCACAGAGTAGAAAGATAAGAGTAATAAAATTTTACTGAAATCACCAAGCCAGTTTTTAGAGCACAGCAAATATACAAACTACTCTTATAATTATCCAACTTTAGGAAAACAAATATTGGAGAAACTTATAAATCGATTTAAGTCAATTTTGAGTTTGGCAATACTTCCTCCATAAAGAATAATGCATTTAAAAATTCTCTCAAATAATTCTTCAATTTTGTTGATGAATAAAAATTGACTGAAAATTACAAATCGCTCTACCAAGTGACCGACACTTCTTGTATAATTATTAATATTATTTGCTTCCCCTTATTGCATTTTCTTAGCAGTTTCAGATGGTTTTAAAAGCGTTTTTTTAAATCTTTTTAAACGATTTATTTTTTATAACGGCACGTTTTGAAGACTCTTGTTACACATAAATATCTAATATGCTTGACCTATTACTAAAAGGATACAATACGATATTTACTATCTTGCCAATTTCGTGTCACAGCAATGATTAATAAATACCTACGTTTATCTCTACATCTAATTTAATAGTTGCGAAGTGTTGGTCTGGTCGAAGGGCTGAAGGAATTTTAATAATAGGTGTTGACTGATAGAGGTAATTGGATGTTGTATATTGGCAAACTAAGGTTCTGCCAACAATTTACAACTTAAATTAATATTGTCGGGCCAAGCTTTGTCAGTATAATGTCCCATTTGCACACCCTGGCAAAATTCTACTAAGAAAGTTTTAAATTGAAAACACTGAGAATAAGCTATTCCACGAGCAAAATATTTTGTTTGGAAAGTGGCAAAATCCTTTAGTTCTTGAATGAGAGATTTTTATATTCATTGAAACTCGTCTATAGTCAGGGAATGAAATGTTCAATTACAATAGAATATTTTTATTATAATGGGTCAGAGGTATTGGTTTGTCCGACCTGGTCCTCCAAATTCTGCAACACTTAATGTCTAAAACTCGGTTGACGGTTTATAACCACCACTTTAATCAAAAGACTGCATATTCAATTTTTTTATAATATCTTTTAATACAATTTTTTAACGATTAGAGACAATAGTTATATGATATATAAACTCAAGAACAAAAATTGAGCTAAATTTTCAAGATGTTTAGGTCTTCTTTTTATTTTTAGGAAACAATAAAAAATTGGCCAAAATTTGGCCAACTTCAACATGCTGGTAAATTTGTAAATGTGAATATTTTTATTCCTAACTTTTTCTGCGTTGAAGTACTACCTTGAACTAAAAGATAATGCAACTTACATAGTTATATCAGTTATTTTTTATGGGCCTACGAATAGTTAAAAGTGCAAAAAATCAAGAGGTAACTATATTATGTTGTTATTTTTATATATTAATAAATATCAATAGCCATCAAAAATGGACACAAAAGGGTATTTTATATCCCCTTTAAAACCCATTTTGATTTTTCTTCCTAGCATGTTTGGTTTTCAAGCAATTCAATTTTCTTCTATGCACCGCGCGCAAAAAATTTCAAATAAAGGAAAATTCGTGCGCATTAAAAATACAAATTTTGAAATTTTTGTCAATATCGATTTTCTCGAAAACCATGGCATATACAAGAAAATTACAAGAAGACTTTTTTTAAGCAATTAATCAAGCTTTCTTCTTTATGATGAGCAATTTTTTATATCTTCAACGGTTAACGAGTTATCAGCAAAATAAGGCTTCTTTCACCGAAGGGGTGGTTTTTTGGGGGGGGGTTGAGCGGTACCCACAGAACAGATTTTTGCGGTTTTGTGATGTATGATCCCTCCACTAACAGTTACTGAAGGAAGATGTCAGATAACATTTTTTGTCATGGAAGTCTTTATAATTATTGGACTATAGATTAGCAAACTTGTGGACAATTTAGGTTTCACAAAAGTCCCCACGGTAACAGAAAATTTTAATGACAGCATCTCGAGATATTAGCTAAAGAACTCAAACTTTGCACAGAGGTAGTTCATGGCATGCTCATCAGAAGTCGGTCACGAAAAATCTTAATTACAGGATTTCGAGATATTGGCCGAAGAAAGTTTTAATTTAGACGAAATTACCACTTTCTTTGGCCATGCGTTAGTTTTCTCCTTTAGTCTAATGCAGTTTACAAAATAGAGTATCATAACTGTAACAGTACAGGTTGACCATCCTAGAATGGCCGATAAGATTAGGATGCGCAGTAGTCGAAACCCGCCCACCTCTACGGAGCACACTTGTTTATGTTCCTTACTCGTGTAAACATCAGTGGTACAGTCTCGAGAAAAGTGCTTGTAGTGTATAACTTATTTTTTCTACTTCCATCTTTAAAATTTCGTTTATCGTATACGTTTCCATGACGCTAAATAATCCTTTAAACACGCTTTCGACAAACCGTGACTTCGTGCATTTTAGTCACAGGCTGAACTTAGCAACGAGATATTAGTCACGGCTGAGGTTAATTCTAGATATTTTAATGGCAAAAATCAAGTTAGTTTTCCGTAATTCTTGTCATCAATCTGTCAAAATAAATCGACGCGTTGTGAAGTAATTTTTTACTGTTACCATGTTATTGATACGTTAATAAATGAAATATTAAAATAACTTCCCAATTTTTTATTTAGATATTTGCTGTCGTAGAAAAAGTATAGTATGCAACACGTTTTATAAACTTGTTAGTCATTCATTTTATTAAACACTCGCTCCGCTACGCGTCGCTCGCGATTAATAAAACTCGTGACTAAAATGACGTTTATAAAACTTGTTACATAATATACTATAATGCACATTTACCTATTAGAAGTATCTACTTATACACATTGTTACGTGTACTAACACTAGCAATATTTATATGAAAATGTCATGGTATTTGAAAGCTAAGTAAAACATAAATCTTTGTTAAGAAATTATAAGTTTTTGTTTTAAAATTTATGGAGCAGGCATCTACAGCTGGAGCTCCTATTATACCATTTTGGAAAGTATGTGTACAAATCTATTATCAGCTGTGTTATGTATAGCAAAATATATTTTATTTTAATTGCATAAAAAATTGTATTATAAATAGTGTATAAACACAGAGTATAAAAAGGGACACTCTTTGTAACCACGGTTGGCCGCCGGGTATCACGTGTTGAAGTTTTCGCATCAGAAATATTATCATTATATTATTACCGACTACCAATAATATAATTTAATATAGGTTGCTGGATTACTTCGGAAGTTGGATAGAGCAGAGGTAAATAAAAAACACATTATCTCAAACTTTATAATTGTAGTCTCATTACATTTAATCTAATGTGTATTTATTTTGTATGTTTGCTATATCGTATTGTTTACTTGAAACTAAAACAATTAAATATTACAATTTACAAATATTTCAAACATAAAAACAAAGAACTGTTGTTCATTCGAAAACACCAATACCGGGATTCTCGGTGAATAGAGAGCACCAAACTTCTTTCCCGACTGTACTGCATTCATAGTTAAGAAATTTGTCTCTATCCAACAGCGACGATGTTTCTTCTCTCTCGGCGCGGCTATCGGCCATCCTACAATGGTTTTTTTTTCCAGGGCTCGTCTGTTAGTAGAAAACTCCGAGGGCACTGCAGCCTCCTGGGCTTATTGTGCTCTCCCTGCCATGCTTCACTCCGCCCACTCCAGTACCCCTGTACCTCTAAACAGATGATACAGGTCTATGGTCGAACGGGTGCTGATAAGTTCCGGGTCTGTTCGTGTTTGCCCGTAGATGCCGTATCTTCTGCGAGCCAATGCCTCGCAGTAAAATATGATGTGGTCGACCGTTTCCGGCTCCTTGCTGCATAGCCTGCAGTCTAGGTTGCTGTCGAATTTGCCGATTGTATTCAGGTACTTCTTTACAGGAAAGTGTCCCACCAAAGGTCCTGTTATTAGTCTTAACTGCGTCCTGTTCATTGTGAGCAGTTCTTCAGTTTGTTTTGCACATGGACCTTTAATAAGTGTTTTTCCATGTCGATTTCCTGGAATGTTCCTCCAGTGGTTCTTGTGTTTACTCTTGACCCAGTCTTTAATCGCCCCTCTGGCTGAGCTTTTAGAAATGGCACGGGTTCTGGGCCATAGAATATGTTAGCTGCCCCTTGTTTAGCAAGTTCATCAGCTTTTTCATTGCCGTCAATTCTGGAGTGTCCTGGCACCCAGAGTAGTTTGACTCTGTTCTGCTCGCCCAGAATTTTCAGCTCTTCATGGCAGTCCCATACCAGTCGGGATGACACTCTGTTAGAGGCTAGTGCTCTAAGTGCTGCCTGACTGTCTGATGCAATGGAGATCTGCTGATTCACATATTGTCGGTTTGCATTTTCGCGTGCACATTCAAGTATAGCCAGAATTTCTGACTGGAATACAGTGGTGTGTTGCCCAAGGGAAAGACTTATACTTGCCCTGGGTCTTTCACTATGTATTCCAGCTCCAGCTCCTGTGTTTGTCCTAGACCCGTCAGTATACCAGATTAGGCCCTTTCGTAGTATGTCAGGAGCTTCTGTTGACCAGTCCTTCCTATCTCCAATGGTGATATTGAAGGTCTTGTTAAAGGTGATTTTTGGTACCATGTAGTCTGACCTCATATTCAATAGAGGGTCTTCTACAGTGTTTATTATCCTCAAATGTCCTCCCGATCTTAGATTCGGGGTATTTGAGTTTTGCAGCCTATATGCCCCCATTCTGGCCTCTCCCTGGTTCACTATGCTAAGTGGGGGGAGGTTTAATAGGGTCTGCAAGGCTGCCGTGGGGGTGCTCTTCATAGCACCTGTGATTCCTAAGCAGGCCAGTCTTTGTACCCGGCTCAGCTCATTCGCCGCAGTAGTCTGAGTTGTCTTTGACCACCAGACTAGAGCAGAGTACGTGATGGTGGGTCTTACAACACTAGTGTAAAGCCAGTGCAATACACTAGGCCTGAGCCACCATGTTCTGTCATATGATCGCCTGCAGGTTGCCAATGTGGCTACCGACCTGTGTATTATCCTGTCTAGGTGTTGGTTCCAGGTAAGCTTGGAGTCTATAGTGACTCCAAGGTATTTAACCTCTCCCGACATCTGCAGTTGTGTGTTTTGAAGAACTAAAGGACCTAGGCCCTCCAGACTTCGCCTTCTGGTAAATGGGACGATGTGGGTTTTTCAGCCCTTCATCATCGGTCCATTTTTTAACCATATTTAGTGCCATCTGTAATCGATCCCTGACTGTGGTGTTAAACTTTCCCCTAACTATGATGACTATGTCGTCAGCATATCCTTGAGCTTCGAATCCCTCAACTGTGAGCTTCTGTAGTAGGCTGTCAACTACAAGATTCCATAGCAGAGGGGACAGAACACCCTCCTGCGGGCAGCCTCCTGCAACTGATGCTCCTAGGTTTTCGCCCATCATAGTGGTGAATACCATCCTGCCTCTCAGCATGCCATCGATCCACCTGCAGCAGGTGTCCTCGATGCCACGCTCTCTTGCAGTTCTACATGGTTTACTTATACATATATCGGCCAAACAAAACAGTACCTACATAAACGCATATATACACACAAATATTATATAAAAACATTAAACCAAAATTCAACAGCTTTTACCTAACATCCTTTAGACCATAATCATAGATAGCTATAATTTTGACAACACAAAAATCTTACAGAAGGAACCAAATTATCATCGAAGGACAATGCATGAAATGAACAAATTAGAAGACATAACAACGCAATAAATAGCCGCACTGAAATAGAAAATTTAATTGAAACATATTATAACTTACTAAATTAGCTAAAAGAGGGATATTATTATATAACATATATTTTTATATCTTTCCATCAAGTCCACAAGATAATTCTTAAAATATCACAGCACCAGCCATTAGCGAAAACTTCAAGTCCAGCATCCATAAATTAAATTGTGTCAATAGTAACATAAACAAACCTTTAAGTACAACACAGAAAACAAAGAAGGCAATATATTTTTTCAGCATTTAGTTGCGTTAAAACATTTAACAGAAATATACGTAAAATTTTATAATAGTATTTTTTTTTAATCACAGTAATTGTAAATAATGCATATTCAAGTTGTAAAATTACATAAGAAAATTCTATTTTATTATAAATATTATAGTTTTTCCTCTGACGATGGTTAATAACTGTAACGTAAGGACATTGAGAATTTTGATGAGTTGTTCATTTGTAACATTCAAGTTGTAAATATTTTCAAGATGGGTTTTATTCAAATGAAAGTAACATTACAGAATGATATTTAAATTACTTTCAGCTGGACAAACGTCTTATTTTCTGGACTTTTCACAAAACTTATGTCTTTCGTGACCTTCAACTCATAAATATTTATAGAAGGGTAAATAAGACGGGAGGATGGAACCCTAGTTTAGGCAGAAAGTAAGCGGTTTTAATTTCTTTGAATTTTGGTTTTATTCATTTACACGACAGTAAACTTCTACTAATTCTGGTTAAGTTAAGATTTCAAAATTCCGGTGAAGTAGCTCATTTTATTCTTAAAGGATTTCCTGACTTAGGGAAAATGTAAACAGTTCTAATTTTGTCCCGTTCGTTTACACGATGGAATCTCAGTTTTACTTTAGAAAAAGCAGGAGAACAATTGAGGCTGATTCCATGGCCATCTCTTGTAAACGTTACATGTAACTTTCGGTGAGACTGCTAGAAGATTGCAATTATGCCTTGATTGGAATGGAAACACTTTCGAGCGTTTATTCTCTTAAATTAGTTTGTTCTAATGGTTTTAATTATTTTATTCATTTCTAAGTATATAATTAATTTGTTTTAATAAATTAATGACAAATTATCATTAAACATTCAGCAATTTATTTTAAATCATGACTGAAATCTGGTAACAAATTGACAATTCTTCACTAGTTTTAATGATTCCAAGGCCACCTATCATAAAAGTATACAGCAGGATAAGCTGTCCCCGCATGGATCTGCTTGATATGTTTACAATGGGTTGATATTGAAGTGAAACGAAAGTATTATGTTTGAAGAAATTATTAATTAGTTTATGGGAATTACGCGGGTAAGAATAAAAAACAAAGATAATTTTTTTTCGAGAACGACCGAGTTGATTTTAATGAAGAAGATACATGTTATGAGTTTTAATCCCGCAATGCTATGAAAGAATTATGGATTTTTTAGGAAAATACTGGTCAAAAGAAATTTTCAAAATTTTTTAACTTTCTTCTATAGGATGCACTTGAGGCACTATCACCAATTCCTACACAAATAATCGTTAAGTACTCTAGAATAATGTGCCGAAGTATGAAAACGAAAGGAGGGGTAGTAGTACACAGTTTTAACAAAAGGAAGATTCTCTCTCGCATGCGGCGTATGGTGCACTATGTATACTGTACAGTACCTCGCTCTGTATGAAACATTTTATAACGCATTCTGTGAAAGGTACTTTCTGGATAAATTAAAAAAAAACTTGAAATTCAACACAGGGGGTTTAACATAGCGGTGATAATCAGTGATAGGAATTTGGATTTAATTTTCAGGTGCATAGTTACAAGGATTTATTCAAATAAGCTATGATGTTTAGTTTACTGAAAAATAAATAAATTTTGATTTATTTTTCGTGTAATATAAATTTTATAATTTATTTATACAGGGCTAAAAACATTAAGGCAAAGCAAGCAACAAACGACAAAACAGGTCACAAAATATTATATGGAACACAAGTAATAAAGAAACAAGAAGCACAAAAAAGATACAACAAAACAGCAAATGACACATAGAACATCTCCCTGCTACAGAACGAAGAAATCCAAAAGAAATACCAGGAGGAGATAGAAAAACAATTAACATGAAAGGAACTAAATTGGTCAACAATGACACGAAAACACTGCAATATAATGGTTTGGACAGACGACAGAATCAATAATGAAGAATATAGGAGTCAAACAAAGATGTCCCCTATCCCCCCGATTATTCACCACAATCCTGGACCAAGTGATAGAAAGCACAATAAAGGAGAATCAGAATTTCAATGGAAACGATGGAACGATAAAGCCCCCCATCGTACTTGCATACGCCGACGATATACTCGATTGACAAAACAAGTCCAACAAGTGGGGAAGAATACAAAATAGGAGACTACACTCTGAGAACCACGAATAGGATGAAATACCTAGGAAGAGCTCTACTACCCTTCATTGAGGAGCACCACCATGGTGCCTAACCAAAAAGATATACACGACCATCATAATGCCTATGATAATATACGGAGTCAAAAACGCAGCAACGACAAAGGCTAACAGAAGAAGCCTGAGAAGAGCTGAAAGGGACATTATCCAACTGCTAGCAAAAACAGGATAACCACAAAAACGACAGAGAACGTCAAAATTACTAGAGGGAAGAACAATAATCAAAAGAATAGAATCATACGCAATGACATACTGGGGACACGTCCAAAGACGAGACACGACACACCTACTAAAGAAAGCGCTGCGATTGAACAGCAACAAACTGAAAATAGGGAGGCCATGCTACACATGGATAACAACAATCGAGAGGATTATGAATAAGCTAGGAAAGGATTATACGCACTGGGAAAATTCGGCACAAAAAAACAGAATACAATAAAGAAATATGAAGGATATACACACTGCCAGACTCAGAAACAGAAGAAACAGAAAACTCAGAAGTAGAATAGGAGAGAAGATGATCACAGACAGAAGTTAAAAAGAAGCATCTCACAAAAACCTGAAAGTAAAAAGAAGCACGAAAACCTAAAAGAAGCATCTCACAAACGCCTACACTTTCCATCCGATGAAGACAGAAGGAAAACAAGAAGAAACATCTCACAAACAACTACACGCTCCATCCTATACTCCTACCCCATGCGTCATGCGGCTCTCGCTGCTGACAACAAGCATGTCCAATGTCCAATCCAGCATATGCAGTCGGTCCGGCGGTATATAAAAGCACCGGGGGTTTGGTCTGGCACACGGTGGAATGATCCGTTGGTCGGTGGGGAGAGCCGCATGAATATGTAATAGACGACTGGGCGACTGCAGATGGACGTTCGGCGGGCGATCGGGCTGCGTGGTGGAACAAATCTCCATGCACCGGAATTGGCAGCAATGCCCACCTTACGCTGGCAAATCAATCAATCAATTAAAAATCGCTATTTAAGTTAAAGAGACAGAGCGCGTAAACAATGCACACCTGCAACACGTGGCCGACACGCCAAACATTATTTACTACTTACTCGCCTTTAACTTAAATGGACGTGGCACAGGACATAGTTTGTAATTGTGTTTGCTGAAACAACACTTATTGTTAATATGTCGCGTCCGAGGACAAGTACTGTCGAAAAATGGGTTAAGCCCTATAAAGAACTACATATTGATGGCGAAAAAATAATTTGTAATATTTGTGATGTCACAATAAGGTGTACAGAGTGTAACACAAAAAAGGAAAAGAGGGCTTCAAGGGACGACTTTTATTTCGATTTGGCTCTTTTGTTAATATGTTTAAATCTTCCATGGAGTGTATTAAATAACATTTTACACATTTTTAAAACAAATATTGCATGGGGCAACATGGCCCAAGTGAAAGCCTGCCTCACTGGAAGGAAACTGGAAGGTATTCGGAATGATCTTCAAAATAACTGGTTTTGGGTTATAATAGACGAGACGGCAGACTTTTTAGGAAATAATGTTGGTAATTTATCACTTAAATTACATGTTGATGGTCCTGGCAAGTGCCATTTTAGTAGCTTCCAATGTTTTAAAAACAGTTGATTGCGAGACAGTGTTTAATTTTTTTGAAAACATTTTAAATTGGTTTTGGCAAGACTTAGCTGAACAAGATTTAACGAAAGCTGTTGTTTTTACTAGTGATTCAGTGTTGTATATGTTAAGTGCTGAAAAAAAAATGAAAAGAAATACCCTCATGTGTTACATGTTACTTGTTTAGTGTATGCGTTACGCTGTGTATTCGAAAAAGTACGAGATTATTTCACAAATGTCGACAAATTTATTGACAATATAAAGAAAATTTTCTAAAAGCTCCTATTAGGATAAAACATTTCCAAGAAAAATGTCCCAATTTGCCGCTTATTCCAAAACCAGTGGTCACACATTGGGGAACGTGGATAATATTTGAATTGAATAGGTATAATAAGAAGTTTGCATTTTCGCTACCTATGTTAAATATAATCAGGCAGGGGTGGTTTTGGCCGATTGAGGTCTCAAAAGGCCAAAACCACCCCTTTCATGGCTTTTTTAGCATGACTCGGAATATTGGTTTAACCGAAATAGTGGTTCTGTCTCCATCAGAAGTGATTGAACGAAGACGGGCAATGATAGCGAGGGCATCCTAACAACCCTTAGGGGCTGATTCTACCCCTATCAGGAGGTGGAAAATTGATATTACCTACATTCTTAGTTTAAACGTGTAGCCAGCCCCCCCCCCACCCATTTTCGAGGATACTGAACATGAAAAAAATATTGTACGTGCTGTTTAATTATTACTACCTCCTCAAATGGACAATAACCATCCATACATAAAAGTGTGATGACGTGGAAGGACACTGACAACCCTCTGGGGACTTTCGACCCTCCAAGGAGGTGGAAAATTGGCATCAAGTCCATTCTTCGTTTAAACGTTTACAGTCCGCATTTTCGAGGCTGCTGTATATGAAGAAAATTATTTCAGGACTGTTTAACCATTTCTATCCCTTTAAACAAACACTAAAACATAAGGGATTATAGGTTTTTTTGTACTTACATTTCTATAACTGTTAAACAGCCTCTTGTTGATATTATTATACAGGGTGTAATTAGTTTCACGTAATTAAGAAAAACTGGTAATAGGGACCGACTAGACAAACAAAAAACCTGTATGACTTTTTTCTCTAAGGACACTTTGAAAAAACTGACCTGGGTTTACATTTTTAATGTTAAGGTAGGAAACTTTTTGAGAACCACTGTTTTTCAGGGTCAATGGATCAATAGTTCCGAATATTAGAAATAATAAAAAACTGTAAAACCCGACTTGTGTTCCCGCCGGTAGAAGTGCGGCACTTTCATGGGATTATTTGTACCGAACTTTTTATACCACTAATTATCAAAGTGTAAATAATTCCTTCTCTTTCGGCACAACGCAAGAATAGCATGGCTGTAGGGGTTTAAATAGGATTTGTTTACATGCGTTTTTTAATTTGGAACAAAGTTATTGTAGCTTTTATTG
This sequence comes from Stenurella melanura, assembly GCA_963583905.1. Taxonomy (NCBI): domain Eukaryota; kingdom Metazoa; phylum Arthropoda; class Insecta; order Coleoptera; family Cerambycidae; genus Stenurella; species Stenurella melanura. The sequence goes on from OY757310.1 coordinate 180,914,208, forward strand.
TCGTTTATAAGAATTTATAAAATTTAAAAGTGGTTTATTAACATTTGTAACATTGTGTTAAAAGCTTAAAACATTAGTAATTATTTTATGAAATTGGAAAATGAACAGTTAGACGTCCGAGATACGATAACAGAAAATAGTTGTTTATTTTAATTTAGGAAAAAATCTGATTTTTTTAACGGATTGAGCGCATAATTTTTCCCAATCAGGTATCGAAAACTAAAAATCGAGTCTTTGGTCTCTATGAAAATCAATGTAAACATTAATAAACAGATCAAAATAAGGCAGCGAATAATAATAATAATAATAATAATAATAATCATAATAATCATACCTTTAATGCCCAATAGGTAACACTCAATAACTGAACAATTCTTTTGAATTTTTCACAAAAATTGTTTGAAATGACCTCCATCTCCACGTATACACATATCGGCACGTCGTACTAAGGACATACGCACTCCGTTCAATACATTTGGTAAATTAGGATCATTTTTTATGGTTTCTATGCACATTAAACTACGTTGTCACAATTGTTCTAAAGTGTCAATTGGATCACGGTAAACCAGAGATTTAGAATGCCCCCAAAAATAAAAATCCTTCGGATTTAAGTCGGGCGATCTAGCAGGCCATGGTACTGGTCCGCCACGTCTAATCCATCGTTAAGGAAACTTTCTGCTCAAAAAATTTCGAACAGCCAAACTAAAATGGACTGACGCGCCATCGTGCAAATACCACATTCTTCTGCGCGTAGCCAAGGGTACATCTTTCAGCAAATTTGGCAATGTTTGTTGCAAAAAATTTAAGTATACATCACCATTTAATCTAGCGGGTAATTCTATAGGTCCAATTATTTCTTTATCGCAAATTCCTGCCCACAAATTAACTCTGAACCGTCGTTGAAAATGCAGTACACAGAACGTTTAAAAATCCTCATTTGCCGCGTGTTTTCTTAAAATCCACTTACAAAATTGGATTCTCTCTGCAAAATCTTGAGGTTCTAGTGCTTGGACACGTTGATAGTGATAGGGATGTAGGTTCATATCTCTCAATGTCCTCCATACCACAAAATGGGATACTTCCACACGGTTCGTGATATCGCGGGTGCTTAAAGTTGAATCCACTTCTACAAGTTCCAAAATTTGAACCTCTGCGTCAATTACCCTTTCTTCACGTTGTGGACCTCGTTCTCCTCCTTGTCCATCGAAACGACCTGTTTCTCGAAGATGCTGGTCAATACCAACAAATGTACGGGCACAAGGATGACGTCGATTGGGGAACCTTAAACGATAAAGCTCTTCCGCACTAGCTGCATTTCCACCACTTTCTCCATACACCAAGTGCATATCCGCGAGCTCTGGATAAGTGTAATCTCCCATAATGTCCAAAATCTGCGTTTTAAAACACCACACTAAACTGTGATTTAACGTTATCAAAAATGAAAACAAAAAGAAAAACTTGGTCGAACATCCAAAAAGTGACACAAAAAGCACGAACGAGAAGTAGTGTCTTATGTAACCAAGTACTAACGACTTGAACGATAAGTCAATAAAATAAATCTTAACATAAGTGGCACAAAGCCAAGGAACGGCTAGGTCGCGCGCCGTATGTGCGTTATTTAATAAGTAAGGACACAAACTGAAACTATTACTTGAGAATATTACAAAGGAGAGTATAGTACTCCCAATAAGATAATTTGGCCGCGAAGAAGCAAAAAACATGGCGGTGTCCTCTGTCGGTCGCTTTTAACTGCTTCGTCGGCATGCTTTTTGATGATCTCTTAGACGTAGCATACTTATTTGCAGGAGTATGCCAGCAGTTCTCAAACTATGCTATTAATTATTTTGTCAATTTTTGTTTATTTTTTTTCTCCAAAACTATGAGCTTTAGACCCCATGTTATATAAGGCTTTTTGTTTGTCCTTTCATTCCCTACCACCAGTTTTTTTAATGACATGAAACTAATTACACCCTGTATATAAATACATTGATCCGAAAGCAAATGCTCCGTCATCAGCCAAAGTCATCAACGTTCGAATCAAAAAGAATGAGACGTTTTCTACGTTGTCACGCTATCACTTGTTGCCTCGTTCGTTGATTGTTTATGCACCATGGAAGCTGCGTGAGTACGCGCCTCCACTTCTCATCTCGATATTACATTCGCCGAGGAAGCTGAGTTAAGAAATCGTGTGTTATCTTGGTTATATTTTATACCCCTTTTTCTACTCCCTGAATCAACCCCCAAGGGTTAGTAGGATGTCATCGCTGTCATTGCCCGTCTCCGTTCAATCATCCCTGATGGAAGCAGAACCACTTTCCCCTCCCTCAATACTCCGAGCCATGCTATGAGAAAACCGTGATAAGGGGTGGTTCTGGGCCGTTTGAGGGGGTGAGAAAAATCAAAAAGCAAAAAAAAACGCCGTATTCTGGTTCAGCACCCTCGAAACCTGGGGAGGGGGATTTTTCGTAACTTTAGATGACATTTGCCTTGTTTCCAGGTTTCTCCATTGTCTTCTGAGGGTGCTACAGTCCACAGGGCGGTTTTTTCACCTTTTTGCCCGTAGATGCATTTGAAAGACGCCAAAATAGACAACACCTCCAAATCTGGACCAATTTAACCGTAGAACAAAATTCCATTATTTTTGTGAGGGGTCCCTTTGAACATTTTGTTGTGACTGGATTAATATTTTATCGATTACCTGAGGACCCAACGAGACTAAGCAGGTGCATAATAGATCAAACCAGGGATGGATGAAATCAAATGACCATCCAATACATAAAACAAGAGAGTAAACATTGAGAGCAAAACGTACAGCAATTGTTATTTCAACGCTAATGCTGAATTGAAATAATCGCTCCCACGTTTTTGAAAATAATTCATATCAACAACCGCCGCTAAAATCCACATTAGCGTCAGTGTGATTTAAATCTGCACCCTCTTAGCATTCCGAACCCCTATATTAATTAAAACATTTCGACAAATGCATTTAATGTAAATTTAATGGCTCACACAAACGGTTATTGTTTTGATAAATATGAAGGCCGCCTATTAAATAACGAGAATAGCCTGAATTTGATATTTGAAACATGTGGCAACGAGCACTTGATAGCTATTGCTATAGTCGTGCTCAAAATTCATGATAGGGAATATTTTAAGACATCATTTGAGTGACATTTTATGTTTTATTCTGTTAAGTTTAAGTAAATGTGGTGTCTAAAGATTTGGTTTGCCACACAATAAATTATTTTGTATGTAGGGCTAGAGATGCTACCACATTTTTAAGACACATTCTTATAGAGGAGGGGATATCTCTCAGTGGTATCTTCCAGATACCAGATAGTGCTGATAACACATGGCATTTCTTATGTTTAAAGGAACATCAACTAATAATGCTTGTAAATTATTTTATAAAAATAGTAGGTAATTATCTCATAATAGGCGATTCTTAGAGATAAGAGGACCAATAAAGTAATTATCAACTATACCACACCGCACATTAACTGAAAAAATCGGCAGCTACTGGAAGCGGCTAGAACCTCCCCAACTGGTGGACCTTTGAAGCCGAAAAGGGCACTAAATTGTGTGCCATAACGGCACTAACCGTAATCCGATCTCAACCATAATCTTTTCAGATCTTCTGGAGTACTAAAGAAACCCTCATGCAAACTTTTATCCAAATCCGTTCAGCTGTTTCGGGGCTAGCGTGCTAAAACAATTGGTCTGTCTTCTAGAGATCGGTAAGAGCTGTCATTTTTTAATAACAGGTTTAAATTGCTTTTACTAACAACTCATTGCAAATTTTCCGAAAGAAATGAACAAACCCATAATTGCATTTTTCGCGATTAGAACAATACATGCAAAATCGATAATTGTTTTCCATGCAGATTTGCGAACAACATTGCAGTATATATCCGTCTTCAGCGTAATTTTGAATTTTTTAGTTTTTCAATTTTCAGCTTTTCAATTTTTCAGTTTTTAAAGTTTCCCTGTTTCGATTTGTTATCTGTGAGTCGAATAACCTATAAAACTAAACTGACTGACTTAATGTCAAGTACAGGCTTGCCACACTTAGTATGTAGTTGTAATAATGAGGAAGGGGTGGCGTTGTTGACGAAAGAAGTTTTAAATCTAGAAAATGGAATGATTGGGAACATAAGTTTCGTTTAAATTAATTCCATTCTATGATATGTTTGCACAAGAATCTCGCAATAATAATCACATGGGTATACCCAGTTTTTGTTCTATCGATTCATAAAATAATCCGAAGTTGAATTATAAATTTCCTTGTACAATTTCTAAAAGAATCAGTTTGAAACTGAACGAAGCCTACAATAAACAATTAGTTAAACGAACATGAAAGTCAGAAAAACATTTACGCGCGTGATATATAGGTAATATTCGAGTATCAGATTAAGGTCGAAAATGTAAAAAAAAAGTAAAAAATACATTCCGAGTGGGTGCTTCAAACCCGGATTTCTTGGATGTGAATCATCATCATCATAACAAATTTATTCAATTTTATAGAATATAAAGCATTGCCTCCCCGGATCGAGATCCGGAGCCAACCGCACAACCACGTCGCGCAACGCCGTGGCGTTAGTACGGTTGGGTGGAATGCGACCGGTTCGGCTCAATAAAACTTAAATTAAACCTCCTGCCGCCTGTGGCGGTTTAAAATTGTCATTAAAATTATACGTATTAAAAGAACTTAATTTAAGAACACTGAAAGATAAAAACGCTTAATCTATAATTTGATAAAACAATGTTTTTAATTTTGTTGCTGAGATGGGGATGAACTTAATGGAAAAGACCCATTCGAAGCAGTTTGCCCTAACAGTCTACTCGCCGCGCCGTTAGGAATTTTTGGTTGTTTGAAAGGAAAATTGAGTTTAAAATAGTTAGAATTTTTGTGAAGTTAATCGGTCAAAATTGAATTTAACAACAAAAAAGGACAAAATAACAAAAATTACAAAAACACAAACATCTGACAAACAAGAAGCAGGGAGGAGGTAAGTAAAGAATAAAAGGTATGGTGGTGAAAAGTATATGATAGAAGTTTTGGTAGAAAATTCACAGATCTTGCCTCTTTCGCAAGTATCTTAAGCGTATTGAAAATACCAGATGCATCCATACTGCTCTTGGAGTCCAAAGATGGATGGCTAGGATGATAGGTATTTTCAGCATTTGCATTAGGTACCATTAGCGATTAGTGATAAAATAAAAAAAAATAAAAATTTTTATCAAATTTAATAATACCACTTGGGTTCATTGTGATTGGACCCATATTCATTGATAAACAATTTTTATATTAACCCAGCTGTCATATGTCAAATTTTGTCATAAAGCTTGTAGAACACCCTGTATAGTGCTTTTCTACTGTACTTTTTTATATCATACCTAGATGTGTTTGATAATTTTATTTACATAATTTTAAATATATTTGTCCATGCGAATTAAGCTAGTCCATGTTTTATTGGGTTATTTTGTTTTTTTAATGTTAATTTAAAAGTGCCAGTGTTCTTTAAGAAATAACGCAAATTATGCAAACTAAGTGACATACGATATGGTAGTGTCGGCATGTATCACAAGAGACCATTAAGTTTAGCAGTGTTTATATTTATATTTTAGTTTCGAGACACTGCTTGGATTATTATTGAAACGTGATATCCCTAATATCATGGCGTTGAGTGAACGGTACGGTTACAAGGCCGGCGCAGCGACCTAGACAGATCTATCGCTCTCGATACGTCTTTCGTAAGATGGGTCCTATATCATGCGCCCAGTAGTATTTCCAATACTAAAGGAATGTGGCTAGAGAAGCTGCCGAAAGATAGGCAGCACCTGAAGGATGTGAATCCGGACTTCTGTCCACTACGCTACCGCCTCTACTTAAGAAACGAAAATAAATTATAAAGATTATTCTCGTTATTATTATTATTGCCGAAAACATCAGAGAAAATGATGAAAATGTATAATTTTAACACGTTAATCGCATAGAAATGCATGAAGAAGAATTATAGAATAGAAAATATCTGCCAAAAAGTCGAAAAAGAAATAAAAAAAAGTAGCCCCGTGCGGGATTCGAAGCCGAGAATTCACTTAAAAGTATAGTGTAAATTGTTTTATTAATTGCTTTTCATCTTTTATATTTCGGGACATAGGATTGCATTGCAGGCACAATGATGAGAGTAGAATACTACACATTGTTCACGACTATTAAATATGTAATATTTATTTATCCAGCCATATAACATTTAGTGACTGGTTTTTATCAATTTCTGTCTCTGACAACTGAGCTAAGAGATTTAAGTGATTTAGTGTTGAAATTTTATTGATACAGTATCAGCTAATTCAAATATAAAATCGGCGATAGCCAGTCCAACGAAAGTCCTGAGATACTGTCATAACATCAACAGTGAATGGATCTAACAATAACTGATCTTGGACAAAGAGGTTTAGGTAAACTATAAAATAGAGAAGTTCGTATAGTGTTGAGTTTGCACTTTTCGTTCAAAATCTGCTACTTCAATTCAAATAAGATTCAATATATTTTATATCTACGGATTTTATTGGATTTTCATGCCTTTCATTCTTAAATTATATTGGTATTGCATCTGGCAGCAGATATAACTTTAATATTATTATCTCTATTAAAGCCGAAATTTTGCATTTCTTGTCGCATTTCGGCATCTCAACTCATCATTGGTCTTACACAGTTTCATTATTTCAACTTTTGTTGGGTTCTATAATCATTAGACACACTCATCACTTAAATAACTTTCTTCAGAACTATGAAACCAAAGTTATCTTCCAGGCAGTATATAAAGTATATTAGATATTTAGCTAAGTCATAATAATTTCAGCTTGAATATCCCTGGCATAAGAGTTCATATCTTAAAATGAAAATTGTTAGTTTGGCCATTCGAACACTAAAATTAGCGTGGCATAATAGGGATTTGTCACACATATTATGTACCGTATTAAACCGAGCTCTCATGACAAGGAAGATACCTCATCAAACACCTCAAATTTAAAAGGTGAGAATGGTTGCAAAACATGTAAAAATAATGTTATTACCAACAGACTAATAAAAATTTGTTAATTGTTTTTTTTTATGAATTTTTGAATTTCTCTAAAAAAAAAGATGATTCTACTTTTCAAAATACCTGCTTGAAATTTACGCAATTTGTAATTGTTTTTTTTATGAAAGTGCACTTCATAACACCTTGATTTTTATTTTAAAATGAACTTTAAGATCTCTCCTATCTATTACACCTTGTCTGGCTGACAATTTTTGTTGATTAATTTGTCAGAATTAATTTTGAATGCGCAGCATCAAGGCATCAGGATCAATCTCTGGCATCTCATAACACCTCCTTAAAAAAACAAATGAGGTTTCAGATCTCTATGGATACAAATTTGTCTATAATTGAAATAGTATATTATTCAACGAGCATATAATGATGGCTATTATTCACGATGGTGAAGTTTAAGACACGAGCCACAGGCGAGTGTCGTAAATCACCAGAGTGAATAATAGCCATTATATGCGAGTAGAATACGAGTAGAATACTTTGTCCACGACTAATAAATAAGTATTTAATATTTATTTAATTCATCTTCATTTAATTTCTCCTATTTAAGAAAGATTCATAAGTCACCATATATAGTTTTTTTATTTTTCGGGTAACAAGTTTAATGAGGCGATTTTTGCAGCTTCCATTATCTCTTACGGTGTCAAAGAAATCTTGTCTTCCCTGTCAGTATCAATTTATTTAATTATATTACTCTTCTTGAGTCCCTAATATGTAAAATTATTGTAAATAACGTTGGCGTTGAAATCGCACAAATTTTGACGTTTCAAATTAATTACAGAATACGCTTTGACACATTGTTGTGGAAGAGCAATAATTTTGGATGATATATCTAAAATAATTGAACTCCGCCTTTTCCACAAAGTATTTATTAATTATGAGTATTGTTTATCTGTTTTTAAGTGTAAATATTTTTGTGGAATAAAGACTATTATTATTATTATTATTATTATTATTATTATTGTCATGGCTTACTAATAAAATAATACAGTTTGTAGACACGTAGCTAAATGGTTTCAAAAATGGGGATTGCCGCGTGTTGCTAATAGGTGTTGCTTTGAAAAAAAACGTACTAATGTAGCTTTTGACTGTTCATTAAAATACCTCTTCTGCATGTACCATTTGAGTGCTTCCTAGAAAACTTAGAAATACTTGTTTTTTTGGTTGCTGCAATTTTGACATTTTAAATTTTTAGTAAAAAGTCACTAATGTCATTTCTTATAAACAACTGACTGTCCTCATTATTCACTGCAATCAGTGAATAATGAAATCATTATTCACTGCAGGGAATAATGGATAGCATTATCCTTAAGAAAACACATACATAATGAGTACATTATTTAATAGTCGTGGACAAAAACGTTTTTCACCATGTGAGACATTAAAAAAGTGGTCGCGGCACTTATAAAATGAAGTCTGTCGTAGTGAAAAACATGTTTCATTTTTATGCATAAAAGAGTTTCAAACTTAATTAGAGAAAAAAAATGAAGGTGGTATTTTGATACGGCCATTGTAATAGCTTTTTTTTAAACAACGTTGTCACGGCGCAAAAAAATTAAGCCTGACATGGTGAAAAATATTTTTTCAAAGACAAGCTAATTTCTGTGCATAGAGGAGATCATAAATAAACTTCAGTTGTTTCTTTTAAGGTGTTATGGGATGCAAGCGATTGATGCTGATGCTTTGATTCTGTGTATTCAAAATTAAGTGTGACAAATGAATTAACAAAAGTTGTCAGCCTGACAAGTTGTAATAGATAGGAGAGATTTTAAACTTAACCCTAGAATACTATCGTGTTTCTAGCCAACGTTATTGCTATCGCTTCATAAAATTTACGACTTTTGAATTTTTTTCAATAATTGTAAATAAAATGGCGGTTTGGAATGATATTTATTTATTTAACGAACATAAACATACTTTCCACCTAAGTACAGCAAAAATAACAAAAAAATTAAATTTTTCTTCAACATTCGGAGCACGATCTTGATCTATGTTCTCCACAAATCGCTCTTTTGCACTGACCACAGTACATGGTGGTCATTCGTCTTTTTTTTTATGGACAAATGCTACAGATGGTTCTTGGACCTTTAGGGGGGATCGTTTGATTTACTGCAGCCCTTGGTTGTAAAACATCGCTGATGGACTTTTGGAGTGGACGTGATAAGTTTTTTAAAGTTGCTCGATGTTCCATCCATGGTTTCATAAGTTGCAAACTAAGGTTATATAAAAATTGTCGTCTTGATATGGGTTTTTCCTTCTTGCTAACTTTTTTGTGGTTAAATACAATATAACTATTTATTCCAGCTATATTGAGCATGTCATAGAACACGCATAATGGCCTTCTTGTTTTTCGGTTGCAACTCATATTGGCACACATCATATCAAAGGTATCCACCCCACCCTTAGTACTATTATAAAACTCAATAATCGCAGGTTTTTTTGACATAGAAGATATGCTGGGTTGGTCATGTGTAGTTGATAATAGAAGTACATTTTTCTTTTTCTTGGGTACATATGAGACAAGCGTCAGATCTTTGTCGAAACAGAACATAGATGTTTTAGGCTTGCGACATTTTACATCTAACAATTCTGGTGGAATTTCTTTCTTGTTTTTGCGTAATGTTCCAACGATTGTTAGTTTGTAAGGATCTCCTAACAATGTTTCCGCTAAATCTATGGATGTAAACCAGTTATCCATAGTCACATTTCTGTTTGAACCATGAACTGTTTTCGTCAGTTCTTTTACGTAGTAAGTGCCAAGTGCATCACCATTAGTTTCTGTACCTTTTCCTAAGTAAGGGGCAGCATAATCATATATTTAGTACCGGCATCACATACCATTACTATTTTAATTCCATACCTTGCCGGTTTGTTGGGTATGTACATCCTAAAGGGACATCGACCACGAAACCCCAAAAGTTGTTCATCTATTGTTAGGAATAAACCAGGTTTGTAATTTTTATTACAGTTCAGTATAAAGCGATCCCATATGTCTCTAATAGGAGCAAAACGATCTGTTAGTTTTCGTAAAGCCCTCGTGGCTTGATTGTCAAACCTTAGAGAGCTTAGACGAAATTGGAAACGATCCTCACTCATGACAGATCTATAAATATTTCCGGATATTGTTGGATCGAACATCAAATGTGCATTTAGATGATTATTCTTCATCGACGCAGAAAAGAAGAGTAATCCTATCAGCGCTACTACTTCATTTTTGTTTGTTTTTGTTATTGTTCCCAAATTCTTGTTTTTATATTTTGTTGCCTTGTGTACAATCATTTGGTTCGTATGTTCCACAATCTGGTCTATTACTATATCGTCAAAGAATAATTTGAAAATATCCGCCTCTGTATCTGCATTTTGACAATTATTAGTTGGCCCGGGTCTAATATGTATAATGTTTTTAGATGACTTTCTTCCGACACGACTTCTCGAAAGTGTACTCCATTTATGTTGGTTTTTGCCTCTTAGACGGAGTCGAGGTGGAACAATAATATTTGGATTAGTGTTCAAGAATTTACTAAGAGGTATATTATCCTCATCTTCACATTCATCTTCATTTTCGATTTCATTATCATCTTCTATTTCATTGTCATCTTCGTCTTCATTTTCCAGCAAATTCCTAACGCCTTCCTCCTTTTGAATATCTTTTGCTTCTGCTTCTAGTAATTCTCCTTCGCTTTCACTATCCGTGTCCTCATAACTTTCTTCACGTCCACAGAAATCGTTAGTCTCACTTCCAGACTCTCCATTTTCCAACATATCATCTTCATCATCTTCAAATTAAAAGTTTTCGAGTTCTGCACCAGTCAAGGGTCGTATTTTTTCCCAGTTGGAAATCATTTTGCTACTACTGTGATCTATAGAAGCAATAAAATCATGTCAGTATATAAAAAAAATTGATTATAAAGGCCGATAAAAAACTTACGTTAACACTATCGCGTCGTAAATTTTACGACGGGAAGCCGATATTATTAAGAAATTCACTGCGCACAAACTTCACCTGCCGCCTACAGCATCTAGGCACTAACTGAGGAAAAGTCATGGGAGGACTAAACCGGCGCGCGAAAAATACCGAAGTAATCCGACTAATAAAATCCGATCGTCGTAATTTTGACGAGCGATAGCATTACAGGGTTAATTTCAAAACAAGAATCAAGATGTATTAAGTGCACTTTCATAAAAAAAATTGTTTATAACAAAAGGTCAGACAGACAATTTTTTTCAAAAATGGTTCATTATTTGCCACTAATTGTGAAAAGTTCAAGTCGTTGTTTTGAAAAGTAGAATCTTTTTTTCAAGCTAAATTCAAAAATTTATAAAAAATAACAATTAACAAATTTTCATTAGTCTGGAGGGCGTAAGAGGTGGAGAGCCGGCTGTATAGATTTCCTATGAATAAGATACATGAAAATCTGTATGTGAGTGAGTTAGTACTACCACAGACATACAGGGAGCCACTTTTCATTTTTGCAAATTTTGCCCGTGTCATGGAATTCTGACGTCACTTCCGGTTCCGATTTTTTATGTCATCGAATACATGAATAAAACTTACGTCAAAATGTAGGTTTCGAAGTATACAATGAGATTGTAGTCGGGTGCCAGGCTTAATTTGCCCGCAATCTGAGACACCCGCGATTAAAGTTTTTTTTTGTGTTATTTTAAGTCATCGAATACATGAATTTTTTTTTTATTTAAAGTACAAGCCTTCTAGTTAAAAAAATAGGTTGCCTCTTCTTATTTGCCCGCATCTTCCCATTTTGACGTTACTTCCGATAAAATTCCATGACGCGGGCAAAATTTGTTTATATGAAAAATGGATCCCTGTAGGTCTGTATTATCGCTTCCGTGTTCTGTCTCCACGTCAGGCTTCGATCCATGATAACGCCAAGGAACTTGACGGTATCATGATACGGGATGTTCTCGCCGTTCATGGAGACGTGTCCTGTGGGAGTTGGCTTCGTGACTCTCTTGAAGTGGATGGCTTTGCTCTTCTCCGCGTTTTGACTTTGACTTTCCGCTTGCTGCACTAGTCTTCCAGAAGGGACGCCGCTTCCTGGAGGATGCGGGTGGCAAGACTTGATGACTTGATCTTGCGATTATGGCCCTATCGACTGCGTAGAGCGTCACCAAGAGGTACTTGCGGTTCTTGACATGTCTGAGGTATAGATGGTGAACAGGTGGAAAGAGAGTACCGATCCCTGCGGTACGCCCGCTTCCATGGGCGACAGCTTGTCGGGAATCCTCACACGGAGTTGCATCCGGCGAAGGCAGAATCTCACAAGCTTGACGATGCCGACAGGGTAACTCATCGACAACATCTTCGCCAGGAAACTTCCATGCCAAATCCGGTCGAAGGCCTTGGCTACGTCTAAGAGAATCGCTCCTGTGATTTGGCGGTGGTTGAAACCCTCCGTGATGTACTCCGTTAGATGAAGCACTTGGAGCTCGGTGGAATGTTCGGTTCGGTAGGCGAACTGCTCATCTGGAATGATCTGGAGCTCATCGGTCAGGGTTTTAAGTATCTTCAGGATAATTCTCTCTGCTACTTTACTCATCGCCGGTAGAAAACTGATGGGCCTGTAACTTGAAGAAAAGGTTAGATTTTTACCTGGTTTGGGAATCACGGTGATGTTTACTTTCTTCCACTTGGTGGCGAAATAACGTAGTCTCAAGATGGAGTTGATAATGTTAAATATAGCTGCGACTCCTTTGAGGGGTAGTTTCTTGAGTACTGTGTGTCCTATTCCGTCGTTCCCCAGCGCTTTGCGGGGTTTGTGGCTTCTCAGGATTACCCTGACTTCTTCAGGAGATGTCGGGAGGATTATTTCTTCATCCGGCATGCGTCGCAGCCTTCTGACTCTGCGTGTTACGTCGTTCAGCCAGTCCTCGCCCTCGTCGTCGATCTGGTTTCTCTATATTATAGTTCCAAGCTATCGGCAAAAGCCTCGGCTTTTTACTGTCAAGTGTAGACAATATCATTCTCTCCGTGGATAGGCGGAATTGATTTTCGATTGGCACGCAGAGCCTTCTGGGTGATCCACATTCTTCTGTCCTCAGGGTCAAGCGACTCTAGGTGACGTTGCCATCTGTCCTGTCTGTTTTCTTGCAGGGCTTCTTTAACTCTTCGAGTCAACGAAGTCGATATCATGTCTTATTTGCGACGTTTCATGCAGATTAAAAATTGTCTGCGCACATACATACACACACTCTTTTCAAAAATAGTTGTAAATACTGTAGTGACATTAAAACATTTTAAAATATGTTGAAATGTTGATTTCTATTCTAGGGTCCATTACAATAACTTCCCTATATGCTGGGAAGTTAACAAGTTCACGATAAATGTCCTGAAGTGTTTTAATGGTTCAACTTACAGATGAAATTTGCATTTCTGAGATATTCTCAAAGCGTCGGACTTAAGAATAATCGCTCTTAAAACAGACTGAACCAACCGATTTTATTTTAATTATAGAATTATTTACATACTAGTCCAGAACGGTCTTCGACTCTTTAACTTATTTGAAGATAAATAATAAATCAAGTATTGTCGGAATACCTAAAACGTGTAGTGTCATAGAAAAACAGTTTGTAATTTTTATCAAAGAAATATTCATTCGTATTAACGAGGGTTTTGTTGGAATGTATCCAAGATTTAATCGACGATAAATCTTAAAAAAAGTATGTTATTCATTGGGAAGTGGTCGCTCGTATGGCAACAATTAGACTTACTTATATTGGTTATCATTTCCAGTTTTACATGTATTTTAGTGTTTTATTTAACCGTGTAAAAATTTCATCAATGACAAAGAAAAATTGATTATTGTCTACAACATTCAATGCAACAATTGTAACAAAGCTTTATATAGGTCAAACCTCAAGCAAACTCAATGGACGCACACCGCACCGTCCCACAAAAGTGATTGTGTCAGAAAAGCCGTGTGCAGTATCTGAACATATAATAACAGCCCACAAGATGGGTTACGAAAATTCTAGTCTCAGCAGTTGAGAATAATCTTAAAAATGAACTTTTAAAATTGATTCACATAAAATACTGTTTAATTTAAAAATCAGACATTGAGAACCTTAGTAAGATTTACAAATACCCATGTATATTTTAAATACTGCCATTTTACTAAATATACCGATACTGTACCTATAAGTAATTTCAAATAAAACATCCAATTTCTCCAACACAAGTTTATTTGGGTTCTTGTGTTTATGTTTTACTGTCTATCAATCATTTAAAGTGATCCTGTATATACAGGAAATAGTATATTGGAAACAAACTATATTAGATATAGTGTAAGACAAAAATTGCAAATTTAATAATTATATAAGGCGCCGTGCTATTTGCAGAGAATTAATTTATTTTCAAACATCTACGCTGCCGCTTTATCGCCCTTGAACTCGACCGAACTGAATCGATCGTCATTTTTAATAAATTCGGTAATCATAAAATATTTACACTTTGTAAATTGTTTCATGAGGCTTTCCGAGGGGTAAGCCACCTGTGAAAATTTGTACAGCGACTGTCTATATTGTTCAAATTTATCAGTACTGCCGCGACTGCCGTTGTGACTGCCAAAGAGACTGCCCTAACTGCCGAGAAGATTGTCCTAACTGCCGAAGAGACTGCTCTGACTGCCGAAGAGACTGCCCTAACTGCCGAGGAGACTGCCCTAACTGTCGAAGTGACTGCTCTGACTGCCGAAGAGACTGCTACGACTTTTGGGAATTGAAATTACAAAAAATAATGAGTGAAATAATGAATCATTAGAATGAAACAAAATATTTATTAAAGACTCAGAATTAAGTAAAATATTTTCATACTAAATGGTAAATTCGTAAACAAAATGTTATAAGTTATGTTTTTCACGATATTTTCGGAATGCAATCTGGATGCCAGTTCGATCTTGCCGTGAAATTTGGAAGGGGTGCGCACCCAGTAAATTAATATGTCCCAAATGTACTTATTTTCAACATCTTGTATGTCGTCTTTTTTGGGCCATGAAAAACTGTCCAAATATGATTCCAAAAATTTCATCTTTGACCTCATATCAACGATGGCTATTACCCTGCCAATGTACCAGCCACTGTCGTAGTAAACGCTGTAATATTTTTCTTTCTGAATCTTGATCTCTGTCTGTATCATATACTTTTCTATTTCTTCCTCTTCCTCTTTCTCAGAAAATGACTCGGCCGAAGACTCAGTTGGAATTTCCCTTTCACTTTGGTAGTCTGAGCTGACGTCTGTGTCCGTCTTTGAAGATAAAGACAAATCGTCTTCCTCGTCATATTTTTTATTTGTTTTCGTTTTTGTTCTTTTATTTGTCTTCCTTGTGTCATCTGGCAATTTATTTTTCTTATTTTTTCTATTACTTTTCCTAGTATTACCACGCGTCGCCATACCTTTAACCCTTAAAAGTCTGTCCGATGATAGTCTACCCTTTTTTTCACTGAATAACCAGCAAAGCGACGATTTTCGGACACTTATTGTTTTATTTTTCAGTCTGACTTTGAGATATGGGGAAAAAGATGGTTTAGACGTATTTTCGGTTTTATTATTATGGAAGATAGTTTTATTTTGCGCCTTATCATGCACTCTCGCATGCACTTCAGCTGCCTTTTTGGAACGTTTTAATTCATTTTGGGTATATTCTTTGAAACATAAATTATGAAATGTGGCGAAAAACAATGACTCCTGCGCTGTGTGTTGTCTGTCATCGATGTCTTCAGGATCAGACAGTTCAACTTCCCCATATTCTATAGAATTGTCTTGTTCATCTTCATCATCCAGCTGTACTTCATCCATGTCCTCGTCTTCATCGGTATTTTCGTATTTTTTATTTTTTTGTCCTGTCCTTGATTCTTTTACTGATTTCATAAAAATCGTCCCGAAAGCCTCTTCTAGTCGTTTTGTACTATCTTCTTCATCTAGTGTTTCACCTGGACCTGCAAAAGAAATGCCCAATTCTTCCAAATCCTTCATGGCTTCATTTTTAGGAAGTTCGATGGTATTCTTTATTTCATCTTGGGTAGGTAAAATGTCAGGTGAAATATCCCGAAATGTGAAGTCAACTCTTTCGTTGTTGCCCAGTTTTTTATGTATGATTGCCGAGACTGCCGAGTAGACTGCCGCGACTGCCGACTAGACTGCCGCGACTGCCTACTAGACTGCAGAAAGACTGCCTAGAATTTGTACAGCGACTGCCGATGGTGGTTGACCCCTCGAGGCTTTCACAATACCTTCAGAAGCAATTTTTCTCTTTAATGTAGCATAAAACCACAATATATAAAATTGATAATATTTGTACACAATCTGTCATAGTCACGTGATATATATGATCTCGCCACCAATAATATTGCGTTTTCGAACCATTTATAAATTAGAATTTTAACTCATTTTATTAATTTGTTTATAATTAATAGAATGCATTTAGGTTTTCACTTTAGTATAGCTAGTGAGTTTTTGTATACGGAAAACACCCTATTGCTCATTAACATGTGCAAATGGGTGTATTATGTTCGCCATCAGACCTGAAATGAATCAAGCTACTCGTTTAATTAACACTGTGCGTGCAACCGCAAGCGTACTTTTATGTAGGCGGAAGGTCGTGAATACTTTTTATTAAAATGTCAACAACAATTAATAGGGCATATAACTTGACCTAGTTATAATTTATAATTATAATTTATGTTGATCTGTCAGTATGGCACTATAACTGTATTAACATGCATTACCTACTTGGAAATAGACTATCTTCCGCGGTTAGAAATAGAACGAAATATCAATACAGTTTTTTTTGTTGAGGTGCCACAAATACTAAATTATATAAATGAAGCTTATAATACGATTCAACACAATTTTTAACCTTCCCACCCATAAAAATGGGGAGATTACTGGAATTAGTAAAAAAATGACATAAGATTGGTGGTTTTTAAAAAATGTCTTGAAAACTTCCTTTTGCCTGGACTATATAAAATTAAACAATTTGCGGGGTATGCACTTTTAATTTTACCAACGACTGACGATTGTTGATCATATGTAGTCCATTTCTGTCTCAGTAATAATTTAATTTTATTGATCTGTACGCATAACATCCAAAGCTACTAAGCCAATAATAGTAAAATGATGATCCCCTAATGTTAAAAGGATAAGAAAAATACTACTTCGCATGAATATATCCTTTAGGAGGAGAGAAACGTCCGATAGATAATATAAAATATACTAATAGGTAAATATAAACGTCGAATTTGACCAACTTTATTATATATCAATTTGTTTGAATTTCATTATTGCAAAAGTTACACATAAAAATAAAGCTGGTTTGATATTGATAGCTGGATGAAGCCCAAAATCGATTAAATATCTTGTCTAAACTAACGACGTTGTTTGGAGTTGGGATATAAAAAGAGTAGGAAATAAACTTTGAAAAATCCTTTAGGAAGACGGTTGAGAATTAATGAGCCTTTTGATATATTAAGCGGTGTATTCGCATGATTAAGTATATGTGATCCGTACCAGCTTATATTAATTTTACTGTCATGTATTTATATTGAAAATTCTTAAAATTAAGTACACCACTCGGAAATCCGTCTTGAGAAATTTTAAATATAGAAATACTTCGTTTTCAAATTATTATTTTACTTATCTCGCAGCAGGATTTGTAAATTCTGAAGTTATGAGGTATCAGATCTTACAAATCTCTCCCATAATTCTTTAAACAGCGTACCAAAATATCTCTCTGACTATAGAAATAAAAATAATTTTTTAATAGCTGACGGTATATGCAGAAAAAATGCTTTAACTTAGTTTATTTATGATCGATGGACAATGTAGGCTTCGTTCACATTTGACAACGCAAAGTTGACGTTTACTGAGAACCAATGAGTAATGTCACTTTACTGGTCCTCTCCCATGACGACGAATAATTTATTTTGTCCACGACTATTAAATAATGTACTCATTATGTATGTGTTTCTTCAAGGATAATGCTATCGATTATTCCCTACAGTGAATAATGATTTCATTATTCACTGATTGCAGTGAATAATGAAGACAGTCTGTTGTTTATAAGAAATGACATTTTACTAAAAATTTAAAATGTCAAAATTGCAGCAACCAAAAGACAAGTGTTGTCTCTCTAAGTTTTCTAGGAAGCACTCAAATGGTACATGCCGAAGAGGTATTTTAATGAACACTCAAAAACTACATTAGTAAGTTTTTTTTTCAAAGCATCATCTATTAGCAACACGCGACAATCCCCAATATTGTTTTTGAAGCCATTTTTCTACGTGCCTACAAACTGTATTATTTTATTAGTAAGCCATGACAATGTGTCAAAGCGCAATTCTGTAATTGATTTGAAACGTCAAAATTTGTACGATATCAACGCCAACGTTATTTACAAAAATTTTACATATTAGGTATTCAAGGAGAGTAATATAATTAGATAAATGGATACTGAAGTGAAGACGAGATTTCTTTGGCACCGCCAGAGATAAAGAAAGCTGCAAAAATCGCATCATTAAACTTGTTGCCCGAAAAATAGAAAAAAAAATATATGATGACATATGAATCTTTCTTAAATAGGAGAAATGAAATGGAGATGAATTAAGTAAATATTAGATACTTATTTATTAGTCGTGGACAAAGTATAGTATTCTACTCGCATATAATGGCTATTATTCACGCTCGTGAATGATAGCCATCATTATGTGCTCGTCGCTATTGTCCACGACTATTAAATAATGTACTCATTGTGTACGTGTTTCCTCAATGATAATGCTATCCATTATTCCCTACAGTGAATAATGATTTCATTATTCACTGATTGCAGTGAATAATGAGGACAGTCAGTTGTTTATAAGAAATGACATTAGTGACTTTTTACTAAAAATTCAAAATGTCAAAATTGCAGCAACCAAAAGACAAGTGATGTCTCTTTAAGGTATCTAGGAAGCACTCAAATGGTACATGCCGAAAAGGTACTTTAATGAACAATTAAAAACTACATGAGTAATTTGTTTTCACATCATCATGCGGCAATCCTCAACATTGTTTTTGAAACCATTTAGCTGTGCCTACAAACTGTATTATTTTATTAGTAAGCCATGGCAATGTATCAAAGCGTAATTCTGTAATTCATTTGAAACGTCAAAATTTATGCCATTTCAACGCCAACGTTATAATAATTTTACACATTAGGTACTCAAAAAGAGTAACAAAATTAAATAAAGGGGTACTGACAGTGAAAAAGAGATTTCTTTGACACCGCCAGAAATGAAGGAAACTTAAGAAATCGCCCCATTAAACTTGTTGCCCGAAATATCGAGAAAATGATATATTATGACATATGAATCTTTTTTGAATAGGAGAAATGAAATAAAGATGAATTAAATAAATATTAAATATTTAATAGTCGTGGACAAAGCATAGTATTCTACTCGCAAATAATGGCTATTATTCACTCTGGTGATTTGCGACATTAAACTTCACCATCGTGAATAATAGTCATCATTATATGCTCGTTGAATAATATACTAATTGTCCACGACTATTGAATAATGTACTCATTATGTAGGTGTTTTCTCAAGGATAATGCTATCCACTATTCCCTGCAGTGAATAATGATTTCATTATTCACTGATTGCCGTGAATAATGTGGACAGTCAGTTGTTTATAAGAAATGACATCAGTGACTTTTTACTAAAAATTTTAAATTGAAAATTGCAGCAACCAAAAGACAAGTGTCTCTCTAAGTTTTCTAGGAAGCACTCAAATGATACATGCCGAAATGGTACTTTAATGAAGACTCAAAAACCACATTAGCAAGATTTTTTCAAAGCATCTATTAGCAACACGCGACAATCCCCAACCATTTACCTACGTGCCCGCAAACTGTATTTTTTTATTAGTAAGCCATGACAGTGCTGTCAAAGCGTAATTCTGTAATTGATTTGAAACGTCAAAATTTGTGCGATTTCAACACCAACGTTATTTCAAATAATTTTACATATTAGGCACTCAAAAGGAGTAATTTAATTACATAAATGGACACTAACAGTGAAAACGAGATTTCATTGACACCGCCAGAGATAACGGAAGCTGCAGAAATCGCCGCAGTAAACCTGTTGCTCGGAAAATCGAAAAAATTATATATAATGACATATGAATCTTTCTCAAATAGGAGAAATAAAACGAAGGTGAATTTTAATTTAATATTGAATATTTAATAGTCGTGGACAAAGTATAGTATTCTACTCGCATGTAATGGCTATTATATGCTCGTTGAATAATATACTATTAACGCTCCACACAAGCGAAAATAAGCAAAAACCTGGACAAAACCTAAAAATACAAAATTGATGATACGAAATCGGTCCTGATTGATTTGAAACCATATCATCTACGGCATGGGGGTTATGAAGATACTAGATTAATCTGAATAGCCGTAGGGGACTATGTTGGATGCTAGTGTTATAATGAGAATGGCAAATAAGAATTTTTACTTGTTAGCATAACCAGAAGTCAGGTTATCGAAAGAATGCAAAGATTTCATTAATATTTTTACATAGGTATAGTTTTTCTTTTAGTTCTCATAGACAGTTTTTTCCGCTGTTTGCAAAATCCTATAAAGAATATATTTCATTAATATAAGCAAACAAATAATAAATAATTCATTCACTTTTAAACATCTTATGATACAGGTTAAGTTGAAGTGAAATTCGTCATTGCAGTTGGCCCAGAAATCCCTATAAAAAGAGACGAAGTTCTTTAATAAAATACAGCGCATAAGTTACAGAAAATCTAAACTTTTTAACCGTACAGCGTGTGTCTTTTTACAGTTTACTTAGCAAAATTTTGTTAAATGCTGCTTACTCATAATTTTTTACTTAACAAAATAGAATTACTCACTAAACAGTACGTTGCTACCGATTAGCAAATATGGCATAATCGTCTACGTTAGTATTAATACTATTACGTACGAACGTTCACAAACGATGACCTTTAACCCACTCAAAATTAATTTACCACCAAAAACCTCCATAATTATATTTACCGGATTATATCCAACAATTATTTTAGCAATCCTTCTTCGCGTAATATATCATTTTCAGCTTTGCAACGAAACTCCTCGACGTGGCAAAGGTTTTATGCCCCTTTGTTTATCTAAATTATAAATTCCTCAACTTAAGAGCTACTCCTACTTATATATCACGGTTATTTTTTCCTCTCCTGCGCATTTAGTAATATTGTAGTATTAGATGACGTTGTTGTTTTTGCAAGAAACTCTGAATAAGTAAATGGTCCAATAAAAACACACAAATTGTATAGGCGACGTTTTGCCTTTTGTTTGACAGTCTGCTTAAGGAAGCTTTAATTGTAATTAGTTTCTATGCTGTTGGAGTTAAGATTCCGGACTGAAATTAATTTTAATGTTAATGGCCTGAACTGTAATTAATTACCATAATTAAAGTGTTTTAATAAAGGGGTACTAAAGGTCTTAAAATAGTTTTTCTATAAAATTTCTTATCGTTTTGTGTACGATAAGTTTCCGAGCCGGTTCAAGTATTTTCATATTAATCACTTAAATTGGAGAAACGTAGACATTAATCAACCATATTACGATTCAGATTTTATCTTTGTTAAAATGTTACCTAAAATGATTCTCTGTGAGGGGGGGAAGATTAATTTTAATTAATATAAAAACTCCTAATGAATAGGCTAGTATGTAAGCAGATTTTCTAAAAACATGCCTCGTGGAATCTTTAATGACTCCTAATGAATAGGCTAGTATGTAAGCAGATTTTCTAAAAACATGCCTCGTGGAATCGTGGAATCTTTAATGACACAGGTATGGAACTGGTATCAGTCTCTTCGCAAATAAACTTTAAGTTGCGAATTGATACGGTGATAAGTTGTAAATCGTATATGAGATAAGTTAGAAACTGAGATATAGTTACATAGTCAGTGTTCTATGATAATTCGGATATTAGTGTACTTGATGAAGTCTTATTATACATAGAGTCCAAATGGATTCTTAAAAAAAAAAAGTAAAGAATCCGCGATAATATTGAATTCAGGATACTTGCGTGTCGAATTGTTCCGTAGATGTCTGTACAACTTGGTTGCCAATGTTAAAAGAAGAATGTCACAAACTTAGCATTGTATAAAAACTAAAAAAACTGTTAACTGTATCAACAGTTCTATGTAAATAGTAAGTATCTATGGATATTGAATATAACAAACATTCTTAGAGCTGTGTATTTATCATACACAGCAAAAAAGATTTTTCAAAAAAAGCCTTGAAAAAGGAAACAGAATAGATTTCCGAAACGTCTGCGAAATATTTAATTTCAAGTTTTTATACGTATTTGTGTTGTTTATTTTAAAAAAAAGCAACTTTTAACTGATCCTTTGACGTAAAATTCACAGGCGTAGAGGTTATTTACCAGTAACAAACTGGTTAATTGTGATATTTTGTAGATTCCCCGAGCATCGCTTAAAAAGAAAATATACATGTGGCAGGAAGTCCCAAAGAATTGAAGAAGGAAAAAAAATAAGATAATGCCACAAATAACATTTACACAAAATTAGGGTTTTTATTTCCCTTGATTACTGAAGGATAGTATTGTATAAAAATGACTTATTATTTGTTTGCTTATAATTGTATTGAAACATTCTTTATAGGATTTTGCAAACAGCAGAAAAATTAACTATCTATAAAAGAAAAATTTTTGTGTAGAAATATTAATGAAATCTTTGCATTCTTTCGATAACCTGAATTCTGGTTATGCTAGCAAATTAAAATCCTAAAATGAATTTGTCTAATTTCTTATTTGACAATTCTCATTCTAACACTAGCATCCACACAGTCCCCTACGGCCATGCAGATTAAACTAGTATCCACATAACCCCCTATGATTATGAAGATTCAGTTAAAAATGAGAACAAAGACCTAAAATGAATTTATTTATCTACCTTGTCTTAAAAAATGTTTCATTCCAATGGATTACATTTTCATGAAATCTATCATTCTGTTTCCTGGAAATACTTAGCCTTTGAAACGTTTTTCGCCCTTATTCTGGAGCTCATCAGAAAGACATAAAGCCATTCATAAAGATGTTTCATGCAAAACCAAGACAATTTCTATGAACAAGCGTGAAATGATTATATTTGACATTGACTGATAAAAACAACCTCACCTATCTATTAGCTAACTAGTATTGGAGCCTATATACTCTATGCATGTTTAAAAATGACTTATTATTTGTTTGCTTATAATTGTATTGAAACATTCTTTATAGGATTTTGAAAACAGCAGAAAAATTAACTATCTATAAAAGAAAAATTTTTGTGTAGAAATATTAATGAAATCTTTGCATTCTTTCGATAACCTGAATTCTGGTTATGCTAGCAAATTAAAATCCTAAAATAAATTTGTCTAATTTCTTATTTGACAATTCTCATTCTTTTGCTTATAATTGTATTGAAACATTACATATATTACATGTCTTGAAAAATTACACCTTTATATTCCTCTCGAACCATATTATTACGTGAGGTTATTTTCCAATGATAATTGTCTTAAAGCATCTATATTTTATTTCTTACCTATGGAACGTAATTCTGAGCTCCTTCTAGTCGCTGTTACTCTTACATTCTAAAGCTGAACATATCACCATTATAATATGAATTTTTGCACTCTTTATATAAAATGAAACTCAAGCTGGCTTTTAATGACAATGCGATTGTTTGGTGCCATATTAATGGCATGGCGGATGCCTCTCTTTAGTAACAATTTTTTGCACTTCATCTGTGAAACAGACAGTGACCAATGGCAAACGTGACCTCCATTCGTACGATATCTAATAGAGACATTTATTTGCAATGACCTCAATAAATTTTCATTGGGTATTATGTTAATGAATGAAATAATCGATAATACGTCAATTTTGGTATTGTTTCATTAACACAAGGTTAAAGTTATCCTATGGTTAAAGCATAGGCTTTAACCATAGGATAACTTTTATCTTCGCATTGATAAACTGGCCCTAACTCTAGTAGGCTTAATATTGACAATGAAAGAAATAGAAACAAGTGCAATAATAGATCACACTCAGCTCTGGAATGTATAAAAAAAGTTTTGAATTTCATAAAAGCCACAAATTCGACCAATACAAGCAATGAGTCGAATTCTATTTTAATTAAGATTATAAGAAGGATACAGCGAGACACTACAAATATAGCTCATTTTCAAATTTTACACAAAATGACATTGCATATAAATAAGATTCCACATGTTTAGAAATAGGTACATATATAAATAAATCTACTATTCTAAAAATCTCTGGTAAAGTGCAAAGACCGTGCGGTTTAATAGTTTAGAATTTTCATCGTAAATATATCTGCTTTTCCCAAGGCTGAGATAAAACTTCAAGAAACACAATAAATCCTAAGCTACTACATATTCAATGGGAATTACACATATAAGTCTGCTGTCTAGACTACAGTAGACTTTTTCTGCAATCTTCTATTAACCACCGAGTGCAGTTGTCCAGTCTCAAGCAAATATTAGAGGAACATTTGTAGAAAATTTATAAATTAATTTAAACTAGTAAGCAAGTATAAATGGCGTTAAACCATTTAAGAGTATTGCGGCATGTCAGGTCACACTCGTCGTGGGGTTATAATCGCGTTTGCTGTTGCTTAGAGAGCTTTCATCGCAACATATGCTTTGTTTTATATTTTCTTTCTGAGATCTTCTATCTCGTATATATTCACATCTTAGAATAATAATTTTCATAGGAGCCTGGGCTACTATTGAAGGTGTGATACATATGCTGTTTATTCCATGAGATCCTATTATTGACAACTTCAGAATAAAACAAGAACCTCAATTTAAAAAATTCGCCTACATACTGCACATTTTATATAACTGTTACACATTCTATAGGATACTCTTTGCAGATTTCTTTTTTTGTATATAATACTAGTTTTGACATTTTTTGTTTAATTACAAAACGCAGAAAAATGTTTTTTCAAATTTAAAAAAGTGAGAACTTTTTCATTTATTGATCGATTTTATTCAAAAGGTTCTTCCTCTACTAACACTAACTTACTCTCCAAGTTTCAATACAATCAGACTTTTCGTTCTTAAGTTATCATGCTTACAAAAAACGTGACGGACTGACGGACATTTTGAAAGTTGTTCGTTTGTCTGCCAAGGTATACATTGGCTCGCAGCAAGAAGCTTTCATTTATTAACGGTTCCACAGGTAAATATCCATTTATAGCGGAAGTGCAAGGAAGAGCCCCGATAGAATATGTGAGACACCCTGTATAGCGATCCGCCGTGGTAAAGCAAAATAAAAAGTAGGATCCGCAAAAAATAGAAAAAGAGATCTATCTAGGAGAACATTTGGAATGCTCTGTACGTCACGACCCCAACTACTTTGACCAAAGAGACATTCCTGAATTCGTAAATAAACCCAATATATGGGCTATGTGACAGCTGCCAGTCGAAATCTTCCTGTTGTGGGACCTACCTTATGTTTAATACACTTTCAATTTTAAGAAATTTAATTTAGTTTAACAATTAATAAGGATTTTTTTAAATTAGGTTTTGAGTTAATAAATTAAATTAATAAAGTTAATAAAATAAATTGTATAGCTTAGCTTTCTACGGTGCCTGTTTTTGTGTTTGCTAGTTTATTTTCTTGTCTTGACCTGATTTCTTACGTTTAAGTTTTCCACTGCACACAAAAATTTATTATTTATTTACGCTTTCCGAGAACAGTTCTAGTTGAAGTTTTATTACTCTTAGAAATCACAACACAGCTGATTTCTATATTGCTTTATAAACACATGTCTCTCATTTGTCCCTAAACACTTTCTTTACCAATAAGCACTTGAAAGGGTCTGTTATATCCAAGCACGATCTCGGTGTTACTCTATCACAAACAGACTTAGTAATGATTTTTCCTGGTAGCCACGTTTTAGACTGAATTTCCAAATTGAGAATAGAAATACTATAGCAGTCTTATTAAATATTACTTCCAACAATATTTTAAAGTAAAATTCGTATAGGCTCCAATCTACATAAGAAAGATACAATGATACAGACTATATTACAGAATCTAAAATACTATTCTGGATGGCCACACTATATATTTTCTCTCTCAGTGTACCAGCTTTCCTCCCTTGGCAATATTGTTTGTCAGCTACATTTTAAATATTATTTTTCACCGCCGTTTTCCAAACAGATTTTTTTCAGCATATCTTTAATTAAACTATAGCAAGTTCCTTTCTCAGAAATTGTGTTAGCTACATATCAAATTTTGTTGTCTTTTATCAGCTTTTATTCATTAATGTTTGTGTCCACAGTTGTAAATCGCATCATCATTTTCTTCAGTAAAAAACATTTCTTTGTTGCCAAGTTTTGTAGGTATAGCGATAACAGATCGACATCAGACCATATTAACCCTTTCATCAAACTGAAAAAGCCCAATTACATGGACAAATACCACAAAATATATAATTTTAAAAATTGCCATAAGGATTTATATTGGGGCCACTTCTCTCATCAGATCATTTAACGTGAATTTATATCAATTCATGTCAGTAGAAATTAATTATAAGTTGCGTTTTTATTTTATTTCTTTTTGTTTGTGATCTATTGGCCGCTTTTACCAATAAAATGCTTGGTAGGTACTATAAATTCGATCACCAACACAGTGATATATATTTTTTTTCTTTACAAGTAATATTACCGGTTTTAGAAATGTGTCGTTCGAATACAATATACTCTTCGTTTTGTATTTGCGAAGAGTATAATAAGAAATATCAGCCAAAAATTTCAAACAAGTTAAAAAAGTACACCCGTACAGGATTCGAACCGAGAAATCCTCTGTGAAAGTCGTCGCTTAACGCAATGTGCTACGGTGGGGGTGGACTTGAAACAATAATTAGTCTCGTCGCAAAAAGCAGAACATGAAGTTTTTAAATGTTCATAACTAAATAAATACATCAACAGGAAGGCTTCCTAATATCGATATCGATAGATCAAAATTGGCATTTTCACGCCATCGTTAATAGCATGGGCGAAATCCAAAATTCGAGCCGACAGAAGTGAACGACAAATAGCATTCTTTTATATTTCGTGTATTCGATTTGTTTTTTGATCCATTAATGTCACTGGTACGTTAATAACCGGAAAACCCGGAAGAACAGGGAGGTTTTAAATACAAAAACAAAATCGCCAGAACTACACCTTGACATTTGAAATTTGAACAATTTTCTTACAACTCTACCGACTTCTGGTAACGCTTAATTCCCAACCTAGACTTCTGGCAATAATTTTACGCAATTTCTACAGTTAAAAACTATAACTACACAAAATTTCAGAGCTGCACTCAAAGATTTTATTTTGATTAGAAACTAACAGGTTTGACCGCCCGCCCACGCTTCCCTCCCGGGAGTGACTTTTGGCTGCAGAGTTATGTATTCCTCAGCTAGTAAGGAGGGTTTTTACATAAAAATTTTCTCTGCACCATATCATTTTTAATTTTCGTAGCCAGCTCTTAGGCCAGTCAGCGAGAACATTACTCATGAGCCTACCATCCAGCTGACAATCACCGCTATAGCGCGAAAAAAAAGTCTCTTTTCTTACATACTTTTACCCCCCTGACGGGAGCGCAATCGCCAACCGTCGAACGGGAGTGTAGACACAATCTTTAATAAATCCCCGTCCACCTGTCAGTTCTGGAATTTACAATGATGTTAGCTCTGATGATGACGGCTTAAGTAGCTAAATTATCTTTACATCTTTTGTTTGTATTATTGTTTATATTATAACGTGTATTTTCATTCACTGGTTTTATGTTTTTTAATTATAAAGAATTTACTCAACATGTGTGTAATATTGCGGATAAAGATAAGATAATTACAAAGTAAATGGTAGGTATTGGGTCAAAATAACAGAAATTTTATTTAAATAATTTTTTCTTGCTAAATTCTATAAATTGAAAGTTGTGTGCCTAGGAACAATTAAATGATCCTTTTGACAAATAGGCAAGAATAAGAATCCTAATCTCGTTCCAGTGTTAAAGCTTTACTAGAAAACTTTGTATGTTCGTTCTCTCAAGTATGTTTACAAAACATCGACCTCTGAATTTCATTCATATTAATGCAATTCTTATGTTCACACTACTGCGCCCTCCTATAACTTCTGACTTGAACCCAATTGAACATGTATGGGACTTACTATAAAGGAGACTGAAAGAGCTGCAAAAGACCACATTAGCACCTCCGGTAACATTTGATAATTTGATATAGAGCTTGCTAAAACGTTGTAAATTACTATTGATGTCACATATATATTAATTGATTTAAAAATAATAACGATAAATGAAAAAAAAACAGTTGATAGAAAAGTTCGAACTCGTTTATTAGATATCATAGCCTGTGTATGAGAGTGAAAGTTCTCAAATCATTTTATGAGCAATTATTTCCACTTACTAGAGTGCAAATATAGTATCAATACGTTTCCGTTTTAAGAGACTTGGATGAGAAATCAGACTGTGAAAGTAGTGATTCCTTAGGCAGCGGTTT
This sequence comes from Stenurella melanura, assembly GCA_963583905.1. Taxonomy (NCBI): domain Eukaryota; kingdom Metazoa; phylum Arthropoda; class Insecta; order Coleoptera; family Cerambycidae; genus Stenurella; species Stenurella melanura. Next base: position 180,942,918 of record OY757310.1, read on the forward strand.
TTAAATAGATGAATACGTTCAAATCTCAATTTACTTTTCCACTTTTTTAAACATTAAGTGATACAACAAGGCATCGTTTGAAAATGAAACTTGAATGATAATTATAGACGTGTGCTCTCGAGCACGAGATTTTTATGGCATTCAAAGCGTAATAATTACCAGTCGGAATATGAGACAATGGCTTTCAGTCGTCGCATCCCAACTTCTATCATCATAAGCCGTACTTCAGTCGTATTTGTTTTCTGGGCAATTGTTTTTACGACATCATTTTTCCGAGGCTTTATATCTGTCAAGTAAAGCGTTATTTTATTACTTTTAATTTTGTTTTTCATCGAGGGAATTGTTGTGTATCATAAGGACTATTAAGATAAATGGTCGTAAAAAGCGGAGCAGGTTCTATTGAATAAGAAAATACAAAAGGAGGTGTCATTTTATTGGTTCGATTAATTTGACCAATTCCAACATTGGAATGAAAACTGAAACCAGTATTTTACTTTATAAATGAATACAATTCGAAGCTTTATACTTTTAACCTGTGGAGTTCCATTTCGAAATGAACACTATTTATTTATTTATTTCGATACACTATCCTTTATAGAACACAGTTTCAATTACAGGATAAAAACATAATTAAAAAGTACAATATTGAACAAAAACAGATGATTCAATATTGCACTCTCAATTAATGGTAAGTATACAACATATGAGAGGTGTGATTGTGATTCGGCAATAGCATAAAAGAGCTAGCAACTAATTAATCAAATAGCAATTCAGTAAGAACAACAAATAAGAATAACAGCTTAGTTCTCAATAGTCTGGCCCTAATTTTCTTTATCTTATAGTAATTATATGGCGAAAATCATGAATGTAATAATATAATACTCGAAATCGCAATGATATACACACCTTATTACCCAAGACTAGAGTTAACAAAAAGAAACAATTTTGGTATTGCTCTATTTAACTTTTTGCCTCAAGAATTTGTCATGAAACGTCGAGATTTTAAAATTTAGCGAATAAGAATTTCTGTCTGTCTGTCGGTCTGTAACATATTTTCTGTAAGCACGTTTTCTCGTGAACGGTTTAAGACGTTGATTTGAAATTTTGTATACCTAGGTATTATAACGAGATCTGGAATTGGATTGTTCTTTGAACATATCCAGTGAAAGGTTGGGAGGTAAATAGGGGTAAATAGGGAAAATAAGGAAAGCTATCTGTTAAGAACACAGAAACTTGGGATTTGTTATATATACTAGAAGCGAAGGCGTCAGATTTTCCTGTAACATTTTTCAACCCCTTCTCTCTACCCCAACGACATCTGGATTATATTTTCAGATAAGTAAAGCAAGCTGGTAAGAGTGCAGAAACTTGAGATTTGGGATATTTTTCAATTGCCCCCACTCCATTATTAAAAGGGTTGATAAAGCAAAATTAAAATGTTTATTGAAAATTTGGTATATGTATAAATTATAACATCTGGAACTAGATTATATTTTGAGATGATTACGTTGAAGGGTTGGAAGTTAATTTGGGGTAAATAGGTGAACACATGCAAAGCAAGCTGGTAAGAGTACAGAGACTTGGGATTTGTTGTATATACTAGGTCTCGCGAAGGTCCCAGATTTTTCTGTAACATTTTTCAACCTCTCCTGAAGGAACTGATAAAATTACATTGACATATTCACTTGAAATTTGGTACACGTACGTATTATTTATTTATTTAACAATACACTACCCAACAGAGCATTCCAATTACAGGGTAGGAAATAGTAAGTATTTACAAATATATAACCTATGAGAGTAGAATACAAAGTAAACAGATGAAAACAAAGACAAAACAAAACAAAAAATTTTACATTATGCACTTAATCGTTTTATCGCAGCTACATTGCATTGGAATATATCAAACTGATCTTGTAGATTATTATAATTCTCACACATTTTGTATCGCGGCGAAAATTTTTGGACGTTCGTTCGGGGAGTCGGTAAATAGAACAATGAGTTATGCCTAGAACCAGGTCTAGGAGTTTAAGATAGCGCCGCAATCAGTTATATTATGTATTATTTTAAAAAGAAAAACCGCTGCCTAAGGAATCACTACTTCCACATCCAGATTCTTCATCAAAGTCGTTTTAAAGGAAACATCTTGACTATATTTGCACTCTAGTATGTGGAAATTATTGGTCATAGAATTTTAATAATATTTGGGGCAGATGTCATAGAAAAGTTTGAGGAGTTGGTTTCTACCATATACGTTAAAAATGAAGATTTTAGTTCACCCTACTTATTTTCTACTATTCACCTCCCACCCCTTCAATGGAGGCATCTTAATCAGATGTCACTACAATACATACGTGTACTAATCTCAAGTGAATATTTCAATTTGATGTTATCAATCCCATTAATAATGAAGCGGAGGTGGTGGAGTTTGAAAAATATTAGAAAGAAATCTGAGGCCTTGGTTTCTAGTATATACACCGAATCCCAAATTTCTGTACTCTTATCACCTTGATTTACTTATTTTCCCCTAGTCACTCCTATTAACCCTAACCCTTCTACGGAATCATCCCAAAATATAACCTGGTTCAAGATGTCCTTATAATACATACGTCTACCAAATTACAAGTGAATATCTCAATTTTATTTTATCAACCCCTTTAATAATGTAGTAAGGGTAGTGGAAGGGTTGAAACATATTGTTAAAAAATTTGAGGTCTTGGCTTCTAGGACATACACCGAATTTCAAGTTGCAATACTCTTACCAGCTTGCTTTACTTATTTTTCCCTATTTACCTCTACTTACCCCCACTCCTTTAACGCAATCATGTCAAAATATAATCTAGTTTCAGATATAATTATAATATATAAATGTACCAAATTTCAAGTGAAAGTTTAAATTTAATTTTATCAACTCTTAATAAGGGAGTGGGGGTGGTGGGGAGAAATAGAAAATACTAATAAAAAAACCTGAGACCTTCGCTTCTAGTACATACACCGAATTTCAAGTTTCTGTAGTCTTACCAGCTTGCTTTACTTATTTTCCCCTATTTATCCCTATTTAACCTCCAACCCTTCAACGGAATCATCTCAAAATATAATCTAGTTCCAGATGTCGTTATGATACATATGCTTACTAAATTTCATGTGAATATCTCAATTTTATTTTATCAACCCCTTGAATAATGGAGTAGGGGTGGTGGGGGCTGAAATAAATTATCAAAAAATCTGGGGCCTTTGCCTCTTGTACATACACCGAATTTCAAGTTTCTGTAGTCATACCTGCTTGCTTTACTTATTTCCTCTATTTACCCCTAAATAACCCCCAACCCTTCAAAGGAATCATCTCAAAGAATAATCTAGTTCCAGATGTCGTTATAATTCATACGTGTATCAAATTTCAAATGAATATCTCAATTTTATTTTATCAACCCTTGTAATAATGAAGTAGGGGTGGTGGGGGTTGAAAAATATTATAAATAATCTGAGACCTTGGCTTCTAGTATATACACCGAATTTAAAGTTTCTGTAGTCTTACCAGCTTGCTTTACTTATTTTCCCCTATTTACCCCTATTTAACCCCCAATCCTTCAACGGAATCATCTCAAATTATGATCTAGTTCCAGATGTAGTTATAATACATACGTGTACCAAATTTCAAATGAATATCTCAATTTTATTTAATCAACCCTTTTCATATTGGAGTAGGGGTGGTGGGGGTTGAAAAATATTATAAAAAAATCTGACGCTTTGGCTTCTAGTACATACACCGAATTTCAAGTTTCTGTGGTCTTACCAGCTTGCTTTACTTATTTTCCCCTATTTACCCCTATTTAACCCCCAACTCTTCAACGGAATCATCTCAAATTATAATCTAGTTCCAGATGTCGTCATAATACATACGTGTACCAAACTTCAGATGAATATCTCAATTTTATTTAATCAACCCTTTTCATATTGAAGTAGGGGTGGTGGGGGTTGAAAAATATTATAAAAAAATCTGACTCCTTGGCTTCTAGTATGTATACCGAATTTCAAGTTTCTGTACTCTTACCAACTTGTTTTACTTATATTCCCCTATTTACCCCCAATTAACCCCCAACCCTTCAACGGAATCATCTCAAAATACAATCTAATTTCAGACGTCGTTATAATACATACGGTACGAACTTTCAAATGAAAATCTCAACTTTATTTTATCAACCCCATTAATGGGGTAGGGGTGGTGGGGGGTTGAAAGATGTTATAAAAAATCTTAGGCCTTAACTTCTAGTACATACACCAAATTTCAAGTGTCTGTTCTCTTACAAGCTTGCTTTACTTATTTTTCCCTATTTTCCCCTATTTAACCCCCAACCCTTCGCCGGATTTCCTCAAAAAACAATCCAGTTCCAGATCTCGTCATAATATATACGTGTACAAAATTTCAAGTCAATATCTCAAACCGTTCCGGAGAAAACGTGCGGACAAAAAAAAGTTACAGACAGACAGACCGACAGACCGACAGATAGACAGAAATTTTTTTTTCGCTCAAATTTAAAATCTCGACGTTTCATGACATTCTAAACCTATTTCACGAATAAAAATTTTTGAAAATTTTTTTGCTATTACTATACTTCCAATCCACTACGTGGATGTGGAAGTAAAATTAGCTGTGAGATAGTTCTACGAGTCTCCAGACTCGAGAGTGAGAATCTATTTAACAGTTCAGGCTGAGGAAAACCAATAGCAGGATAGACACCATCTTCCTTATGACTCAAAGTTTAAAAAAACGCCTCTGAATTCTCTCTATGTTCTGTATATGTGTGTTATAATGGGGCGACCAAATAATTGACGAATATTCCAATTTGGATCGAACAAACGATTGATATAGTTGTTTCAGTGTGTTAGTGTCGTTAAAATCGCGAGAACATCGTATTATGAATCCTAGCATTCTGAAACTTTCATTAGTGATGGTATGTATTTATATGGCAATTAAATGATAGTTTAGTGTCAAATGTTACACCTAGGTCGCGGAATGTTGATGGACGTGTAAGCACTGAATCTTCTATACTGTAATTAAATTCTACACATTGGTGTTTATTAGTAAAAGTTAGGGCATTACACTTTCTTATACTAAACTGTAATTTGTTTGCATTACACCGTTCGTTAATTTTATCAAGGGCACTTTGTAATACCACACAGTCACTGACATCATTTACTTTATTGTATAACTTCATATCGTCTGCGTATAAAAGTCAATAAACACTCAATTCCTCTGCAATGTCATTAATGAAAATGTTGAAGAATAATGGGCCCAAAACAGAGCCTTGGGGTACACCGGAGGTTGGTAGAAATTCCGCAGATCGTTGTCCGCGGTATTCAACATGGTGATGTCTATTTTCAAGATATGATATGAAAAATAACAACAAATTTCTTGAGAAGCCAAATTTTTAAAATTTAGAACATAAAATACTGTGATCTAGTCTGCCAAATGCTCTAGTAAAGTCTGTGTAAATTAAGTCAACCTGTGAGTTAGTGTCGATAGCATTAGATATATATTGACTTATACAAAAGAGATTAGTTGATGTAGATCGTCCCTTGAAGAAACCGTGCTGGTATTCAGTAATGCGATTCTTTGCATAAGAAAATGTTGGTTCATGTAACAGAATTTCGAACGCTTTTGAGAAATTGTTGATAATCGTTATAGGTCTGTAATTCTCAATATTATTTTTTTCGCCTCTTTTATATACAGGAATTATTTTAGAACATTTTAGTGCATCAGGAAATATATTAGATTTAATGGCTAAATTAAATAAAAACGTAAGAGGAGTTGTGAACACGCTAGCACAATCATGTAGTATGAATGCTGGAATTTTGTCAGGGCCCATTGTGTATTTAGGCTTGATTTTTTTCAAGGAATTTAAAACTTCCTGTTCTGTAAACCGTTCGAATGTTAAAAAATCTGTTTCTGAGTCAACAGGAAAGGTCCTCGATTGATGGATTAGAGGTAATATATGAACTACAAAAGTACTCAGCGAAACCATTAACCACTTCCTTGTTGCCTACGTAATGTTTATCTTCATAGTTCATAGCTATTGGAAAATTATTACTAGATTTCTTACTGTCAATAAACTGCCAGAACTTACTGGGATTGAGTTTAATATTACTTTCAATGTCGCGACAATATTTTTTATGTTCAATATCAACCTGTTCTTTGATATATGTTCTTAATAATTTAAACTCGTCGAGTGCAAGAGGATCCTCACGGTTCTTGTAATCACACCACGCTCTAAGTTTTAATTTAAGGCTTTTAATTATATTGGAGTTATACCACGGTGGGTATACACGATTTAATTACGGTTTTTGCGTATGTCATTATAACGACATCTCTAACTAGATTTTGAAATGATTCCGTTGAAGGGGTGGGGTGGGGGGGTAAGTAGAGGTAAATAGGGGAAAATGGGTAAAACAAGCTGGTAAGTGTACACAAACTTGAGATTTGATGTTTTGGTGTATATACTAGAGATCAGGGCCTCAGATTTCTTTATAACCACCTCCATTCCATTATTAAAGGGGATGATAAAATAAAATTGAGATATTCACTTGAATTTTGGTACATATATGAATTATAATGACGTCTGATGATTCTATTGGAGGGGTGGGGGTGGGGGTGTAAATTGGGGAAAATGAGTAGAGCAAGCAATAAAAGTCCAGAAACGCCTCAAATTTTTGTACGACATCCGCGTTAAAAAATTAAAATTCTATGACCAATTATTTCCACATACTAAAGTGCAAATATAGTCAAGATATTTTCCTTTTAAAAGATTTTAATGGAAAATCTGGATGTGGAAGTGATGATTCCTTAGGCAGCGGTTTTTTACTACACTACGCTATATCATAATAATTATTACTGGGTCTACTATCATATCTTATTTCGAAAAAGCCAAATTAGAATAGTAAACTTCTTACCATAATTTCTTTAAAACTTTGAAAGATTTTATAGCAGAGCAAATGCTGTTGTAGCATTAAACGGTAACAAATCCTTGCCTTACCTGACATATTTGCATTCCCGATGACAGAAATTTTAGAGCTTGGTAAATTAATAGCCCTGGAGACACCTATTTTCTCATTTTTAAGTCGTTTAACTATTCTGACAGGAATTTAATTTAGAGATACACATTTTTTCATTCGGTAAACTGATAATAATTTACTAAAAATAAGAATGCACATTTAATAATTATACAATACATCTAAGCTGTTTGTTTATAACCATATCATTCTGTAGAGGTTATCTTGTTGTTACATAAGCATATATTTACGTATCAAAAATAAGAAATAACTTGTAATGATGAATTTAGAGTTCTCAGAAAAAATTTAAAACAAAAATCTGAATTCCATCTAAATTTAAAAAGACTTATCTTTCTTGCTAAATAACTGCTAGGCGTTTCTTTCTGGAAATAGTTTCTTGAGTTCAAAATGATTAGATAAATATTCTCAATATAAAATATTGATAATAATTAGAAACAAATTGCTATAATGGAATTACTCACACTTCATATTAACACAAGATACTTTTAATTAAATATTGACTTTGGCGTTGTCATGAATTCCTCATTATCCGATACTAGGTAACATTTTTATGGAACATTTTATAATTATCGTCTACTAATTTTTTTAATCCTGTGTAAACGTTTATACAATTATTTTATGACACATGTGAGAGCTATAATAAAATACATTAAAGAACTGCATTATTTTATAAACTGTGCCCATTTTGCGTCTATAAGCGTTGTATAAACGTTTTGAAAATGTTTATATCAACATCTTGTTTTATAAAAAATGTTGTGTAAACATTCTTTCAGCTTCTACAAAACATCAAATTGCTAGTTGGGCTACCAACCTGGCTGGGTGATGGGCGGGTATACAATAGATTATCGACAACCTATAATGGCACATTCTGCCCATTTACAAATAGTACACATTTTGTGACGCTAGCTCTCGGTTTATAAGTGGTAATTAGTCAATACAAAAATACTGTCATCATATCATATAAATACTTGAGACAGTTCGAGCTATTTAGTAAAGTTTTCACAATTAAGAACATTTCTCATACTACTTTCGTGGTCTGAGATACTCTAAGGAACAGAATTAATAATTTCTACAGCTGATGTAAATGTGTTAGGTAATTGCATGCTGACTCCTGTACTATTTAATAATAATAATAATAATAAAAGGTCTTTATTTCCAATACAAGTATAAAAAAAAAATTAAATAATATACAGTTTCTGCAAAAAAAAAAATAATACAATTATTGGAAAAAGCCGAAGATCAGGTAGTCATGCGCTGCATGACTTCTGTTTTTCATCTTAAGCTGTACACTAGTAAACATATCCATATAAGCACATACACAAATACACATACAGACATCCATTACACATACATACACACCATACATACACACCTGCAAGTAACGTATAATTATGTAACACGGAAAGGGAATAACATTGGTCCAGGGCATGCTCAGATCTATTTTCTCTAATCAACAACTCAAGGAGTTACCCTGCTCTGCTAATAACAATTGCCTATAATGACGCTTGAAGGATATAATAGACTTATTTTTTATGGCCGTTGGAATCGAGTTGTATATATTAGCGATTTGGTAAGTAAATGAGGCTTTGAATAGTTCCGTACGATGAGAGGGTGGGGTGAGTGTACCTTTATGTCGCAAATTTAGGTTATGGACGTCTGTTCTATATGTTATTTTTTTATGAAGATATGCAGGTATTTTATTTTCTATAATTTTTTTAAAAAGACATGCGGAGTGCAGTTGACGTCGCCTGGACATATTTAACCAACCTACCTCTTTAAGCTTGTGTGAGATATGTTGCCCGCGCCTAATACCAAATATTAGCCGTAGGCAGGAGTTCTGTATCACCTGTATTCTGCGGGCATCTTCAGCATAGATGCAGGGGCCATAAATTACACTACCGAAATTAAATTTGGATAATACTAACGACTCACATAAGATTTTTTTGGTTTTTTTGTTTAGGAAAAGTCTGTTTTGGTATATAGTTCTTAAATTCATATATGCCACACGTATACAGTTATTAATATGAACTTTAAATCTCAGATGTGTGTCAAAAGTCAGTCCTAAATTTTTGGCGTGGTTAACTGGTGCAATTAGCTGTCCATTCACATTTACATAAACTTGTTGGGATACTGAGGACCGTGCATCTTGTGGACCAAGAACAAGCACAGATGTTTTATTTGCATTAATATTTAATGAGTGGCGCTTAGATATATTTACAATGGCCGCGACATCAGTGTTTAAATTATTTATTGCGTTTTCAGTTTCGGAGGGGTTAAATGATAAATATAGCTGCGTGTCGTCAGCATAAAAGTGTATGTGACAGTGCTGAAGTGCTTTTACAAAATCAGATGTGTACAGAGTATACAAAAGAGGACCTAGGATTGAACCCTGTGGTACTCCAGATGATATTTCAAGGGGAGAAGATATGTCATTGTCGATTTTAGTTCTTTGAATTCTGTTAGAGAAATAATTAAGAAAAAAGTTAATTACGTTTTCAGTCATTCCTACATAATTTAAAACAGAGAGTAGCACTTCGTGATTTAAGGTGTCAAATGCCTTCGAGAAGTCGATAAGCACTAACACTGTAACCTTTTTCCTATCTGTTCCCCTCAAAATGTCATCTGTAATATTCAGCAGGGCTGTCTCACAGCTATGCAAAGGGCGAAAACCGGACTGGACTTCTGGTAATATATTGAATTTAGAAATATGTTCACGTAACTGATTATCTATTTCTCGTTCGATTACTTTAGATAGAACAGGTAAAATACTAATAGGGCGCAGATCCTTAAATTCCAATGGATTAGTAATTTTAGGAAGCGGTTGGACGATAGCCTCTTTCCAGGAATCCGGGAATACACTCTTTTCAAAACAGAAATTTATAATATGAGTTACAAAAGGTATGATAATTGGACAGCACAATAATATTAATTTAATATTAAGTCCGTCATGACCCTGTGCATTAGATTTTATATTAAATATATTTTTTAATACATTATGTTCAGGAACTGGCTTAAACTGAAATGGTTCAACTCCTGCTTTAACGTTATTTTTGTAGAAATTGATAATATCGTGATCGGCAGGTATTGTGGAAATACAATTCATATAATAATTATTCAAACCTTCCGCATTTTTTAAGTTATTAGGAATACAGTTTCCTTGTTTACGCATTTCAGACGAAGTAAGTAAAAATAAAATAAAAATAATATTAATATTTCACGTGACTATGGAAATACATAAACAATAGACTGTCACGTTTGATGGCTTGAAAGTTTTGACAAAGGAAATAGACAGTTTTTCCAAAACGTTCAAATTATTTTAATGTTAATTTTAGTCTGTATACTTTTAGGAGTGAAGTATTTTGTAAAAGGAGTATTCAACACCAACCTGTTTGATCCATTTCGAGCAGAGGTCGCTCTCATAAAATTTTTAAATATTTCTGCAGAAGTGGCAAAGTACCTAAAAGGACAAGACAATTTGAAAATGCTACAATTAATTGATTATAGATAATATGCCTTTAGTTCATTCAAGGTATAATTATTATCATAAAGTAAATCAGAACTGTCAACAATATTTTGCAATGACTTGTACAAAAGAATTAATTATGTACAAGTTCCTCTTAAACCTACTTTTATAAAATAGATCTGTTCGTCAAATAGTTACTATAACTTATTTTCTTTAAGTAGCAAATATTTTAAAAATACTTCCACACTTTTTCAAACTGGATTATAATAACTGTAATATAGATCTCAAATTAGAGCAGCATTCTTAAGTCTAAAAAGAACGGAAGTGAACTATAAGATTTTACAGACATCAATATTGAAATTACTTTTTATAATTTCTGAGAATAATTCGACGAAGTTTCGAAGCTTTAGATACTTTTAAAGTTATATGACCACTAAAAGGAAGCTTGAAAACAAACATTACATCTAACTTTTACAAAACTTACATCGAGAAGTTGTTGGCGGTAGATACAAATTCATTATATTATTATGTAGCAAATTTCATGATGGTTATGTTATTTCTCAAGCATATCAGTTGATAGCGAGAAAGACTAAACTTTTGTCGGCCTCAAGATAAACAACTTTAAGAAAACAAATGTTTAATTTTGTGAGGAATTTCTTGAAAACGTAATTTTTAAACATTAATTTTACTCCCACATTCACGTCATCATCATCATAACAAATTTACTCAATTTTAGCGTTACAACAATTAACTTCCCGGATCACGATACAGATCCAGTCAGACAGTCACGACCTACAGCGTTGTGGTGAATGTAGGACTGGACAGATCACGACCGATTCTGCTTTAAGACAATAGTATATAAAATGTTAAACTCCTGCTATATATACGGCTTAAAATTAACATTAAAGTTGTTTATAACCTAACATGTTTTCAAATAATTAAAATTAACTAAAGCTAGAAACTCGCGCACTAACAACACTGATGAATTTTGATTGCTGGAACGTAAAAAACTCCCATTCGAGGCAATCGGTATAATAACGGTCTCTTGCCACTAGGAAGATGGGGAAGAGTAGATTTTTTATTTTAAAAGTTGCAATTTTCTTGAAGTTTTTCGATCGAGATGGACTTTAGAACAAAAAGGACAAAAATAACAAAAAAACAAAGAAGACAAAAGGCAAACAAAATAACAGACAGCAAGTAAAAGGAAGAGATAGAATATATAAAGATGTGATAGAAAAGAATTATGGTATAGAGTGTGGCTAGAGAGGTTGCCGAAAGATAGGCAACGCCTGATGTGGTAGAGTCACATCCACATAGTGGAATGTAGTACATATAATAGTAATCGTGCCAAAAAAATTGAAATTTTTTATTTGTGAAATAGGTTTACAATCTCTTGAAACGTCGAGATTTTAGCAACAACAAAATTCAGTCTCTTTGCTGGTCGGTCTGCTTGTAACTTTTTTTGTGCACACGCTTTCTTTGGAACGGTTTAAAATATTGACTTGAAATTTGGTACACGTATGTATTATAACGAAATCTGAAGGCAGACTATATTTTCAGTTTACTCTAGTGAAGGATTGGGGGTTAAATAGGCGTAAATAAGGGGAAATAAGTAAAGCAAGCTAGTAAAAATCTAAAAACTTGAGGTTGGGTGTACATATTAGAAACCAAGGTCTCATATTTTATTATAATATGTATACTATTAGTTTTATACATTTGTTTAATTACAAAACATAAAAAGAATTTTTAACAAATCAATAACTTTCTTATTTATTGATTGATTTTATTCAAAAATGGGGTTCTCCTCTTCATCTAGCCAGCACCGAATTACTGTCTAAATTTCAATTCAATCTGATTTTTCGTTCTTAAGTTATCGTGCTTACAACGGGCGGACGGACAGACAGACAGACGGACGGACATTTTGAAAGTTCAGAATTCGATCACCAACACAGCGATACGATTTTTTTTTCTACGAGACCGATTTTAGAAATGTGCCGATAAAATGCATTATACTCTTCGCTTTGTATTTGCGAAGAATATAATAAAAATATTGACTTGAAATTTGGTACACGTATGTATTTTAACGAGATTTAGATTACATGTTGAGCTTATTTCGTTGGAGGATTGGATGTGAAATAGGGGTAAATAAGTGAAGCAAGCTAGTAAGAGCTCAAAAACTTGGGATTTGGTGTATTTACTAGAAACACAGGTCTTAATTTTTTATAACATTCTCCACCCCCGCCACACACATTTCATTATATATAATATAATAATAATAAAACATCGTTATTCAATAATACCTTGCGGTGTAGAACGAGTCACAAAAAAATATTAAAATAGTCTTACATGACTAGTTATGAACACGTAGTGATGTATAAAAGCAAACATATACATAAATTAACAAACAAATATGTCTTACATAATAGTTAAGAAATAAATTTATAAACATATAAAAGAAAAGAGTAATAACGATTACACTTGGTTAAAAAATATCTATGTATAGTATGCGTAACCGGTAAAAGGGCGGCGCAAGAGACGCAAGACGAGGTAAAGGACGCCGACAACATCGTCCTCTCAATTCATAAAGCGAGACAGAAGGTCATGGGCTGTTCAAGTCGCGTGCCAAAGCGTGCAAACAATAGTCAGGACTGTGGCAGCTGACAGCAGTTAGTTCTTAGATGTGTTTTAATGCGCGTGTAGATATTTTTAATTCAACAATACCGGTAATCCGGCTCTGCCTTTTACCTCGTGTTGCGTCTCACCCGTCCCTTAATAGTTGCCCTCTTAGCAATTACGCATACTATAATATTCGTCCAGGGTATAATATGCTTTTTTATTAGTAGTTCTTTCAATTTTAATTTCAGTAATTTAACAGTTTTTACACTTTTGATATAATTAGGTAGATGGTTATATATTTTTATTAGTTGACCGACCACACTATTCTGCACTAAACTTAAATTTGTCTTTATAGGACGTAATTTTTCTTTTTTACGAGTATCGTAATCATGAGCATGTTCATGTTTTATAAACATGGTGTAATGTTCTTTTACATAACTGGCACTTTCAAGGATGTAGATGCAGGTGGAGGCAAGTATCCTCTTTTCACTAAAGATGTGTTTGCAGGAGTCTGTTTGTTTCATATTGTAAATACTTCTAAGGCATCTTTTTTGCAATATAAGTATTTTATGAGCGTCTGTAGAATTTCCCCAGAAAATAATTAAATATCGTATATGGGCCTTCCACTTCAGTTATTTGTTTATTATGACACCCAAGAACTTAGTGCCTGAGGACGACGTGAGTTTCTCTCTATCAACCGTAATTTCAATGTTTTCTTCATTATTTGCGGAAAATTTAATGATTTTTGTTTTGTTGATATTTAATTTTAAATGGTTATGAGAATAGTATTCTTTCACGTAATACATACCATTTATAACTTCTTGCCGCAATTCTACCAAATGTTTTCCTTAAATTGACAATGTATTGTCATCAGCAAACATAACAGCGTTATATACCGGTAGGTCGTTTACATACAATAAAAAAATTAACGGACCCAGTATGCTACCCTGAGGGACCCCTCTTTTTAAGTACTCATACTAGGATATCTTGAACCCTCCATAGCACTCATCGGGAACCCGAATACACTGTCTCCTGTCGATGAGATATGATTCTAGAAGGTCATAACTAGACCCTCGGAAGCTATCTCTCCAGTTTTGAGTATTTTTAAATTATTTATACTGTCGAATGCCTTAGAGAGATCCAAAAATATTCCAGCAACATGTTCATTCGAATTTAGGGAGTTTAGTATTTCCTCAACGAACTGAATATGGCTCTTATTGTTAACCTACCTTTTACAAACCCATCTTGCTTATTCGTTAATATGTTTTATTTTATAATTATTAAAGATATTAACAAAATAATATATATTGGTATATTTGGTACACATATAACGAGATCTGGTACTAGGTTATATTTTCAGCTTTTACCGTTGAAAGGTTTAGGGCGAAATTGGGGCAAATAAGTGAAGCAAACTAGCAGGAGTTCAGAAACTTGGGATTTGGTGTGTATGCTAGATGCCAAGGTCTCAAATGTTTTTATGACATTTTACGATTTCAAATATTATATTATTAAAACCCTATGACCGATTATTCCCACATATTGTAGTGCAAATATAATATAAAGATACTTTTAAAGAGATCTGGATAAGAAATCTGGTGAAAGTAGGGATTCCTTAGGCAGCGGTTTTTAAACACAAATTTTTAGAAGAAAAACAAAGTGTAATAACAGATACGCTTTTGTTACCTAAATAATGTAACAAAATTTGTAACTATATTATCAACTCACACATTGCGATAGGCAATAATCTTCAATCCCTTGCTCTTAAAACGCCACAATCTACCACCAGTAATTACCCACAATAGATTTCGTATCTGGAATCACTAAATGTCTTTGTTTAATTAACTGTGTAAAGACTTTTGTCTCTGCATTACGATTTACGGTAATGAACTCATTTCAAAGGAGTCATTAGCGATGCCGCCCGTATGAATATGATTTTAATACTCCGTTGCTATAGTATATGTCAGTTAATGTAAAACTAGAAGATATTACTTAATACGGATAATGTCTCTGATACAGCGAACGTATCAGTGACGTAACGAACTTAATTACTTATAAGATAGTACAATCAAATGGAAATATATAAATAAATAAAACACAGTACAGGCAAATTAGCCATTTAGGGTAACAAAAATTAATAAAAGGATCATCTCTGGCATTTAAGTAGGTAATAAATAACCTGGAGAATGAAATGATGCATTCTTTGCACTCCCAAGTTCCGGGAAAATTCAAAAAAATTTGGAAAAACTCTGATTTTCGGTTTTGTTTGCTCTAGCGACCAAAAAGAAAAAGTTCTCAACAAAAGTTGTAGCTCGTCTCTCTCTCTACAAAAAAGGTCTTTACACATTTTTGTCTTACTTAAGCCGTTTAAAAGATAAATCGAGTTTTCCACTTATAGTTTTAAGCCACTTCGAAATGCGCGAAAAATGAGAATTCTCCGGTAGTTTCATACCACCGGGCTTATCGATCGATAATTCTTACTATTCAGAGCCCCTAAAAAGATTAAAATAACATTAAATGTAGAGAAAAGTCTCAGCTTTAATGTGGAACTAATCACAAAATTCATAAAAAAATTTATCATGTAGAAAAAGTGTCAGAAGATGGCTTAGTAAACTTTGTACAGTTGATCCACAGATTTATTCATATCTTCTCCGGGAGTCGTTAGAATGATAATTAATTTTTCTTGTATATTCTTATATAATGATATATTAATCCAATTAATATTCTATTGCAATTACTTTTGTTGGAAAAATATGCCTTGCGATCAAAGTAGAGGGTATATTTCTCATCGATCAATCACCTCCAAATTTTGGAGTTCAATTCGCTATTTCTTAATTATTAATAATAGCACAGTCTTAATTTTTGCTTATAAGTACAATAAAACATATTCTTTCAAATTACTTTAGAGTTTTTTTAAATGCGTGCAGTACTTTTTGAATTTGTCTACATTATTCATACACGTTCAGGAAATGCACAATTATACAGTAAAACATATACAACTTATTTGTTTTCTAACATTCTTCAATGAAATTTTCACAAAATATAGATTAAAATGAGTGGAATCGAATCCATGTAGTGAAAAAGCAGCCATTGTTACGGGAGAAATAGGCAGGATGCATAAAACTCAAAGATATAAATAAATCAACTGATAAAGTTTACTAAGCCATCTTCTAACACTTTTTTCTCTATGATAAAAGTTTGTATGAATTTTGTGATTAATTACACATTAAAGCTGAGGCTTTTCTTTACATTTCATGTTTTCATTTTTTTTTTTTTTAGCGGCTCTGAATAGTAAGAATTATCGATCTATGTGTCCGGTCGTACGAAACTCCCAGAGAATTCTCATTTTCCGCGCATTTCGGTGATACTCAAAACTATAAGTAGAAAATTGGATTTATCTCCTACACGGCTTAAGTAAGGCAAAAATTTGTAAAGACCTTTTTTGTAGAGAAAGAGACGAGCTACAAATTTTGTTGAAAACTTTTTTCTGAATTTTCATTATTTTAGCCGCTAGAGCAAAGAAACCGAAATTCAGTTTTTCCAAATTTTTTTGAATTTTCCCGGAACTTGGAAGTGCAAAGAATGCATTATTCGGGCTTATCGATCGATAATTCTTACTATTCAGAGCCCCTAAAAAGATTAAAATAACATTAAATGTAGAGAAAAGTCTCAGCTTTAATGTGGAACTAATCACAAAATTCATAAAAAAATTTATCATGTAGAAAAAGTGTCAGAAGATGGCTTAGTAAACTTTGTACAGTTGATCCACAGATTTATTCATATCTTCTCCGGGAGTCGTTAGAATGATAATTAATTTTTCTTGTATATTCTTATATAATGATATATTAATCCAATTAATATTCTATTGCAATTACTTTTGTTGGAAAAATATGCCTTGCGATCAAAGTAGAGGGTATATTTCTCATCGATCAATCACCTCCAAATTTTGGAGTTCAATTCGCTATTTCTTAATTATTAATAATAGCACAGTCTTAATTTTTGCTTATAAGTACAATAAAACATATTCTTTCAAATTACTTTAGAGTTTTTTTAAATGCGTGCAGTACTTTTTGAATTTGTCTACATTATTCATACACGTTCAGGAAATGCACAATTATACAGTAAAACATATACAACTTATTTGTTTTCTAACATTCTTCAATGAAATTTTCACAAAATATAGATTAAAATGAGTGGAATCGAATCCATGTAGTGAAAAAGCAGCCATTGTTACGGGAGAAATAGGCAGGATGCATAAAACTCAAAGATATAAATAAATCAACTGATAAAGTTTACTAAGCCATCTTCTAACACTTTTTTCTCTATGATAAAAGTTTGTATGAATTTTGTGATTAATTACACATTAAAGCTGAGGCTTTTCTTTACATTTCATGTTTTCATTTTTTTTTTTTTTTAGCGGCTCTGAATAGTAAGAATTATCGATCTATGTGTCCGGTCGTACGAAACTCCCAGAGAATTCTCATTTTCCGCGCATTTCGGTGATACTCAAAACTATAAGTAGAAAATTGGATTTATCTCCTACACGGCTTAAGTAAGGCAAAAATTTGTAAAGACCTTTTTTGTAGAGAAAGAGACGAGCTACAAATTTTGTTGAAAACTTTTTTCTGAATTTTCATTATTTTAGCCGCTAGAGCAAAGAAACCGAAATTCAGTTTTTCCAAATTTTTTTGAATTTTCCCGGAACTTGGAAGTGCAAAGAATGCATTATTCCATTCTTCAGGTTATTACATACTTAAATCCCGGATATGATCCTTTTAGTAATTTTTGCGGGGTTTTTATAAAATTTTTCCTTCATTGCCTGTACTAACATCAAAGAGTAATTTATTAATTTCTATTACTTTTAATAATTGGCATTATGCACGTCTTTTAACTAATGTGCGTAAAACCTAAATAGTCGTGGTTTTCTGTAACCAAAATTGCCATAAAAAAATTCAAATATGTGAAAATTCAAACAGGAAATCACATATTGTCTAAATGTTATTTGTGGCATTATCTTAATTCTTTTCTTCTTCAATTCTTTGGGACTTCCTGCCACATGTACTTTTTCTTTTTAAGCGGTACTCGGGGAATCTACAAAATATCACAATTAAGCAGTTAAATAGTTGAAAGTTGGATTTAGAAAATTTTAGAATACCTGCATTATACTTCTGAAAGATTGTGAGTTATAACCAAGGCGGCTTGCTTTGGAGCTCTTTTTATTATGAGATTCGACAAAGGACCAGATGAAACATATTCTTTATAGGATTTTGCAAACAACGGAAAAAGAAACTATCTATATGAACTAAAAGAAAAACTATATGTAAAAAATATTAATGAAATCTTTGCATTCTTTCGATGACCTTAGTTCTGGTTATGCTAGCAAATCAAAAATGCCAAAATAAATTTGTCCAATTTCTTATTTGACATTCTCATTATAACACTAGCATCCAACATAGTCCCATACGGCTAAGCAAATTAAACAAGTAGCTACATGACCCCCTACGGTATGAAGATTCAGTTAAAAATGAGAACAAAGGCCTAAAATGAAATGTATTTACCTACCTTGTCTTTAAAATTGTTTCATTCTAATGGATTACATTTTCATAAAATCTCTCATTCAGTCAATGTCAAATATAAATATTTCATGCTTATTCATGGATATTGCCTATTTGTCTTAAAATTGGATTTCAAACGTTTGTGA
Organism: Stenurella melanura; assembly: GCA_963583905.1. Taxonomy (NCBI): domain Eukaryota; kingdom Metazoa; phylum Arthropoda; class Insecta; order Coleoptera; family Cerambycidae; genus Stenurella; species Stenurella melanura. The sequence goes on from OY757310.1 coordinate 180,961,763, forward strand.
CACCAATAAATAACATAATCTGAATTTGCAACTTCGTACATGTCCCATCATCATAACAAATTTTATTTAAATTAATAATATACAAACATTGCCTCCCGGAATCGCGAACCGGAACCAACCAGAAAACCACGTCGCGCAGCGTCGTGGTATACGTAGGGTTGAGCGGGTCACGACCGGTTTGGCTCAATAAAATGAATATAAAAAGTTAAAACTCCTGCCGTCGGTGGGGGTTAAAATTAACATTCAAATTAGTAATATCTGTATTACAGATTTAAAACATTTAAAATTAACACTCTAAAAACTATTGGGGCACAAGATACTAAACACTATTAAATTTTGATTTCTGGCACAGGGGAAAAACCAAAACAATTGGACCCAACGGTCTACCCGCCGTCGGGAAGGTAGGGAAGACGAAGAATTAAGATTTTACATTCCCTGTCCTAGATCTAAAGGTAACTCATCTAAAATGTCCTCAATCTCATTTTCCAGGAATCTCAAGTATATGGCACCAGTCAGAGGTCCTTCAAATATTATTGGACCAATGATTCTACTACCGATTTTTTTAAGCCAAACATTGAAACCGAACCGCACTTTTGATTTTCTTGTGACCAATATTTTATATTTTGTCGGTTAAATAATCCCACATTTGTAAACCTTGACTCGTACGAAAATAAAATCAGTCCCAAAAAATCATTGTTTAGCTTCACGTTATTATACAAAATCCAATTGCAATATTCCATCCTACGTGCGTAACCACTTTCGTACAAATGCTGGTGCAATTGGTATTTAAAAGATCTATAGTGGTATTTGTGCAAAATTCGGCTTACTGTTTGGTGACTCACGTTCAATTCAAACCCAACTTGTCTTAAAGAAACAGTCTTATCAACTTCTATTCGAGCCAAAATATTAATTTCCGTTCCGTCGTCAATAATGAAGCTTTCTTCGGGATCATTGTTGGGCTCTCTTCGGAATTAGTTTTCAACACGTTTAAAATATTTTTTCGCTGAACATTGTCTATCAGGATATCGTCGGCCATAAATGTCTATAGCTGCAATTGCATTTTTTTTACTTTCCCCTTAAATAATTAACAAGTTTTTCATCTCTTGTATAAATTGGCGGCATATTGAACACAATTAACAAGACTTTTAAACAATTTTTAAAGACACAATAAAAACACCGTTAAACCAACAAATGCTTGACAAAACTGTATTTCCTTATTATCTTTTAGCTGTAATTCTGGTTGTATTTATCGCACAATTTAATACTATATATGAATAAATTCCTTATTAATAGTACTAATAAATGGTACCACGGTACCGATTTGGTTCCATTTGAAAAAAATTCAGTTTTGCCCCAAAAACAATATTGGTGAATTTTATTTGCTCATAAATCACGTAATTTAGTGTTTTTAACGGGATTTCGATTTTTGTAGCATTACACGGGTCATTTAGAATAAATCGGAACCATCATGTTACACTTAAATGGAAAACCAAAAATTATATTATGAAAAATTTGATGTTTGAAATGTCACTTATTTGGCACCGATGGATTCAAACAATTTTGCAGAATTCAAAAATGCAATAATATATGGGGTGTTCCATTTAAAAATCGAAAGTTAGTGTCACTTCCGCCGAAACCGGAAATGAAAAAAAATCAATTGTATGTCAAAAAGTGTCGCTTATTATGTGTGTGGTATATCCTAAATTTCATCAATTACCTTCAAAGTTAAAGGAGAAAAGGGGGGTATAGCATGATCCTGTTACACCCGGTATATCATAATAAAGTTAATAAACAACTATTTGAAATATTTTAAAGATATATTGTCATATATTTGTGTACATATTGCATTTTTAAATTAGTAACCACTGATAGGTAAAATTGTGCGATATGAAATTGACCATATTCTTGGATAGAACCGCTAAAACACTAAGTAAGGGATGTACGCAGTGAAAAAATTACAAAAAAGTCATCAGTCTCCATTGTACATGAGCATATTACCATGCAGCAACTTAGGATGCTGTAGTTTACTAAAGTAGACATTGTCGGATCGATTTTACTCTGTATATTTAGCTTCAACACAATAGGATATATAATAGGAAAACAGTATTCTTACGAGTTAAAAATACTTTACTTTGTTTAATCTAATCGCGTTGAGAATACGTATCGATTCGGTGGTCACCATATTCACGCAATAGAGAATATACAAAGAAGGTTGCTGAAAATTCTTACTAAAGGAAAGTGTTTACTCTGAAATCGGCTGTTGGAATAATGAGCTCTTATAACCGATTTTGTCTTGAAAGTCTGAACAAGGAGCATATAAAACCACAATTTATATTCATACGTAAAGTAGTACTAAACGAGATCAACTGCAGGACGATACCGCAAATGTTGAATTTTCATGTTCATAGAATATTTGCCTCTGAACATTTTACTTTAGATACTTCTAGACTCACGAGAAAAAGTATTGACTATTATAAAATAATCGTAGTTTTATAATTTTATAAATCATCTTTGCACTTCGGATATTACATTTCAAATATAACAGACATTTGCTTGAAAAATCATTACAGTACATTTTTCTCTAAAAACTGCACTCTTTCATCTACTATTTACCAATACAAAATCTTCTTTTTTGCTCCTACTGATAGAGAGGAAATTTGAAAAATCATTTCTCAACTGAGAAATAAAAATAGTGCAGGCGTGGACGGTATTCCAACGAAATTAATCCAAAGCTGTTTAAGAAAACATTGTAAACCCATTAGTTTACATTATTTTATCTTTTGAACAAGGGCAATTGCCCTCATTGTTGAAAATTGCATCAGTAATTCCAATTTATAAAAACAAAGGCCACCCTAATAGTTTAGACAACTATAGGCCTAGTGCAATTCTAAATGTGCTCTCTAAAATTTTTGAACGGCTTATTTACAGTAGATTAACAGCTTTTCTTATAAATCAAAAAATCCTAACTGACTGTCAATATGGTTTTTGTATGAATAGATCAGCGGAAACTGCAGCATACCAACATGTGGAATATATTTATAAATATTTAGATCAGAGGCAATTAGTAGCTAGAGCATTTGACTGTATTGATCATTCCTTTCTTAAACGAAAGCTGCATTTTATCCTGGATACTGTCCTACCTCAAAGACAGGAAAATATGAGTTCAAGTACAAAAAAAATACCTCAAATTATTACAATATACACAAAGGTGTACCTCAAGGATCGGTGCTGGGCCCATTACTATTTACTCTGTATGTTAACGAATTGCCAACTGGTCTTACATCTACATGTATCACATTGTTCGCAGATGACACAACAGTGGCGGTTTCATCGCCGACTGCTGAGAACTTATATAAATCGATTACTCGAGTTATACATGATTTTCAAAAATGGTGTAAAGAAAATAAACTTCTTTTATATATAGATAAAACCCTACGTCTTAATTTTTACAACAAAAAGAAACACCCTTTCAATAATATTGTTGTCAATAACATCACTTTGGACGAGAGCTCAGTTATTAAGTTCTTGAAGGTCTTCCTAAATGATAATTTAAGCTGGTCAGCTCACATTAACACGTGAGCAGAACAATAATTAGTAGATCTTATACTATGCCATCTTAAAAATTAAAGACCGACTTTCTACACATTACCTGTTAAATGTATACTATTCACTGGTCTACATCTGTCATATATCACACTCTGGGGTAGTGCACTTGAAAGCATAAGAATTTTTATAATGCAAAAAAAAAATTATATGATTAATATTCAGCATGGGAAGCACAGAATCATGCAAATGTGTTTTTGCTGACAATACGATTATGACGCTCCCATGCATATATATTTTTAAAATTTTACTGTATACAACAAAAAATATTCACTTGTATGAAACAAATTGCCAACATCACAATTATAATACCTAGAAAATGAATGAATTGTGCACTGTGAATCATAATACATCTAAGTATGAATTTCCGCCTTCATACGCGGGAGTAAAATTATTTAGTAATCTTCCTGAACGCTGCAAAAATCGACATTATAATTCGTTAAAAAAATGTTAAAGAAACCACTTGCCAATATATGTTATTATACTGTTATGAATTACACCCCCTTGGAACTGGAAATTAATACGCCTATGCCTACTAATAGTGACTGGAAACCAGCAGAAAGAAATGGACTTTTCTGGACTGTGGTAAGAGAAGATTCTTGATTGTTTCTAGATGGATCTAGAGAGTCAAATTCGGAGTATATAAGGCGCGATTACCAGCGCGGAAGTTTATTTAGAAGTGACACGTTCGGTAAAAAGTGAGGTTAAATACCAAATAAACAAAGTGTAAAGGTTTTGAAGTATTGTATAGTCAGTAAATTATTAAATAAAATGTTAGTGGTGTTTATTTCTTGTTGAAATTATTTAGAATCCACGTATTCATACAGGGTGTTTCCTAAAAGGTGGAAAACACGCAACAATACAGTTACTGATTATTTAAATGATACTATAGATTAGTTATTCATGTGATATCTATTTATATATGTATGTGTAAATACTCATATGTTTGTTTGTATTTATCTCGTACACTAGTTTGTTATAGCTAAATATTTTTCTTTTTCTTCTAGTTATGACGCAGTTTAGTTGTGTTGCCTACATCAACTAAACTAATATCCTATATGCTTGTTACTTTTCTTTATATGCTATTTAATATCTGTTTGACATATACATCAATTTCAATATGGCCTAAGTATGAATAAAGTTATTATTATTAATATTACTTCCATTTGCATACACCAAGCTCTAAGCTTGTTTTAGTATATTGCATTTTATTTCTTGTACTTGTTTCTTAGATTTCACCAGAAATGTATAGCGTGTATGCATATGTAAAGCTGTATAATGGTAAATAGATAAATGAGACAGGAAGTTATTTTTCTATTACTGTCGGAAGCAAACAAATAATATACCATTTCAAACATATATTCGAATAAGAACAAATGTGAAATATTATTAAATGTAAATGCATCTTTCCACAGCTCTCCATGTTTTATAAAATAGGATAAAATAAAATGTTTTATCAGGAAGCTCAAGAAAGTAATGAAACATTTACAAAGACCTTTCAAAGATAAGTAAAATCAACTTCTTCCTCGGCTATATGCAGCGATTAATACTGAATCATAAGAAAAGCAAAATACACATTATGTACTGTATTACTGTGCAGATAAAGCACACTAAAGAGAGGGAGACCTAGAAACACACGTCCGCGAATGTTTGATGTAATTGGAATTGCTAAGTGCTTTGCTTCATGTGATTTAAGTTTCATTGATCATGGTTTAAATGGTGAATGGTTTAAATTACAAATAACTTTATTATTGACAGTACCTAACTGCATCGAGAAAAATGTTCTTCTTATAACTAATATTTATTGTGGCATATGGCCGTGCAAGCAGTTGTTTAGAAAATTATTTTTTACACCTATATTTGAAGTTTCTGTAAAATCAAAATAAATTCTATAGTGAGTGTTTAACTTATTTTACGGTTTGATCATATCGTCAAAAGTTATTAAAATTTATGTGCAGGTGCCCACGAAAAAAGATAACCTTGATAATTGTGGCAATTCCATAACTTCGGTATATTAGGCGAAAACCATTACATGTGAGAAAGTACATTTTACTTGCCTCGCATACCGAAGGGAAGTATTGTATTCAAGAAAAATTCACCCTTCGAGATTTTTTCGGATATTCACGTTTCAGATCATATAGATTACTACGAAAATATAGTTTTTCAATTCAGTCAGTATGTCTGTCTGTCTGTCTGTTGATGCATTAACTAAAACACTACTTGACGGCGAACAGTCAAATTTGGTAGGTAGCTGACGCTACTGTCAGCGAAGAACTGGTTAAACTTTCACTGGAAAATATACAGGGTGGGCCGTCTAAATGGAATAAATAATGAAAAAAAAAATGTTTTGCTCAAATATAAAATTTCCACGTTTCGTGACATTCTAAAAATACTTCAGAAACAAAAAAATCGGTAAAGGTATTTACACAGAACTTCCCTCTTTATACGTACAGGACGATCACTCTAAATAATAATTAATTAAGAGATGACATATGAGAATTATAATGGCCATGCAGTTAGCCCTATTGTTACAGAGAAAACCTGATAACTTTTTACCGTCATCTACTTTATAGTGGTGGGGGAAATTTTTTTCAAAATTTTGTTTTTTTTTAAATTCACAAAACACTTTTTTGTTGAAATAGGCTTAGAATATAATGAAACGTGCAAATTTTAAAATTGAAGAAAAAACATTTTTTCCATCATATTGTAGTGGTAAGAAATTTAAAAAAATATAAATTTTTTAGTTTTAAAAACAAATTTCTTTTTTTGAAATATATTTAGAACGTCATGAAACGTGGAAATCTTAAATTTGAGCAAAAAACATTTTTTTTTCATACATTTATGGTACCAAATTTTCAAAATTTCAAATTTGTTTCTATTTTAAATTTTCAATTTTTTTCTTAATAGGTTTAGAATGTCATGAAACGTGGAAATGTTAAATATGAGCAAAACATTTTTTTCCATAACCCATTTTACAAAAAATGTTAAATTTAAAAAAATTCTTTTTGAAATATGTTTAAAATGTAATGAAACGTGTAAATTTAAAATTTGAGCAAATTTTTTTTTATCAACCATTATACAAAATTTTCAAAATTTCAAAATTTCTTTCTATTTTAATTTTCAAACACTTTTTTTTCAGATAGATTTAGAATGTCACGAAGCGTGGAAATTTTAAATTTGACCAAAATATTTTTTTCCATCGCCCATTTTATAAAAAAAAAAAATTTAATTTTTTTTCATCATCCACTATACAAAATTTTCAAAATTCCTAAATTCTATTCCAAATTTTCAAAAAATTTTTTTCAAATTGATTTAGAATGTCACGAAACGTGGAAATTTTAAATTTTGGCAAAATATTTTTTCCACCACCCATTTTACATACATTTTTAATTTTCTAAAAAAATTGTTTTTGAAATGTGTTTAGAATGTCATGAAACGTGGAAATGTTAAACTTGAGCAAACAAATTATTTTTTTCATTAGGTATCCAGTTTTTACAAAATTTTCAAAATTTCAATTTTTTTCCATTTGACATTTTCAAAATTAATTTTTTGTAGTAAAAAGATTACAAGTTTTTTCTCATTTAAAAAAAATAGGTTTAGAATGCCATGAAACGTGGAAATTTTAAATTTGTGCAAAAAATGTTTCCATCTATTATAGTGGTAAAAAATGTTCAAAACATCTTTTTGTTTTAAATAGAAATTTTAAATTTGATAAAGGAAATATATTTTTCTATGTATTCTAATTCTAATTTTCAAGAATGGGAAAAAAATTACCATTTCTCCGCTGACAATGGCGTTAGCTTACTACCCAATTTGACCGTTCTCCGTTAAGTAGTTAATGCACCAACAGACAGACAGACAGACAAAGTGACGGAATTAAAAAACCTATATTTTCGTAATCTACGTGATCTGAAATGTGAAAATCCGAAAAAATCTCGGAGGGTGAGATTTTCTCGAATACAATACTTCTCTTCGGTATGCGAGGGAAGTAAAATTTAGAAAATATTTTTTACCAACATTTTTGAAAAAAGTTTTACTACTAGATTAGATGGAAAAAAATTTCTCTTTGCTCAAATTTAAAATTTCCAAGTTTCATGGCATTCTAAAGTTATTTCAAAAAAACAAAATTTTAATTTTTTACCATTTTTGAAAAAATGAAAAAATTATTTTTGCTCAAATTTAAAATTTCCACGTTTCATGCCATTCTAAACCTACTTAAAAAAAATAATAATCTAATCTAATTTAGAATCGATGGAAAAAAATTTTTTTCGCTTAAAATTTTCCCGTTTCATGACATTCTAAGCTTATTCCAAAAACTTTTTAAAATAAAAAAATAAGAATTTGCAAATTTTTGCCCACTACAAAATACAAAATAGATGATGGAAAAAATTTGTTTTTGCTCAAATTTAAAATTTCCACGTTTCATGACATTCTAAACCTATTTAAAGAATTTTTTTACTACTAGAACACATGAAAGAAAATTTTGTTTGCTCAAATTTAAAATTTCCACGTTTCATAACATTCTAAACCTATTTAAAAAAAAATAAATTTCTTACCCACTACTATAGTTCCACTCCACTACGTGAATGTGGAACTGAAAATGTGACAGATGGCAATATTTGGCATATATACCTACGAGTGCACATATTATAGTTTTATTGAAAAATGTACAGGGTGGTCATTCCAAAAAATAGTTCAACCATAGTGGGCATTTGTAAAGGTATTTGCGCAAGCCTTCCATATTTATCACCTGTTATTTAGTATTGAATTTTTGCTGTCGGATGACCACTCTGTATATTTTTTTGACCAACAGTTATCAGGTTTTCTTTGTAATAATAATGATAACTATATTCGGATTATTATTCTCAATGTCATTTCGTAATTAATCATTTCTTAGAGTGGCCGCCATGCACAAATAACGAGGGAAGTTCTGTGTAAATGCTTTTACCGACTTATTTTATTTATAATTTTGTGCCTTTTAATTATCATTTCTACGTTTTTATTGTATTTTGCGTTTTAAAGTTATTTAAAAAATATATATTCTAAACACTGACGTCGCTTTGTTCTATGTTGCAACCAGTGTAGCCATGAGAATTTTTGTAATACTTTTCTTCTAGCAAAGACTTAATCCTGCTGAAAATTTCACATGGTGTCATATAATCCTAGCTCAAAATCCTCTGATGACTAGGCTACTAATATTTTCTGTTAAAATATTTTAATTTATTCTACAAACAGAAAAATTGTCCTACGTGCATTCTTTCTCAAAATACAAAGTAATATAGTCAACTAATTTCATATTCAAATCACAAATTGCAACACATGCTGGAATTTTATAATAATAAAATATAAAGTCGAAACCATAATATATGTTATGAGCTAACAGATGTTATATTAAATTTAACCAACCAATATATATGCTTTTTCATAGCTTTTGCTACACATAATAATAAATTAATGTTAATATAAAACGAAACACACTAGACATCCAATATAGGGAGTTCATTTATATGTACCAATTGAAATACAACGTAAATTTATATTTGAATCGGTTCAGCATCAAATATCGTTTTGGAACAGAGCACAGAATTTTGTGATTTTACATAGATTTTCAATTTAAACATTTAAGTATGTCTCGCACGTTGGACAAAAGAAATAGGCTTACATTTATGACTCTTAAGCAATTTTAAATTATCTTTACGATTCACCTCATGTTTGTAATATTTTATTGACCCTGCCTCTAATACAGCATTTTATCTCTAGGTAGTAGTACATGGTGCTTTTTTGAATTCAATATTGATAATGGAGCATATGAATCGCCCTTTAAAGGAATATAATTTAGCACCATTCCTGAAACGAGGTGGGTCGGCCAGCGAACCCCTACACTGCTAATTACAATAACCAGAGAGGTGGAAAGACAAAGCGCAAAACTAGAATATTTTTATTTTTTCTTTCTCGGCATATTCTAGTAAAGGAGCTAATTACAATGAACTATGGCATTTGGCTTTCTGTAATAATAAACATAATACCCCTTTATCCGAGTATATTTAGACTACTTCTAAAAAAAATCCATGATAGCCGGGAATTGAATCTAGGACTAAACTAAACATTTGCCTCTCAACGAAGTCGTATTACTGTTTTTAACGTTTTCTCATAATAATATAATACGTCAACATGACGACCGTTTCGCTAAAAGATTAGCTTCATCATATGAGCGCACTACTACACTACTTACAAATTGAACATATTGGACCTAAAATACATGAAAATGAATTGCCTGAAAACTAATTTGCATACAATTGTAATTATTTACCGATAATATAAAATATACTACTAAGAAATGAAATTAAAATAGATTTGCTAGGAGAATTATTTATGTCTAATTGATCGTTAAGTAAAATGTAACCGTTTTTATATCTATTAATGTTTAAGCTCTCAAGTAACGTCAACTTTGATCCCTTACTAGCTGTATGAAGGATATCAAAATTGTCGTTAAATAAGTGATTTTCTTCCAAAAGATGATTTGCAAAGGTAAAATTGTTTTCATTATTCAAAAAAGATTCCTTATGTTCCATTACACGTTTTTTAAAATGTCTACCTGTTTGTCCCACATACATCTTAGGGCAAGTCCCACAAGTCGTATATGTATGATTATACCAGCACGGTAGCTCAGCCGGTAAAATCGTGTTAGTTCCAAGCGCGCTTAGTCAGACTGTCTGTCTATCGTATATTTGATTCGATACCCAGCTCTGACACTGGCAATGGTGGTGGGTAATGGATGTTGTCTGCGTTTTTTCAAATGTGTAATCTACTTCCAGACACTTTAGGCTTTGGATTTGAGGGTTTTCTACTATGTGTGGTATGTCTTTTATTGTTATGTTACACTTTTCATGGTAAAACAACTCAGTAAGTATACGCTACTGTTCTCATATGTGGTCAAATGATTTAATTTTATATGCATATGTATTGCTATGTATTTGCAATGTTGCATATTTGTGTTGTGGAGTTATTTATGTCTTCCAGATTTGGTAAAGATCTGATGAGGCAATTGAAATATTTTGAATTGTTATTTAGTTGTTGTAGTTTGGTAGAACTGTTTTTAAGTTAGGGAATTTGTTTTATAGTTTTTATATGTCATATGTTGAGGTTATTATAATTTAATGACACTGAGAATGAAAATTCTAATTTTGGGCTGAAGGGGTCAGGTTTGTAATAATAATCTAAATTTAGTTGTTTTAAAAAAAACTTTGGCTTCTTGATTGAAAAGAAAAAAGAATGAAAAAAAAAAAGGGAAGATCAATAGATACGGGTAGGGGATTGAGAAGATTGAAAAAGAATTAAAAATTTTGAGAATTTTGGAGAGAAAAATAAGTAGAAGAAAGAAGATCAATAGATACGGCAGATACGTGAGAAAAGTTTTGAAATTTAGAAAATAAAATAGGTAGAAGGAAGGAGATAAAATAATTTGAAGAGAAGAAAAGAATATTAAGGCTAGTCGGAGAAGTGAAAAAAGTAAAGGAAGAAATAATTAAGAGGAGTTGAAGGATAGGAATTGTAAGGTGGAGAAAATAAGTAGAAGGAAGGAGTTAAATAGTTTGAAGAGAAGAAAAGAATATAAAGATTAGTCGGAGAAGTGCTAAAAGTGAAGGAAGAAATAACTAAGAGGATTTGAAGGATAGGAATTGTAGCTACGAAGAAAGAAATTAGTGAAAGGTATTAAAATCAAAATTATTTATAAATTATCACATTCATATAATTATATCAAGAAATTAAAGGGTTGTAATAAATAAAAATTTTAGTCAACTGAAATTTTAATTTTATAAAAAAAAAAGGACTTTCCAACATAGAAACCTGAACCTGCAATCTGAGGTGGAATTGCATAGCCGGAGCTACAGAGATAATTAAGAATTGAATATTGTTGTTTTGTTGTTAGTGGTATTGATTTGGAAGATATAAATGGTTTCACATCAAATTTTAATCAATCATAATAATAAAACATAACAGTATAGATTTAGATTTGGAAAGAAGCTGGCTGATTTTCCTTGACCACAGCGGCCCCTGTGGACCTATTGTGGCTTCTGTTCTAGTTTCTGTCGTTTTTGTCAAATTCCACAGTCTAGATGAGCGGTCCCTAGAATCGCTATCAGCCCTTGATTTTCCTCGCAAAGTTGTTAGAATCGTAATGTAGCTAAGCGTTTAAAATGGCACAGCATATGGACTGATGTTTCCTCTTTCTCTTGACACAATCAACATTTTGCATCATCTGCCAAACCCATCAGACTCATGTCAATTAAGTCGACAGGTCCGGATAGAAGACCCACTATCATCCTAATGGCCTTTCTACTTTGACAAAATTTTCCAGCATTCCAGAGAATTCGTTTGTACCCATTTATCAATGAATTCTGGTATGCATGGTTTAGCCATGAAAGGTTGTGGTCCTACGTACATATTAGGGTGGGCCGAAAAATAACAAAGTTGTCAGAGCGAAACACTATAGTAAAAAAAAAATTGTGTTTGATAGAGAGAAGACGAGAACATTTTTTTTAATCGGTTGGTATCTTCCGTTCGCGCATGGCTCTCAAAAAATGAAAAATCGATAAAATCTACGAATTAGTCTGAATTTTTTTAGGTGAGTGAAAGAACACTTACGAGGTCACTATAGCGGGGAAAGTGATTCCTATTAAAGGTAGAATGCACTCAATTTTTTTTTTTTAGAAATCTGTCAACATCTTCCGCTTGTGCATGCGCTTTACAAAACACATTTTTGGTAAAATATGGTTTTTATTTGTGTATGTAAAGAGGTTACATTTTCTCCTGAATGGCTAGTTTGAATTTAGCTTTATTGAAAAACTCTGGCATTATGGATCTTGATAGCATAGTTGATCTGACGTAGCCATCTCTATTCTCTTCACCAGAGACCTTGCCTGATACCTCGGTGACAATCTTTACACCTTACTCCACAGTTTGTGTGTAGCAGGAAAAGCTTCTTATGTTCCAATTTGAGGTAGTCTCTATATAATAGGAAACGCTTTCCTCGCTATAGTGATATAGTTCTTTCAGTCACCTAAAACAAAATTTGGACTAATCGGTAGATTTGATCGATATTTGCGCGAACGGAAAATACCAACCGATTTAAAAAAAATGTTCCTCGTCTTCTCTCTTCTTCTTTCGTTTCGGTCTGACAACATTGTTGTTTTTCGGCCAACCCTAGTGCATATGTATACATTATTGCTTAATAACAGATAATAATATTGCTAAGTGGACAAAAACCTTTATTTTTATTTTATTTATTTATTTTATTTATTTACTATCCAACAGTCAAAGACCAATTACAGGATAGGAACAGTATAACATACAATACTTACAATTACATTTCCGAACAATGAAGATGAAGATATTCCTGCTGAAAAAGTCTGGTTTCAGCCAGACGGGGCGCCACCTCATTTTGGGATAGCAGATTTAACCCCCTTAGACTTTTTTCTTTGGGGTTACTTAAAGTCAAGGGTGTATTTTAACAGACCGGATGCCATAGAAGAATTGAAAGACAGAAAAATCCCCCTTAGACTTTTTTCTTTGGGGTTACTTAAAGTCAAGGGTGTATTTTAACAGACCGGATGCCATAGAAGAACTGAAAGACAGAATTGGCTTGGAGATGAAACGAATTGCCCATGATATGATTCAGAACAGCGTGCAAAGTGTCTGCACCCGTTGGAGGGTCACAATTTGAGCAATGGAGATAATTTTTTTCTCACAATTACTTATGTAAGGTATCAATGAATAAAAATATTTTTTTCCAAAAGAATGGCTTAGGTAATATAAATTTTTTTCATATTACCAGAAAGCTAAAACAGTAAACAAAAATGTCTGTTTCCATTAAAAAAAATTGATGATGACGTCATAACTCAAAAACCAATGACGTCATAAATTTTGGGATAGTGACAAAATGTAGCATTTACAAAAGTGAAGTCGACCTGATCGAGGATTTTTTTTGACAAATGACACATACCAAAAATATGAAATTTGTGCGTTTTTTTAGGTTCACACTGTATATATATATATATATTAGTGTATTCTATTTATAACGCAATCGTGAATATCACTTGCTAGCTAAATATAGTTTATTTTAGACACAGAAGGGGTTAAATGCATCAATATTGTGTTGCACTGAAGAATAATGTTTATACATTTAAAACTGGCGATAATTGAAGCAACCGTGTACGAGGCGTAGGTTGATTGAAGGTTTGAAGATGTCTATAACTGGGACGAGAAACATTTAAATTAAGCTTATCACTTCTGGGCAGTTGATTACGGAATTCAATAATTTATACAGACCTTTTCTGCGTGCATCTAGAGAAACCATGTCACATTCTAGCAATATATACTTAATGTTCATATCTAGGATACCATATTAGGGAGACATACTTCAAATAAGAACAAACAAAAGCGTAATGAAAAGAAATTAGTACATCTCGCGAGCGAAACTCTTTTGAATTACGTATGGTGAATTTCATGTTCTTATTAGCTTAGCTGATAATTTAATTAATATGTTTACTGAAATTGGGGGTCAAAGGTGACGCCTAAATCTTTAAATGAACTTGGACCTATTACACAGATGTGGTCCAAACAATAAGGAAATATAATCGCATTCTTCTTACGAGAGAATGATACAATATTACACTTTTTACTTTATTACTTTTTGTATATCATTTATTTATGCCGTCAATATCACGTTGCAAGTTAATACAATTTTCTAGTTTGACCAGTATGTTTTCATGTCACCTGCGTATAGTAGATGCTTTATATTAAGATTGCGCTTAATGTTATCTATGTAGATATTAAATAGCAGAGGACTCAAGACCGACCCTTGTGGAACTCTGGAAGTTGCGTTTAGATTTTTATCAAATGTTATAGATAATTTATACACACCTACACCACACATAGTAGACAACCCCAAAATTCAAATCCTAGGCTATCCGGAATGAGGTTACACATTTTAAAAAATGCGGACAACATCCATTACCCACCGACATTGCCAGTGCCAGGGCTGGAGATCAAACCCAATATATGATAGACCATTTGACTAAACATGCTTGGCACTAAACACACTTTACCCGGCTGAGCTACCATGCCGATAGAGACAAATAAAACTAATATGTTGTTTACTGTATATAACTGCCAAGGTTATGAGAATCATAAAAAAATATAAGAGAAAAATTCGTTTAGTAATATAAACATAAGAGTGTTTAAATATACATTATATGAACGAAAAACAAAATTCTGATAGAAATAACTGAGTAAAAAAAAATATATTTAAAAAAATTGAATACCAATGTTCACAAAATAGATTGAAAAATGTTAGTTTAGGTATACTTGACTACATTTATTTAATGCGTATAAAAAGTGCCAGAAAACCGGCCATATATACTGGGTGAGCCACGGTGGGTGGAGTATTAAAAGTATATGGAGAACGGATCAACCGATTGCTTTCAAATTTTGGTTACCAAAATAATTTAGTATGATCTCTCCAACTAAAATATTTTCGAAAGTGTGGTGTTGCCATTTATACGTAAAACTGGCAACATCTTCGTTGTTTTAAATGGAATACCCTGTATATTTTTACATTTTTTGGATCGTCGTCTCTTTCTGAGTAACTTTTGTTAATATTTATCTATACCTATCTCAAGCCGTTTTCGAGATAATAATTCTTTTCTGAATTTATTTCCAAAAATTTGACTTTCAGTAAATCGTGTTTTCTCCTACCTACGCAGCAATTAAAAGATAATTTTTTAGTTGGCCTGAGGGCATCTCCTTCATTAATCAAATGTTTCGAATATCATAAGGGTGAGTTAGAGAACGCTTCCTATAAGTGACTTAGAAAAGTGCACGAAAGTCAATTTTTTTAAATGGAATGCCCTGTATATTATTACTGATTCGGAAAGGTGATACATTTACCTATTTAAAAATTTAATATACCCTATACCTAATGCGCACCGTTTTCGATTTATGGACACTTTTCTGTAACCTTACCAAGAATATTAGTCATTTGGTATATCATAACGGGTGGGCCATGACATTTTTATGTTGTCATTTTGTAATGACAACTGACATGCTATTTTTCTAAATAAATTTGACGTTGGTGATATTTGCACTTAATTTGAATAGCTGTAGCACAAATATGGCAGAAAATAATTATACAAACACAGTTTTAATGGATTTGTTTATTATCCATGGAAAGTGCAATAAGATTATCAGCAGAACTTGTAGAAGATTTAATGAGAAATATCCGGATTTTCCGCAGATGGACAACAGAAAGTTTCTACGAATTCAGAGGAATTTTACTAATTTTGGTTCGTCATTAAGAAAACCAAGATATTTACCTAAACCTGTGACATCGGACGAGGTAAATGAAATCAATGTGCTAGCATATTTTCATGCAAATCCCCAGTATTCCATACGTTGTGCTAAACAGAATTTAGGATTGTCATATTCATCCATTCGAAAAATAAGTACTAGTAAACCATGAAATGTATAATTATAAATTTACAAGAGTCCAGTTTCTCATGCCTCAGGATTATCTACAGAGAATAGAATTTGGTGAAATGATACTTGTACGTACGCAAGAGGACCCCAGTTTTTTAAAGAAAATTATATGGACTGATGAATGCAAATTTTCTAGGGAAGGGATGTATAACGCACGAAATCGTCACCATTGGGCCACAGAAAACCCCCACGTTACTAGAGAGGCTGGTTTTCAAGTCAAATTTAGTTTCAATGTGTTTTGTATGTTAATGGATGACAAAATAAAATATTACATATAACGACGGAAAATTGAATTCCAGAAAATATTTAGATATAATTAGAACAATTGTGGAAGACTTCCTTGATAATTTGTCAATTGAAAAATATAGAACTTGTTGGTATCAAGTCGACGGGACTCCTCCACATTGTACACATGAAATTAGTATGGAGTTGGACCGCCTTTTCGATGACCGTTGGATTAGACGTTTGGGACCGTGGAATTGGCCTCCCAGGTCCCCTGACCTTACCCCGTTAGATTTTTATCTTTGGGATACTCTTAAAGATAGAGTTTATAAAACTTCAGTCCACAATAGGGAAGAATTAGATCGTCGAGTGATTCAAGAGATTGAAAACTTGGACCCCGCTGAAATAAGAGCTGCTACAACAAACGCCGTCCACCGTCGTATACAAAAGTGCCTGGAAGTTAACGGTCTACATTTCGAATAATTATTACAATAGTTTTAACATTTTTATTATTTATTACTGTTATTAATATTATTTGTTATTGCTACTTAGACTTTGCTACTGTTATTGCTGCTTAGGTATTATTTTTTCCTAATGACACTGTTATTGTTCTGTTAATGACGAACCAAAATTAATAAAATTCCTCTGAATTCGTAGAAACTTTCCGTTGTTCATCTGCGGAAAATCCGGATATTTCTCATTAATCTTCTACAAGTTCTGCTGTTAATCTTATTGCACTGTCCATGGATAATAAACAAATCCATTAAAACTGTGTTTGTATAACTATTTTCTGCCATATTTGTGCTACAACTATTCAAATGAAGTGCAAACATCACTAACGTCAAATTTATTTAGAAAAATAGCATGTCAGTTGTCATTACTAAATGACAACATAAAAATTTCATGACCCACCCGTTATGATATACCAAAAGACTAATATTCTTGGTAAGGTTACAGAAAAGTGTCCATAAATCGAAAACGGTTCATTTAAAAAAATTGACTTTCGTGCACTTTTCTAAGTCACTTATAGGAAGCGTTCTCTAACTCACCCTCTATGATAATCGAAACATTTGATTAATGAAGAAGATGCCCCCAGGCCTTGCCTAGCAGCAACTAAAAAATTATCTTTTAATTGCTGCGTAGGTAGGAGAAAACACGATTTACTGAAAGTCAAATTTTTGGAAATAAATTCAGAAAAGAATTATTATCTCGAAAACGGCTTGAGATAGGTATAGGGAAATATTAACGAAAGTTACTCAGAAATAGGCGACGATCCAAAAAATGTAAAAATATACAGGGTATTCCATTTAAAATAACGAAGATGTTGCCAGTTTTACGTATAAGTGGCAACACCACACTTTCGGAAATATTTTAGTTGGAGAGATCATACTCAATTATTTTGGTAACCAAAATTTGAAAGCAATCGGTTGATCCGTTCTCCATATACTTTTAATACTCCACCCATCGTGGCTCACCCTGTATGTCTCATTAACACAAGTACATGGGGAAGCATATATCTGGCAGAGCCGTATTTAAAATTTTTCTGCACAATAACGGTAGAAATTTAAAAGTATTGTTTTTGATAAATAAATAGTTCATTGGTATGGTGATAAAAAAAAACTCTGTTTTGCTTGTGTCAAGATAGGAATAATATCTTGTATATTTGTGGGGCATTGACGAATTCCATATCCCATGATACACTTAAGTTCAACTCTGTTGTGGTTACGGTTTACATACCTGCTGTAAACCGTTACGTCGTATAATATTTTTGCTAGGAGGGAGTGGAGTAATTACATCAAAATAATTTAAAATTATAATTGAAACATGTGTGTTTCCGTTAGTTTCTTATTTTAATCATGCCAGAACATACCTTACATTAGAATAATGAAAGCTCTTTCACCCTCGGTGTCGTAAGCTCTCGGGCTATTAGTCAATTATTTTAAGATATTAACTATTAAATTAGTTGTCAAAATTCTCAAACATTTTTCTCCCTTAATTTTGTATCAGGCGAATGCTATTACTGCGCGTAAAAGTATTAAACTCTAATAAATTAAAACTCACAGGAGAGTCACCCAATGAGATCAAATAAGTGCTAAATTTAACTTATCAGGAAACTCTGCCATCCTCAAAGTTTTAACCAGGCCTAAATGTAATTTAAAAGAGGAATTCTTTCAATCGTAATTGCTCCTTTGAAATATTTATTAATCTAAAGCCCTGCCATTCCACAGGATTTAATAGCATGATATTATTGCCTGAAAATTAAGCTGAGAGAGATATCGGTATAACTAAATCGAATCTTTCAGTGCCGATATTGTTAGATTGGTACATATAATCAAATATGTGAATTTAAGCGATTAAGAGACATCTAATTAATTCAACTGCTGCCTACTCCCGTTGTTTGATTACACATGCTAGCTCCACACGTTATAGTAGAAGAGCCAGTGACATTTTTCAGTGATGATTTAGTTAAGGCCTATTTTTTGAGAGGATGTTGAGGGGGTTATAACTAAGTGTCCTCCGTGAGGATTAGCCCTGATTCCAGTCGTAAGGGGGTGGCAGAACACCCCCCATGTGTAAAAAAAACTGCATCTTTTTATTATTTAGTTAAGGATGAAATTTTTTCCAGTGCTCCTCTGATAGCCCACAAACATCGATCTAATATTGGCAGAACGATTGGCCAGTCTTAAGAGGGTGGCAGAACACCCCCAACATGTCGTGATAGCAATGAACTTTTTATTATTTAGTTAAGATTCATTTTTTAGTATGTTGCTGTAGCAACTATTCCAAGTATATATGCAAATTGGCAGAACAAAATAGCGGTCGTAACTACCTGGCAGAACGATTTAAACGTGCCGTATGCGCGCCGTGACTTCGTGAGTTCGGTCGCAAATTAATTTGTATTATGAATGCTTTAAATATTTAGACCCTTTTTGTAATCACAGACCTTCATTTACCTTTGGAGCTTGTATTTTAATACTCATTCGATGGAAATGCAACTTAAAAGATACAAGTTTTTCATTCGAGAATAACTTTGCGACTATGAGGGACACGAAAAAGTTGTAGTGTTGTTGGAAATCCAATTCTCTATAAAAAAGGTCTCTTGACATTTTTTCGTATATTGCTTAGTTTCTGCGATATAGTGGAAATAAAAAAAAAATATTTTTTACATTCAAACGCAAATATCTTTTGAACTATGCTAGATACGATAATATGACTTGAAGATTTTTTGTAGAAACGCTTTTCAAATCATTTTCCGTATCTCACTTCATTTCGGAGATAAAGTGAAAATAAAGAATGTTCTTTTCGGATTTCGGAAAAACATATCAGTATCGACTGAGAACCACAAATTATGATGTATATTATTGTAATTGTATTGTCATTGAAAAATGCGATTGCCAAGAAAAGAATTACAAATTTAAAAAAAAATTGTTAATATTAAAGTTCCATGTTCCAGATAGATAAATAACATTGTGAATATATGTAGAATCATTTATATTATTTTGGATTATCTCAAAAATGTTCCGAGACAGGAAATACATAAAATAAATAAAATATATTTCAAGAAACATCGATTAATTACCTATTGCAATGCTAAAAAAAATTTGAATAAATCGTGATACGTGAATTAAAAGAATATTTCTAATACATGTTTTTATAGAGAATTAATTAATAAAAAAAATTATTTGATAAACATCATGAAGTAATATATATATACTTCATGATGTTTATCAAACAACTGTTTTCAAAATTAGTTCTCTATAAAAAATGTATTAGAAATATTCTTTTAATTCACGTATCACGATTTATCCAAATTTTTTCTAGCATTGCAATAATTAATAGCGATGTTTCTTGAAATACATTTTATTTATTTTATGTATTTCCTGTCTCGGAAAATTTTTGCTATAATTCAAAGTAATATAAATGATTCTACATATTTTCACAATGTTATTTATCTATCTGGAACAGGGAACTTTATGGAAAATATCTTAGTTTTGCATGGAACATCGTTATGAGTGGCTTTAGGCTTTTCTGTAGAGTACCCAATAAGGACGAAAAACGTTTCAAAGGCTAAGCATTTCGAAGAAACTGAATGAGATTTTATGAAAATGTAATTCATTTGAATGAAAAAAATTTTTAAAGACAAGGTACGTAAATAAATTAATTTCAGGCCTTTGTTCTCATTTTTAACTGAATTTACATATCGAAGGGGATCATGTAGATACTAGTTTAGCCTGCTTAGCCGTAGGGGACTAGGTTGGATGCTAGTGTT
Organism: Stenurella melanura; assembly: GCA_963583905.1. Lineage (NCBI taxonomy): Eukaryota > Metazoa > Arthropoda > Insecta > Coleoptera > Cerambycidae > Stenurella > Stenurella melanura. The sequence continues at coordinate 180,982,395 of OY757310.1, forward strand.
AAAATGAGAATGGCAAATCAGAATTTTACTTGCTAGCATAACCAGAAGTCAGGTTATCGAAAGAATGCAAAGATTTCATTAATATTTTTATATATATAGTTTTTCCTTTAGTTCTCATAGAGAGCTTTTCTTTCCACTGTTTGCAAAATCCTATAAAGAAAATGTTTCAGGGAACTTTAATAATCACCATTTTTTTTTAAATTTTTTAGTAATTCCTTTCTTGGAAATCGCATTTTTCAATTATTATGACAATACAATTACAATAATATACGTCATAGTTTGTGGTTCTCAGTCGATACTGATTATATTTTTCCGAAATCCGAAAAGAAAATTCTTTATTTTCACTTTATCTCCGAAATGAGGTGAGATACGAAAAATTATTAAGAAAGCTTTTGATTAGAAAATCAAATTTTCTACAAAAAGTCTTGTAGTCATATTTTCGAATCTAGCATAGTTCAAAAGATATTTGCGTTTGAATGTAAAAAATATTTGATTTTTTTTTATTTTCACTATATCGCAGAAACTAAGCAATATACGAAAAAATGTCAAGAGACCTTTTTTATAGAGAATTGAATTTCCAACAACAGTACAACTTTTTCGTGTCCCTCATAGTTGCAAAGTTATTCTCGAATGAAAAACAAATTTTTGTATCTTTCAAGTCACATTTCCATCGAATGAGTATTAAAATACCAGCTCCAAGGGTAAACGAAGGTCTGTGCTTACAAAAAGGGTCTAAATATTTAAAGCATTCATAATACAAATTAATCTGCGACCGAAGGCACGAAGTCACGGCGCGCATACGGCACATTTAAATCGTTCTGCCAGGTAGTTACGACCGCCATTTTGTTCTGCCGGTTTGCATATATACTTGGAATAGTTGCTACAGCAACATACTAAAAAATGAATCTTAACTAAATAATAAAAAGTTCATTACTCCCACGACATGTTGGGGGTGTTCTGCCACCCTCTTAAGACTGGCCAATCATTCTGCCAATATTAGATCGATGTTTGTGGGCTATCAAAGGAGTACTGGAAAAAATTTCAGCCTTAACTAAATAATGAAAGGATGCAGTTTTTTTTTACACATTGGGGGCGTTCTGCCGCCCCCTTACGACTGGAATCCGGACTAATTCTCACGGATGACACTTAGTTATACCTCCCTCAACATCCTCTCGAAAAAGACTTAACTAAATCATCACTGAAAAATGTCACTGGCTCTTAGTCCATTAGGCCAAGTCTAGCAAACTTCGGCCACAGCCAACGTGTGGATGGTGCTTCGGTGGCGGTAAATAGTACACAAATCAAAGGAATTGTGGGTGTGCTCGAGTCAGATACCAATTCCCGTCCACAAAAAAAAAAAATAATAATTTTTATTTACGAAAAACATATGTTTTTTACTTCCCTCGCATACTGAAGAGAAGTATTGTATTCGAGAAAAGATCACCCTCCGAGATTTTTTCGGATTTTCACGTTTCATATCATGTAGATTACGAAAATATAGGTTTTTCATTTCCGTCAGTCTGTCTGTCGGTTGGTGCATTAACTTAAAAAAAACTACTTCAGGGAGAATAGCCAAATTTGGTAGGTAGCTGACGCTACTGTCTGCGAAGAAATGGTTAAACTTTCACTGGAAAATATACAGGGTAATGAGAATAAATGATGAAAAAATTTTTTTTGCTCAAATTTAAAATTTCCACGTTTCATGACAGCCTAAACCTATTTCAGAAAAAAAAAACGAATTTTGTGTTACCACTAGAATAGACGGAAACAAATTTTTGTTTGCTCAAATTTAAAATTTCCACGTTTCATGGCCTTCTAACCCTATTTCAAAAAATTTTTTGAAAAAATGTCTTTTTTTACCACTACCATAGAACAGATGGCCAAAAAAAAAATTCTCAAATTTAAAATTTCCACGTTTCATGACATTCTTAGCTTGGTTCAGAAAAAAAAATTTCTAGAATTATTTTTACCAACATTTTTGGAAAAAAAATTACCACTAGAATAGATGGAAAAAATTGTTTTGCTCAAATTTAAAATTTCCACGTTTCATAGCATTCTAAACCTATAAAAAAGTTGAAAATTTTGTTGAAAAAATCTAATTTTTTTTACCACTTTAGAATTGAAGGAAAAAAATTTTTTCGCTCAAATTTAAAATTTCCACATCTCATTACTTTGTTAGCCTATTCCAAAAACTTTTGAAAATAAAAAAAAAATTGCAAATTTTTTCCGCTACAATATACAAAATGGACGGAAAAAATTGATTTTTGCTAAAATTTAAAATTTTCACATTCTAAACCTATTTCAAGAAAATATTTTTACCACTACTCTAGAACAGATGATTAAAAATTTTTTTACCACTAGAATACATGAAAAAAATGTGTGTTTGGTCAAATTTAAAATTTCCACGTATCATAACATTCTAAACCTATTTCAAAAAAAAAAAATAATGAAATTTTTTAACCACTGCTATATTTCCACTCCACTGCGTGAATGTGGAACTGAAAATGTGACAGATGGCAATAATATTTGGAATATGCACCTACGAGTGCACCTATTATAGTTTTATTGAAATGTACAGGATGGTCATTCCAAGAAATAATTCAATCATGGTGGGCATTTGTAAAGGTATTTGCGCAAACCTTCCATATTTGGCACCTGCTATTTAGTAATGAATTTTTGCTGTCGGGTGACCGCTCTGTATATTTTTTTGACCAAAAGTTATCAGGTTTTCTTTGTAATAATAGTGATAACTATATTCCGATTAGTATTCTCGATGTCATTTCCTAATTAATATTTTTTTAAAGTGACCGCCATGCACAAATAAATAGGGAAGTGCTGTGTAAATACCTTAACTGATTATTTTTATTGAAAAAAGTTATTTTTTAAATAAGTTTAGAATGTCATAAAACGTGTGAATTTAAAATTTGAGCAAAACAAAATTTTCCCACCATCCATTTTATAGTAGTAGTATTTTTTTTTGTAATTGATTTAGAATGTCATGAAATGTGAAAATTTTAAATGAGAGCAAAACATTTTTTCCATTATCTACTCTACAGTAGCGCTAATTTTTTTTTTCAATTTTCAGCAATTTTAACTTCCCTCGCATAAGTACCGAAGGGAAGTATTGCATTCGAAAATACAGGTTTTTCAATTCCGTCAGACTGTCTGTCTGTTGGTGCATTAACTAAGAGACTTTCACGGAAAAATATACAGGGTGGACCGTCTAAAGGGAATAGACAATGAAAAAAAAAATTCGCTGAAATTTTAAATTTCCACGTATTGTGACATTCTAATATTTTTGAGAATTTTTTTTTCAATAACAGAATTTTAAAAAAAAAATTAACACTAGACTAATTGAAAAAAACATTATTTTTGCTGAAATTTGAAATTTTCACGCTTCATGACATTCTAAACCTATTTAAAAAAATAATGTAATCGCTGCTATACTTCCACCCCACTTCGTGGATGTGGAACTAAAAATATGACAGATGGCAATAATATTTGGCATATAGTTACACACTCGACAAAGAAGACACCTATTATAGTTTTATTGAAAAATATGTGGTGGTCATCCTAAGAAATAATTCAACCATGGGTATTTACTCAAGTCTTCCATATTTTGCACCTTCCATGTAATATTGAACTTTTGCTGTCGGATGACCACTCCGTACATTTCTTTAACCAAAAGTTATCGGGCTTTCTTTGTAATTATAATGATAACTACATATGGCTATTATTCTCATATGTCGTTTCGTAATTAAGAGTAGGTATGCCTCGACAAGCTGCTAAAATTTGCAACAGGGGAGGTGAAAGGGAAACTCCAGTGGGCGGTCCTTTAAAAACGATAAAATATTATTTTATGTATTTATAGTACTATGTAGTAGTAAATAGAATAGAATGACCGCGATTCCACTTACGTATAAGCTCGAAATTAGTTCATGAATGTATATAAATTCTACCTGCCAAAGCTCAAAGGTTATGCCGACACATCTATCCTATCATTCTAACCTAAATGCGTTTTTAACATATTCCTTCAATAAATACAGTATTTATAATTTAAACGGCTAGGTATTATGCTTCCCTAGAATTTTAATTTGTAATATGGAGTATACGAGTATATCTATATTTTTGCATAATGGAAAAGATATTCAATAATTAGTAATCTGCATTAATTAATAATAATCGTCAATAAGGAAATAATGATATTAAATAAAAAGAATAAGAGTTGATGAGGTCCGATAAAAATTATAAACAAAAATTAGTGGTATGCAATATTGCAGCTACGGACACACGTTTCAGAGTTATTGCTCCTCATCAGCGTAGCATGGCATAAATAATATTGTTATATTGTTAAAAGCAAGACCAACAAAGATAGGAAAGCACAGTATATTGTAGGTACTCTATTTTGTACCTTCGTACCTCATGTGCCATATATGAAGAGCAATAACTCCGAAATACGTGTCCGTAGCTGCAGTCTTATTTGTTATTATAGTACTAATTCTTGTTTATAACTAAATGGAAAACTTAACATTTTAATGTTGTTTAGTTTTCGTATGTGTAAAGCTTTAGCTGTCACATCATTCAACAAATCAAAATTTAAACTCTTGGATCCTCAGGGGATTCCTCAGGACTTCTTGAATTTTTATTTTGTACTCTCCCTCAAATAATGGTAGTTTACCAATAAACAAAAATTAGCAACCATTGTTAAAATCAAAAATATTCACCACGCAAGTTGTTTTATCCAATAAGTGTTATGCGTATAGTATTAATTATTTATTGGTCTAATTTGTCTATACGCGATATTCTTAGAAACTGTCAAACAGAAAAAAAGTTTCAAATAAAAAAGGTGTCTCCATCTTTACTTCTTCTCAGCATAGACTTGAAGGGTTTTCCGTTCGTTAACTGATCCTTGCAAATACTATATATACATTTTATCGACATGGTTTTGGAAAAAAAATCATATTTTTTACAATTATTAAAATTTGACCTTCATATTACCACAGTTCATTAATAAATATGTAGTGATGACATAGTAAAATTGAGATCCATTAATGTTTTCGTTTCTTTAATTATGGCAAGTTAAACAAAAACATTGTTTTAATTATTATTGTTATACATCCAATAGACGCCGAGAATAAGAGAAATGATTCGCAGATAGTCAGTGATAAGTAATTATTTATAAGCATTAAACTATTCAACGGATCATTATGAAATTCAGTAGTTGTCTATCGAGAGGTAAACCACCGTCGGCACTCGTTCTCCGAATTTTAGGCAGGCTGTCGGCAGCCATGGCAGTGGCGGTCATATAATTGAAAGCCCCGCAAGTGCGGCTGATTGGAGTTACGCAGGCGCCGCAGGCAAGGCAGTCTCGGCAGTTCGTGTAATTTCTAAAAGTGGTTGACCTCTCAGGTACTGTTTTGATAGTATATAGTATAAAATAAGAACTTCTTTACAACCCTAACCTAAAATTTGCAGACGTAAATGTAGCAAGCAAATGCCAATTTTTCGAAGTCAGTAACAAGTAAATATATCGAGAATAAATAAAGATTAAGGATAGAGGCAACCTTTTATTTGAAATTTTACTTTCTAGGAGTAGTAGTTCTCGATTTGACCAAGGAACTAGTGTTATATACTTAGCACATATCACATATTAGCACATATTATATAAAATAACTTGCCTGGTGTACACTTAGTTTTACGAATTATTATTCATATTTTCTTAAAAAATATATGGATGGGGAAAACTTACAAATTTGCTTTTATAGTAGACAACAGTTTAATGATAGATGTTCTAAACTAAACCCCGCATCAAAATATCATTAATAACTTTAGACATAGTAGGTTTATTTCTCAAAAATATGGATATCTCTGGTTTTACTGGTTAGATTTTAAAAATCCAAAGCATCAATTATTTGCATCAATGAAATTTAATAGTGCATTTTTTTTAAATACGAATGTCAGAGCGATTCTAAAAATTTGCAAAATTTTGAAAGTAAAAAAGATGGCTAAAATTTGCATTCAAAAATGTTTTCTCTACAAATTTTGAAAGCAGAGATAAAAACCTGCAACTTGAGTCTTAGAACGTCTACATTGGTGCGCGATCTTAACAAGAAAATATTTTCAACATCGGTCCACATCACCTTCTGGACAATACTTTTAGCTCTGATTTGTTAAATTTTCACGAAAGTTGCATTTTTCTAGAAAATATTTTCGGGTTTAAAGGAGTAAGTTGGTTTCTCTGTTTCTTTTTACATTTTGAGCCTAGATTTCATTATTTTGACAGATCGATAGATAACTTTACTGCCGACATTTTTTATCTCAAACATTTCTTTCTATTTTTCCCAGAAATAAAAGTTATTATGAAAAAAATCCTGTTGCTTGGTCTAATGCAACAAACTGATGCGTGTGACTTGATGAGAAAATGGGAAAATGTGCGCCATACTTTTGTGTTTCTAACTCCTTTCATTGCAAATCGCATCGCCCCTTATAATTCTATATTCATGTGTTTACGACAAGAACACATCTTTAAAATTTAGTATCAATTATATTGTCCAATAAATGTTTTCAAATATACCAGCATACCACCATTTTATAAAGAAGGATTGAAACACAATTACACATTATTGTTAGTGCATGGGTGGCTACATATAACTAGTTACTATATTGTTATAATCCCGTACTTGAAGTATAATCAAAGAGTAGAGTACCTGTTAAGTATAATAGTAATTTAATGGAATTTGGTATTTTATTGGGCGTCCCGTGTTATTAGAAATGATTTGGTTTAATTTCTTAGTTCGTTCCCTCGTTATATTTTCCCATTCATAAAACAATTCTGGGTGAAGGGCGGAGCTTAAACAATAATAAATCCAGAGGGAGCTCGTATCAGTGTAACATTTGTAGCGAAATGTGCCTTTGCACGGTTCCGTGCTCGGTTCCGTGCTATACATGTTTTTGCAAAAAGTATTATGTTTTTTGGAAAAATAAAAATAGTACGATACACAGAAAACATGAATGAAGGTTTGTATCGAGTCCTTTTTCTCATATTTTGATTCTAAATATTTTTAAAAAAATCATAAAATCTCTGCTAATTAAAACAAATCTTATTAATTAATACTATTTTTTTCAAAATATTAAAAAGATGCAAACCTAGATTGATATGTTTTCTTCTATTTTTCGCCTGTACAAATTTCGTAATTGCAATGGTCTAATTATAATTTGTCGCGGACGGGGCGGCGTTTGAGAGTAATTTATTTCTGATTTTTAGATGGCATACCCACTCTTAATAATTTTTTAGAGTGACCTCCTTGTATAAAAAAGAGGGAACTTCTGTGTAAACACCTTTGTCGATTTTTTTTTATTTTCAAAATTTTCTTTTTATTTTCAGAAATATTGAAAAAATGGGTTTAGAATGTCATGAAACGTGGAAATTTTATATTTGAGCAAATATTTTTCCTAATTTGTTTTTCCGAAATAGGTTTAGAATGTCATAAAACATGTAAATTTTAAATTTGAGGGAAAACAAATTTTTTTCATTATCTATTCCTGTTAGGCGGTCAACCCTGTTTATTTTCCAGTGAAAGTCTAGAACCATTTCTTTAGTGGTAGTAGCGTCAACTACCTATCAAATTTGACTGTTCTCTGTCAAGACGTTTTTTAGTTGATGCACCAACAGACCAACATATAGACAGGCAGACTGACGGAAGTGAAAAACCTATATTTTAGGAAATTGATTGAGGAAGCCGTTACTCTGTGGTAATCCATGACAATAACGAAATTGAGTAAAACACTACTATGTTTTTTACCACTATATTTGCACAAAAACGTGACTGCAGTTTCGACCCTTTTTAGGTCATTTTCAAACAATGATTCAATTAAGAATGAAATACAAAAGATTTGGTCCCTATTTAAATATGTTTCTGGATTTAAACAGATTAGAGAATTATGAAAGTATACAGGTATTTTATGATATCCTAACTATCTAACGGTGGGGTTTCTCAGAAATTTTAATTACATCTTGGTAGCAGTAAAAAGAGGTGAGTACATAATATCTAATTGAACATTTAACAAAATTAGATATTATGTACTCACCTCTTTTTACTGCTACCAAGATGTAATTAAAATTTCTGAGAAACCCCACCCTTAGATAGTTAGGATATCATAAAATACCTGTATACTTTCATAATTCTCTAATCTGTTTAAATCCAGAAACATATTTAAATAGGGACCAAATCTTTTGTATTTCATTCTTAATTGAATCATTGTTTGAAAATGACCTAAAAAGGGTCGAAACTGCAGTCACGTTTTTGTGCAAATATAGTGGTAAAAAACATAGTAGTGTTTTACTCAACCTATATTTTCGTAATCTACATGAAACGCGAAAATTCGAAGAAAGCTCGGAGGGTGATTTTTTTCTCGAAAACAATGCTTCCCCTCGGTATATGCAAGGGAAGTAAAAATCGTAGAAAAACCTGCAAGATATTAAAAAAATTACTCTGTTCTGTTTTTATGTACCGTTGTCATCCACCATCTTCTTTTCCATCGAGGTTTTTTGTTAGTTGCGACATTCGCTTGAAATAAATAAATAATGCCTTAAAATGTTTAATTTCGATCTGAAATTTTGCACCACAGCAGAGTTATTGAAGCTCTATAATTAAAAAAAAAACATTTAAATCGGTCTACAAATAAGTAGGCTTTAAAGCACTTACTCTGTAGGGCCCTCCTCACTACGCTCGTCGTGCCCTAAACCCGTGCGTGCTTTAAAGGCTTACTTATACACTTGTACTGTAATATACCATCTTATTATATCTGAATTATGTTTTTAAAACTAAAAAGCGTGCAAAATCGGGCCTATAAAGCACTAGTGCTTTAAAGTATAATGAAAAATTTCACCAGCACACTTCCACTCCACTGCGTGAATGTGAATGTAGTTATAGACTTTATGAAATTCTTAAGAAAGATCTATAATGACCTGTGTATTGGCAGGATTTTCACTAACCTACTTTTTGCTGCATTTCCGATGGTATTGTAGTATAATGAGATAACTCAGATATTTTTGATCTGTCAGTTCTTAAATAATAACCTTGTGTTTCTACTTATCCCAGAAGGTTAAAGATCATTGTTGTTTTATTAATGTCACATATTTGTTCTAATCAGAAAGGAAATACATAGATAAACTGGAAATAATTTATTATTGTACAAAAACTGTGGTAAATAATGTAATAATAATATATTTGTTATCTCGATTTACTTGTTAAAAAGAAAATATAAATTAAAACGTAAATGGTAGTATTTTGCCAATTAAAAGAGGATCAACAAGTCCTATTCAAACATTTATTTGGCATTCATGTTGAAAATGTCGATGTGTTTAGGTGAGGATTAACATTGTTTATTGTGAATGTTTGTTTTGCCACTCTTTGTACTTTTCGACGGTATAGATTTAAAAATTAAAATAATAATAATAATACTTTCACTATAGTCTAATTTGTAGTTAGTCCGATAATTAAATAAAAATGTTATCTGAGATTTTCCTTCTTCCTACAGTGGGAAGATTAAACATCACAAACCCACAAAAATCAGTTCTAGAGGTACCGCGCAACCCCTCTAAAAAAACTACCCCTTCGGTGAAAAAAGCCTTATTTTACTGATAACTCGTTAACCGTTGAAGATATAAAAAAAATTTTCAACATGAAAAAGAAAGCTTGACTAATTACCTAAAAAAGTCCTCTTGTAATTTTCTTGTATATGCCATGGTTTTTGAGAAAGTCGATATTGAAAAAAAGTTGCAAAATTTGCATTTTTAATGCGCACGAATTTTCGTTTATTTGAATTTTTTTGCGCGCAGCCTATAGAAAAAATTGAATTGCTCGAAAACCACACATGCTAGGAAGAAAAATCAAAATGTGTTTTAAAGGGGATATAAAATACTCTTGGCCAATTTTTTATTGTTTCCTAAAAATAGAAAGGGACCCAAACATCTTGAAAATTAAGCTCAAAAAAATTATTTTGAGTTTATATATCATATCACTATTTTTTATAATCATTTAACAGTTAAAAAATTGTATTAACAAAATATCAAAAAATTGAATATGCAGCTTTGTTGTATTTTTTTTGGCTAACTTCAACATGCTGCTAAATTTGTAAATGTGAACATTTTTATTCCTAACTTTTTCTGCATTGAACTAAAAGATAATGCATTTATAACTTATATTATATTCAGTTATTTTTTATGGACCTGTGAATAGTTAGATGTACAAAAAATGAAGAGATAACTATATTATATTGTTATTTTTATATACTAATAATTATCAATAGTCCTCGAAAATGGCAACATGGGAGAGTATTTTATATCCCCTTTAAAACCCATTTTGATTTTTCTTCTTAGATTGTTTGGTTTTCGAGCAATTCAATTTTTTCTATAGGCCGCGCGCGAAAAATTTCAATTAAACGAAAATTCGCGCGCATTAAAAATACAAATTTTGCAATTTTTCTCAATATCGATTTTCTCGAAAACCATGGCATGTACAAGAAATTTACAAGAGGACCCTTTTTTAGGCAATTAGTCAAGCTTTATTTTTTACGATGAGCAATTTTTTTATATCTTCAACGGTTAACAAGTTAACAGTAAAATGAGGCTTTTTTTTTCACCGAAGGGGTGGTTTTTTGGGGGGTGCACGGCACCCACAGAACTGATTTTTGTGGTTTTCGCACTAACAGTTGCGGAAGGAGAATCTCAGATAACATTTTTTGCGAACTTCTGGTGTATTTTTAACTTTACCAACTGGACTAGGTTGTCAATACCAAACTGCAACTATTACTCGCTTCACTTTAGAGGAGGCTTCAATTTAGGGATAAAAAGTAATTTCTGGCTAAGCTTGTATAAACTAACGTTAATTAATAAACTTCAAACGTTACTATTGAATATAATTTAATACAAACTCTTAATTCAAATTAACCTTTTACCGACTAAGAAACTTTTCCTTGTTGTAAAATTATGTGAAGTGACGACAACTAAATGAAATTTTATGTAAAATACAAACCGAAATGAACATTTCAGTTTTTATTTAATTTTATGGTGTAAATGAAATTAGTTAAGCTGTTTTAGGAAATTTTGTAAATCTACCAAATATTCCAGTAATTTAATAATAATTTAAAAAGTTTTTGCTGATTGAAAATTATGTGATGTAAACTTGATTATTTCACTTAATAACTCATGAAATTACATGAGGATTATTGAATTAATGATAATAATTTTTGTGCTGTTTATGCAAGGAAGTCACAAGACCTAATTTCTAGGTCTCTCAAAGTAGAATCTAATTGTAGAGGGTGTTCTCCACGATGCGCGATGATTCAAATTCTTAAATTTTTAATCACAATCCACTTTATTCAAATAGACATCTGTAGGCTTTTACTTAAAATATTTCAGCAATGAGTTATAATAGGTTCATAAAAAGAAAATGTGAACGAGATCTCAGACCTACTCTTTTCCCTTTATCCAGTAAAATTAGATCGAAAATGGCCATAATAAAGAAAAAAATTAGCTAAGTTTTAAAACTTGGCAGAAATGTTGTTCAGCGTATGTAGTTTTAATTGACAAAAAGTTCCCACCCCGATCGTGGTAACGTCATCCCTTAAAATTGCAAGAACTACCCCCGTATGCGGTTTAGCGAGTTTATCTGCTAAACCGTCCATTTTCTCGCGAAAATTCCTCTATACAAAAATATTCCTAATTAAATTCTACATAAAAAATTTTCTAATCGTTTTTTCCGTAGGATGAATACCGTTCTCGCAAATGCAGCATCAAGACAGGGGTAAGTCGGAGCGCGTTGCTTTCTGCGATATTTAGGCTCCGCGCCAACTCGATCTGTAGAGCGGAAATCAGGCTATCGAATACTCCTAACGCGGATTTTTTATTTGCATTCTTTACCCATTTCTAATGTTTATGGGGAAATGGTGTTTAATATTCGATGGCTGCACTATCGACTCATTTGCTGCACGTGTCAGCACTCCTATCGCGTATTTCATCAAATGCAAGCGTGAAAAACAATATACTGGATCCCACAAAATAGGTCTGGAAAAAAGTTGGTAACATCTTGACGCCAGTTACAACCACGAAAGCACCAGCGCAAGCATCTATTCTAACACTTATTTCATACAGCTGCAAATTGGGATGTGGAAATAGATGCAGTTGAGTGAAAGCTGGCCTGCGATGTTCAACAATGCGCTCCTACTGTTATGGACAGGCCTGCTTGGCAGAACGCTCCGACTTACCCCCGTCTTGATGCTGCATTTGCTCAAACGGTATTCATCCAACGGAAAAAATGATTAGAATATTTTTTACGTACAGTATAATTAGGAATATTTTTGTGCAGAGGTATTTTCGCGAAACGGTTAAGCAGATATACTCACTAAACCGCATACGGGGGTAGTGGGAACTTTTGTCAATTAAAACTACTTGACCAATATTTCTGACAAGTTTCAAAACTTTACTAATTTTTTCTTAATAGGAATCTAATTTTACTGGATTATCTCTCTGAAACTCGAAATTGGTAAAATGTCCTGGAAAATCGATCTATATTTTTGCGAAAAAGTAGTCCAAACTGTTTCAACAAATTCACAGATGTCGAGGTTATAATGACGCATGGACAGTGTGAAACGCAGATCGATATCTCAAAGAGTTTTCGAGAAATCGACAAAGCCGCAGAATCGTGAATTCGTCTCTACCAGGCCACGTCGTCTTTCCGATCGGATTCTCTCCGAAACGCCTTTTGTACGAAGCAGAGAAATCCTTTTATGTGGGAAATCGAATAAAATATCAAGTGGTGCAAACCTCGAGTACGTATCTCGACTCGTTCTCGAGATATAGTCCATCAAAGTTGAAATGGGGCAACTTTTCCATTCTGCCTTCCATTTGACAGCACGTATCTCGAAAACTAATCGGGGTATCGACTTTCCTCTTGGGTCAATTGTTGTTTCTCGTCCAATTTCATACTCATGAATTTTTTCAGAATAGTTCTGGACATTTTTTACGCGATTTCTCAAAGACCGTTCGAGATATTGAACTGTGTTTCATGTCTGTGAATCTTTTGAAAATTATTGGACAACTTTCGATTTTTCGCAAAAATATTACATCGATTTTTGAGGATTCCCTACCAATTTCGAGCTCCAGCTTGAAACTTCGACCCAACCATATTATTCTGACCTCATACTCTTGTTCAAGAAACAGAAAAAACGATCTGAAATCTCGCAAACAATTTCTTTTTTCTTGAAGACCTGTGTTATTTACGCGTTGATACCTCATAATGATTACTTTCTTCGACGGTTTTGGATATGTTCAAGTCGAGGAAAGCAGTAACTATGCACATCAGCGTGTAGATAGTAAATGATTGGTCCAAATATTTTAAGTAAACACATACAGGGTGTCCTATTTGAAAAAACTGAGTTACGACAATTTAAAAATGTAAATATTTGATTTATCATAAATGACGCTCAATATGAAAATACAATTTCAGATTTTACTCACCCTGTAGACTTCCTATCGCGCTTGATAGTAGAAAGCTCGCACTACAAAATTCCCCTTAAAATTGAAGTCTGTGGGGGTGTCAAAAGTAAAAGCTGCAACCGGTTTTATTTTATAGTTAATAATTAATTGTGTTTATGTGTAAAGTTGGCCAAAAATTGCCCTGGGGGCGTTATAAAAAATTGACGTTGAAGGATTGTTACAAGTAAAGTACATAATTTGGCACCAAAATTATTAAAAAGTCTGTAGCCATTGCGCTAAGAAAAAAAGCATTGACGCTTATGGAGTTTTAAAACTTTGAACGGCCGTCTTCGAGAACCTTAACTAATCGTAATTTTTCGTTGTATTTTAGCGTTCATTTATTTTTAACGTTTACCGAAACCTTAAATCAAAAAATACATCTCTTACAATATTGAAGAATGTAGTTTCCTATAAGATCTATTTACATCGCGGTAGTCGATCCTTGATCTCCCTCCCTTGCGTTCCAAATCCCGCGCGTTCCTCCTTTTTTTGTAGACCTATGTTATTTTTAAAGTTTTATCTACCGGAATATTGGTAGAGACTGACTACATCAAGTCTAAAGGTCCATCAGATATTTATCATGAATATTGTTGTCATACATTTTTTCCATAAAATTTGGCGAACTGTATTGTTTTGTACATTCCGCGGATTTTATTCTTACAAGTGAAAACATACGCGGTAGGGAATCCCAAAACGAAAAAAAAAAGAAAATGAAGGGAATGCCACGACTATTATTTAGACAACATGTTTGCCTTAATTCTGAAACTTGTTTTCATAGAAGCAAAACTTCGTGGAAGTAACATGAAATATTGCCAACTGACGAATAAAAATTTTGTTGACGGAAACTGATACAAATTAGTTGCATTTGCATAATATATCCCACGTTAAGATATGTGGTGGATAAATTTAAGCATGCGCCAGATTGCAGCAAATGCATGTGATTTATTATTCTCTGCATTATTAGATGTTTAAAATGAACACCCATATTTTATTTCATTATTAAAATTTTCCAGACGCCAGGTACTAAAATGACTTAGCTGATGGTAGGTGTTATTAACCGGGCCACAGAGCCGGATTTTTATAAAGAATTCCATGGTTGATTTATTTCGCGAATGCACAGTAGGCCATGGAACCCAAAATCTTGGCCAAAAGTCTGAAACTTTTCAGATAATCTGATGATGCGGTATAACTTTATTTAAAAATCAGACAGTAAAAGAGGGTATGGAAGCATGTATTTTTGTACAAATGGGTGAAATTTACCAAATTATGTGACGAGGATAACTGTACAAATATTTATAAAATCTAATCTATGCAGATGCGTTTATTAACTGGGATAAAAAATAGAATTTTAAATAAAATTCGGTATCCTCAAAAACGTATTAAATTTGTGATGGCGGTATTTAAAGTAATCAGTTATCGTCGCCACTATCATTCTAGGTTTCGTCAGAAGATGAGGTCTCTGTTTCAGATGCACTTTGAACCAGTTAATTATATGTAAGTTCTTCACCAGGAGGAGCTAAAAGCTGCGAAACGTCACGAGAGAAGGTGTTTCGATATATTTTTTTTTTTCATAACTTCGTTAAGCCCATTATAACTGGGTCTGAACTCACTAGACGCGGATTCAGAATGAGGGTAGCAAGTGAGAGCAGCTAATTTTTTTACAGGATAAACTGCACAACTGACTGACATTTTTAGCAGATATCTCGTGGCATGGCTAAACATAATTAGTCATACCACTAATTTTGTAAGACAACAGGACATTTATTTATTGCGAAATTAACCCCAAAAAAGGGGAGTTGGAGATATGATTTCGTAAAATTAAAAGTAAAAATTATTTTGCTTTAAGATAATTGTTTGAATCTTTCATTACACTCTTAAAGGGAATGTGTATCAGACAGAACATGCGTGGATAGATCTTCTGTTAATTTGCAAATCTTTTCTTATCCTGTTTCCTTTTGTTTTCTCTCGTGATCAAGATGTCGCCATATCAGTGGCGGCTCGTGATATTGTCTGCAGAGGAGGCTTGATATTCTGAAAGACAACTGATGTGCAATATGACTACAATTTGTACATTTCCCCACCACCCCTGAGGTACTACAACGGCGCGTTACATTTTTTTGCCGTGGGTTGTTCGCCAGGATACCGATTCACGACTTGAGAGAATAGAACTAATAAAAGAATATAATGAAAAGGAAATAGAAAATATGATGAGATGAAAAAATCATTCTCATGAAATTCTCGTTCCTACGACTCGAGTATCGGTATCCAAAGGAGTCCTACTATCCCACTTGTAATTAAATTATATAACTTTTAATAAAAATAAAAATAGTTTTGGTAAAAAAATTAAAGTGTTTTTCTACAAACAAAAAATTGTATTCATTATCACTGCCAGGCGTGTAAAATTATAAGTTTTAATAGAAATTAAAATAGTTTTGAGAAAGAAGTTATATAAAAAAAATATAACCGCGGAACTCTATATTATGGAGGATTATAAAAAATATTTCCTAAAAAATAAATAACACAAATAAATATTTTTTCTAAAATAACAACTACCTATATTAATCTCTGCTTTAAAGCCTGAATATTTTTATAAATGAGTGGTAACCTGCGATTTTTGGAACTAGCAAAATGGTTAATTATTTTATCATAAAATGAATCGCGTTTCCTCAATTCTGACAAAAAACGTTTTTCTATTGAAATAAGCGATACATTTGAAAGGCGGTCTTGACTCATTTTGTTTCTAGTAAAAATGTTTTTATGCGTTTAAGTGATGAAAATGATCATTCTACAGAAGCTTACCGGAATTGTCTCAAAAAATAGTGGCGTTATTCAAAAAGTTCTCTAATTTTGGGTCATAAGTTTTAAAAAAATCTACCAGCTCTTTGAAATTTCCTTTATTGCACGATTCTCGTTTTTCGTCACGTCCTCGGAAAGAATTTTCTTGTGAAGATAACTATATAACGGCATCTATTAACCTCTTTAATATTTCCCTATTCTCACGGACCTTTTCGTTAACATTTTCTATTTCTCTCTTATGTGCAGAATCCAAGAAATTTACAATATTTTGTTTACCAAACATTTCGAATTTAATGCAAGATGAAATGTGCTCCTGGGATTTTTCGTGCCTTTCTAAACCTCGCGACAAATTTTGCAAATTATTAAACCTGGCCCTGCCCCAAATTGAGGATTGATCATTAGTAAATAATAAACATCTCCAACAATATAATTTGTTTCTAACTGTTGATGCCGTTAACCACTCGACTTTTTTATAATTGTTATCACAAAACCCTCTGTTTTGTTTACCACTTTTAAAAACTAACGAAAGCATTGCTGGTGTAGGCCTGGCATTTCTTTTAATTCTTACCTTTTCGTCATAAATAAGAGTAGTAAATCCATTTAATAACAAATAATCCACCACGTCTGGACAACAAGACATGTTGTTGGGAATATTTTCACCTAGAGCACTTATTTCTAGCCCGCCTATCAAATGTTTTATGTACTTATACGTCAAGTTGTTCTTATAACCGGCTAAACGCAACTGTCAGACGTCAGTTCGTTTTCTTTGTGAATCACCTGACTCTTGAATGACCTGTGCACATGCGCTATAAATAACTGAGCTCTGAGGCTAGCCTCATACTTGGCTATTCCAAGTGTTGCTATTTTACACAGCGCAAAGAAATTCAAGGTCATTCATGTTATAAGTAAATGCGGTAAAGTTGGAAGCTATTTCGTATTAGCCTCCAGCGAACCGCAGTGTTCATTCAGTAAAAGACCGGCCGACCGGGAAATATGCATACAAAGACTATCCGGACTGTAACGTTATAGGTATGTTTGTGGAAAGGAAATGCAAAAATGTTATATATAAACTGAAAATTAATTAATGAATAATAAACAGTAAAAAATATTGAAAATTGAGATGTACCTAATAGAAATTTCTTAAGATATTACTTTTGAAGATATGGTGGTTCTTCCAATGGGAGGCTCAGCCTCCCCTGCCTCCCCTGACGAGCCGCCACTGCAGTAAATGAGGGTATGGAAGCATGTATTTTTGTATAAATGGGTGAAATTTAATAAATTATGTGACGAGGATAACTGTACAAATATTTATAAAATCTAATCTATGCAGATGCGTTTATTAACTGGGATAAAAAATAGATGAACGTATTAAATTTGTGACGGCGGTATTTAAAGTAATCAGTAATCGGCGTCATTCTAGGTGCGGTCAGAAGATGAGGTCTCTGTTTCAGATGCACTTTGAACCAGTTCATTATATGTAAGTTCTTCACCAGGAGGAGCTAAAAGCTGCAAAACTTCACGAGAGAAGGTGTTTCGATATATTTTTTTTTTTATAACTTCGTTAAGCCCATTATAACTGGGTCTGAACTCACTAGACGCGGATTCAGAAGGAGGGTAGCAAGTGAGAGCAGCTAATTTTTTTACAGGATAAACTGCACAACTGACTGATATTTTTAACACATATCTCGTGGCATGGCTAAACATAATTAGTCATACCACTAATTTTGTAAGACAACAGGAAATTTATTTATTGCGAAATTAACCCCAAAAAAGGGGAGTTGGAGATATGATTTCGTAAAATTAAAAGTAAAAATTATTTTGATTTAAGATAATTATTTGAATCTTTCATTACACTCTTAAAGGGAATGTGTATCAGACAGAACATACGTGGATAGATCTTCTGTTAATTTGCAAATCTGTTCTTATCCTGTTTCCTTTTGTTTTCTCTCGTGATCAAGATGTCGCCATATATAGAGAGTAAATTGCACAAAACAGTTATTAGTTTGTGAATGGTGTTGTGTATATGGCTTCGCAGCCACAACCATATGCTACGTGTATGAGTAGAGAGATACGTTTAGAAAAACAGATATAATGCATTAAAATAAAATCATAATACAGAATTTCAATTTCTAATTTGGGAAAAGTAAATGTTTATTTTAGATGCAACCATGAATAGATTTACTATTATGAAATACGAAGCAGAGCAGTTTTTAAAAGAATCTGAGAAAGGCAAAAAGAAGAGTCATATAATGAAGAGAAATAGAAACGCATTACATGATAAAAAAAATATGTTTTTATATTATTCAGTTTGAAAAATAATGTTATTTAACGTTTTTTTAAGAACTTTGCTTTTTAAATTACAAATGAGTTTTGTTTTTAAATATTAAACATATTTAGCTTCTTATAACCACTAGGTATTTTTAATTTCATGACTGTTACTATCAAATAACTTTGATGTAAAATGTTTCGTTCAGTTCAAATGAAACTTATTTTTTGATGTATTAATTTATTCTTCAACAAAGAAATATAATTTTACAAGGGGTTCGCGTTGGACTAGCCTCGTGTTTAGACGTGTTGTAAAATGCTCACGAAACAAACCGCTAATAAAGCGGTAAAAACCGCATTAAACTCGATAAAATTTAAGCCACTGATACATCAAGAAGTTCTGCGCGAAGTGAAATGCCATAATAGAAAAACAAAGTTCATATGGAATTATTAATTACGAGTACAGTTTTTTAAATAGAATCAAATAAAGCAAGTGTAAGTGACCTATGCTAAGACGACCGAGCACCATTTCTCAAGTGATTAGTGTGATAAAATAAACAGCTGGTGCTTAATATAATACACCAACTGTGAAAGGCAACGGGTTTCTAACAAGTGGAAGTAGTAACATAGGCAAGGCAAAGGATGAAAAGATAAGTTTTATTTTTATTTGTTTTTAAATTCTTTTCATTGGTTTATTTATCCTTGTCACAGGACAGTTTATTACTCAACAGAAAAAGCATTTAGGGGTAAGAATGAAAAGGTATTAAAGGAAATGGAATAGAAAATACCCAGAATTGGAAAGCAGCAGTGGAATAATTACTGTAGAAACAAACTAATATACAGGGTGTGCAAAATATTATCTCGGGCCTCTTTCTCATAACCACCCGACCATAAAAACCTTTTTTTATCGCGAGATAGGGCACTTCCACTGTAAATGGATATTTACCTGTGGAACGGTTAATAAATAAATTAATCAATTAATTGAAAAGAACTCCCTGCGGCGATCGAAATCATGCATGTCTTGGCGGGCAAACGAATTAAATGCAAGCGGGCAGATTGCTAGATTCAGAAACAGAAGACTTGGAAGAAGCATAGATAATGAGATGAAGATAGATGGAAACTTAAAAGAAGCATGGAAACTAAAAAGAAGAATCTTGCAAACGATTACACTTCCCATTCTATATTCCTTCCGCATGCGTCATGTGGTTCTCGCTACTGACAAGCATGTCCAATGTCCAACCCAGCGTATGCAGCCGGTCCGGCGGCGGCGGTATATAAAATATCCAAGATTTGGTTCCGGCACGCGGTTTGGCCGTCCGTTGGGCGTGTTCGGCGGACGACCAAGCTGAGTGTAGGAACGAATCTCCATAGATGATCGAAATCGGCAGCAATGCTTACCTTACGCCAGCAAATCAATCAATCAACAAAGAAATATAATTTTGCAATAACAAAATATTTTATATTTGTGGAATTATATGCAACATTTTTCCGTTTTGACATTACAAATGAGTTTGTTTTTAAAATTAGGCTTATATATCTCCTAAATGTTTTTATTTTCTTGACCTTGATATCAAATAATTCCATATACAATTCCTTTGGTTTTTTGTTCAGTTCAAATGAGAAATATAATATTTTCTAATGTTTCGGTGTATTAGCCAACCTTAGACATCATTAGCCATCATTAGACATCCTTCAGGACGTCCGTCGTACTGCTTTTATCTGATAACAAGTTGTGACATTGGGATGACTAAAAAAAGTGCCGAGAAGTATACATATTTTGATATTAGGACATCCATAGGCAAGTCCACATACTAAATGGTCTTTGTCATGGTACCTCCCTCGGACAGCCTTGTGCTGTGTAGGAAATTTTATAACATGAGCCACCACGAAATTGCCGTTTCTGAGCATTTAATATCGAGATACGAAGTATAGTCAAAACGGATCTGTGTCCGCTTCCAAATAGTATTATATTATTTTAAAAAATCTTACATGGTTTTTACATCTTACCTGATAAATGTATCATTGGTGCCCGGACAAGTAGAGCAGTACGGCCCTGTATTTACGGTTATATTACAAAGACCTAAAGCTTTCAACTAAATAACTTTTATGATGAAGTCTTTAGTATTTTAAAAGCGTAATTTACCCTGGAGCTATGTTTTTCGAGTATCCCTCATATTCCATAAATACCTGAGTAGTGTCTTCTTTGCTCTCGAAATTTACGCTGGCTGATATATTAGATGAGAGATGAGATGAGAACGGTCGATGAATATTTCGAATTTTCCTCTGTTTATTTCTAGCTTACAAAAATAACATAGCATGAACATTAATTAGCTTTTAGTTGAATAGACAGTTTCTGTTAATGAATTTCAACGTTTCTGTAGCCAAAAAAGATTCCTTGCAATCTACTAATACTTCAGGGCAATGTAAAATAGTTCAGCTTTCAAATAATGCTTATGCAGTTTGTTTTTGGTAGAAAGCATAAATAGATGTGTTGGATCCACAACCCAAATTTTGAATGTATACTAAAAAATTGTGTTTTTCTTCAAGCATATAACAATACTTACATTATATATTGCAACACGTCCTGGAGAAAGAGCTTAGTTTTGTACTAATACAAATATTTTTTTTTCCTAGGACAAAAAGCCATGACTGGTCATAACTGTCAGTTTTAAATTTCACGTCGGGTAGTTTTGCAAATTGAAAATCAAAAATGTTTGAAGAAATGCAGTGCACACCACCTGAATTAGTTGAAATTGCAAATTCATCAGTGGCAACATTAATTCCCGCGAAATCCAAAAAAGTTTATGATAATGCGTACGATAAATTTATAAAATGGGCCAAAGACAACAACGTACATATGTATTCGGAAAATGTGATGCTAGCATATTTTACACATTTATCCAAAAAACTGAAAAGTTCAACTATATGGGCGCAATATTCAATGGTAAAAATCTAAATGAAATATCAAACACAATGTAACAATTAACAACTATTCTGCATTAATTGCCTTTTTAAAGCGACAAGGCGAAAATTATAAACCTAAAAAGTCAAAAGTTTTATCTAAAAAGAATTCCTTAATAAAGCACCTAATGATAAATATTTAGCAACAAAGGTGTGTACGCATTTAAAATGGTTAGTATTACCTATATTTTATTTTTTTGCCAAGATTGAATACATTTGATGTCATTTATCGAAATTAAAGTCGCACTTTTTTATTTTGACGCTTGAAGAAAAAATAGTATACGTCACTCGGAGTAGAAGGCACATTACATGTTTCGCCCAGTTGCTCAAACTTCTGGGCTCAACATGTAATATTCGCCTTCTCCTCCTAGTAAATGTTACTATACTATACTATAAATATACTATTATTGTTGACTAAATGAAACACTTCAATCTTAGTCACTTACCTCAATATCGATATTAGATATAATAGTCTAAGAGGTTGCGTTGAATTTCAAAAAGTCATTTTCTACCAACCGAACGTAATTGAAAACGTTGATACTCATTATTCTAAAGAAGAAAGGTAAACTTCGCGGGCCCACTAGTGGGCCGTTAGTGGACCAAATTCGATTTTTTGGTCTAAAGACGATTGAAACTGTGAACATCTGCGAAGGTCTGCTTAAATGTTTCACAAAAATTCTGAAAATATTCAGGCTCATTTTTTGGAGAAAAATAAGCATCTTTTGTCTCTTGGTGTTTTTTCTTAAAGTGCTTCCTTCTCCCGGAAAAAAATTACAAAAAAATATTTTTAAGGGAAAAGAAAGCACTTTGAAGAAAAAGTTGGGGAGGCATTCGTTGATTATGTTTACCTAAAGAATATGCCTGAATATTTTGGGATCTTTCTGAAGTAGAGAAAAATAAAAATCTAGGGAAATTCTTGGTCGAAATTATTTTTGTCTAAGAAATTCTGAAAACCAGCAGGCGTGTTCTTTGAACAAAAATAATCAACTTATGCCGCTCCAACTTCTTCTTCAAAGTCCTTCCTTTTCCCGTAAAAAAATTACAAAAAAAAATTTTGTTTGTTTGTTATTTTTCATGGAACATTTAAGCAGACCTTCGCAGATGTTCACAGTTTCAGTCGCCTATAGATAAAAAAATCTAATTCAGTCGGACTGGTGGTCAAAGAGAATTTTAATCAGGGAACCCAGGAGAATTGTTTCCCCAAGTTTCAGAACAATCGACTGAAACTCATTTTTACTATAAAAACCTGCGGTGTCCTTTATTAGTGTTTTTAGGTTACTTTTATAACTTTTGTTGTTGAAATAATAAAAAATTGTTCTTATTAATTATTTTAATTTCTTTGCGTTTCGGTTGAACGTTACTGTCTTCCTCGGATATTTGCTGATGTATTGCAGGAAACTGTCTGCTTTGTTAAATATTACCACTTAAGTTATACTTTTTGTATAATAACATGATTATTAAAACTTCTCCTTCCTTCTTGGATTACTTCCATTCAATGTTCGTAATAAATTTCTTTTTCTTTCAGTATCTCCTGAAAAACCACCGTCTCCAACTCGTTATTGATATCTCTATTGTTTTTTTTTCCTGTCTGTTCCCTGGGATCAAGAAACTATTTACTTATTCAGCCTGCTTGTTTCAATTCCCAGGCACTGTCATTCATCCAAAAAATTATGTAGTCATTCCCTAATGCCGACCTCTGAATTTCAGCTTACCTGATAAATTTTGATCTTGATTTTCCAAAGTTATATTATTTTCACTGTTTTGTGAACTGCTATGGTGTCTGATGTCCTCCGGTTCATTTCAAGGTAAGTCTCATTTCAGTCCGTTTTGTTCTTTTCAGCATGCCACAAACACCTTCATGGTACTGGGTTTTATTGCACTTTTTTACTTAAACCTTGCACTAACAGCTTGAGTTAACAAAATCTTAAAGCATAATTTAAACCTACTTAACTTCTAATGATATTTTTTCTTTTTCAGCATACTCAGGCCCTAGATTTAAATTGTTATGCAGCAAATGAGTTGATCTTGTGCCCTAAATCGGGTTTTGTAATTTTCCAATGATTTTGTGTGCGATTATTTGATTTTTCTTCAAACTCTGAGAATTACTGAAATTGTACTGCCGCAGTTTATATTGTAATGAAGCAAAATTTGCTAGGGAAGTTGCATTCCTAATTCAATATTTATTTTAGTAGTTAAGATATAGGATATTAATATTATATTTTAAACTTTATATGAAAGGCACAAATTGTTGTTTTATTTTATTATTTTGGGAATAAGCATTAATTCTAGGTAGAAATAAAATCCTTATGTTTTAATGAGATTCTGTGAATTGAATCCTTGCATAGTCCCGATTCCAGAGCAGCTTGTCTCAATGACATCCTTGGAAAGGCATGAAAATATCCCAGAATGACTTTCAATTTTTTCATCATCAACAATAGGCTTTCTTCTTTGCATTTTTGCCTTGACAGAGCCATAATTTTCAAAATTTTCCAGTATGCGTTTTACAGTGTTTGGTGACGGTTTCCGTTTTTCTGGATATCGCGTGGCAAATGTGCTGCAAGTTCTTGATATTACCTTATCACATTCTCCATAAATAATAAACAAATTTAAAAGTCTTCGTGGGTGTAATTTAAACGTGCTGGCATCTTTTGATATAAGATAATGACTGATTATTTCTAATCATGGCTATTTTGATGAAATGATTACAATTCATGAATTTCTAATAAAATCGCAAATGTTTCAAAAAATTTAAAACTTTAACCCCTCAATGCTAATATCAGAAAAAAGGGAATTCAATTTTACACAACTTGACGTAAAAAAAGGGTGTTGACCTAAACAAGTTTTCGCGGTTTGAAGTTGACAAAATGTAACGTGAAGAACGGAACACTTGGTATGATATTATTGAATTTATTTCAGTTGTAGACCGTAGTTCTCCTTGTGTTCTTTCTCTCTACCAAAGAGCAAATGAGGATGTCCTACACAGAAAAAGTTATAACGGTTCTTGCAAACCGTTGCACCTGTCAAATTTTTTATAAAATGTCAAATATCTTCGAAACTACTGGGTTTAGATATAGGCTGTGCTACATGCCTGAACTCAGAATTTTATTGTCATCTCGAAAAGTTGAAAATATATAGGATGTTCCATTTAAAATAACCAAGTTGGTATCGACTTCCGGTATAACCGGAAGTACCCCATGCTTCTAATTATTTTAGTTGGATTGGCCACGCCGACAGTAGTAACTAGCTAAATTTTCAAACATTTCTGATGCGTACTTTTCTCTATATCAATCGATTCAATTCCCGGTAAGACACCCTGCATATTGATATGGACTGATTCAGCATTTTAATATTTTTATTCAAGCTGTTATAAAACTCGCTTTCAAGTAATAATTCTTTAAATAATTTTCAAGAATATTTGTCTTATTTGATGAAACTATAGAGATATGTCAGGAAATATACAATCTAATAAAATCAAACGAAATCTCAGCAACGATTAAAAACAAAATACTGAGATATCTTTTAAAAGACCTTCATGATATTTCTAGACTAGACTCATATGCGGAATCTATTTTAAGATTAATTAGCACAATAAATAACATATAATTTGTTGCACAGACGATTTACACGTGTGAGCGTGTAGTTGCACTTAGAATCCGATTTTAAAATTAACACAGCTTTTAGGAAGCGAAATGTATAAAGCAGAAAGAGAATGAACACTCTGTCGGAGCTCAACCACATATCTCTCGAATTTAGTGGTTAGAGCAATGGGTCGGAAATACAAGGTCCACGTTTGACATTCGGAGAAGTTCACAGTTTCTATGTGTGCTGTTCTTTTTATTCTGCTGTTTATCGACTTCGGCTTAAAAAGGATTTGTTCTGATAACTCTTTTATTTTACGGACGGATGCTTACAATCAAAGTTTCCAACTGTTGTTCATAATTTTTTAATGCTTGAATCTGAAATCATTTTTAAAATAATCCGGAGAAAATTGTTTTGGTATTGAACAACTAAAATATTAATATTTAATGTGGAATAAAAATAATCACGTATTAGGTAAGCTATTTCGTAAAAAATTGTTGCTGTAGCCTCATATACAAAGGGAAAAAATAGAAAATCAATAAAACTTTGTTCCAAGATCAGGGGAATATTATGGGGGGAAGGGACGGAGTCAACTCGTTTAAAATAAGCATTTTATTTAAATGATACTTGTAGCATTTTTAAAGTTTTTCTGTTTTTCTCTCAAGTACATATTCATATTTAATTGTGGGATTCCTTATTATTTACATTTTTGTAAAAATCAACTCTATCCGGCCTACAAAGTTGTCGTCGATATATCTTCGTCAGTTAACCGCTTTATATGCAGGGTCCGCCACTTTTAAAACTCCCCAGACTGGTAACTTCCTTCTTTTTTAAGCTACGAAAATGTTCGGCACATCAAATTGTAGACATTTTTAAGGCCTTTAAATGTGCTTAAAGAGTGGTTTAAAAAAAATTGAAAAAATTATTACGAAATGAACTTTAATTTCCTTGAATATTTTTTCTCTCACCCTGTCCATGAAATGTGTAAATGTTTTGTTGTAAAGGTTTTAAATAGCTTCATTTTATGTTATTACGTCATATTCGATATTCTCTTTCGTTTTGGAGAAAAAGATTGAAAACTCCCCTCCAAACTGAATTCTCTAAAATAAATTTGAAAAGAATGTAAATAATAATTTTAAGTTTTATTTGTCAAAGGCATATAATAAACAATATTTAAAGCAACAAAACAGCAAGAACAAATAAAAGGAAACATTTTTTTTCTCTTTTGTGATAAAAATAAAAGACAGTTTCCCCCTTGGTTTAACGGTGAAATTATAAAAAATATAAAGCTAAAGCATAAAATTTGATATTATTTAAACGCCATGGTAATAATGAATCGCTAACTGAATTTCGTAGACTTAGATCTCAAATCAAGTCGGATATTAAAATTGCATTTCAAATTTATACAAATCGAATCGAAAATAAGATCCCATGGGAACCCAATAAATTCTGGGCTTACATCAATGGAAAAAAAGGGAAAACTAGCATACCTAAAGACATGACTTATAACAATGAGCATCTAGAGACCCCCTAATGATATCGTCGATGCATTTACTAACTTTTTCGAGCAACTGTTTGGACATTAAACGCTTTTCCGAGGCTGAAGTTTGCATGGCGTTAAAAAGAATTAAACCTAAACTTACTGCGGGTCCAGATGGAATTCCAGCATTTCTACTGAAAGACTGTGCCAGCATTTTTGCATATCCTCTCTGCATAATTTTTTATTTATGTCTTAGGAAATGCTATTTTCCTGATATTTGGAAATACTCCAAAGTGTGCCCTGTGTATAAAAAAAGTGAAAGAAATGATGTTACCAATTATAGACCGATAACAATCATATGTAACTTTGGTAAAGCTTTCGAAATCCTACTACATGAGATAACATTTATACACATGTTCAACTGAAAATATCTACGCAACAACACGGTTTTATGAAAGGTCGCTCCACCGTAACGAACTTAATCTGCGCTACTCTGTACGTTGCTGAATCAATTGATTCTCAAATACAGGTAGACTCAGTCTATACTGACTTTTCTAAGGCGTTTGACAGACTGAACCATAGGAAACTTCTCTGTAAACTTGACAAATTCGGATTATCTGACGGTTTACTTCAATTTCTTGAGAGTTACTTGACTGATAGAGTTCAATTCGTATCTTAATAATGGATATAGATCTGTTGAATACCGAGCCACGCCAGGAGTACCCCAGGGATCAATACTTGGACCCCTTTTCTTTAATATTTTTATTAACGACATCAGTGATCACTTAGATGTATATTTCTTAATATATGCCGATGACGTCAAGATGTTGCAGAGGATTAATGATATCAATGACTGCAAAAAACTTCAAAACAACTTAACTAAGTTATCGGCTTGGTGCGATGAAAATGATCTTCACCTAAATGTTGGCAAGTGCAATGTTATGAGTTATACAACCAAGGAATCCCCAATTATATATAATTATAATGTTAATGGCGACATGCTGAACAGACCATCTACGTTCAAAGATCTAGGTGTAACTTTTGATAAAAAATTAACCTTCACTAACCATATTAATGCTGTAATTTCGCATGCATACAGAATGTTAGGCTTCATTTTGCGTAACAGCCATGATTTTAATGATGCGAAAACCTTAAAGATGCTTTATTTTGCTTTCTCTCGGTCTAAACTGGAGTATGCTTCACTTGTCTGGCAATCTGGGTATAATACTAATAATGATAAATTGGGAAACATTCAGCGCCGCTTCCTGAAATTTTTAAACTGGAAAACTGAAGGTACATATCCATCAACTGGAGCTTCTCAAAATGAATTACTTGGAAAATTTGATATTACTAGTCTTTCCGAAAGGCGTGAGTCCTTTGCTTTGCGTTTTCTAGTTAAAATTATGCATAATAAAATAGATTGTAGTGAAATATTAAGCCAACTGAACTTCTATGTCCCACGGATTAATTCTCGTCATTCTCATACTTTTTATTTATCCATTCCTAGATCTAACGTATTAAAGTTTTCTCCTCTGTTTAATATTTGTACTAGTTATGATTATCATTGCAGTGAATTGGACATATTTGCCTAGCAGTCAGAAATTTCATCTACTGTCGTGCAGTCTAATCGCCTTCATAATTTCTATTTGTATTTTTTAGTTAGGTTAGGTTAAGTTAGTTTAGATTTCCATCCTATAAATGGTTTTGTACTGTTGGATGATGTATGATTAAGTAAATAAATAAATAAATAAATAAATTACTTGATGAACCCAGTGGCTAATAAGTGCATGTTTTCATGTAATACACATTTTTTACTAATAAAATTTGGTGGCACTAGTGGCCCTACAGATATTTAAATAAAACATTTTATAATCATGATTCAGTTTTATAAACTTTATTGCTTTTATTCATTTCATTTTATTCTTTCGACTTCCAAGTTGTTTAAATTTAATAAATGAACCATAACTTTGTTATTAGTAATATTTCACATTTTCTAAGTTAACTATGAAAGCTTTAATAAAAACACGTTTAAAAAAATATATAAACTGGTAGACCTATTTTTATTAAAAATTAAAAATATTTTGCAAAATTATTCACGAAAAAAAAAACAAACAAAATAATTCTTAATTATGTTAACAAGAATACTAATAAATAATAGTTTAGAAAAATTTTGAAAACACGCTTTAATAGCAAACCGAACTGAAAAGTAAAAAATAATTTTTAATTATTATGATTTTGTTTAACAGCGATAGAAAGTCCACTCACTCAACACAACTAAAAAAATTTAATAAGTTTAAAATAAGAATAAAGTGATTAACGAAAAAAAATATTTCATTGTAAAAAAATCGTGGGGTGCTTATTACTATATTTTTTCATACTAACTCTACTTTTACAAATAGCTACCAATGAAATGTTCAATATGTTCATACTAGTTGATATCAAGCACCCCACGCTAATTTTTTTTGCTGATTACTTTATTCTTATTCTTATTTTAAACTTATTAAAAATCTTTTGAGTGAGTGGACTTTATCGCTATTAAACAAAATCTTAATAATTAAAAATTATTTTTTACTTTTTAGTTCGGTTTTCTATTAAAACGTGTTTTTTCAGTTTTTTTTTTAACTATTATTTATTTTTTATTTTTTACTCTTAAAACGAACTTAAATGTAGTAGTAACCAGAAGACGGGAATTTTTGGTGCTTGATCCGCCATTTTGATAAAACCTATCCGCCATGTTGACGGCGCCATTTTGAATTTTGAATTTTTGGTGACATATTTATTTTCTACTCGTCAAGCCCGTTCCCTTAATACCCATATCAGGGGGGTTGTAAAGAAAATGATAAATCGCCGTCTTGAGGCGGCGGCCATTTTGAACATATTATAATATTGAGAATACTATATTGTATTGTCATCGGAGCTACACAGAATTGCCAAGTTTCATGATGATGCAACAATTAGAAATAGCTGAAAATTACGTTGAAAGATTCCGTGACATTGATAGATAAAAGTGAAGCTAAAAAACGTGTTAAAAATAAAACAATGTTGATTTTGCAATAAACATTAATGTTTTCTTAAAAAATTTTATCAGGTAAAGAGAGAATTAAAAGTTTTTCGCAAATATTGTTCAAAATGTTGCCCATTAACGTGAATGCAGTAGTTAAATCTTTTTATTAATTCCCCACTCACTGTACGTCTATGTTCATGAAAATTCATTGTTGTAACTAGGTATTTTCCAAGTAACTAATACTGAATCTGACATTCAAAGTTAAAAATTCGAAATGGTGAATCCTACGGGCTACCATAATTTTTGCAGATGTATGTGAAATTTGGCACGTGGAAATATGTCTTGTACTCTGCAGAAACTACATAAGAGGCCAATAAGAAAAAGTAAAAGAAAATTGAAAAAACAAAATCGTTTATAAGAAAATGGTCGTAAAAAATTATGGAATTAAATTCGTTGTTCGGTTAATTGACCTCGCTTGAACCATATGTAGCCCACGGAAATTATCAAAAAAAAAAGGAGAAAACCTGGACAAAGTCAGTAATCTGAATATTTGCACAGACGTTATTTGAGGTGTACCAAACCCAAATCCGCAAAAATCACAAAAATTCCAACACGGTTCTCCAGGATATTGAAACTCAAAGTTTATTGCAAATATCTCGCGTCCTAAGCATCGGATGCCCACAACATCCAATGGCACGATACCGTCAAGTACCTTGGCGTTATCATGGATAGAAGCCTGACGTCGAAACAAAACACGGAAGCGATTATACAGAAGGCGAGAACGAGAAGAACTCTGCTCTATCCAATGATAGGCAGACAAAGCCAACTCAACCTGAGGAACAAACTCACGCTCATCAGGACCCTCATTGCACCCATTCTGACCTACGCCTACGCCTCCGTTGCCTGGGGATACAAGCAGCCACCTACTTGGAGGATACAAGCCGTGGAAAACGTCGCACTCAGGTGCGCCGTGGATGCACCATGGTTTGTCAGAAACGCCGACATCTTCAGAGACCTGGAATACACCCAGGTAACTGAAGTCATCCAGGACAGAGCGAAGAAACTATACGCCCGTGCAGCAGAGCATGGGAATCCGCTGGTCAGACAGGCGACTGACTACGACCCCAACGACGCTCCTGGGCACAAGAGACCGAAGCTCCAGATCCTGGACAATGGGTAAGTTTAACTAACCTTCCTTTCAGCCCGATCTTCAAGCCACGCCGCAAGGAGACAATGACCAAAACATCCAAATCACCCGATCCCGGGGGTATCCAGCAAGCAACCAGCTGGTTACCCTTACCCTAGCCCGTGCCGGCCTCCGACGCTAAAACAAGCGTCTTTGGCCGAGCACAATCCTTGAGCTACACAGCCCAAAACTTCCTTCTGACGAAATCGGAGCACATGATGCCAATTGGCATCCTGGGCTCCGACTAGTCACACACCCCCAAAGCCTTCCAAACTCCGAGAGGGTGCGGCAACAGCCGTTCCTTCTCACGACAGACGAAAGACGCTCCCGGGAGCCGACATGCCAGCGAAGAAAGAAACTCAAGACAGAAGAGCGCCAGAAGTAACGACCCAGCTGGCAGGGTCCAACAGCCAGGACCAGGGAGGTCTGCTAACTTCTCCTACACCGTCTGCATTTGCAGGTGGGGTAATCGTAAAAAGCAGGCCCACCCCTTACGAGGCCGGTCCAGGTCTACAGCGATGATTGGGGCAAAGAGCTGAAAGCCCTAATCATCCGAGACCGTCATCAAAGTCAAGAATATTGGCGCTCATCGGATGCCCATGAGATCAATCAGACAGCAACAAAGTTAACATGAAGTTATAAAGAATTCAATTATCTACAAGATTGGTATTTTGCATTTTTTCCAAAAACCTCGCCCTTTTCGAGGCCATCTCTTTTTTTGCAAATATGTGTATGTAGACTTAGTCGCAGACCAGTGCAGAGGGAGCGAGATATTCGCGGAATGCCGTTTTTTTTTTAGCTTTGACCTTAAATATCTCGAAAAAGGCGAGGTTTTGGGAAAAATGCAAAAGGCCAATCTTGTAGAGAATTGAATTCTCTACAACTTCATGTTTAATAAAGTAAACATGAAGTCTGATTTTTCGGCGCGAGATATTCGCGAGAATACATATTTTTGAAACTTTGGCCTTGAATATCTCGAAAAGTGGGAGGGGTTTGGGAAAAAATAAAGAAGACAACTTGTAGATCATTTAATTCTCTACAACTTTTTTGCTGTCTGATTTTTATGGCACGAGATATCCGCAAAGAAAACATGTTGTTGAAATTTGTACCTTGAATATCTCGAAAAGGGAGGGGGGGAGGGGTGTTAAAAAAAATGAAAAAGAAGAACTTGTAGATGATTTAATTCCCCATTGACCTCATGGGCATCCGATGCATGGGACGCGAGATGTTTGCAAAAATCTTTGACCTTCAATATCCTGGGTAGCCATGTTGGGATTTTTGTGGATTTGGGTTTAGGACGCCTTAAAGAACGTCTGTGCAAAAATTTGGGTTTTTACTAATTTTGTCCAGGTGAAATGCTAATTTCCATGGTCTATATAACCTAGTATCAATATTAAGTTGAACGTATTTTTAACCGACCTCAATATCGATATTAGGTGGTAAGGTTCAATCTCGGTTTCAATTAATCAAACGACAGCGAAATTACATTTCATAATTTTTGGTGACGATTTTATTTTCACATCGGGTAAATAACTTGTCAACACAACAGACTCCAGCGCGACACGCTGCAGAGTCTAGAGGTCGACTCGGTGACTACCCACCTGGGTAGTACCTTTTACCCTATTTCGTTGTGCTTTTATATCCGAAATCTCCACACGTAGCCCATTTTGGGAACGTGTGCAACCTTGGATATGTGTGCAAATGCTGGCAAGGATAAACGGAAATGTAGTAATGTGACATGAATTTATGAGTGCCTCATTACAGTTAATAAAATTCTATGACGACTAGAGTGTAAATATAGTCAAAATATTTTCCTATAAAGAGTCTTGGATGGAAAATCTGGATGTGGAATTAGTGATTCCTTAGGCAGAGGTTCCTTTAAGGCAGTGCAATATTAACAATGAAATTGTGTGTTCTTTATGTCTTGCACCTTGTCGCCAAAGTTATTATCGATTTAGGAGAAAAAAATCTGGGATTTCTAAAATTGACTAGTTTTGACATTTATCTAGTTTTTGAAATAAAGCTTATATTTTAAAAACTCTTCAATTTTACATGTGAGACCTAACCAACATGACGAACGCCACTTTTCTATACGATTGCTGTGTAACGGGTAATCTCTGAAGAATCAAACATAATGAATTTGTTCTCTATCAGAGTCGGATTCTAGTGAAATAGATATTTGCTATCAACAACGGCCAACTATAATCTCTACTCGTTTCATTCTAATCGAGGTACTTAATCCAATTTTAAAGATACATAATCGATTTGCTCAATATCCCATCAGAGGGCACCGACTGCAGCAAAATCCAGACTCGAGAATACGTTAATTGATTATGGAAGGGGTTTCAATATACATACGTACCCACTAATGAGTCGAGATTTGAGTTGTACGTGCATTATTAGGAAGAGATTGTGAATAGTTGGGAAAAGCAATTTATATTTATACGATTCAGTCGTTGCGGGTTTAACACTTTAATGACTTAATATTGAATTAGTATGGAGTTAAATTTATTGCGAATATAGTATAATGACTGTTCGCGTGTTCATTAATTACAGGGCTGCCTGCTAAGAGGTATAGACTAAAACACCACCAATGTAGCATTTGAAAAAGCTACATTAATAATTTCAGTTTGAATACTGTAAATTAATCTTGATTAATTCATTTTTTGAGTATGCAACCCACGATCTGGAATCCGATAGTAGATGGTTGCCTATCTTGATGAGAAATTGTGGGTAGTAAACATGTTTTCTTTAAGCATAATTTTGAAAGAGGTGTTACTCACATATTCTTGTAGTGGAAATAATACATAATCGTGTAATTCAGTCTTTAAATTGCAAAGTCCTTTGTTGGCGCATTTTTATTGGCTAGAGAAAGAGTTCTCTAGATGCTCAAGTTGACAACACTGAGAACAGGAGAACTGTAGAGTACATTTCCAGCTGGTTTTCGTTCTTCGACAGCGACGAGATTAGCGGAATGGCGGCGGTCCCGGTTTTGTAGTGAAGAATTTGGGTTTTACATCGCTGACACTGAAAAGGGATTTAATTTGATGTACCCAGTGTTTCTTTACCGTCCTGCCAGAAGCATTTTGTAAGTTCCAGGAAAGAATTCTGTTGCTTATCGTAATCCGATCGCCACGTGTTTCGGAAGTTATGCAATACTCTCTATAGGAGGTAAGCTTTTATTTTACTTAGCTGGTGTTCTATTTAGTTCTTATTTATTGTAAATATTACAGAGTGTTTGGAGGGACCGGCCCTTTGAAAATAAGTTATGTTTAGAGAGGTTTATGTTCAGAATGAATGGTGCTGCCATTTTGGTTAGGTAAGGGGGCCCAGTATTTAGAGGAGTGATAGGAGGAAGTCCATTACTCAGACATTTGGTTTTATGTGGGTCCTGCTGACATTTGGAGAAGTTTTGGTTGGAGAGTTGTCCGCAGCAGTCTCCAAGAGATTTTGGCAGAGTTTTGGGAGTAACACGGAGTCGTAGTCGTAAGCAACGTCGAGAACATCTTAAGAAGTGGTGACAGGTCACGCTGCAGTTGTCAGAGAAAACGCCAAGGCTCTAACCAGGTTTTACTGTTTCATTTTAGTTACATAATTTTAGAGAAATTTTTATAGTTTCATTCAGTGATTTTTTGTCAAAATATTAAAGTAAATTACACAACGATTTTGCAACTACACACCTAGTATATGAAGTATCTTAAGATTTTTACTGTAAGTAGCGCATGGTACCACGTGATACTAGTTTACTTTCTACTATGTCATATATGAAGTATTTTTAATAGAACATATTCTTTTAGATCAGTCTGTAACATTCTAGTGCACACAGCGAGCATTGCGAAAATTAGCTCACAGGATCTTGTTTGTTACGTAATATTTTATTGATGAGCTGTAATTTTAATCCATTGTGAATCTTTAACTCGCTGTTGTGAATCTAAAACTCTTTGTTGGTATCATTTAAGCGTAGTTGCATTTCTATAAAAAGAGGTTAAATCACTGAAATAACTTTAGAAGGGGTCATTACATATGTTGCATTTCTTTTGCACATGTAGATTAAGTTTAGGGAACAATTGGGGAACTATTTGTTTTTTATTGTGGTACATCTCATGTCTGTGTTTTAATAAATGTCTAATGTCTACACGTTCTTATTATTTGCACTGGTACTCCTGATATTTGTTTAAATTTTGAGATTTCATAGAGTAAAGTAAGAGTTTTGAGATCATAGAGATATTTTGAGAATTCCATCTCATGGTTGCTAGTAACTTAATTTTGTTCCGTGCTGGCAAAATTATTTAAGTCACATTATGTAACATACAGCCGGTGGCGCCCTTTTGAGTGTCCACACACAATCCTAACCCACGGCCTATGCTCTCCAACAAAAATCGGCTGCCGTCCGCACCGGAATAACATGTTTTAATATTTAGGTATCAAAATATGTTACACTCATTTTTTTCAAAATTAATATAATAATAAGTATTTATATATCGTATGTAATATAGTTCACTCCATATTTATAATGCACATAAAAAACTCAAAGCTTATCTTTTCGTCCGTTGCACTCGCTGCTTCATCCTTCTTAGAACCAGCCCGTTGCCCTTCACTGAAGAGATAACACAGCCAGACACAAAAAAAATGTTCGCTTCCACCAATGAAACCTAGTACACCGTAGGTATGTGGGGTCACTGAATCCGAATCCGAGGTCAGTTTGTCTGTATCAGGTCGCGTTAAGTTCATTTCAAGGTCAAATCATTAGATTTCGACAGAAAAATTTGAAGAAAATTTGTATATAGGTTTTTGAGGGCGCTGAATCCAAATCCGACGTAGGTTTGTCGGTATCAGGTCGCTTTAAGGTCATTTCAAGGTCATATCATTAGATTTCGAAAGAAAAATATAAAAGAATTTGTATATGGGTTTTTGAGGTCGCTGAATACATATCCGAGGTCGGTCTGTAAGTATCAGGTCGCATTAAGGTTATTTCAAGGTCGAATGGTGGAACAAGTGACAATAATTTTCACCTGCTATTGTATATAATATATGTATAAGATGTATAACATGTATACGATTGCGTAAAAAGCTAGATTTGTGATACGTAAATATTGATTTGTACCTCGACAAGCTGATGAGTGGATCATTCTACACATTCTCTTTCAGGACAGTTGTCACCGACATCGCACTTGACGAGGCAGCAGGTAAAGACTAATTTGCCGAAAAAAAGCTTTACAGTAGATTTATTCTTATTTATTACATCACTCATTTATAAAATATAGAGATGCATAAGGAATGACTTAAACATTTTTAAAAATGCTTAATAAAATCAAAATGCACTTTAAAAACTTTACAAAGGAAAGATGTCATAAATAGGAATAGATCTACCGTAAATATATTTTTATCTTGAAAGTGGTCTCATAAAATGTATTTCTGAAGCTACGAGAATAGCTGTATATTGAAATCGGACACTTTGTCCAAATAAGTTATTTTCGACCAAATGTCTAGAAAAGCAAAATGGTTCAGGCAGGCAAAAGAATCCATTTTTTTGTAGCATATGAGAATAAAGTGGATATTAGAACTACAACACCCTCGATTACAAGATATGGACACGCTCGACAATGTGCATAGCTCGTAAAATTAAATGTGCTTGATTTGAAAAATAGACCAAGTTCACAACGTGAGAGTAACTTAACGATCTAGTAAGAGAGTTGGAAAAATCGCGAAATAACAGGTGAATATTTTTGTCAAGTTTTCCACCATTCAACCTTGAAATGACCTTAACGCGACCTGATACCGTCAAGCCGACCTAGGATTTGGATTTAGCGACCTCAAGAACCTATACACAAATTTTCTCAAAATTTTCTGTCGAAATCTAATGATTTGACCTTAAAATGACGTTAACGCGACCTGATACCGACAAACCGACGTCGAATTTGGATTCAGAGACATCAAAAACCTATATACAAGTTTTATCAAATTTGTCTGTCAAAATCTAATGATTTGACCTTGAAATGACCTTAACGCAACCTGGTATCGACAAACTGACCTCGTATTTGGATTCGGCGACCTCAAGAACATATATACAAATATTTTTCAAATTCCTCTGTCGAAATCTAATGATTTGACCTTTAAATGACCTTAAAGCGACCTGATACCGAAAAACTGACCTCGGATTCGGATTCAGCGACCCCAAAAACCTAGGGTGTACAAGGTTTCGTTGGTGGAAGCGAAATTTTGTTTTTTTTTGTGTGCTTTTTGTGTGGCTGTGTAATTATATGGTGCATAGCTTATATTATATTGCTAGGTGCCCGTATCCATTCTTCGAGTTGTTTATACATGCTTGCAGATGATGCCACATATAACCTATATATCTTAACCTAATATCAACTACACGAAATAGCCAAACGGATGCTAATTTATATTAATCAATGTAATTCAATTCGCTTCAATTCAACATAATTTTGCACAACTTCTCACAGTTCTAACAGAGTCTATTCGAGATTTCGTAGGAGCTACACCCACGTGACTACCTCTGGTGCCACCCGAAACCGATCTCCAAATAAGAGAAAAGTTGTGTGTAAATACCTTTAAAGATTTTTCTCCCTTAATAATTACTTAGATTTTTCATCCCGTATATTTTTTACTAAACATTATATGATGTTTGTTTCTTGGCCAACTACAGTTCACTAGCTATAAGTGGACATTACAGCCCTGTATCCTGGTAATTAGTAAATGAGTTTAAATTCTAGTTATAGTTAATAAAAATTGTTAATAATGATCGACTTACTCTACAGGGTATTGCTAAAATATGATTTTCAGGTTAGTCCACGAACGACATGGTTTTCAAGTTTTCTTAATAACAATACCTTGTTATTTGTGATGTCAAAGAATATCCCTACTGATTTTAGTTGTCTATCAAAATTATTTAAGATTAGTTTATAAAGGGAGAGAACAGCAGGTTAAGTAAGGATTTAATTTGCCTCCTAAGTTCTTAATTACACCATACGCATACCTAATTGAAAATCATCTTTTTACTATAAGATTTATTTCCACGCCTTAAATTGTCTACAAACTAGAATAAATGGAACACATGCAATGTTAAAGAATGAAAAGGAATTAATTTACTATAAGTAAAGTGCATCCATAACGCAAATAGATAAGATAATTATACTATATTGTGAAGATAAATTCAGGCATCAACAAAGGGTGAAAAGTAAAATTTAATATTTATTCCACAGCTTCTCGCTCACGTATTTGACGTTCTTGACTGATTTCTGGGGAATTTATTATTTAATCCCATATTATACGTGCTCTTTATAAATTATATAAACATACTTTGTTACCAGTTTTGACTTTAGCGTCAGCTTGACTGCTTGAGAATATAATAGAATTTGTAAACACATTTACTAGCTTCAAAATTTTGATGTGATACGCAGGGCCGGTTCTAGACATTTTTTAAATGTAGACGGACGATATTTTGGCGCCCCTCACCTCAATGATAATAAAACTCTAAATAGGGAAAAAATCTGCAAATAATTATAGCAATTGCAACTTTCTTCAATATCCATAGTTTCCCAGGGAATATTAACAACCAATAGCAAAACTATAACTATGGATGAATATTAAACAACGTTTCAATTTTAATTGACATCCACACAAAAAAGGTTCTGTATTAGAGCCACGTGTACATGTGTGTATTTCTTATGCTGAATTCGAATTTCACACTGGCTTACTCAGATTGACTCAAAATTTGGTTAAAAATTGAGAAAACTTCCTAATAATTGCTATTATGTGAAATGTGAAGTGAAGTTTTTTCAATTTTGAACCAAATTTTGAGCCAACCTGAGTAATCCAGTGTGAAATTCGGAATCAGCATAAAAAGATACACGAAATCTATGCACCCATGTCTCTGATACCGAACCTTTTTTAGTATTGCATTTATGTCAAAAGCTAATTAAAATTGAGACACCCTGTACATTTCATGCACACGTTAAGCTTAAAACAGATTTGCCTCTCATGTTAGATGGTCTAAAACAAACATATTGCAAGTAATGCGTGGAGGCATGCTGTAATAAAATATTAAGTGTTTGCTGGTGTCAAGATATGTGTGTAGAGGATAAAATGGCTTTTAACTCGGCAGTCTGAAAGCTGTGCATGCCGAAATGTTCTCTTATCGCGCCGCAAACCACATAGTGGATGACCATCCATTGTTCTCCTCTTGCATTATGTGAATTTCGTACCTACCTCGTGTTACATAGCATAAACGTTGTGGGGTGAACACAGGTGGAAAATAAGCAGAGTACAAAATAAAAGCGGAAGTTCGTTTTAATTTAGTTGAGTAATAAGAGACACTATTTTCGTCCGCATTTTATATGTACCTCAAAGAGCGATCGTAAAATATAAACTTTCTCTTTGACACCTAAAGCGAAATAATATATGGAGGAAAATTTTTAATCGTACTTTTGTTATACACTGCCAAAATCAAATAGCGTACCTATATTTTGAAAATATCTGTAAAATTTTGTTTAATTTGGAAATTGTGTATGATGAGAAGAAAGTGTTTTTTGAAGAATATGTAGTGTGCAAAAAAATTGACATTTGCAATAACTTTTGTTTTCATGACTTATAGGTACTTAGATCTTAATTGAAGATTATTTGTTAGGAAAATGATGAGTGCGTACGAATTAAAATTTTTGCCTTATTGAACAAATAATTATTGGATTATTCTAAACAAAATTTGAAAAATACATCTTTTACATTTTTTTGTAGGATTTTCTGCTCTTTAATTTTCTTGTCTACGTTTCTGTATTTTTTCTATTCTAGAAGTTATTTCCAGATTTTTTTCTTTTAAGTTTGACGCCCTTTTGTTTTATCTTCCGTCCTCGGTGGCATGGTTTGGGGTGCCGCAGTTGCCGTCTCTTGGAGGAGATGTTGTAGGCATCTATAGCTACCTCCCCCCCCCCCCAGCGGCAGGTCACGTGACCTTGCTCTCTTCTAGAGAGAAAGGCAATAAATAAGGGGCCGCTTTAAAGTTGCCAAAAAATATTTAAAAAATTCAGGCGCATTTTTCGGGCAAAAATGCACCTTTTGTCTCTTGGTGTTTTTTCCAAAGTGCTTCCTTCTTCCAAAAGAAAATTAAGGATTGGAATTCCAATTTATTTAGTTTTTTTGCGGGAGAATGAGGCACTTTGAAGAAAAGCCTAAGAAGCTAAAGTTGCTTATATTCAACCGAGGAACACGCCTGAATTTTTTGGGATTTTAACACCAAGAGACAGAAGATGTTTATTTTTGCCCAAATGATGTGCCTACGAGTTCATGTGATCTGCCGTGGGGGGAAACGGTAGCTACAGGTGCCTACAACATCTCCACCAAGCAGCGGTGCCGGAAGCCACTTTTGTCGATGGTCTCCCATACTATACTAAAGACCTTAAAAAAAACAAAAATTCTCTAAGGATTATTTGATCCTAACTCAAATCCCCCTGTATTAATTCTTTTAAATGCCCAATATGCATTATTGTTATGAAACATATTCTTTATAGAATTTTGCAGAACAGCAGAAAAAACTATCTATGAGTATTAGAAGAACTGTTTGTAAAATTATTGGTTTACAATCTTTGCATTCTCTCGATAACCTGAATTCTGGTTATAATAATAATAATAATAATAATAATCTTTATTAACCATTTGTTATGATACAAATTTTGTATAT
This sequence comes from Stenurella melanura, assembly GCA_963583905.1. NCBI lineage: Eukaryota > Metazoa > Arthropoda > Insecta > Coleoptera > Cerambycidae > Stenurella > Stenurella melanura. Next base: position 181,022,897 of record OY757310.1, read on the forward strand.
ATGGCAAGTCAGAAATATAGATAAAATAACTAATACAACAGTAACAATGAAATAAATAAATAACAAATGAATGAAACCAACATATCATCAGAGAACACATTGACGATAATTTTACATACATCAGAAATATAAACATACCTATATATACATATATATATATATACATACATATACCCACACAGACACATACATAGATACACATATAAGTACACAGCAGATAATCAACTCTCAAGAGATAGGTTATAACAAAACAATTAATCGGAAGAGAAATAGTACATACAATTGTGTAATATGTCTAACAAATAAATAAGTACAATTATATAGTATTTTACGTAATGACGTCGCTTAGGAATTCATCTATTGTGTAGTATCCTTTTTGTACAAGGATTTTTTTAATGGTAATTTTGAATTTGCCTATGCTCATGTTTTGGATATTATTTGGCAATCTGTTATATAATACAATAGAGTTATATTGAGGTGACTCTTTGAAAGTCGATGTCCTATGTAAGGGAATTGTTAGAATATTATTATTTCGGGTATTATATAAATGATGCTCAGACAGAGTCACAAAAGCGTCAATATTATTTTTGACGTTTATTAGACATTTATAAATATAGATACATGGCATCGTCAGGATTTGTTTGTTTATAAATGTAGCTTTGCAGCTTTCTCTGTAGTTTAAGTTAAACAGGAATCTCAATATTCTCTTTTGTATAATAAAAACTCGCCTAGCATGGGATGATCGACCCCAGATACAAATATTTAGCGACATGTGTGAATATGCTAACGCATAGTAAACACTAGTGAGTCCCACTTCGTTTAGCATATCTTTAAGTTGCAATAATGCAAAGTAGGCTTGATTAAGCTTTTTACATACGTGATTAATATGCTGTTCCCAAGATAAGTTGCTATTTACCAAGGTGCCAAGAAATTTCGAGTAATCACTTAAAATTATGCCAGGTAAAGTAACCATACGCCGTAAGTTAAAATTCAGAAATATTGTTTTATTCTCGTTCAGCATTAGTCTGTTTCGATCACACCAGGTACTCATCTCACTCAATACAATATGAATTTTATTGGATAGTTCTTCCGGGTTTGTAGCAGTTACGGTTATGGTGGTGTCATCCGCATACATAATGGTGAAGCCTTTTTTGATAAAATTTGGAAGATCATTTACATAAATCAAAAACAACAATGGGCCTAATATAGATCCCTGAGGAACTCCCAAGAGAATATCAAAAATGTTCGATTGCACTTCATTGCAGTTTACACGCAGAGTTCTGTTTTGCATGAATGAAATCAGACACTCTTGTAACTTACCTCTAATACCAACACTCAGTAACTTATCAGCTAATATATCTTTATCAACAGAGTCGAAAGCTTTTGAGAGGTCAAATAGAATTGTCACAATATACTTACCACTGTCCAATTCCTTATAAATAAAATCAAACAATTTAGATGACGCACTCTCAACTGATCTACTCTTTCTAAAACCATGTTGGGAATTTGATAATATATTATATTTTTCTAAAAATATTATTACCCTATTGCTGATGATGCGCTCGAAAATTTTTGATATTACACTTAGTAATGATATTTGACGGTAATTTTCCAGATCAAGTTCACAGCCTTTTTTTAGTATCGGAATAACGGACGAGATTTTTAGTGCATCAGGGAAGTGGCCATTTGAAATAGATTTATTAATTAGGTGTAACAACGGGTCAATTATGTTTGATGATATACTTTTAATTATTTGTACAGTTAAACCGTCTAAGCCTGATGACTTTTTGTTTTTTAGTTCATTAATGGCTTCAGTCAATTCAGATTTGGTAACATCATGAAAAAGTATAGAGTTTACGGTATTTTCAGATACTGTAGGAGGTAATGATAAATTATAACCAAAATGTCGTTTTGCATTCATTGGGGCTATGGTTACAAAGTGTGATGCAAAACAGTTTGCAATTCTATTACTATCAGATACTATCTCGTTGTCTATATTTAATTCAATGAGTTTCCTTAAACCTTTCGTTTTGCCAAGTCTTTGATTCACAATATCCCAAGTTATTCTCGATCTATTTTCGGCATTATTTATTTTGTTATTATAATAAATTTGTTTAGCATTTCTAATGTTTATTTTATGCCGCCTTTTCCTATCATTATATATTACAAGGCTGTTGTGATTTTGGGTACATTTAAGGTTATTGTATAGGTTTTTAAGTGCTAGCCCTTCTTGAATTATTTCATTACTTATCCAACCATTGTCATTTTTATTATTTCTTTTAGATTTTTTGTATTTGAGAGGGCATGATACATCGAAACACCATTGTATATCTCTTAAGAAAGTGTTAAAAGCTTCACTTGGCTCTAAAGTTGAGATATAATCCCAGTTTATGTTGGACAGCCTTACATTGAATTCATGAAGATTTTCTTCTGTAACAACTCTTATTAACTTAGATATCTTGCTATCATTATTGTTATTTGTTGCAGTTCTAATGCTAAAGGAGAATAAATGCGCAGAGTGATCTGCTAGTTGTGCGTTGTATACCTGTACCTTATAACTTGAGATCGGCATATTAGTCACTAAGTAATCTATGGCTGTGGAGCTCATGTGACCATTTACATTTTGAAATATGCGTGTTGGTTCCTTTGTGGTAATATCTAATTGAAATGATTCAAACATGTCACATAATAGTTTAGTTGATAGGCATTTGTCAAACAGGTTAATATTTAGATCACCACACAAAACAATGAAGTCATATTTCTTTTTCGTAACAAAATTTAAAGCTAATGTCAATTTATTAAAGAAAATATTGACATCTCCATTAGGAGGTCTGTACACACAGCATATTACAGCCTTAATATTTTGCTCCAAAATTACCACTATACCACACATTTCGATGTGACATTCTTCGGCTAGTTCCTTAAATATACAAATTTCATTGAACACTATGTTAGAGCTAGACCTAACGTATATTAGAGAGCCACCGTGAATATGATTACTACGTGAAAAATGTGAAGCAAGTTTAAAATTAGGTAATACAATATGGTCAATATTTGAGTTTGAAATCCAATGTTCAGATATACATAAAATGTCTAGATTCTTTTCAATAGTAAAGATCTCAATATTATTTATATTATTAATTAAACTTTGCACGTTCACATGCGCAATATTAATAGCATGTGATTTTAGATTATTTGTGACATTTGTGACAGCCGTGGGTATAAAAAATTATTTGTACTTAAGTTTAGTGGCGTATTATAAATCTGACAGCTGTCATAGGATTCTATATTACTTATCACTCTCACCGAATCATTAGTATCATCCAATGTTGAATTCTGAACACTATTATCAATACTAACGACATTACTGTACACAGGTGCTTCATTATCAGCATCATCTAAGTTTAACTCCAACTGACGTATTTCGTTGGCTTCTGTCGCGGGACTGTTGTTAGCGCAGGTAAAGTTTATCTCAGCAGAATTATGAATTTTTACAAACACTAGATTTTTATGAGGGAACTTCGCACTCTTAACTATATTGCTAATTTCACGGCTTAAGTCATTTTTGTTGAAACGTATGTAGGAGTCTTTATTTATATCTAATAGAGTGACATTTCCAGGGGTGCATTTGTTCAATTTTATTATGAATTCAGATAACTTACTATTGAATTTATGAATGTATGAATTCATATGATTGTTTCTTCTCAACGGAACAGTAGCAATTGAGATCTTTGTATTTGCACACATTTTCAATTTCGTACATATATCTCGAAAGAGTGGATACTTGTTTCGTTTATTAAAGTTGTTGGAACCAGCTATGATAACGACATGGTCATATAAGGAATAATTTTTGGTCAGTGGATCAACATTTTCGATGACTTGTTGAAAAGTTGCACCCGGTTTAATAACTGATTCGATACGGAAATTTTGCATATTCACATTATTTGAGAGATTCGCATCTATGTTGCGACCAAAATCATCACTTAATATTAATAGTTTATTTAGTTTATTTGGCTCACCTGGTATAACTTCTTCAATATTTATTTGAAATTTTTGTGGAACCAAATTTTTATTGTTAGTCATCTTACCATTTTTATGTACATTCTTATCTTTGTTTTTTATTTCTCCAATATATTTTATGTTAATAGGTTTTTCTTGAATGTCTGTTAAAGTGGATATGTTTCTATACTGTTTTTCTAATGTTAGAGAACCTACTGATTTTGTAGTTTTGTCAGATTTTACACTGATAACTATTTTCAGCTTGTCGATGTAAGCATTGAGCTCATTTATCATGTTTTCTTGTTTTTTTATTAAATCAGTTAATTCTTCCTCGCGAGTAGAAACTTCATTCAAAAATATTTCACTGTCCCTTTTTAATTTTCTGATGTGATTTTCCTTCATTTCGGTTTCTTCCGTGACTTCACACACAGTTTTCTCTAAAATTTCAGCTCTTTCCTCATCCGGCGTTTTCGTTCTATAAAGTAATGTCTCATCACTTTCACAGCAAATAATTTTATTGCCTTTAAGAAAACGAATACGACCTATGTTCGATTTATTTATACAACATTTGTGGATAACTTCAGAGCATTTTGTACATACATAATGTACAAACGGCTTAGTTTTGCAACACTTATATTTACTGTCCATATTTGAAAATTCACAATACAGCGAAAACACGTCTTGCCTTATGCACTGCTCGACTACGACTGAATATGTTGTATGCTAGCAATTGAAATCCTAAAATATGTTTGTCTTTCTTATTGGACCATTCTCATTGTAACACTAGTTTTCACACAGTCTCCTACAGCTATGCAGACTAAACCAGTATCCACATAACCCCCTACGGCTATGAAGATTCAGTTAAAATGAGAACAAAGGCCTAAAATGAATTTATTTACATACCTCGTCTATTGGAAAAATTTTCATTCAAATCAAAAAATAATTGACTTTTAAACATGTATTATTGCTATTATTATTACCTACTTTTACCATCAAACCTAAACCTGCATCAGTTTTGTCAATAAATTCACTGGAAATAAATTTGCATCCATCAATGCCGATAATTCGTACGGAGGCCTGAATTACATTCCTCGGTGTGAGTAAATTCTGTGAAAATGCGGTATTCGATGCCATTTTCAGGTCTTCCTATGTTGTCTGTAAAATGTACGGGAAAATTCCTTTGTAGTTACTTGACGTACTAATCGGACATGAAGGTGAGGGAACTTTCGCTCTGTTCCAAACCAACGCTTCTAAAACAACTCACCCCAGCAAAATAATTATCTACATATGTAACAATCTCTGCAACAGATGATAAACTAAACTTTGGGTCTATTCACTCTGTTACTACAGAGAACAGGGGAATAGTTGGTACATGCGGTCGAGATCTCCGTATTCTGACGGTATTCTGAAACCTTTTATGTAGATATTTAAAAATTTGTTCTTTATCAGATCTAGGTATACAGACCTATTTAAAAGGAGTTTATAAAATCTTCTTACCGATACTCACGATTATTTGAAACATTTTGAACAACTATTAGTACAATGCTTTTTGTTGTCAATAACTCAATTAAATTTTTTATAATAAGTGTTTGATAACATGCTATAATTGTGGATTTGTTCTTCCTAAAACCGTTTTGTGCTTAATAAACTTTGACTCTCTAGACTCTTCTTGAGTATTTTTTTTTAATTTTGCTTATATTTAAGAGTAGGTCTATAATTGTTAATAAAATTCTTATCCCCCCTTTTCTTATATACAGCTTTTACATTAGCAATCTTTAACTTTTCTGGGAATATTCCAGTTTGCAATGATAAATTTATTACATGACTCAGAAGATTAGATATTTCTGCAGCAACATGCTTCAGAAGTTTTACTGGTATTTCATCTTCCCCTAAGACTTTGTGTATTTCAAGTTCTTTATTAAATTGCATACCTCTTTAGCGAATGTTGGCAACGGAAATATGTTCATTCCTGAATATTTCACATGATCTACTACAACTGTAATAAAATTTATGTTAGGACTGACATTTATAAAACAATTGTTGACATTGTTTAAAACTGTACGCTTATTATTTCCTTGTGTGTCAATATTCTGTAATATGGAATCATTGTAAGTTTTAGAGCCTGTATCATTTTTTACAAGGTACCATACTGCTTTGCCCTTGTTATTTGACGAGTCAATATATGAAATGTTTGCACTCAGGTCTCAGATATGACCTAGTTTAGAATCCTACAATACTTTTTATATTCTAATTCTGAGATTTCACCACAGATTTTTAGTTTGTATAATTTCCTTCTTGTGTTGCAAGATATTTTAATGCCTTTCTTAATCCACATTTTTGTTTTATTGGATCGTTTTATCAATTTTTTGGGAAAAATCATGTTCATAATTGTTGCAAATTTGTGTATAAATAACTCATAGGCTTGATTGGGATGTTTGTGATTACTTAGTATACAGGGTGTTTTTAAAAAGTATGTCAATCACTTAACCACGGACTCAGCATGTCAAAAGAAGTTGATTCAGCCTAATTTACCTCTATCCAAAATCGCACCCCTATGAATATACAGCCCTCTAAAGTTGGGATTAAAAATATTTATTTTTTTAATATTGTGCAAATGGCTGTAGATATCTTTTTCAATTTCGGAACACTGAAATGTATGTCAAAGGGTAATAGTTTAAAGTAAAAACTGTTTAAAATCAAATTTTCTAAAAGGCCGATTTGGGGGTAAACTACCCTTCCCTCCTACCCCCTCTTTTAGTGGTGCGCCTATGACTTTTTTGATATATCGCATTTTATATAAAATTTAATTATAAAACTTTTTTTTATCTTGTTTTTTTTCGTTTAGATAACCATTTTCAAATGAATCTGGAAATATTAAAACCATTACCACGCCTTTGTAGAATAACACAAATAATGTTTAAAATTAATGTAGATGATGATCAAAGGCACCTGTGAAAATTTAATAGCTAGTTGACACCTGTCATTTTTGTCAAACTGCTTTAATAGATATCAGTTATTAATTGTTAACAATGGCATTTAATATGAGTTATTCTAATACCGAAATGGTGGATATGATTAGAATATTAGGCGAATGTAATGGAAATGGTTCTAGTGCAGCTAGGCGTTATGTGGAAAAGTTTCCAAACCGTCGGCATCCTGATAGACGTACATTTTTTGCAGTCGATCGTCGTGCAAGGGAAACTGGAAGTCTATCAAATGATCGTGCTAGGAAGTGTGGCAGACCTAGGACTGTGCTAGTTCCAGAGGTCGAAGAGGAAATTTTAGATATTGTATCAGAACGGCCTGAAAGTAGTGTGCGTAAAATAGCTTCTCAGGTAGGAGTATCGTATTATTCAGTATGGAGAATATTAAAAGAACAATTACTAGTTCCATTTCATATACAGACTGTTCAGGCATTGGAACCTCAAGATTACGGTTCTCGAATGGAATTTTGTAACTGGCTTCTCAGAAAAAATGGAAGAAATGTAAGTTTTGTAAAGACCATTTTGTCAACTGATGAGGCCTCATTTCATAGAAATGGTATTACAAATCATCATAATTATCACATTTGGTCTGAAGAAAATCCCAATGCAAAGATAGAAACGCATTTACAGCGTAATTTTTCTGTTAATGTTTGGGCAGGTATTGTTGATAACCATCTAATTGGACCTCTTTTCTTTCCACGTCGTTTAAATGGAGCTGACTACCTAGATTTTCTGGAAAATGAATTGCCTGAGCAATTAGATATTGTTAATCTTAATATTAGAGAAACATGTGGTATTTACAAGATGGTGCTCCACCCCATTATAGCCTGCAAGTCAGGCAATGTTTATCAAGGCGTTTTCCAGGACGTTGGATAGGTCGAGGAGCTGATGCTTTAGTCAGTTGGCCTGCTCGGTCCCCTGATTTAAACCCAATTGACTTCTGTCTTTGGGGAGCTATTAAGGAAAAAGTTTATTCTGTTCCAATAGAGAGCGTTGAACATCTCCGACAAAGAATTCAACAATCAGCCGAGGAATTTAGAAACATTCCTGCCGTGTTTCAGAATGTGAGATTTTCGCTTCTAAAAAGGGCAAGGTATTGTGTACGACAAAATGGAAATCATTTTGAGCACATTCTGAAATAAAATTTTAATGTTCGATATTTTTTTATTTTATTTTTTATTTATTTCATTATTTGTTGTTTTACTTCTAATATTATTTTAATTTACTTTGTTGCTTTAATGATTGATGTTTTAGTTTCTGTGATTTTTATTTAATAAAAAAACCTATTTAAACATTTTTTTAATTTTACAATTTATGATAGCAATGCACATCTTTTATTATAATACCAGTAACTTCAAATGCCAAAATTACACAGAAGAACTTTTTTATTTCATATGTTCCACTTTTCATAATGGTTTTAGTATTTCCAGATTCATTTGAAAATGGTTATCTAAATGAAAAAAAAACAAGATAAAGAAAAGTTTTATAATTAAATTTTATATAAAATGCCCTATATCAAAAAAGTCATAGGCGTACCACTAAAAGAGGGGGTAGGAGGGAAGGGTAGTTTACCCCCAAATCGGCCTTTTAGAAAAATTGATTTTAAACAGTTTTTACTTTAAACTATTACCCTTTGACATACATTTCAGTGTTCCGAAATTGAAAAAGATATCTACAGCCATTTGCACAATATTAAAAAAATAAATATTTTTAATCCCAACTTTAGAGGGCTGTATATTCATAGAGGTGCGATTTTGGATAGAGGTAAATTAGGCTGAATCAACTTTTTTTAACATGCTGAGTCCGTGGTTAAGTAATTGACATACTTTTTAAAAACACCCTGTATATCAGCAGATTATATTTCTTTTTTGAAATGTTGAAGCTTTGCAGTGGAGAACACTCTGTTTGATTACCTTTTTGAAATTAACTTTATTTTCCGGAAAATCAATTTTTAAAAACTTGAGCTTCATGGTCACTTAATGCTGTTGTTATAACTTGTCCTATGTAAGGATTTTCAAAATTTATAAAAATTTTGTCTAATAATATAGCTGAGGTTTTTGTTATTCTAGTTGGTTCATTGATCATTTGCATTAAATTATATGACTGCAACGGTATTAAAAATGTCTGAATGTGTGTCTTACTTCCTTCTAATAAATCTACAACTGTAAAATATAGTAAATAATGGAGATTTTGTGATAAACATCAAACTATTATCTCTGATTGGAACAACACTCTTTGATCACTGATGATAAAGTTCATATTCTTGTGAATACAACAATAATATTAAAAACACAGCTTTATAATACACATGATAGAGGTTTATCTTGTTTTGGAGGTCTTTTCTACATGCTGAAAGGAAAATTTAATTTGCCCAATAGCAAAAGCCGCTGCCTAAAGAATCACTACTTCCACATCCAGATTTTCCATCCAAGTCATTTTAAAGGAGATATCTTGACTACATTTGTACTCTAGTATGTGGAAATAATTGGTTATTGAATTTTAATAAAATTTGAGGCCTTGGTTTCTAGCATATACGTAATTATTAAAGTTACTGGACTCTTATTAGCTTGCTTTACTTATTTTCTCTTATTCACAACCTCCCACCCCCACACCTTCAATGGAATCATCTCAATCAGGCATATACTAACTGAAGTGAATATTTCTATTTTATTTTATCAACTTCTTTAATAATGGAGCGGAGGTTGGGGGAAGGGGTAGAAATAAATATGTGACCTTAGCATCTAGTATATGCACCAAATCCCAAGTTTCTGTATTCTTCTCAGCTTGCTTTACATATCTTTCCCTATTTACCTCTACTAACCTCCCCCCCACACTTTAACGAATCATCTCAAAATATAATAGTTTCAGATACCGTTATAATACATGCGTGTACCAAATTTCAAGTGAAAATCTCAATTTTATTTTACCAACCCTTCTAATAATGGAGTGGGGGGTTAAAAAATACTATAAAAACCTGAGGCCTTCCCTTCTAGTATATACACCAAATCTTAAGTTTCTGTACTCTTGCTAGTTTGCTTTACTCATTTTTCCCTATTTGCCCCTATTTAAACCCCAACCCTTCAATGGAATCATCTCAAAATATAACATGCGCACAAAAAAGTTACAGGCAGACGCACCGACCGACCGACTGACAGACAGACAGAGACATAGCGACCGACATGTAGACAGAATTTTTTTTGGCTCAAATTTATAATTTCGAAGTTTTATGACATTCTAAGCCTATTTTAGCAAAAACAATTTTTGAAAATTTTACGATTACTATACTTCCACTTTTCTCCATGGATGTGGAAGTAAAATTGGTAATCCTTCTCGGCATTATTATCTAAGACCTATTAATATCTTGCCAATTTTAAGCAGATTACTTGAAAAAAATATTTTCGTTCAGCTCGAAGAATATTCTGCTACCCACAATTTATTTTCAAAACACTAATCTACCTTCAGAGCTGGTTAAAGCCCCAGAACTGCTATTGTTCATACATAAGACTATTTGGTATATTCAGTTGATCATAAAAAGACTGCAGCTGCGATTTTTTTTAAATTACTATAAGGATTTTGAGTCTGTAAAGCATTTGTGGACTTTATAATATGTAGTAAGCATTTTTTTATCGATCCTGGTAGACCAGTACCAGAGATCACGTACTAAGGCTTGAACATCATCTATCAAAATTATTGTTTCATGTAAAACTATACGGATAGCATACAACTCCGTAATATCATCATCCTAGAATTGAGTTTATATCTTTGAAATCTGCGCACCGTCTACGAATAAATCCACACAATTTATATGCCTTTCTAATTTTCGTATCTATATGTTAATTAGAATTAAAATCAGTAGTAAGTGTAACGCCTAAGTCGTCAATACGATTAACACGAGTTAGGTCCACAGGTCCACTCTGTTTATGTTATAAGTATATAAAATTAGTCGTTTTCTTTTCGAAAAAGTTATTGTTTTGCATTTCTTAGTGCTAAATTCCATACTATTTATTTCACACCAGTGCAGTAATTTGTTCAGGTCATTCTGCAATTTTCGGCAATCATGACTTTTAACTTTTGTGAATACCTACTTTGAAATCGTCCGCGAATAAAAATGCCTTACATTCTAGTTACACTCAAATGTCGTTGATAAAAAATCAAAAACAAAATTGGACCTAAGTGAGACCCCTGGGGGACACCAGATGATGGGCAAAACGGCATGGACTCATAATTTTCAATTTTAACTATAAGAGTTCTATCGTTTAAATAACTATGAAGCCACTGAAGGAGGGACCCATTTACATCTGTTTTTACATTTATCTAATAAAATAGTATGGATCTACTCGCTAAAGGTTTTTGTAAAATCGGTATATACTGAGTCAAGTTGCATTTCTTCTTCAATAGCCTCCATTAAGTATATAAATTACACGGGTTATCAAAATAAAATTGTGTTTTAGGGTGTATACGAGAACAACAGTTTTTTGAACATCAGCAATCCCCATTACTACCTCGGAGCCGTCGATTTTAAATATTAAATTGCTTTAATTCTATGAGCAATTATTTCCACTTACTAGAGTGCAAATATAGTATCAACATATTTCTATTTAAAGAGACTTGGATGGGAAATCTGGATGTGGAAGTCGTGATTCCCTAGGCAGCGGTTATTTTTAATGCAGTAGGAATATAAGCATTTTACGAAAAGATCAAATTGTTTTCCACCAGGAAGTGACTGGAAAAGTGGTTGTGTTCAGACTGGTTTATCAGACATTTCATATTTCCCAGTCACGATTTCGTCATAATACTGAAGTGTTTAATTAAATCTGTGAACGGCCTGTTTGGGTGTTTATATACTTCTTAAGATAACTTCAGTCGTGGGGAAAAGTTTTATTAAAGATATAAATAGTCCACGCGCTAGATAACTTTGAGCGTAAAAATTGACCCGACTCGTCTTTTTCCTTTCAACTGACTTTTAAAAAAATTTTACTTGAGGAGATTCTCTGTTCGACACCTATGTATGTTTTTTTATGTTTGTTCGATCAATGCTCTGGATACCATTAGATGATTTATTTAATATTGATGATATCTGTAGTAAAAGAAACAGGCTAACCATTATACTCTTTGCCAATTTACTGCACTACTTGAGTTGTGCTGTTACGAAAATGAAATAACATAAATTGAATTTAAAATTAAATAAGACTCTACTGATTTTGAAAATTTGAGATTCTAAATTAATATTTGCTGAGAGCCAGGTAGCTCGAAGACTACCAAAGTTCTTGATTTCAACAGCACACCCACTTACGTACTCCTTAGCATGAGTTTCTACTTATATAAATAATGTTTTCAGAGCTTAGGTTAGTTCTAATGATCAATTGCGCTGTATGGCCTGCAAGCTTGGATTTCAACGAAACACTCTTTGAAAGTGAACAAATAATGACATTTATTGTAAAAAAGTATAATTAACCTTGATGGATATTTAAAGTATCATGAAACGTAAAAATCTTCACAACGATTCTTAAATTAAAATAAAATATATTTTTAATGGCCTTTTTGTTCATTGAATTTAAAATTTTAAATTATTTACTTTTCAAATAGTAAATATTTCGATATCATGTATTTTTACCGTAATAAAAGATTTTATCTGTCGAACGTGGTTCTATCCTTGCGACTGATATTGTGTTGAATGCGTACGCATACCTTCTCTTCCTCTTCAATGACAATTCGAATAAAAGTGGCTGTTCTCGATGACTAGCTGATGTTCTTGGTAATTTTTCAGGATAAAACACCTAATTTATGCGGACACTTGGTTTATTATTAGTAAGGTAATATTATTACCTATTTTAGTACTAATTTACAAAATTACGAAGCACAAATTTTTAATTACGACGACATAACTTGAAAATTCGAAGTTATACTGTCCTTTTACCATTGATACTTTATCAAATTGATGTGAGGTTAGCTGACTCTTAAAAATGCGTGTGGGCGCTCTGAGGACTAAAATAATACTAAATTGAAAAATCCCCTATTCCATTCTCATAGATTGTTTTTTTTCCGCTGTTTGCAAAATCCTATAAAGAACATGTTTCATTACTACAAGCAAACAAATAATAAATAACTCACTCTTATACATGCATAGAGTATATAGGCTCCAATACTAGTTAGCTAATAGATAGGTGAAGATCTGTTGTTTTTTATCGGTCAATGTCGAATATAAATATTTCATACTTATTCATGAATATTGCCTTGGTTTTGCATGCAACATCGTTATGAGTGGCTTTGTGCTTTTCTGATGAGTACAGGATAAGGGCGAAAAACGTTTCAAAGGCTAAGCAATTCCAAGAAACTGAATGAGAGATTTTATGAAAATGTAATTCATTAGAATGAAAAATTTTTTAAGACAAGGTAGATGGGTAAATAAATCCATTTTAGGCCTTTGTTCTAATTTTTAACTGAATATTTATACCGTAGGGGTCATGTGGATACTAGTTTAATCTGCTTAGCCGTAGGGGACTATGTTGGATGCTAGTATTATAATGAGAATGTCAAATAAGAAGTTGGACAAATTTATTTTAGGATTTTGATTTGCTAGCATAACCAGAAGTCAAGTTATCGAAAGAATGCAAAGATCTCATTAATATTTTTTACATATAGTTTTTCTTTTAGTTCTCATAGATAGTTTTTTTTTCGCTGTTTGCAAAATCCTATAAAGAATATGTTTCATAACTTTTGACGTGTAAGACAATTTGATTATTTCTGTATGATTGTGAATAGAATTATTTGTTCCTTTTTAAAGATTTATATTTTATGTTGAGGGTTTTTTAATTTTTTGGTAAACTTGTAAGATTAAAATCAGTTATTATATTATCGATACAGTCCCCAGAAACGGGCACCCTGTATATGAGGATCGAAGTTGCTTCGCCTAAGTTTGCAGTTTGCTATAACTACTAACTCAGTTAGTTCCCCTGTCATAAATAGCTTTGATGAAACATTTAAAGGGTTTGTTGGTTATATCCATTAGGCTAAAACTTACAAACTCCTGCCTATAAGAAAAGCCTGAGAGAACTTGATTATTGAATGGAAGTTAAATTTCGTAGGCCTTAATATCAAATTCCACTTCTGTATAATTGACCTTTCATTGAATAGTCTCTGAAAAGGAAATGCGCTGAATACCTACTCCAAAAGTTATAAGAAATACAAAAAGTAGGCCACTAAGGGTTTCTTATTCGAATTCTTATAATACGTTCAATACACTCTTTGGTAGAGAGAGCTGATCGAATTGTGTCCACGTAGGTACTGCAGTCAACGAAGGATAAATAGGAGAAATAATTCTTGTAGTGGAAAATTTTTGTACAGTTGTCGGAGGTAGTGCCCTGGACAACATACTAAAGTCCTGACTGGTGGATGGTGACTGGGGGTGGGGATACTTAAAGGTCTCCTCTCCTTTTCACCTTTTTCTTGAATAACTTGAAAACTACGCCCTCTAGCGAGAAAGTATCAATTTTTAAATATTAAACTACATGCCAATTCCTACAAATATTGGTAATTTAAAGAAAATTTTTAGAACTTTAATGACATAAATGAAACTATAATACTGACAACATAAAAATGTTCGTATATTATTAACAATGCAGTTTTTCTGTTTTTCTAAGGTGTCAGTATTAAAGTTTCGTTTATGTCATTAAAGCTCTAAAGATATTCTTTAAATTCGCAATTTTTCCACCTTCTGCATTTCGTAAAGTATTGATCCTAGAAAAGAAATAAATAGGAACTTATTTCTAGTAATTTTCATGTATTTTAGTATTGTACACAGATACTTTTTCGCTAGAGGGCGTAGTGATCGAGTTATTCAAGAAAAACGTGGAAATGCGACATTCAAAGCAAAGTAAATGTGCAAAGTTTCAGACAATTTGACTGAAAGCCATTTTACCTAAGAAATGTGCGGAGACCATCAAAAGTACCTATTGTCGCACGTTACTATCGGGCTTTTTCTATGAACTCCAACACGATAACGTTTTCCTTGTTGTAAAATAAATCAGCACAATTTTAACAACTCTTGGGTTTTGGGGGCATTTTGAATTCCAACATGATAGCGTTTTCTTTGTTGCAGCACAATTTTAACAACTCTTGGGTTTTGGGAACCTCCTGCTCCATAAAAACTTGATCTTAGGTAAGTTAGAAATAATACGTATTTTTGATTTTGTAATATTTGTTCGATAGTTGTGTTTATGAAGTTTACTTTTTAGAATTTTTGTTACATTGCCAATAAAAAAGTATGTTTGAAAAGAAGGAGTGTACTTTCCGTTTGCGAGGAACCCCCATAACGTGAACAGCTGCATGCAGTTTAGAATATGTTTCCTCCCACTTTCGTAAAAGATTTTATTTAACTTCACTTGCCTGAATTTATATTATATTATTATATTAAAGTATGGATCTACAGTAAACTCTCCATAAATTTTCAAATTAAGAGATTTAAGAATCAAACCGACCGAGAGAGGCACCATCTGGTGGGCAATAAATGTAGGTAGTTTCCTTGTAACCCTGTCTAAAACCATAATTAGCATGTCTGAGGAGGAGACTTGTGGAAAGTGCTTAGAAACGATAAAAGATAGGAATAAATCTATAAAATGCAAGGGTACGTGCAATAAATTACATCATAGTGCATGTTTAAAAAATTGAATGATATGAACTATAGAAAATATGTTACAGTCTATAATAATAGATAAAAAAGAAGAAAAAAACACATATGCGAATATAATAAAGAAAAACAAGATAGAGCCCGTCCTCATAGTTAAACCTAAAGTGGATAAGACGAGTAATATAACAAAAGAAGATATAAAACAAAATGTTAATCCAGCAAGTTTAGCAGTCGAAGTCTCAGGTATAAAAGAGATCGCAAAAGGACAAGTGGTGATCAAATGCGAACATGAAAAGTAAAGTAGAAGTAGAGATAAAATACAAAATAAAATACAGGAGGAAATGTCTAATAAGTAGGATATAACTAAACCTGTACTAAAATATTCAAGTTTAAAAATTATTGGGATACATAATAAGGACGATATGGATGATATCGAAAAACTAACCGAGCAGATGATTGAACAAAACCACGAAATAAAGAAGAAGAAAGATTTCATTTAAAGGCAATGAGGAAAATAGAAAATGATAAATATCCGAGGACCTTTTCATTAATTATACAAACTGACCCAAAAACACATGGCAAGCTGGCAGATAAAGAAAGAATCCATATAGGATGGTCAAGAAGTAAAAAAAAGACATTTAAGGAGTCATATTTTTCATATCTTACATATTTGAACATTTTTATACAATGAAAAAAAGTGTGCAAGTTCCCTATTATTTAAACATATTGGTGATACTCTGCAAAGCATTGGATGCAAAATCCAGGTTGTCCGGGGCATCTCTTACATTCATATACTGTTTGCTTTCTAATTTTCTTCTGTCTGCATACTATGCAATTTTTTCTGCTGACTCTTTTGGATTGCTTGGCGCCTTTTGTTTCTCTGACTTTTTTCTCTATCTTGCTAACGTTGTGCACTTAAAATAAACTTTGACTAAATATCAAAATAGCTGAAGAGTTTTAAGGACAAAAACAAGACAAAAGTTGTCAAAATTCATACGTTTTACAATAAAATTGGTATCTTGGTAATTTTTCAGGATAAAACACCTAATTTATGCGGACACTTGGTTTATTATTAGTAAGGTAATATTATTACCTATTTTAGTACTAATTTACAAAATTACGAAGCACAAATTTTTAATTACGACGACATAACTTGAAAATTCGAAGTTATACTGTCCTTTTACCATTGATACTTTATCAAATTGATGTGAGGTTAGCTGACTCTTAAAAATGCGTGTGGGCGCTCTGAGGACTAAAATAATACTAAATTGAAAAATCCCCTATTCCATTCTCATAGATTGTTTTTTTTCCGCTGTTTGCAAAATCCTATAAAGAACATGTTTCATTACTACAAGCAAACAAATAATAAATAACTCACTCTTATACATGCATAGAGTATATAGGCTCCAATACTAGTTAGCTAATAGATAGGTGAAGATCTGTTGTTTTTTATCGGTCAATGTCGAATATAAATATTTCATACTTATTCATGAATATTGCCTTGGTTTTGCATGCAACATCGTTATGAGTGGCTTTGTGCTTTTCTGATGAGTACAGGATAAGGGCGAAAAACGTTTCAAAGGCTAAGCAATTCCAAGAAACTGAATGAGAGATTTTATGAAAATGTAATTCATTAGAATGAAAAATTTTTTAAGACAAGGTAGATGGGTAAATAAATCCATTTTAGGCCTTTGTTCTAATTTTTAACTGAATATTTATACCGTAGGGGTCATGTGGATACTAGTTTAATCTGCTTAGCCGTAGGGGACTATGTTGGATGCTAGTATTATAATGAGAATGTCAAATAAGAAGTTGGACAAATTTATTTTAGGATTTTGATTTGCTAGCATAACCAGAAGTCAAGTTATCGAAAGAATGCAAAGATCTCATTAATATTTTTTACATATAGTTTTTCTTTTAGTTCTCATAGATAGTTTTTTTTTCGCTGTTTGCAAAATCCTATAAAGAATATGTTTCATAACTTTTGACGTGTAAGACAATTTGATTATTTCTGTATGATTGTGAATAGAATTATTTGTTCCTTTTTAAAGATTTATATTTTATGTTGAGGGTTTTTTAATTTTTTGGTAAACTTGTAAGATTAAAATCAGTTATTATATTATCGATACAGTCCCCAGAAACGGGCACCCTGTATATGAGGATCGAAGTTGCTTCGCCTAAGTTTGCAGTTTGCTATAACTACTAACTCAGTTAGTTCCCCTGTCATAAATAGCTTTGATGAAACATTTAAAGGGTTTGTTGGTTATATCCATTAGGCTAAAACTTACAAACTCCTGCCTATAAGAAAAGCCTGAGAGAACTTGATTATTGAATGGAAGTTAAATTTCGTAGGCCTTAATATCAAATTCCACTTCTGTATAATTGACCTTTCATTGAATAGTCTCTGAAAAGGAAATGCGCTGAATACCTACTCCAAAAGTTATAAGAAATACAAAAAGTAGGCCACTAAGGGTTTCTTATTCGAATTCTTATAATACGTTCAATACACTCTTTGGTAGAGCGCATATAGAATCGAACGCTGCATGAACAATGAAAACGAGATATTATAGGCCAGTCATTGTGGAATAAAAAAGGCGTTTACCCAGACAAAATTACAAAATTCTCCATACTATGATAGAAGCTAAGTAACATATAAACATAAATAAATCTAGATTTGCAATCTTTTTTGAGGCCTGGAACATTGTTAAAAATTGACTTTTAAACAATTGTCAATAACTATTTAGACAAAATTGCAAAAATTATGCAAACTTGGAAATCAATTGAAAAGGTTATTGCAAATGTTAATCTCACTTTGCAACCTGATCGTGTAAACGGAATACTGTTTTTTTTATTATTTTTAAGCCGTTATTTAAGATTTCTACTGCGAAAAAATTGCAAAAGTTTTGCAAATCTGACAGACCCTGTAGATTGCTCTACCGAGGCTGTGTGTGAATTTGCATAAAAAAACGACCGGAAGTACAACTGCAACCTTATTTTTTAAATTTGCAAAAAAACGGCGGTCGAAAAAATGCAAAAACGTCTTAAAATGTTTGTTACTCTATTGCACGACCTTATGCACATTTGCAACCGTTTGTTCATAACGGAACATTGTTAAATTTATAATTATTCGCCTCATTCACATTTGCACTATTCAAAATAATTGCAAAAAGGTGCAAATTTGCAATAACACTTGTACGATATTATAAGATAGCTTTGTAAAATTGCAACCTCGGCAGTAGACCGGAAGTGCTTTTAAAATAAAAAATAAAAACTGAAATTGAAAAATAAAAAGTAGAAAGGAAATTGAATAATAAAAAGTAAAATCTCCAATTAAAAAACTAAAAACTAAAAACTAAAAACTAAAAACTAAAAACTGATATTGGCAGATAAAAACTGAAAACCAACATTGAAAAATTTTAAAAAAATGTTTAAAATAAAAAATTTAAAAAAAAAAGAAAACGAAAGATAACAATTATAATTTAATAATAATAATAATAATATTTATTTTCCATTTGACATTACATGTATAGGAATAGTCACAAAACTTACAAACTAACATACACAAAAGTAATCAGATACAGAATAAAAACCTTTGTTTAGTAAAAATTCTTTTAACCTAGATTTAAATAAACTTTCTCTTTTAATACATTTTATATCGTCAGGTAACAAGTTAAAAAATTTGGGCCCTATAAAATTAGGAGATTTGGCAGTAATTTTTAGCCTAGCAAAAGGAACATGAAAATTTTGTTTTTGTCTCGTATTAACGTTGTGATAGTGGCTATTTAAAATAAATTTTGTTTGATTTTTAAAAACATATATACACAATTCAAAAATATACAAACTTGGTAAGGTTAATATTTTATAATTTTTAAAAATGTCTTTACATGGATGAGTATACGGAACACCTGCAATACATCTTAAAATGCGCTTTTGAGCGATAAAAACATTAGAAGCAAAAGTGGAGTTTCCCCAGAAGCAAACACCGTATCTCAGGCGAGATTCGACTTGTGCGTAATACAAACAGATAAGTTGTTCTGAACCGTTCTTATATTTCGAAATAAATAGGTAATGGAAGCAAGTCTTGAAATTACAGCCTCACATTGAGATTTCCAGTTAAGGTTGTTGTCTAACTGTATACCTAAGAATTTAGCTGTTGATGTTTCAGCAGATAAAAGCGTATTGTTTATATTAAAATTTAGCAATTCACAATGTTTTTGATTAGTATGAAATCTTAAAACCTGGGTTTTATCAGTATTAAAATATAATGAATTTTTAAAGAACCATTCACTTAGGTTATTAAATAAATTATTACAATTGAGTTCCAAAATTTCATCCGCCTTGTTTGAAATGATTAAAGATGTATCATCGGCATACATCGTAAAATGAGTATTAGATGAAACAGAATCCAGTTCGTTTACGTATAACAAAAACAACACGGGGCCCAAAACGGAACCCTGTGGAACTCCCATTGTTAAACGTGAATAGTCAGAGGTAACATTTATTAAACCATTTGAATCTTTATAATTTATATTAACAAGTTGTTTCCTGTCTTCAAGATAGGTTAAAACCCAGTTTAGCGCTGTACCTCTTATACCATGACAGCTCAGTTTATATAATAATCGCTTATGATTGACGCAATCAAATGCCCTGCTGAGATCGCAAAAAATCCCAACAGGACATTCGCCCCCTTCCAGAAAATTTAAAATATTATCATAAAATGACTGTATAGCACTAGTAATGGACATTCCACTTCGAAACCCATGTTGATTATTTGTTAAGATCTGATATTTCTCAAGATACTTCAGTAACCGATCCATAAAACAATATTCAAGTATTTTAGAAAATCCAATAGGCACTGTAACCGGTCTATAATTTTCTAATAAATTTGGATCACTTTTCTTGAAGACGGGAACAACCTTTCCAGTTTTTAGGCCGTCAGGAAATCTTCCAGTTTCAAAGGACATATTGACGATGTAAGTAATTGGTTCAATGATAAAATTTAAAATTTTTTTAATTATAAACATTGGTACATTATCTGTACCAGATGATTTTTTATTTTTTTATTTTTTTGCTAGTAGCTCTAACATTTCTTCTGTACTAAATGGATTGAGGAATAAGGAATTTTCTTGTATACTTATATTATCATTATTATTAAAAGAAACACTATTTAATTTTGGAATTTATAAAAATAAAAACCTAATAAAAATTAAAAAATAGAAAAGGATTAATCCTTTTCTATTGTTTTTTTCTAAACAAAAAGAAGAAAAAATAATAAAAAAAGCCAAATCAATTGTGAAATTGGGAAAAAACAATTGTAAAATGAAAAACATAAACCAATTACAAAATGCAAACATTTTTATTTCAATAAATGTTTCATATTGACAATCAAGACCCAAATATATTTTTAGATTTTGGTGGCTAAATAACCGTAATTTCACCTTTCAAATAAAAGAAACAATAGGTTGTCACCAATTGATGATATAAAAAAGGCACTTCCGGTCTATTGCCGAGGTTGCAATTTTACAAAACTATCTTATAATATCGTACAAGTGTTACTGCAAATTTGCACCTTTTTTGCAATTATTTTGAATGGCGCAAATGTGAATGAGGCAAATAATTATAAATTTAACAATGTTCCGTTATGAACAAAAGGTTGCAAATGTGCATAAGGCAACAAACATTTGCAACCCGATTTTAAAAATTTTGCATTTTTTCAACCGCCATTTTTTGCAAATTTAAAAAAAAATTGTTGCAGTTGTACTTCCGGTCGTTTTTTTTTATGCAAATTCACACACAGTCTCGGTGGGCCAATCTACACTGTTTGTCAGATTTGCAAAACTTTTGCAATTTTTTCGCAGTAGAAATCCTAAATAACGGGTTAAAAATGATAAAAAAAACAATATTCCGTTTACACGATCAGGTTGAAAAGTGAGATTAACATTTGCAATAACCTTTTCAATTGATTTCCAAGTTTGCACAACTTTTGCAACTTTGTCTAAATAGTTATTGACAATTGTTTAAAAGTCAATTTTTAACAATGTTCCGGGCCTCAAAAAAGGTTGCAAATCTAGATATGTTACTTAGCTTCTATCATAGTATGGAGAGTTTTGTAATTTTGTCTGGTTTTTTTGCTTTAAAGACTGGCCTATTAACATTTCATGCAAATATGCGTACTTTATTATGGTAATTTGTATGTTGTAAATTTCACATTATTATAATTTTATTAACAAATCTGTTAACAAAATAATTAATTCCAAATATTTACTACTATGTTAAACAGCTTCATAATAACAATTTGTGTAGCGAAATGAACTTGTTCTGATTTTGATAGCCATTTTCATGAAATATAACTGGCAGAAAATACAACACGGAAAATTCAAATTTATCAACACGCTTTATTAGGTCGACCTGTAACTAACTACCTATAGCCTAGTCAACGTAGCGCTAAAATGCCCAAAATCTCTAATTTGAGTGCTAATGAATTGTGATTTTGATGAAATCTTGTGCAATGTGTTTGCAATGACGTTAGGAAATAAAAAAGTTGAAAAATAGATTAGAATAGGAAATGATCGGAAAGGCCATAAAACATCACTATATCACTAAAGTTTTTCTAATCATAAGGAATAATACAATACACAAACCAGTAACTATTAGGATTATTATGAAAGATGCCCAAATTGTCACCCATATTCTATTTGACACAACTCATACCTCTTTAAAAGTTCTCGTGTACATGAATTCCTTATAACTTGTGTTGTTTTTTGGCGGCAATAATTTCTGCTTTTGTAATGTAATCAAGGCCAGCCTTATTGGTTTAAGAAAATGGAACATGAAACATCAAGATTAAACCATTGATATATCGTAAACCGTATAGGACATGGTTAATAAAATTTATTCTTAAACAAAAGAAGAATCCAAAAATTTTAAAATATACAGTATGTTTCATTAGAAATAGTAACGTTGTATAACCTGCCGCCTTTTTAAGGCGCCTTGTACATAAAATAAAATTATTAAATGCATCTTTTTTAACAGAATAACTTTTCAATTTAACATTTACTTCTATGTCTCATCGTTTTCCAGATAATGCTTGTCTAAGAACAGCAGGAACACCCTGTATACCTGCTAGAAGCCAAGATCTCAATTTTTTACGACATCTATGCTATCACTTTATTTTCGTTTTATATGGCAGATAAAAATCAATTTTAGAAGGGAATATTACGCTATACTTACTATTTTCTATAGGTAATAATAATACACGTTTATTTAAACGAAATAAACAATATAAAGGTAATTATATGAAAAGGGAATTATCTGATTACAAAACTAAGTATAGAAACGCTATTATAAATGCAAAAGAAAATTATAATGAAAAATTAATAAGAATAATATTATTATTATCATTTTTTTTTTGCGGGTTCCCGACACTGGACAGTCTTCCGTGGCCTCCGACATCACACGGAAAGAGCGCCAGCAATATATCCACAGCCACTCCCCACATCCCGCAGGGTTAGTGACTGTAGATTCCAGAATCATGTGCTCTAAGCAGGCGAAGGGACCCCAAGATGACTGCCTTCTGCATTTGGCCTGCCAACCAATCAGCAGACTTCTGACAGGCCGGTATGGTCTTCAATCCTGAGAGCAGCGTAGGCTTCATACCTCCGAGTACACCGATTATGAGGACGACCATCTTGACCGAGTAGCCTGGGTACAGCACTTGGAGCTCGTACCGGAGATCACGGTATTTGGTCCGTTTTTCCTCCTCTTTCAAAGCAATGTTTGGCTCAGCGGGTGCCGAGAACTCGATCACAAACATCACTTTGTTTGATGGTCGAGGAGAACTATGTCAGGCTTGTTGGCCTGAATTAGCCTGACTGTCGGAAACGAGTAGTTCCAATAAATTCGGCACCTCTCGTTTTCGACAACGGACTCAATATCTCCGGGGACGTAAGGCAGCATTGGTGTTTGGTCTATCCCGTACGAGTGCCGTAGATGATAGTACAGCACCCGTAACGCCGCGTTATGGCGTTGGATGTAGGCCGAAATCGCATATATCGGACATGCAGAAAGTAAATGCATGAGCGACTCCGGCGCCTGATGGCAGGTCCTACAGTTTATATCAGGAACCTCTACACCCATTACGCGGCTTTGATAGACCAATGTGTTAATTACACCATCTTGGCAGGCCACAATGAATCCCTCGGTCTCAGACTTTAGCCCGGCTGACCTTAAAAAGGCAAATGTCAGCCTGCTCGACAAACCCAGTGTTTCTACGTTCTTATAGTATACACCGTGCATGGGTTTATCGATGTGCTGCCTAAACAGAAGTTCCTGCTCGGCAGCTTTTATTTGGGCCTTCAGACGAGTTGGCCGTAGTTCAGTGACTGACTCTGGATCAGCACCGCGCCGGCCACCTCGCCTATCGTCGAATACGAGACCAAGTTCATCTGCGGCTCTTTTTGCTGCCTTAAACAATCCTGCACCCACCCCTGCGTTTTCGTGATCTCTCACTAATTGCAGGAGCGGGTCTGAGCTCCTAAAGACATTACATGCCATGCTCAGTGCCACTCTGCCATGCATACACTCCAACCCCAAGAGCCCTCTGCCCCCCCGATTTCGTGGGAGGTATACTCGAGGGACGGACGATCTAGGATGAATGCTCCTATGGATATTCATCATCTTGCGGGTACCTCTGTCCAATTGGCGCAGCTCATCTACAGTCCATTTGACTACTCCAAAGGAGTAGAGCAGAACAGGAACGGCAAGCATATTAGTGGAAGATACCTTGTTTTTCCCCGAAAGTTCGGATGACCAAATCTTTCGGAGTAGGCTTCTGTACTTGCCGCGGAGAGATTCTTTCACTTGTTGCACATCCTGGATGTGATGTTGCTCCACACCCAGGTATGTGTAGGTCTCTCCGGCATCCAGATGTCTCAGGATGCTTCCGTCTGCGAGTTGCGCGTCTTCAGCAAAGTCCCCGCATCGTCCTCTCTTGAGTTGAGTATTATCATTATTATTATTTATTATTATTATTATTATTATTTTTATTATTATTATTAAACAAAAAGAGAAAAGCTACACATTTACATACACGGAAAGATACTAGTTTATCTAGAGAGTTGGGTGATAGCGAAATAGATACTGTAGATAAAATGTATCATAATGAATCATCCAATATAAATGTATTTGAGTTTAAACTAGTAACTCACAATATTATTAGAGAAGCCATTGATTATATAAAAAACAAAAAACAGTAAAGAGATCTATGGTCTAAACATAATCCTAATAAAAGCTATTAAGAATTTGATTATATCACCATTATGCAAACTTATAAACTTGTGCATCCAAGAATTGTGTTTTCCAGACTGTCTCAAAGAGGCTATTGTAATTCCAATATTCAAAAAGAGATGCAAATGATGCAAATAATTATAGACCTGTGTCACTACTACCAATATTTTCAAAGATAGTGGTAAAATGCTTTTCAGAGCAAATAGCAAACTACTTTGAGACCAATAATAATATTTTTTATAGTAAACAATTCGGTTTTAGAAAATCAAGAAATACCACCTCTGCAATTCTCGATTTAATAGAACAGGTTTTAGGGGCTAACGAGGGTCGAGAACATATATGCACTATTTTTACGGCTTAAGCAAAGGGTTTGACTGCGTCTCACATGAGGTACTGCTAGAAATGCTAAAGAGATATAAGTTCTGCCAAAACAGTATATCACTATTGAGATCATATTTAACAAATAGATATCAAACAATTAAACTAAATAATGCATATTCAAGCAAAACAAAAAATAATACATGGGGTGCCCCAAGGCTCAGTACTTGGCCCACTCCTATTTTTAATATATGTAAATGATTTTCCATATGCAAACGAATACTCTAGTGACATACTTTATGCAGACGATACAACTATTTCGGTTCAAAACAAGAATATTGAACAACTTTCTGCTATGGCGTGTGAGGTGGAGGCAAAAGCAGAACAGTGGTTCAAGTCAAATAAACTTACATTAAATAGAAAAAAAGCAGTGCATATGATTTTTTCACTGCGTAATAAAATAGGGCACTATGTTCCGAACCCCAGGAATCCACGAAGTTATTGGGAGTTTATCTAGATGATACATTGACCTGGCAGGTACACATAGAAAACGCAAAAATTAGGAAAAAATACATTCATCCTGACAAATTTAGCAAATGAAGTAGGTGAAGAAGCCTTGAAAAATGCATATTTTGCACTATGCCACTCTTTGCTTTGTTATGCTGTTTCAGTTTGGGGACAAGCATCAAATTGGCCAAGAACCTTTGCTCTACAAAGAAGAGCAATACGTATAATATCTGGGTTAAATTATAAAGACGACTGTAGAGAACAATTTCGTAGGCTAAACATACTCACATTACCATCGATATATATTTATGAGTCGCTTCTGTATGCTAGAGAGAACTTGTATCCTCAAAGTATAAACAAGGAATGTGACTACCATTACATAACAAGGCACAAAAATATGTTAACTACACCTTATGTAACATTAACCAAGAGTCAAAAGGGAATCCAATATTTAGCACCCAAATTTCATAATAAATTACCAATGAATATAATAAGCCTACCAGATTGGGCATTCAAGAAAAAAATAAGGGCCATCTTACTCGAGAAAACTTTTTATTCTTATGATGAATTTCTATCGCATAATTTTAGTACTTATATAAGAAAATGTCCGTTTGTTTCATTTCCTGATGTTTGTCTTATACTTTATTTGATTACAAGATATGTATATGTATATATTTGAAACTGAAATACTAACCTGTGCCAATACCATCTCTGTATATAGCACCAATAAAATGATTTGATTTGAAAATGAATATGAAAAATATTTATAAGTACATGATATCGAATCAACTCACAAAATCTAGACACTCAAAGGTAAGGTAGTTAGTGAAACAGTTAATAACAAGATTGAATCATACACAGACAAAATATTCCACTTTTAATAAATTAAGAGAATTTATCATTTTCTACCTCATCTCGAAGAAAATTCTAAAAGCTGCGAGGAAAATAAACAAAATTAATTTGCCTCATTGATTTTATAGAAAATAGAGTTTTGTAGGGTATTGCACCTTTCGGTTTTTAGATAAGTTTACCCAGCACTTTTCCAGCCAACAATCCCAAAATAATAATAAATCATCTTTATTTCTGTAAGTGAAATACCAAGAAACTGTATTTAAAATAAAAGAGATGTTAGGGGGTGCTTGGCAAAGTTTAGCTGAAAGCTGCTCTTACACTTAACTGAGTAGTAAGTAATAAACTTATTTTAAATTAAACTAATACTACTTAAAATGTGTTAGAACATTTTTTACCAATCTTATAGTTAAAGCAAAATAGAAAAGCAATGACAGTTTAATTTGAAAATTAGATGAAATTAGTGCTTATTTCATAAAAATTAATTTGATATGTATACAGATTTTATATTTACTTAGCTATTAAAATACATGTTTTTTATAGATATACAAAAGTGGTGCAGTGACACCGATTTGACATTTCCAAGTGTACCATTGTACAATTACAATTTTTTTTAGATCGGAAATGTATTTAAATATTTAATTTTGAAAAGAATAGTGCTTAGAGTCTAATTTGTATAGGTTTTCATTGTTTCTCATATGTTTGTTTTCGGTAATGCCTAGACACTACCGAATTGGCTTCAATTTCAGCATCGGTACGAATCTTAAAAGAGTTGAAATGATCTGCATTCCTCTTATAGCAGCTGAATGGTACGTATTTATAATTAAATCAGTTCTATTTTTGTAATCCTCCTCTTTGTAAATTCTTAGGTAATGCCAAGTTCTGTCCTCATAGAAAATTACTGTATCATCTGCAAAGCCTATAATTTAGTACCTATATATTTTAGGCTGTCATCTAAATATTGAAAGTACTGGACCTAAGATTGTACCCTGCGGTATACCAAATTCAACGATGCATTATTTGCTCAGTAAGTACATGTTTCAAATTTTCATTTTTTTACTTTTAGTTTTGAAGAAAAAATGACATAACCTACCCTAATTAAGTATCATGAAAACTGGATGATTACATTTTAGTTATGATGACCTATCAAAATTAATAGCCTCATAATTATCCCCTAATGTTAATTAAATATTTGCTACGAACGAACACGTTCAAATCGTATATCAAAAGTGAGCGGCTGCGAATCGTTTAACCCCAAATATTTAGATCTTACTCATCATTTATCCTTGTGTGACACATCTGATTCCCAAGGTACTTATACGAAATTTTTTAGACATTTTATGAATTTGTTACACCACTTCCGGTTTCTAAATAGTCTTGATAATGGAGATATCACGAGTATAATGTTCATCTTGATGCTATCGGCACAATAGCAGCGAAGTCTGGAAATATATTTGCATATAAATAGACATGCAGTAGCGGTTAAATTTATTTTTACTTTTCTATCAGGGATAGCCGTATCTCTTAAATACTACAGAATACCGAACGAGTTACAAATTGAAATTTTTGATAGGCCCATTTAACTATTATTTCTTTCTCAAGCGATTTTCTGAAAAAGTAATCCTAGATAAAAAAAAGTGTCAAATCAAAAGTTCCTCTCCTTTACCTTCATTTCTTCCCGATATACTCGGTATATATTTCGACAGATAACAAAGTTTACCTCTTGCTATATTTACTCCTGCTCATTTTAGCAGTAAGTAATACTAGTAATAGTAATCGTAAAAAAAATTCAATTTTTTTTTCTTGAAACAGGTTTAAGTAGAATGCCATGGAACGTCGAGATTTTAAATTTGAGCGAAACATTTTTTTCTCTCTGTCTGTGACTTTTTTGTCCGCACGTTTTCTCTGGAACGGTTTAAGATATTGACTTGAAATTTCACTCCATTATTAAAGGGGTTGATAAAAAAAAATAATTATTCAGGAACCAGATTATATTTTGGGATTATTCCCTTGAAAGGTTGGGGGTTAAATAGTGGTAGATAGGGGAAAATAAGTAAAGCAAGCTGGTAAGAGTATAGAAATTTGGGATTTGGTATATATACTAGAAGCGATGGCCTCAGGTTTTTTATAATATTTTCCATCCCCCCACCACCCCCACTCCCTTATTAAAAGAGTTGATAAAATTAGATTTTCACTTGAAATTTGTTACATGTATAAACGATATCTTCTATCTATCTATACTTATAATCTATAGCTGTGGCTGATAACGATATCTTAAACTATATTATATTTTGACATGATTGCTTTGAAGGAGTGGGGTAATTGGTGGTAAATAGGGAAAAATAGGTAAAGCAAGCTGATAGTACAGAAACTTGAAATTCAGTGTATGTCCTAGAAACCAAGGCCTCAGATTTTTTAGTAATATTTTTCAACCCCCACCACCCTTAATCCATTATTAAAGGGGTTGATAAAATGAAATTGAGATATTCACTTGAAATTTGGGACACGTATGTATTATAACGGTATCTGGAACTAGATGATATTTTGAGATGATTCCGTTGAAGGGTTGAGGAGGAGTAAATAGGGGAAAATAAGTAAATCAAGCTGGTAAGAGTACAGAAATGTGGAATTTGGTGTATATACTGGAAACCAAGGTCTCAGGTTTCTTTCTTATATTTTTCAAACACCACCATCTCCGCTCCGGTTATTAAGGCCGTGTATTCCCTACCATTTAATTAGTGTGTTTTAATGTACACTTCCTACTAGGTAAAAATAGTAACAAAAGTATTTTTCATAACCTATTAGAGCATTAATTTTAGCAGTAATTGACCTGTACCTGATAGGTACCATAGCGACTTCCACCAAGTGAACTTAAATATTATGTCGAATTTCCTTTAGCTGAAGTCGCCGATCCTTAAATTGTTAGCTAGGGTGGGGGTACTTGAAAAATATTATAAAAAGTCTTGGCCTTGGCTTCCAGTATATACACCGAATCCCAAGTTTCCGTATTCTTATCAGCTTATTTTACTCATACTTACCCCCCCGTAAGTAGAGGTACATAAGAGATTCATCGGAATTATCTCAAAATATAGACTAGTTCAATATTTCGTTACAATACATACATGTACCAAATTTTAACTGAATATCTCAATTTAATTTTATCAGCTCCTATAATAATGGAGTGGGGTTGGTGGAGGGGTTCCAGAACGCGATGAAAGAATCTGAGGCTTTCGCTTGTAGTAGCTATATACACCGAATCTCAAGTTTCTCTACTCTTACCAGCTCGTTTTACTTATTTTCCCCTATTTCGCCTTATTTACCGCCCAACCCTTCAACGAATATGTTCTAAAAATAATCCAGATCCAGCAGATCTTGTTATAATAGAGACGTGTACAATATTTTAAGCGAGATTTCAAGTCAATATCTTAAACCATTCCAGAGAAAACGTGTGCACATAAAGAAGTTACAGACAGATCGACAGACAAACTGACAGATAGACAGACAAGACAGGTAGAAAAAATTTTATTCGCTCAAATTTAAAATCTCGACGTTTTGTGACATTTTAAAGTAGATATTGGTGGCTTATGTTAAATCATCATAGTAATAAAATCCAGTTGGTGCGAGCCCCTTCCTCTTTGCGATCTTAAAAATTCGAGATGTTAAGACGCGCTTAATTTCGCCGGTCCGCGCCCGCCTCCGATGCTTCGGGAGGGAATTCTGTAGTGTATAGGCTATACTCGGTTCCGGTATTTTTCCGGGTTTTTTCTTTATTAACGGACGAAAATCGCCTATCTCTCTCGCCTCTTATTTTTGGGAATGAGGAGTCGAGGGGGACGAGAGAAAATAGGGGAAGGCGTTTTGGTATCTCATAAACGTCAAAAATTTACCATTTTCGTTAGCTCCTGCCGGGCCTAATTTTCGAGTTCGACCTCGCAGTTTGCGGCTAGCGATAACTAGAACCTCTCCCCGTTCCGCCGCGACGCCGTACGGCGCTCAAAAATATGTATTTCGAAAAATACGGACGTTTTAAGATTGCACGTTTTTGCGCTGATTCGAATCCGAAGCGAGACTCATTTTTTCGGTTTTTCGCCTATAACTCGAAAACGGCTGGAGCTAGCTCAAAATAAAAAAACCTCAAAGGACAAGAGCGTTTCTTTCCGCTTCCTCCGGTATCTTCAAAAATTCCGTACGACGCTTCGTTTCGGAGATATCGGCCGGAAGGTGCGGCGGTGCGAAAAGGCGAAAAATTTGACATTTTTACCTTTAAACCTCCATATCTTCTAAACGGGGCCTCCTAGAGCAAAATACTCCGCCCTAACGAAAATGTAGAAAAATGAATTATCTAAAAGTCTCTTTTTTTATTTTTCTACAGCTCCAAAGATTAACGAGCTACGGGCGGTCAAAGTGGAAGAATTTTTCGTAAATACGTGAAATTTTAAATTTAAAAGATACGAGAAAAGCTACTTTTGTCGCGCTCGCCGCGGGCCTAATTTTCCATTTTTTCGGTCGAACTTGGTATCGCCGGAAAGCTACGTTCTTCTGCTTTCCAGAGAGACGTCGCACGCCGTTTCACTCCCGATATTTATTTACTTATGGATTTTTAAAGTACTTACGGTTTTCGATTTTTACGAAAATATCCATTCTTATTTCGCACAGAACTACACTAAATTTTTTAATTAACCCAGGGCACGTGCTGCACGAATAAAATGCGAATCTTCGTGTTCAAATAGAGACTAAAATCGATCCTCTGCGTCCAGTATTAACTAAAATATGAGTGTTTTAAGATTTCATGTTTTACAATTTTCTAGGTTACGTTTTAACACACTCAAATTTGTCACGTTTGTCTCGCCCCTGCGAGGCCGAATTTTCGATTTTCCCTACACAATTTGGTATCGCGGGAAAGGGCCAAGCTCCCCCTTTCCATCGAGACACAGAACGAGCTTCTATTCCAAGTAATTGCTTAATTATGAATTTATATGTACGTAGATGTTTTTCACTTTCTCACAAAAAAACCCAACATTCACACGCCCGTGCCGGGCCGAATTTCCGATTTGGCCCGCACACTCCACTATCACAACAAAATATCGTCCTTTCCGATTAATTTGACACCTAGAAAGCCTCTCAACTCCCATTATTTCCTGTAAAATCACCGTTTTTAAAGTCCATGTTTTGCTTCCGCCATTTTGAATAACGTACATAACAATATACTAGGAATTCTGGGTAATTTGTAATTTACAGAGTGAGCAAAATAATGGTGATATAGGGTGAGCCAAATTCATCGAAAATCGCAATTAAATTTGTTTGTCGTCCGATTGACCTGAAATTTGGTACTCGGGGATTATCGACCACGCTGATCACGAATATGACGTCAGAATCGCAAAATTCAAGATGGCGGCGCCAAACTGGCAGACGATGTTTGTCGATTTTGGCGTCACACCTCTCAAAATCGGTATGTGGGGGTTTTTGAGGTCGCCAAATAAGAATCCGAAATCGAAATTGAAAAATTCAAAATGGCGGCGGAGCTGCTGGACACATTTTGCCATTTACGGTGCCATTCGTCTGAAAATAGGTATGTATATGTTATCGAGGTCACAGATCACGAATATGTTATCGTAACTCAAAAATTCAAAATGGCGGCGTCCCCGTAGCATAATATTCATCATTTACTGTAACTTCCTTATTTATCGTCCGATTCTAATGAAACTCGATATGTTGAAGTTACTGAAGTAGTTGATTGTGAATATGACGTCGACATTGAAAATTTCAAAATGGCGGCGTCCCCATAGCCTAATATCCGCTATTTACTGTAACTTTCTTATTTGCCGATTCAGCTGAAACTTGGAATGTGAAGGTTGCTGAAGTACCTAATCGAATATGAAAGTGAAAAACTGAAATTGAAAAATTGAAAAACTGAAAAACTAAAAATCTGAAAAACTGAAATAATGAAAAACTGATAAACTTGAAAACTTGAAGACTTGAAAACTTGAAATCTTGAAAACTTGCAAACTTGAAAAATTGAGAAATTGAAAACTTGAAATCTTGAAAACTTGGAAACTTAAAAACTTGAAGAGTTGAAAACTTGAAATCTTGAAAACTTGCAAACTTGAAAAATTGAGAACTTGAAATCTTGGAAACTTGAAAACTTGAAATCTTGAAAACTTGAAAAATTGAAAACTAAAAAATCGAAAGGTGAAAAACTAGAAACTGAAAATCTGAAAACTGAAAAACCGAAATAAAAGGCTGACAAATGAAAAACTAAACAATGAAAAACTGAAAAACTGAAAAACAAAAAACTGAAACACTGAAAACCTGAAAAACTTAACTTAAAAACTTCAAAACTTAAAAACTGCAAATCTTCAAAACCTAAAAACTTAAAAACCTAAAAACTTAAAAACTTAGAAACTTAAAAACTTAGAAAATTAAAAACTTCAAAACTTTAAAACTTTAAAACTGAAACTGAAAAACTGGAAAACTGGGAAATTGGGAAACTGAGAAACTGAAACACTGAAAGACTAAAAGACTAAAAGACTGAAAAACTGAAATACTGAAAAACTGACAAACTGAAAAATGAAACTAAAAACGGAAAACCACAAAAACTGAAAACTGAAAAATTGAAAAACTAAAAACTGAAAATTGAAAAAGTGAAAACTGAAAATTGAAAAATTGAAAAACTAAAAAACTAAAAACTGAAGACTGAAAAACTGAAAACTGAAAAACTGAAAAAATTAAAAACTGAAAACTGAAAAACCGAAACACTGAATGATAAAAAACCGAAAAACTAAAAAACTGAAAATTAAAAAACTGAAAACTTAAAATTTAAAAAACCCAAAAAAGTGAAAATTGAAAACTAAAAATCAAGCTTTCTACAATGATTCAAGCGTTACCTAATCGAGTGCGGAGCACTCGCATTGACAGCTTTAGCTGTCACCCCTCCGGAGGAGCTAGAATGGGCGATAGCCCATTCTAGTTAGTTATTAAAAAGAAGCCGAGGGAAATGGTCGGTGAAATTATGTACTTAAGCTTTTTTGGTCACAGGGAGTTCCAGATTCAGAACCAATAATATTTTATTAATAATTTTCTTATTCCAAAATTCGAATTATTAAAATAAACAAAGAATTTGTGGCGTGGTGTCGTAGATGAAATAATAGGCATAACAATATTCTAAACGACCAACTGTCGCAAGACCCGAACAATTCATTTTTGACGGAAAATCTACTTTTGAATGGTAATATGAAAATAAAATGGATACCTATTATGTTGAAAAATAATAAAATCTATGCTCCAAAAAGGGACTAAACGTCATACGATGTGCACCAACACCTTTTCAGCTCATGTACAGTACCAATATTACCCTTATACCAAATTTAATCGAATAGAGCAGTAGCAGCTGACGTCACAACATGGCCGCCAAAGTTGCCTGGGTGGTAATAACCTAGTTTTGCATTTGTGTGCTTTCTGATTAATTCGAGTTTTTAAAGAATTTGTAGTGCTTTTTTAAACGTTTTTTTCGTGTCACATCAATTTTGGGTGTTTTTCGTCTATTATACATTTCGCGATTTATTGATCTGACTTTAATTTAATGTTTTATTTGTGTTTTTCAACCGGCGTGTTATCTTGCGTACCTGTCAAAAGTTATTAATTTTCGATATGGTAAGTGAATTTCAGTGAATTTATTATAATTTTATTTATATTCTACATTTTAGGAGTCCCCTCATTACATTTCTAAGCTGAAATGTATTAATGGAGCCAACCTATATGATTTAAAAGTGAGAGATTGAAACTATATCGTTGGATGATTTTTCAAAAATATAATATAGCATTGAATTAATGAACCATTGTGACCCTTCTTGTAAATAAAATTTATATCTAAACTATAAGACTATTATTATTCATACTTACCCTTATAATTATGTATAATATGTACTATAATTTGAAACATTCAATGATGGTAGACGATGCTGTTAAAAGTGTGTTATTTTTTAAATTCTGTTGTGTTTTAGCTCACTTACCTTCACTGGTATTTTATTTGTGTACATTATCAATATTTTGAACCTCTGTAATTATAATTGTAAGAATCAGAACAGATACCAAACTAGGTATATAGCTATATATAAAGTATTCGGAGCGTATTATGTTGCATGTTTGCTCGCAATTTAAATTAAATGGAAACTGAAATGATCCCACAGTCCTATCTTTTTATTAGATTTACTATTACTCCTGCATTTCATAATACAAACCTATGATTGTTGTTATTAAAATGTGATAAACACTTAAACTCGTTACAAACTTTTGAGCCTAACAAAAGTAAGATATAAATCAATAAAATGTTGAAGGGAAATATTTTAAATCGTCAAAAAACGTAGATTTTACAATAGGTTTATAAAACCATTAATATATGATTGATATATTGGCATAAATCAATGAGTATTTTGATAACTTTTAACCTAGTGTAATAATATTACCTAACCTATGTTACTGCCTAGCTGTAACTGAGCGTATATTAATTAAACATTTACTAAAATATGTCTTGATATTATATATGTACAAAAAATGTAAAAAATCCAATATAGCCTTTATTTTCACTAATTTATGGGTTCACAAAGATGTCGACGTTCTTGACACCAAACATTACACTAGTAAAAACAACACTAATAAAGTATATATAAAATTTTCTCTCACAGTAGATTTAAAAAACATATATTTATAAACATCACTACATCTATCTGATGTTAAGAAATCCTCCACTTTAATTTATATTGAACGAAAATTGACCCCAACTCAAATGTCAAATTTCTGAATTTACCACCCAGGCAACTGACAGCTGGCAATACTGTGACGTCACTGCTAATTAATGCTCTATTCGGTTCTCTGATTTCGGTACTATCGAATCCACACACGTACATACATACAGACATCTTTTTAAAACCAGTTTCTCGTATTCCCGGGACATTAAAACGTAAATATTTGGTTGACTTTGTACTGTTGCTTATTATAGATATGTATCCAAATGTTAAAAGATATAAGTACCTGTAAGTACTTAAAATATATTACTCACCATTGCAGCTTGTGTCTTGTTGATATATCCTCCATGCTCCACAAAATTTAATGTCACTAGGCACTTGTAACCGAAATGAAACATTCTCCAAGCTCGGATCATGTCTTAAATTGTTTTACTTCTTTCAAGTTACACGTATAGATTTTTGTTTGCATGGACCGCTTTGTTAAGTTGTGTATAAACTACAATCCTGTAAACATCAGGTCAATCGCCGCGTAGCGGTTAGGATTTCCACAAAATTCGGGCACTTAATTTTCAATAAGTTATGCAGTGACATCACTGGTAGCAACGCACTGACCTGATTCTCCAATTACTTCCAAGAACTACAAGTGGAGCGAATAATATGCATCTAGAGAGTCTATCTTGTTTGTAAAATTGAAATTTACCAATGTTTTTAATCACTGCGATCACAGAAAAAGAAGTTACTACACATGAGTTCCATATTGGGGCTAGTTTATGATTGTTTAAACATATTTTGTACCTTAAAAACAGGTAACAGAGCCCAAACATAAAAGTACAAAATAGAAAATCATGTCATTTTTGTAGATATAAATGTCTATCCAGGATTTAACATAGTCTGCATATTTAGGATAGTTAATTCATGACAACGAACGATATTCACAGTGTTTTAGCTTAATATTTACACTCCATAACGTTATATTTTATTAACCGAACCTCCGCACTGTCAACAATGGCACCACCGATGTAAACAATCAAGTCAGCCGCGAGACTTGCGCGAGACACTACGTAGACAGTGCGCTTGTTGAAATTCATGGAAAAGTGACACTCTGGCGGCATTAAACGGAACTATCCGCCAGATTTGGATGATAATCTCGCGCTTTATTGCAACGAACTGGACTGCTGTCTCTTTCTTCTGGGCTAAGAATTGCGGCAATACAGATGTTTGATTAATTATAATCTTTAATTAAGTAATATAAATAAATATAAGGTAGTGTATTTAGTGTGTGTAATCAAGTGCATAGTGTGTATTGCTTGGTATAAGTACACCGAGTGTTTGTGAAATCAGGTACACCACTTTCTTCTGTATTTTTCAAGAGAAAAATTTGAAATTAGAGTACAGGACATTTGACACATACATGTATTTTTTGACATGACTTGACCCAACAATTCTATTCTGGTTTAGCTGGAAGTACTATTAACATTGTTATTTCAAATATTTCCTTTACAATGGATTTTTCAACGTCAAAATGGAATCAGAGATGACAATGTTTTCTGATAATTGCTTACAAAAATGTTAAATCACCATTGTGTCATCTTCAACTTCCAACTGTAGTTTCACATCAATTTACGGATCGATTTTAAATTGAAAAATTGCCTTGGAAAGCTAATTTAAATCTCTACCGAAAAAATACGGCAACATTTAAAAAAAAAGTGAGTTTTGGGCTGGTTAAATTTTATAAAATACTTTAAAAAAAACGCCATAGAGCAATTAAATTAACGAAACAGCCATTTGTTTTAATTAAAAAATGTGCAAAAATATCTCTTCTGATTAAATGCTGTGGGTATTTATTATTTTAAACTTAATAGTTATTTATTGTACTAGTGTGTAATTTTGCACATCAGTCACACAAGAAAAAGTTTGCCACGAGAATATTAGGTCGAGTGGATAATTTTCTTAACTGACTAATGTGTGCACGTTTGCAGTAAAAACTTTATCCAACACTTTCCCAGCAAACATTTAAGTATTATTTGACGTCAAGACTACCTAAATTATGTATAATAAATTTAGTCGCAAAATTAGAATTAACCATATTTTGGTAAAATTTACGTTGATGCTACGTGGAATCGACATAAGTGGAGAATAAGACAACGTCGAAATCAAGTTATATCAACTAAAACAGGTAAAATTACATATAAATCTTACTTGTAGTCGCACAGTACATTTGGTTACTAATACCTGTTTAGGTAAATTTTACTTGAATTCAACGTCAATTTGACTAGTTTTAGGTAGAATTTACGGACATATGTGTAATTTAAAAATGACACCAAGTGGAAAAAAATCAGATTTTTACACTTATTTGGTATTCTTCTCTATAAGTAGTCGACATATGGTTGTCAGTCACTTACAAAACTGAAGAGATACCTAACTCACAATAACAATACAAGATGAATGCCGGTAACTAAAATAAATACAATTTATGAGGAAAGTATTTGCAGTTCTCGCTTATTGAAATCAATGCGCCGAAAATTTTTCTGTGAATAATAGCAGCTGTACTCCATAAAATACTAATGCGCCTCAAAAATATTCATCTATAAGAAAATTTATATTACCAAATAAAAAAATTTATTGTAATATTTTGAACCGAAAATATACTATACTTGTTAAATATGAGTTTACAGGTATAATTATGTATTTTCTTAAACTTTTCGTCAGTTTATTTCCATATACACTCATTTTACAAACTACAATTTGGAATCATACTTCAACTGCGCTGAGAAAATTTGGCGTCTTGTGCTAATTAGACCTCTAAGTTAAAATAACCATGACAATCTACGTATTTTATAGGTGGAAATTATCACAGGTCAAGTTACACGAAAATGTACGACATTTTGGTTAACTTTACCTATTGAAAGTATTATTAACTCTGTTGTTATATCAAATAATTACTTGTAGGTAAATATAACCTATTTATATTACCTTATTTTGAATATACTACCTATTGGTAAATTCTACTTATTATGTGTAAATTTTAACTCGACTAGTGTATTGTGTTGACGAGTGAGTTGTCATAATGGAGCCATATGATATTGCCTTGGTATTCGACAGCGTCCAAAAGTTCTGGAAGCTCGGCTGGTATTCGGCAATACCCTTGTATTGAAATTCTATAGGCAATTATTTCCACATCCTAGAGTGCAAATATAGTCAAGATGTTCTCCTTTAAAAAGACTTGGATGGGAAATCTGGATGCGGAAGTAGTGATTCCTTAAGCGGTGGTTTTTTACCTTTGGCATATTCATTTGTACATTGGCACCACGAATTATCCAACCATGCTACGTTAATGGCCTCTTTTAATGACTGAAATAATTTATAGATAATAACTATACCACCTAAGTACCTAATGGTTCAAATAACCTAAATAATATGAATTCTACAAACAGGTTAGACGGGGGTTAGCTTCTGAATTACTATTTTATAGTGAAGTTTACTTTGAGGTCGATTTGCCAGGTTACTGCGACAAAGAGGTTTAAAATGTATTTTTTTAGAGTAACTTTAAGGTCAGTTTAAGGGTAATTGACTTAATTGGTGAAATTAGGTAGATAATCTAGGTAGAATTTACCGATGTTGTCTACCTAGTACTACTTCAAAGAAGAGTAATAAAAGTGACCAAATAAGTTGCTATTTAGGTATATATTACGTAGGATTTCCAACAAAATCTACCTAGAAAGATATTCGACTATTAGAAATGTTTTTAGTCGCTAAAAAGGTAAATACTACCTAATTATAATACCTACTTCGACCTTATTGGAAATTTACCCTTGAGGTCAATTTTGGTAGATTTTTTTAGTAGTTTTCCACTTGCTGTTTTCGTTAAATTTACCTTCAAAGAAAATTGTGTATGAGGTAGATTAATTGGTATTATTTACGTAAACTTAAATCTAAATTAAGATTAATTGGTCAATTTTTATCGGAGGTTCATTTTTCCAGTCAATTTTACGTTATAATTACTTTGGTAAGTAAATTTGTCTTGTCCCAAGTCGAATTGGAGCTAATTTTGACAAAAATGTTTGCTGGGATTTTTTAATGAAATTTTATTTGAATAATATGTTTTTAAATTTGACATTTCATTTGACAAATTAAATTTTATATTTGTACACATTGTTATTGAGTAGGTAATGGAATGGTTGTTATGGTGTTGATTGTAATTTATTGTTTACTAGTTTATTCACATAAACAACAAATAAAGGTAAAAAATAATAATTACTTGTGAAACATGGATGAAAATAGGTAGGTACTGTCATGAGCAAAAAAAATAGGACACCAATTTTTTTCTAATGCAAATCTGTCTCTATTTGAATATGTAATGAGTAGCCGAAATAAGACTGTTAGCACTTTTACTATATTTTTTATTGTAATTCTATAGTTATTGCTAGAGCAGAAGATGGATCGTCAATGAGACATATTGTACTGCGTTATAACCAAAGATCGGAATTTGGACGTCATTCCAGGTCCGTACTAAGGTAACAGTAACAAAAATACGCAAAATGGAAAATATTTATTTTCAGAATTTATTGTCATAAATTATGTGTTCATTATTTTTACAATAATAATAGAATACTAATAATAATAATAATAATGTTACTAACAATAATAAAAATAATATTACCTTATTTCAAACAGCCACAATACAATATGCCTATGTTACATTTAGTCCAATCGCCAGCGGTTTTAAGGCGTCAATAAATGTTATGTGACTGAATTTTTTTTTTTTGGTGTAGAATTCGATAAAAAAGCTGTGAGTAGCCGGGATCCCTAATAGAATTGAAAATATTGGCCGAAATTCGGTTTTTGGCCAATAGCTCGAAATATAATAAAATACATATTAAAATACTAATAGCACTCTGCGATAGGGGGGGGGGGGAAACTTCACATCAAAAATGTATATGAAATTTCTTTGTACTTACAATAAAATATGTAGGCTCCAGATTTTTTTGTTTAACGCACGAAAATGGAACGTGACTACACATAAGTACGGCGCGCGAAGCGTGCACGATCTCGAATGCGCTACACTAAATTTGTTGTAACTTTCGAACTAATTAATGAAATTCAGCTCAACAAAGCTTAAATGAAAAAAGAAACACGTGACTATTGGATTATTATATTTTCAAATATAGGAATATACTTATGCATATATGAAGTGAAACATAAAAAGATTTCCGATGAAATCGGTAAGAGCTCTACCATTTCCAGATAGATAAAAGCTTGGAACTTTCATATATTACACTTGAAGTAATGTATAAAGAGATCTGATGAGTGAAAATAATCTCAAACATTTATTTTTGAAGATGTACACTTCCAAAATTTAAAAATTTTGAGAAAGTGATAAAGTTTGATATGTATAACTAAATTTAACCACCTATTACTCTGCTTTAAATCGCGTTATCAGATTTCTGTACGTGCGATTTTTAAAGCTTGAAATGTGTACTTTAAGATGCTTCAAGGGAATTTATTTTAAAAATTAAAATAACCCTCTTTATTTTACAAAAATAATAGGTACATTTTTCTTTGCTCCAAAATTCGTGAAACTAGGGGTAAAATAAACGTTAATACCTTTTATTAAAAATATTATTTAGCATACCTATCCATCGGATCTCTTTATACATTACTTCAAGATTAATATATGAAAGTTCTAGGTTTTTATCTTAAAAATTTACTATTTCTACATACATTCATTTTTACTTCCCTCGCATACCGAAGGGAAGTATTGTATTCGAGAAAAAATCACCCTCCGAGATTTTTTCGGATTCTGACGTTTCAGAACACGTAGATTCCGAAAATATAGGTTTTTCAATTCCGTCAGTCTGTCTGTCTGTCTGTCTGTCGGTCTGTCTGTCTGTCTGTCTGTCTGTCTGTCTGTCTGTTGGTGCATTTACTAAAAAACTACTTGACGGAGAGCAGTCAAATTTGGTAGGTAGTTAACCCTACTGTCAGCGAAGAACTGGTAGAATTTTCACTGAAAAATATACAGGGTGGACCGTCTAAACGGAATAAATAGTGAAAAAAATTTTTTTTTGCTTAAATTTAAAATTTCCACGTTTCATGACGCGCTAAACGTGTTTCAGGAAAAAAAAAATTTTGAAAATTTTTTTCAAACATTTTTGAAAAAATTTTTACCAAGGTGAAAAAAATTTTTTTTTGCTCAAATTTAAAATTTCCACGTTTCATGACGCGCTAAATCTATTTCAGGAAAAAAAATTTTTTGAAAATTTTTTTCAAACATTTTTGAAAAAATTTTTACCAAGATGAAAAAAATTTGTTTTTGCTCAAATTTAAAATTTCTACGTTTCATGACACGCTTAACCTATTCAGGAAAAAAATTTTGAAAATTTTTTTCACCAATATTTTTGAAAAAAATTTTACTACTAAAATGAATTTTTTTACTTCCCTCGCATACCGAAGGGAAGTATTGTATTCGAGAAAAAATCACCCTCCGAGATTTTTACGGATTCTGACGTTTCAGAACACGTAGATTCCGAAAATATAGGTTTTTCAATTCCGTCAGTCTGTCTGTCTGTCTGTCTGTCTGTCTGTCTGTCTGTCTGTCTGTCTGTCTGTCTGTCTGTCTGTCTGTCTGTCTGTCTGTCTGTCTGTCTGTCTGTCTGTCTGTCTGTCTGTCTGTCTGTCTGTCTGTCTGTCTGTCTGTCTGTCTGTCTGTCTGTCTGTCTGTCTGTCTGTCTGTCTGTCTGTCTGTCTGTCTGTCTGTCTGTCTGTCTGTCTGTCTGTCTGTCTGTCTGTCTGTCTGTCTGTCTGTCTGTCCGTCCGTCCGTCCGTCCGTCCGTCCGTCCGTCCGTCCGTCCGTCCGTCCGTCCGTCCGTCCGTCCGTCCGTCCGTCCGTCCGTCCGTCCGTCCGTCCGTCCGTCCGTCCGTCCGTCCGTCCGTCCGTCCGTCCGTCCGTCCGTCCGTCCGTCCGTCCGTCCGTCCGTCCGTCCGTCCGTCCGTCCGTCCGTCCGTCCGTCCGTCCGTCCGTCCGTCCGTCTGTCTGTCTGTCTGTCTGTCTGTCTGTTGGTGCATTTACTAAAAAACTACTTGACGGAGAGCAGTCAAATTTGGTAGGTAGCTGACGCTACTGACTGCGAAGAAATGGTAGAAATTTCACTGGAAAATATACAGGGTGGACCGTCTAAACGGAATAAATAGTGAAATTTTTTTTTTTTGCTCAAATTTAAAATTTCCATGTTTCATGACGCGCTAAACCTATTTCAGAAAAAAAAAAATTTGAAAATTTTTTTCAAACATTTTTGAAAAATTTTTTTACCAAGATGAAAAAAATTTTTTTTGCTCAAATTTAAAATTTCTACGTTTCATGACGCTCTAAACCTATTTAAGAAAAAAAAAATTTGAAAATTTTTTTCAAACATTTTTGAAAAAATTTTTACCAAGATGAAAAAATTTTTTTTTGCTCAAATTTAAAATTTCTACGTTTCATGACACGCTTAACCTATTTCAAAAAAAATAAAAAATTTTCACCAATATTTTTGAAAAAATTTTTACTACTAAAATGAAATTTTTTTTTTTTATTTCTTCAAATTTCAAATTTTCACGTTTCATGGCATTCTAAGCCTGATTCAAAAAAAAAAAAATTGAAATTTTTTTTAAAAAATGAAATTTTTTTTAAAAAATGAAATTTTTTAACCACCACTATACTTCCACTCCATTAAGTGAATGTTGGATTGAAAATGTGACAGATGGCAATAATATCTGGCATATGCACCTATTATACTTTTATTGAAAAATGTACAAGAAATAATTCAGTCATGGTGGACATTTGCAAAGGTATTTGCGCAAGCCTGCCATATGTGGCACCTGCTATTTAGTATTGAACTTTTGCTGTTGGATGAGCAATCTGTATATTTTTTTGACCAAAACTTATCAAGTTTTCTTTGTAATAATAGCAATAACTCTATTCTCAATGCCATTTCGTAATTATTAATTTTTTAGAGTGACTGCCATGCACAAATAACGAGGGAAGTTCTGTGTAAATACCTTTACCGATTTTTTAGAGTGACTGCCATGCACAAATAACGAGGGAAGTTCTGTGTAAATACCTTTACCGATTTTTATATTTGAAAATATAATAATCCAATAGTCAAATATTTCTTCTTTCATTTAAGCTTTGTTGAGCTGAATTTAATTAGTTAGTTCAAAAATTACAACAAATTTAGTGTAGCGCGTCCAAGGCCGCGCACGCTTCGCGCGCCGGATTTATGTGTCGCCACGTTCCATTTTCGTCCGTTAAACTAAAAGACATCTGGAATCTACATTTTTGATCATACAAAAAAACTTCGTATACGTTTTTGATTTTAAATTTTTCCCTCTATCGCCCAGTGCTATTATATTGTTTTTATATTTTGAGTTATTGGCCGAAAACCGAATTTCGGCCAATATTTTCGATTCTTTTAGGGGTCGTCGGTACCTTACAGCTGTAAACTTTTTTTTCGTATTCTACATCAAAAAAATACTTATCCTGAAAATTTGAGCCATATAACATTTAGTGGCGCCTTAAAACCCCTGACAACTGGGCTAAACGTAACATAAGCATATTGTATTGCGGCTGTTTGAAATATTATTTTTATTATTATTAGTATTATTATTACTATTTTATTATTACTGTAAAAATAATGAACACTTAATTTTTGACAATAAATATTCATAATAAATATTTTCCATTTCGTGTATTTTTTTCACTATTACCTTAGTACAGACCTGGGATGACGCCCAGATATCCGATCTTTGGTTATAACATCAACAAAAATTTTGTGTTTAACATTTAAAAAAAGTGGAGAATAAACGGTACGATTAGTCGAGATCCTGGATCAGGGCAACAAAGGATATCCAACGTAACAAGAAACTAACTATTAATATTTTGTTACTGCACCATTTCTATTTATAAGTTCTATAAGTCTGTTTGGCATTGAATTAAATAAACTTATACAAGAATCATTACTAATAATATTTTCCCATGCATTATTTACTACTTCCAGTAATTCTTGGGCATTCCGTGGTCCCACATTTCGTTTTTGGATACTTCTTACGAGTAGTCCCCATACGTCTTCCACAGGGTAAAGATCTGGACTGTGACTGCGCCAGTTAAGAATATTAATGTTGTTATCTTGAAACCAGTCACGGTATGAGCAGTATGAAGAGAACAATTATCTGGT
The DNA here is from genome assembly GCA_963583905.1 of Stenurella melanura. Taxonomy (NCBI): domain Eukaryota; kingdom Metazoa; phylum Arthropoda; class Insecta; order Coleoptera; family Cerambycidae; genus Stenurella; species Stenurella melanura. Next base: position 181,067,418 of record OY757310.1, read on the forward strand.
TGATTTAATTCATTATTAGGAAATAACTGTGACACAGAGGGGAGCATAATATTGTCTAAAATCCTAATATACGTTTCAGTATTAAATCGTTCATCAATATGCCACAAGACACCAGGACTGCGTGCCAATATCCAAGCCCACATGTTAATGGAAAATCTACCACTTTTGTCATTGTTAGATATAGAGGGAGTCCCAATAAAAACTTCCAGGCCGGATATATTCTAAGCGAATAGAGATATTTCAATTCTGTAATAGTCAATTTGTAGAGCATAAAGAGAGCTTCATTTTTTAATATAATTGTTTTTTTAACATATTAGTATATAGATGGCGCTGTGCTCTAAAGAAATATTTCGATGGGAGAAACCTTGAAATGGGCTTTATGTGATAGAAAATGATGTTTTAAAAAAAAACATAAAATTAACCGTTTTCGAGATATTTGAGTCCAAATGTTGGCATTTGCCGATATTGAATAATTGTAATCTCTTCAACATTTCAGTCCTTTAGGTGGGACAATCTGTATTTAATTTACAAATTATAGAAGAAAATATTTAAAGAATTTTTCATATAATTGCTTTGTTATTAGGTTAGATTATAATTAAAAATATTTGATATCTAGTGAGTATAATAACCCTTATACCTTATAAATTAAATACAATTAAAGTTACTTTTGAAATAATAGTTTTGACATTTCTCAATTTCAATCACGTTTTGTGTATTGGTGTATCAATAGAACTGTATTATTGTACCTAATTATTGTTTTCTTTGTGAATATTTATTATTAAATATGGTTTCTCATACAAATGAAGATAAATTAAACATGATTTTAATTTATGGGGAATGTCGTAAAAATGCTTCAAGAGCTGTAAGTTTATATGAAATGCGTTTTCCTGACAGACCTTTATCAGATCGGAAAACTTTTGTAAGTTTGTGTTCTAATTTGAAAAATTATGGAGGTATCAAGAAACCAAAAACAACAAGAAGAAAAAGAACTGCAACTGATGAAAATATTGCATTAGTTTACATCAGGTAGAAAATAACCCAAACATGTCAGTACGCAAGTTGACGGAAGAAACAAATATTGCACATTCCACCTGCCACAGTATTCTTAAAACAAACAATTTTTTTCCATATAAAATTAATTTAGTTTATCATTAGATTCAAGGGGACAATGAGCGGAGATTAGATTTTTTGGCGCAATTTTCAATTCTCTTAGAAGAAAATCCAAATATTTTAGATACAATTATGTGGAGTGATGGAAGTCGATTCCACAACAATGGAGTAATCACAACGCATAATTGTCGTTACTGGTCTCAATAGAAACCTAAGTGGATGAGACATACCAGATCCCAGAATCGTTTTGGAGTAAATGTTTGGTGTGGTATCGTTAATGGTTACATTGTTGGCCCATATCTCTACCATGAGAATTTAACTGGTGAAAGATATTTACAATTTTTGCAAAATAATTTACAAGTACTATTAAGGAATTTGCCGCTCAGTTGGATAATATGTGGTTTCATCAGGATGGAGCAGGCCCACATAATAATCACAAACGTTGTTAATTATTTAAATCAAACATACTCAGGAAGATGGATTGGTACCAATGGAGTACTTAGATGGTCCGCTCGATCTCCCGACATTACTCCATTAGAATTTTATTTATGGGGATTTTTAAAAAGTGAAGTGTACAAAGAACCATTAGAAGACATGGCAGATCTTTATAATAAAATTTATGCTAGTGTTGCCGCCATTAATCGGCATACATTATTAAAAGTTTGTAGATCTGAACTAATTAATAGGTTTACAATGTGTGTTAATAAAAATGGCAATAATTTTGAACACCTATTAAAATAGTTATTTTAATTTCATTACTTCGTAAAAATTATTTTATGTTCGTAATTGTTTTTTGTAGTAATCCTGTACCCTAATTTCAAATATTTATTTTGAAGAATAAAGAGAAAATTCGGGGTGTACCTGATCCCGTGTACACCTGTGCACCCGGTGTATAGTATACTATTAAAAGTATGGATTAATTAGACAAATTGTGATTCGATTTGATTTATGATGGATCGTAACGGGAACGGATCTTTGAACAATATGGAAGTACAGGAATCAATATTTGAAGCATCGATATAGGGGTAAGTAACAATTTATAAATACCTCGTTATAGTTCAATCAAGTTTGACATAAGGCTTCTAGATATTCTAACAGGCTATTGCTCCTTGAGATATTATCTTAAGAATATGGGAAAGGCAGAAAATTATACTTGATGATAATGTGATACTGCAACAGAGAGCGCAGAACACATCTTTGCAAGCGCAGGATGCTAATCTGTATTATGTCAAAGGACTTAGAAAAGACGGAATTATCGCTAAAAGATATTAGAGGAGCGAATTCGAGACTCTATCGTGCCGTTTTTTTTTTCTGGCGTAGAACCAGGTCAAACATGGTAGGTTTTGTTAAGCATGTCACTGGGCATATGAAGTTGTATTTCACGACATTTTTTCGTGGTCTGGACTTTTTTAAATTAAAAAAAGGGAAAATGTTGTATTTTAAATAAAATGTGTTCTTTTTGTTTCCACCGTCATATCTTCAAAACTAATGTTGCTATCGACGTTGTTTTTATTTTTCAATTAAAGTACACACAAGCGCTTTTAACTGTACTAATGGTTTTTACATAGTTCGCATTTTCATTTCCTTAAAAATTAGGAAAACTAGATATTTGAATTTTACATATTACAATTTTCACCAATCGATAAACTTTTTTATTTTTGAAAATTTTTATACACATACAGTGAAGCAAATGTAGCCCAAACATTAGAAAAGTTTTTGATATAATTATTTTTTTCCCAATGTGTATCGTTTGGCAACAGCGATTTTTTTAAAGCGCGCTAAATTAATAATATGTATTATTGCGGCTCAAAATCTAGGTACGTACACCGCGTATGGAAGGTAGGATAAGATGCGTCTAACTAATAAACTACTCAAATCTATTGACCCCTCACCTTAACCGCGAATATCTCAAAAATGGAGGAACGGAAAAAATTGAAAAAATTATTGTCTATTGTAAATCATTCACTGAAATATGAATAATGTACATTGGACAGTTTTGAAGTGCTGCTAAGTTATATTGAAAAATGTCCTACTTTTAAGGAAATTTTGACAATACCAGTTTTAAATCCATTATATATTTGACAATATGCCTACTATATAAATAATATTTTAGATGCCGATAAGGCATGGTATTTTTTGTACGAGGAAATTTTTTCATAATTTTTTATTCTAAAATTTTACAGTTATTCTAAAAAGCGTGACATCATGTTTATTCGGTTATTTATCAAGGTATTTACAAAAATTTTGATAAAATGGTTAATTATATAAAATGTAAGCATTTTCAGAAAAAAGAATTGGTATATATCAAATATTAATTTAGTTATCAAGGGCAATAGATAATATTATTGCCCGCGTTCTGCAATATTATCTATTGCACTTGATAACTAAATTAATATTTGATATATACCAATTCTTTTTTCTGAAAATCCTTACATTTTGTATGATTAACTATATGATGCTGTAGAATATTCGGAATTTAGTTTTCTAAAATAATGGAGTGCATTATGACAAATCTGTGGTACCAAGACCTAGGATACAAGGTTTGTTGTCACTAATATCTAGTGCTGAAAAATGACGACATTGCGGAAATATTGTGTCAGAAAAAAATTGGTGGGTAAAATTTTATTTTATATAAATATTGGTCCTGACTGTATAGTCACCAATTGTTTTAAAACATTATTTTAATTAATACATTTTTAAGTGACGAAATTTAATTAAAATATGATATAGACTGTCGTATAGGTAGACAAGTTTTGACAACATGAACGTTTTTTGCAATCATACAGTGCCGCCGCGCCGCGCCGATTTGCAACAGATGCTGCACAGTACTTAATCGAATACGAAATATTAATAATAGATGGAGGATTTAAATTAACACTATTAACAGAAAAGTAGTTTCACTACATAAACGTCATTCAGAAATGACCAAAAATCTATTTAGCAAACAGGAAGATACCAGGATGATTTTGCATGCAATGTACGTAACTAAATTTAGCAAACAAACAATTGTGAAATCAGTTGATATAGATGTATTAATTTTACTTACTCTCCTTTTTTCGGACACTTAAATGGAACTAATTTATTTATGCAAGTTGGACACGGCACTAGCAGACAATTTTTGTCAATATAGAAGGTAGTGCAAAGTTTATGAACTACAGTTTGTTCTTGTCTTCATTGTTTTACTGGTTGCGACACCACTAATGATTTTTTTAAAATATTTAAAAAATCTGCGTTTGATCTTAAAGAATATTGTTGTTTTTCAAAAATTATCGGAACTGCCATTGCTGTCTAAAGACGAAGCTTTAAAAATCTCTACAAAATTGATTCTAGTACTGTACAAAAACAAAAATAAACAAATTCAGAAATTAAACGACCCAAGGATCAAATTTGCAACAACAACAAACGGAGCTTCCTTCAACTGAAGGCACCTTTTACCACCCATTCTTAAGGTAAACATATGTATTTAAATAATAGATTTCCTATCTAATACATTTAGTTAACTATTGCAGGTTTATGTATCAACTTAGAATATCGTACAGAAGCAATATGCCAACTACACTACCTATAAATGCACATGGTTCAGGACGGAATTAAAGTGACGATGTTTGGGCAATATTTTCATTAAGTATTTATTGTTCAGATAAAAATTGTGAAAATCGAAAATATGATTGTATTAAAGAAGGCCTAAAATGTTGTAACGAGTGTAAATGTCGTACTTGAAATACTGTTAAAGGTTTCGATGTACAGACGAACTAGAATGCTTTTAACTCAGGGCCTACGTAACTAAATACTCATTTGTCAATAGAAAAATAGTTGCAGAAAAATAAAGTTGTTTTATTCCTGCGTCTTGGTTTAATTCAATCAAAAATGTGTAATAACCTACTTATTAGCTAGGTACTTACTTTATAACAATGATTTATATTTACCTGCTTTTAAATATTTTTTACCTTAAAACAACAAAAGGTAGGTTTATACCTTAGGTTCGTACCTATTTTGGAGCTGTTAATAAAAGCCCGATTAGTACACATGAATCCAACAACCGTAGCGTAGTCCGCAGGCGGTATGCAGTATAATGAGAGCCGGGCGTGCAAGAATATGTTTCAGCCCGTTTTAAAGAAATCGCTGACTACATACTATAACCTGCACATCAAAAATTATGATTCTAAAAACTTTTTTCATATATTGGCTGTTTGGGCCATCTGGTTTGTTGGATTATTATTATTAGTTTTCTTCCTAAACTCCTACTCACCAATTGAACTGCTGCTCAATAGATGTCATTCATAGTATGGATGGATTCATTTTTAAGTTCTTACAAAAAGTTGATATTTTTTACTTTTGGTATATTATCTTTGATTTTAGTTAGACAGTTTAACATAATTTGAAATAATAGTAGTATAGTTATTCATATAGTAAACTCCGCATTAAATGAAAATTAGTTCATTATATTTATAGTATAGTGTTAAAGTTGGTTTAATTAAAGTACCGCAAAATTTCCTATTATCCCATCCCTCAAACCTGCCGGTACTTTGCATCATAGGAACCCAACACTACAACATATTGGTGAGTAAAATAATTTTTTAGTATACAGTTCCACTTAATTACTGTTTTGATAAAATTAGATTAGTAATTCGTAAATGTACAATACATTTTCTTTGGTCCGTTCTTGAAGCCGGATTCTGTGAACTAAATATTGCTTTATTCTCGACATTTACGAATAATTAAATTTTTTTATATTAGATTATTTGATAAAAATAAATTCGGTAATAGAATTATATATTATAATATATAGATTTTGTAGCTTATGTGCGTGGGAACCTAGGGTGAATATATCATTTAATCATTTTATTTCCTGCCATTCATATAGGATAGAATTAAACATTTATTGAGTGGTTGTTGGATTGTAGGTTGCCAATAGTTTGGTTTTTACAGTTGTTTTTACATACCTATAGCATAGTAGATAGATACAGAATAAAAACGTTTTTTTGTTTATTGGAATTTTTAACCAAAAAATATTGTATGCATACACTAAGAAAAGTGTTGTTTGCTTTTGAGATTAGAAATAGTAATTTACACAAATTTCAATCATACACTTAATATTTGGCTTGGGGCTTAGAGAGACTTCATATTTCTCGATTTTTAGGAAATATTCAACCGAATATTTAAATCAGGATATTATAATAGCATTTCAAAATAATTAATTAATATTTTATTTTCATATATTTTGCTAAGAATATGGCACAGCTTAAAAAACAGCAACAATTAAAAATATTACAGTCAAAGAAGGAGCAATATTTTACAAGAATTCAGAAATTGTATGATTCTAGTAAATTAGTTGATGATGCAACTCAATTAGATTATTTTCGTACGAGGTATGAAACCTTAGAAAATACAAAAGAGGATTTTGCAAAGGTTGTAGATGACATACATTTTTTGCAGTATGATCTTGATCCAGAGTATGTTCCTTCGTATCAAATTTTAGACACTTTTGACGAACTCTATTGCCATATTCAATTGGTAGCAAAAAGAGTTTTAAAGGGTCACGAAAATGATAGTAGTTCTAATAATAATGCTAATAAAGAGATTCCTAGATTACCTAAACTTCAGATTCCGAATTTTAGTGGTAACCTTAAAGAGTGGCCAATATTTATCGAATGTTTTAATAGCTTAATTCACAATAGGAAAGATTTAAATGATACTGATAGAGTACACTATTTGATTGGAAATTTGAGTGGTAATGCGTTAAATGTGTGTTCAGTTGTACCCCCCACTGGTGAGAATTATCGTGTTATTTATGAAGCGATGATTGATAAATATTCGGACAAACGTGCTATAGCTAATAATTACTTGGAACTATTATTTACATTTAGACCAGCTCAAACAGAAACTTATAGTAGTTTAAATACTTTTTTAGAAAAATTTGATACTTCTGTCAGAGCCCTGCAAACATTGAATTTTACAAATTTAGCTGATTATATATTAACATATCTGGCAATTTCAAAACTTAGTCCTGAAACACAACGTTCGTTCGAAAATAATTATCGAAAGCCTGAAATGCCATCTTATCAAGAAGTTATAAATTTTATTAAAGAGCAAGCCAAAATTTGTAGTCGAACTCCAAGTATTAATAAACAAAATAATTCTAGTACTACTAAATCAAAAATAACACATTCATTCGTTGTTCAAGATAATTTAACTCAGAACAAATGTCGACTGTGTAAAATTAATTCACATTTTATTGTAGCATGTCCAAAATTTTTAGAAATGTCTCCTACAGATAGGTATAAATTTGCTAAAGGTCAGAATTTGTGTCTGAACTGTTTGGGTACTCACAAAATTATTAATTGTAAAAGTAAAAGTAATTGTAAAATATGCAAATTACGTCATCATTCATTATTGCATTTTAAGTTACCGGTTAATAATGTTGAAGGAAATCCAAATAAGTTAGAAATTAATAGTTCAGTTAGTAGAAAGTCTGAAACACTTATCGAAGAACCAACGACTTCTACCGGTATTCCTCATAATTCACAGTCTATAGTTAAGTTGAATGATTCATGTCTGGATGGTTCCAATACAAAAATTGATAAAACATTTGTAAATTATTGTTCAACCACCGAAAATCCACGAATTTCAAGTAATACCACCGTATTATTATCCACTGCTAAAGTTTATATTCTAGATAGTTTTGGAAGACAGCATGTCGCTAGATTTTTATTAGATAGTTGCAGTCAAGCAAATTTCTTAACCTTAGATTTTTGTGAGCGCATACACTTGAATATTTCTAAACTTCATACTGAAGTACATGGTATTGGCACTTCTTCTAGTAGAATTTATGGCCGTACAAATATAGTAATAATTTCCCAAATTGATTCAGCTAAACGATATCCTTTGGAAGTTTTAATTGTTGATAAAATAACAAATCGTTTACCGCAAGTTGAGGTTAATATTGCTGCCTGTTCACATCTTGCCGACATATCCTTAGCTGACAACAATTTTAACAAACCGAGTCAAATCGATGGTATTATTGGTGCAGAATTATATCCTTATTTATTAGGTCAGCTCCGTATCGCTGGTCCTCCCAAAACTCCAGTTGCTGTGGAAACTAGTTTAGGATTTGTGGTGATGGGTATGGTCCCCATTTTATCTGTTCCCGAAATTACTCAAAGCTTTTGTACATTTGTAGAACCCCCGCTTGAAACTTTGGTAAAACATTTTTGGGAAATAGAGGATATTCAATTGCCAGGAATAACAAATCCCGATGATATTGAATGTGAAAAAATATTTCAGTCTACATATAGTCGAAATAATTCTGGTCGTTATATCGTCACACTTCCGTTTCAACGCGATAGTTCATATCTAGGTGATTCTTATGCAGTGGCACATCGTAGACTCTTGTCGTTGGAGAGAAAATTTATTAAATTTCCAAATTTCAAAACTCAATATGTTGAAATTATTAATGATTATTTATCCCAAGGTCATATGACTAAAGTTTTAAAAGATAATTGTTCGTCGCCATCTTATTATATTCCGCATCATGCAGTATACAAATTAGATTCTATTAGCACTCCCCTTAGAATAGTTTTTGATGCTAGTGCAAAAACGGACACCCTGTATTCACTAAATGATTTGCTGTATACGGGTCCAAAATTACAAGTAGATGTAGTAACAATGTTTCTTAATTTTAGATTGTTTCAAGTTGCATTTATAGCTGATCTCCGTCAAATGTATAGACAATTTCTTATAGATAAAATTCATCGACGTTTTCAGCGTATACTTTGGAGATTTTCTCCAAATGAACCAGTCTCCATTTATGAATTGAATACAGTATCTTTCGGGGTAAGGTCTTCACCATTTTTAGCACTCCAAACAATACACCAGTTAGCCAACGATGAAGAAAAATCATTTCCGTTGGCTGCAGAAATTGTTCGACGGAATATGTATGTTGATGATTTAGTTTCTAGTATACCTACAGTCGATCAAGCAGTAATTTTGTATAGAGAATTGATTGAATTGTTTAATCGAGGTGGTTTTGATTTGGTAAAATGGTCAACGAATTCCGAACAGCTTTTACAGCAAATACCGGAACAAAATCGTTCTACTCATATGATTGATTTTGACATTGAGTGCCTTAAGGTGCTAGGGTTACAGTGGCATCCAAAATTAGATATGTTGTCTTTTTCCCTCAAAATTCAAGATAAGGAATGTACTAAGAGGAATATTCTCTCGACAGTTGCCCGATGTTTCGATCCATTAGGATTTCTCTCGCCTGTTATCTTACAAGCAAAATTGTTAATTAAAAATCTGTGGATACTTCGTATAGGTTGGGATGAAACTCCCCCTGCTGATATAGTTCAGTGGTGGAGAGATTTTCAACACTGTTTGAAACTTTTAGTTAATTTTCAAGTTCCTAGGTATTTAGGCATGATAACTCAAGCTTCAATAATGTTAGTTGGTTTTGCTGATGCATGCGAAACTTCATATGGGGCAATGGTATATATTCGTATAAAATCGTCGACTTCTATTCAGACGAATTTATTATGTGCCAAGACAAAGGTATCCCCTACGAAAATTATATCAATACCTCGATTAGAATTGTGTGCCGCTCACTTATTAGCCAAGCTTCTTTCATTTGTAGAAAAAACTTATACATCAAGGTTGAATATAGAAAAAATTGTAGCTCTCTCTGATTCTACGGTAACACTTAGTTGGATAAATGCGCCTCCATTTAAATGGAAAACGTTTGTAGCCAACCGTGTGTCTAAAATACAGTCATTGGTTGCTTCTAGTTGTTGGTTTCATGTTGATGGAAAGAAAAATATCAGTGATGGTCTTTCTAGAGGAATGTCGCCCTCACAATTTATGGAAAATAAATTTTGGTTGTCCGGTCCAAAATGGTTAAAGTATGATATTTCATCTTGGCCTATTAAACCTGTTGGTATAGAACATTGCACAATGTTGGAAGAAAAAACTGTTGCATTGTTAAGTTCGAATAGTGAAATTCATCCTTTTTATTTGTTAGCGGAACGGTGTTCATCTTGGATGAAATTATTACGTGCTATTGTTTATGTACTTCGTTTTGTAAAACTTTTACCCCGTGCAGCCTTGTTTGTTGCAAGTGATTTAGATAAAGCTGAGACAGTTTTGCTAAAAGTCGTACAAACCTTTCATTTTGCAGCTGACCTAAAGGAATTGGAAAAGAATGGTAGTTGTTCTTCCTATTTGAGACATTTACGTCCTTTTATACATGATGGAATTCTTCGGGTTGGTGGGCGTCTAGTTAATTCCAAATTAAATTTTAATATACAGCACCCTATACTACTCCCTAAACGTGATCGCGTTGTAGATTTGTTAATCGATCACTATCACCGATATAATCTTCATACAGGACCTAATTTGGTTCTATCATTGCTTAGACAGCGTTATTGGATTTTATCTGCTCGTGGAGTTGTAAGAAGCCGCATTCAAAAATGTAATATTTGCTTTAAATTAAAGCCTAAAGCACAATTTCCCCTGATGGGAAACCTCCCTTCTTGTCGGGTTCAAGAATCCAAAGCTTTTCTTCACAGCGGTGTAGACTATTGTGGTCCCATTCAGACCATACTTTATAGAAGAAGAGGTGTGCGTTCACAAAAAACTTATATTTGCCTCTTTGTTTGTTTAGTGACAAAAGCAATACATCTAGAGCTCGTGTCAAGTTTATTCACAGCTAACTTTTTACAAGCCTTTAAGCGTTTTCTATCACGTAGAGGATTAGTCACTAATATGTACTCAGATGGAGGTACTAATTTTATAGGAGCAAAGACATACTTGGACGAGTTACACTCATTAACTAATTCTACTGATTTTAATGCAAGTGTAGCTACTGAACTCTCTTGCAGAGGAATAAATTGGAAAATTAATCCTCCATCTGCCCCTCATTGTGGCGGATTGTGGGAAAGTAACGTTAAGTCGGTAAAGACACATCTTTTTAGAGTTATTGGGTATCAGCTATTAACTTACGAGGAAATGAATACATTATTAATTCAAATAGAGGCACTTCTTAATTCGAGACCATTGTGTGTACTCAGTTCGGATCCTGCTGAACCTTTAGCTTTAACTCCAGCTCATTTTCTCACCTTAACACCATTGAAGTCGTTACCTGCTCAAGATCTTAGCTCTGAAAATATTAATCGCCTAGATCGCTTTCAACTGATAGATAGAATGATTTCGGATTATTGGAAGCGATGGCGTCTTGAATATTTAACAAGCTTACAAGTCAGACAAAGATGGACTACATCGACTTCTCCAATTAAATGTGGTACTATAGTTTTGGTGGAACAACCAAATACTCCACCTCTTCACTGGCCATTAGGCACTATCATTGAAACTTTTCCTGGAAAAGATGGAGAAGTAAGAGTAGTTTCGGTAAAAACTCACACTGGCATTTATACAAGACCAGTAGTCAAAGTGTGTCCATTGCCTACACAATAATTTTGTTGTATTTTGCTTTTCGAAATAGTTTTAGTTTTAGGTTATTACGTTAGGTTATATATTTCTGAAACTTCTTCAGGGTGGGGGGAATGTTTGGGCCATCTGGTTTGTTGGATTATTATTATTAGTTTTCTTCCTAAACTCCTACTCACCAATTGAACTGCTGCTCAATAGATGTCATTCATAGTATGGATGGATTCATTTTTAAGTTCTTACAAAAAGTTGATATTTTTTACTTTTGGTATATTATCTTTGATTTTAGTTAGACAGTTTAACATAATTTGAAATAATAGTAGTATAGTTATTCATATAGTAAACTCCGCATTAAATGAAAATTAGTTCATTATATTTATAGTATAGTGTTAAAGTTGGTTTAATTAAAGTACCGCAAAATTTCCTATTATCCCATCCCTCAAACCTGCCGGTACTTTGCATCATAGGAACCCAACACTACAACATATTGGTGAGTAAAATAATTTTTTAGTATACAGTTCCACTTAATTACTTTTTTGATAAAATTAGATTAGTAATTCGTAAATGTACAATACATTGGCTTCAATTTGTTTACAGCATGTATATACATATTTTCATAAATAAAAATTATTCTCGATTGCTGAAAAATACATGCACGAAAATAACAACTTTAAGTTTGCTATAATTTTAACAATTAAAAAAAATATATTTTACAGTCACATTGTACATAGTTAGAAGCGTTATTGTGTCTACTTCAATTTAAAAAAAAAATCAGTTCCATAGCACAATTATTTTTAAAGATATAATGGTGGGGACGTTAAAAAACATGTTTCATGGAAAAATAATTTTTTTACAGTTTTTTCGAAATAAAAAAGTTCCTGACCACCAGAAAATGTCGTGAAAAGTGGTTTCATGTACACGATCACCTAATTAAAGAATCGCACCAAGTCTGGTTTGGTTCTACGCCAGTTTTTTTTTTTTTTCTCGGAAACTAAGCGACTTTGCTTCCCAATTTTACTCGTCTATATAGAAAAAGTAACTCCCAGGAAAATCACAGTTTGTCAAAATCTTAGTAGTCCTGGGCAACAATTAAATGAAGCGTAATTGGCCTGAAAAACCTATTAGATTCAAATGGATAATGTAGATTACAGTATATGGTACGTTTCATCGATTCTTAAAGTTTACTTACGTTTTTCATATTTTATAAAGTTTACCTATTAATGCAAAATTGTCCACATATTTATGTTTTTTTAGAACATTTTAAGCCCTAAACTTTATGTAAGATGTATTTGTGTCAAACAAAACGATTGAAAATATGCAAGAAGTAGAGGCACGGAAAGGGGTTAAGCTAGCTACCCTAAATTTAATCTCCATTTTTTCTTCTATATCATAATGTTTTGGTACGATAAAATTTTAAAAGTTAAGAAATAAGGACAGTACACATACATTAACATTTTTTAGAAATCAATTTCTCGTGTTCCGAAGACCTCAAAATCTAATAACCTAAGAGCTGGCTACGGAAATTAAAAATGATAAGGTGCAGTGAATATTTTTATGTACCCTCCTTACTGGCTGAAAAGTCCATGGCTCTGCAGCCAGAAGTCCATCCCGGGAAGGGAAAGGTGGGCGGGTAGTCAAACGCGCTAATTTTTAATCAAAATATAATCTTTGAGTGCAGCTCTGAAATTTTGTGTAGTTATAGTTTTTGAAATTGCGTAAAATTATTGCCAGAAGTCTAGGTCGGAGATAAAATATTGCCAGAAGGGGGTAAAGTTGTCAGAAAATTATTCAAATTATTAAAATTTGACATTGGTCAAGGTGCAGTTCTGGCGATTTTGTTTTTGTATTTAAAATTTCTATTCTTCAGAGTTTTCCGGTTATTAACGTACCAGTGCCATTAATGGAACAAAAAACAAATCAAATTCGCGAAATGTAAAAAAAATTATTTTTCGTTCACTTTTGTCGGCTCGAATTTTCAATTTCGCCAATGCAATTAACGATGCCGTGAAAATTCCAATATTGCTCTTTCGATATCGATATTAGGAAGCCTTCCTGTTGATGTATTTATTTAGTTATGAACATTTAAAAATTTCATGTTTTGCTTTTTCCGACAAGACTAATTGAAATTTCAAGTCCACCCCGACCGTAGCACATCGCGTTAAGCGACGACATTCACAGCGGATTTCTCGGTTTGAATCCTGTATATATATTAATTTGTTTTGAACTTTTTGGCTGATATTTCTTATCCTAAAATTACATCGCATGCATTTATTTATTTCTACAGTTAAAAATTATAACTACACAAAATTTCAGAGCTGCACTCAAAGATTTTATTTTAATTAAAAATTAACGGGCTTGACCGCCCCCCACGCTTTCCTACCCTGGATGAACGTCTGGCTGCAGAGCTTTGTACTTTTCAGTAGTAAGGGGGGGGTTTTTACACAAAAATTTTCACTTCACCTTATCATTTTTAATTTCCGTAGCCAGTTCTCCGTCTATAAAGATCAGGTCTTATCTTAGCTTTAAATTTTTGACCAATTGCAGTAGCCTCCCCATTTTTGTGAGTGGGAAGGTTAACCAAATTTTAGCAGTTAAATTGTAAAATTTTCAGTGACCCGATTGTCTTATACGTTGTTCCCAAATTATAATTAATTAGCTAACATAATAAAACTATGCTGCGATCAATATTACAGTTGCTGAATATTATTTTATATAATTGCAATTAATTTACAAAATAAAGCCATGCTGCAACCTGCAACTGTTATTCTAGTTGCTGAGTATTATTTTATAAACAATATATACGGACAATGAACTATTCTCTACTTTGTCATTTTGCCTAAATTTAAATTCTTACAATGGTCCATTGAATTTCGATCAACGTGTCACATTGAAAATATTGTTGCGTGTTTCCGTGGATTTCAAATATTTTTAACAAGCGGTAACCACTAACACTTTTTAAATAACTTACTGACACTTCACAATTCGTTTCTTAGCTAATATACAGTTTTTACTGACTAGAAATAATCATTAACAATCACTTTTTATTTACTTTGGAATTCTAACCTCTCACTTGTCAACTCTCTTTTACCGAACTTCCAACTTCCCGCCATGGATTTCGCCTTATATACTCTAAAGATGCTTCCAGAGTCATCTAGAACCAAATCGAGAATATACATCTAGAACAATGTATAGCTCTAGAGCCATCTACAGGCTTCCCGAAGAGATAGGCGTGTATTACCATTTCGACTTAATTTCAGCTAGTAGTAATCATGGGCGTAACAGTCTTCACTTCTTAGGGGGGTAATTCATAACAAGATAAAGTTTGAACTTTGAATAACAGAAAATTACTAATTAGTGGATTAACATTTCATTAAAATTAGATAATAAAGAATAAAGAAAACCATGTTAACATAGACTTTAAAGCCTTACAGTATATTTTCTTTTAGCAGCTTTCAGATCATTTCCTGAGGTAGTGGTATATTAGCACTAAGTTCTGAAATAGATCAAACTCTAGGACTCAATTATATCGATAATGTATACTAAATCATAAGAAAGTTAATAATAATAATAATAATAATAATAATAATAATAATGCTTTATATCCACATTTAAAATGTAAATATACAACAAAATGTAGAGTACGTCAATCCTTATACTAGAGTGCAAATATAAACATAAACACTAGACCTGTAATAAATATTACAATAGTCAACAAGCAAAATTAAAGACACTTAAAAAAAAGAAAACATAAATTACTTATATAAAACGTGTAGACAGTTAAAAAATTTAAATATATCTGTATTAAACAAAAAACTCATCCAGGGTATAGCACACTTTATTTACTAATAAATGTTTGAGTTTTACTCTAAAAATCTTAATATTTGAAGATGATCTAATTTCATCTTTTAAAAAATTGAAACATTTACAGCCATTATATATAAAACTTTTCTGGTACATTGCTGTTCGAAAGGAAGTAGTATGCATTTGGTCTTTATGCCGCGTTTCATACCCGTGTCTTATTTGATTGTTTAAGTACATAGTCTTGTTTTTGAAAACATACGTACAGATCTCCAATATATAAGTACTCGCTAAAGTCAGAATTTTTAGATTTTTGAAGGCGTTTCTGCAAGTCTCTAAACTTTAGCATAGCATTTCTATATGTTGATTCCACTGTAGATGCATATCTACAGTAATGCCTAACATTTTAATGGATTCTGTAGGAAATATTTGAAAATTGTTAAAAAAATGCAATTTCTCAGGGTTTCTCTTTAAGCTAAATACTATTGAAGTAGTACTAGTTTTTGTTTAAGCACAATTTATTTTTGTCTGTCCAGTTAGATATTGCTTATATACTTTTTCAGTGGTAAGTTTTAAACTAGCTAAATTATCCTCAACTATAAGGATGTAAGTGTCATCAGCATAACAGATTGTAAGAACATTAGGTATTTTATTTAGGTATAGAATTAAATCTTTCGCAAAGAGTATAAAGAGTAAGGGCCCAAGTATAGATCCCTGTGGAACTCCCTGTTTTACCTCTAGGCTATTACTGGATACACCATTGGGCATTTGTACAATTTGTCTCCTGTCCTTTAGGTATGAGGACAGTAAATTTAAAGGAGAGCCTCTTATTCCATATCTACAAAGTTTAGCTTTTAGTAGCTGATGGTCAACACAGTCGAAAACTCGAGAGAAATCTATAAAAAGCCCTAACACGAACTTTTTGTTATCTAGTGCATTAGTTATTTTATCATGGAAGACACATAATGCTGTCTCGGTGCTTTTATTATTAGTGAAGCCATGTTGTGATTTGGATAGCAGGTCGTTACCATATAAAAAAGACGTGAGAGGTTCTTTAATGGCTAATTCAATAAGTTTTGATACACTAGAGAGAAGACTTATTGCTCTGTAATTTTCATACATATTTGCATCTCCTTTTTTAAACATCGGTTGAACTAATGCTAGTTTTAACATTCTTGGAAAAGTTCCTTCCCCAATACAGAGATTAATAAGATGGGCTAACGGACTACAGAGCAAGTATCTAGATTTTTTAGGAGATTATTAGAAATATTATCAAAACCGCTGGAGTTCGAGGATTTAATTTCTTATTGAAGAACATTCTTAGACCTTTCGTGAAATCGCGGAGAGAAGACTGTAAGTAAATCAATATGGTGCTTATAAATAATAAATAAACGTTCAGGATATGAGAACCCCTTGGAAACAATACATGATAACAGACTTTTTCTCGAAGAGATAAGGAGTCTGTAAAAAAAAGCAATAATTACATGTTGGTCACAATAATAGTAAAGATCTCTTTCAATCAATAATGATTACACGTAAATTGAAATCAAAGAAAACTTGTCAATTAAGGACTTCCCCTGAAATCCAAAATGTGCAGCGGGTCTCAGATTATTTATGTTCGGTGTTAATGCTATATAAAGCATATACAGACTGATAATTTAAACACACGGTAAGGTAAATATTTTCGGAATTCGATAGTTTCTTGTCACAAAAGCTTTTACTTATTTTTACTAGGCAGAGTCAGCTCATAAAAGTTAGTTACAAATAAACCGTACAAAAATATAGTTGTTCCCTCGCGCCAGCGCATGGTTATTACTACTAAAAATATGTTTTGTCTCAAAATGCCTATTACATTACCAATTGCTCTTTAGGTATGTCCACTTATTCTTGTAAAAGTATATTTTAAGCCTCATTCGTCTTAACGTATTTTTAAAACTTGTAGGCTTATCTTAAAACCAATTTTAAGTCATTTGAGCACATAACACAACCGCTTTAAAACCTACAGAATTTATAATGGGTGGTCGGATAAGTCAATTTGCCGTTATTTTCACTACAACTTGTCATTATTATAAATTCACCCACAGAAACGTCATACACAAACAAAATGCCGACGAATATGTTTATATTTCTTATCACAGTTTAAGACTAATTTATTACAGATGTTTGTTTTCTTCATTAAAACTAGCAAGCAGTTGGTTTTATGAAGGTTTGATCTGAAACTTAGTGATTTCCAACCATATTAGATTTATAGCCCAACATTAACAACCACCTCAAACATAAGGCAATGATAAAACCACAACATTTGCTTGATCTCTGTAAAACTTGATCCTCCTAACTTAAAGTTAACAGCTATAAAGTATTATTGAAGGCTTGACAATTACCTTGATATGTCATTCATAAGCCAATAAAGACTAAAAGATAATTTAGTTTTAATGTAAGTTGTTGAAGGCCGTTTTAAAACTTTCTTTAAGACAAAACTATCTTTAAGTACATTTGGCATTTAATAAATCTGACATAAATCAGTGGTTTATAAGGTGGCCATTATAAAACACTGATAAAATCTAAGTAAAGCTAAAAAGCATTAAAATTGTTCTTTGGATGGCCAGCTATCGACCATGCATTTTGATCCATAAAATCTCTGTTTTAAGTAGATTTCCCAAGAACTTTCCGAGTGTTCTTTCGGTAGTTTCACTGCCTTTTTACTGAGCTAAAAGTGTGCATCGGTGAAACATCTCATTATCATAATTTCTACTACATTGACGATTTCATGATTGCATTAATGTATCCCAACTCATACAGTAGTTAAGCTAGTTTGTTGTTGCAATGAAACAATAATTAGGTGCAGACATATGGCGCTGAAAATGGGAACAACATCCACCAACTTTACTCCATTAACGTAATTACAATAGGAATGTATTTTATCGTAGTGGTTGTGAACAAATTCCCTTTTCATGCTTAATCAGCTTGATAAGCACTATAAACAGATCAAACAGTGGGTTTACTACTAACTTTCCTTTGTGGCGTCTGATTAATCTGTATAAACAATGTACATGTATGTAGATGTCCAGCTGTTTCATATGTTGATAATTCTCGATAAATTTTAGTGTAATTAAAAATATATTAATGCACTACGGTTTTACAGGCACAACAATACAATTATATAAAGAAGGTATTATTACTGCATATTATGTTTTACACTTAAAATAAATAAAAATTTCAAATAATTAACTGAAATACACTACTTACAAATTTCCAAAGAAGTTGTAATACATCTAATGATTTATCTCTAATACTAGAAAACGCTGTGCGTTTCCTACCGGAGGGGTTTGATGTTTGATTGCTTACGTAGTCAATTTGTAGTTTCCAGTTTTTCAGTTTTCAGTTTTTCAGTTATCAGTTTTTCGGTCCATAAATGACAAAATTTGTCCTTCAGCTCACGCCGCCATTTCGAATTTTTTCGATTTCAGACTCGTCATCAGCTACGTCAAAAACTCCACATACCGATTTTGAGCGGAATGGGACCATGAGTGACAAAATTCGCCCGCCATTTTGAATTTTGCGAATTTGACGTCATATTCGTTATCAACGTCGTCGATAACCGCCGAGTACCGAATTTTGGCCCAATCGGACGACAAATAAGGAAATTTAATATAAATCAATTTCCGGTAAATTGTTCACACACTGTGTATATGATGAAATTATTGATTTTTCTTAAACGCTCGCAATATAACCTATAAAATTAAGCTGACTGACTTAAAGTGTCAAATATTTAAAAACATAAAAATAAACTCCCTATCAGACCTAAAAGTGTAAATATCACATTAGAATAAAATGACTTAAACCTCAAATATAAAATAACTAAATTAAATGTCAACACTACATACATAACCTATAAAATTAAACTGACTGACTTGCAATGTCAAATGTTTAATAACCTATAAAATTAAATTATTTGACTTGCATGTCGGAAGTGTCACATTAAAATAAAATGACTTAAACTTTTCAAATATAAAATAACCAACTAAAATTGATTATGTAAATTTCGGTAAATTTATTTTCAATAATATGCACACGTCTTCATGTGTAATTATTTCATGAAACATGTATTTACAATAGTGTGGAAAAATAAGGAAGGAGTGATAATGCTGAATCATATCTTCAGCGGAGGGAATCGTAAATGTGGAAGAACTGTAAATAGAACCGTGAAGTAAATAGGTGGATCCTTAATTCCGTTAATATCATAGTTAATTTGCGAGACACACTGATTTTTCTTCGTATTTCTATAACGAAGTTCCTTGTCATTATTGCTTTAACATTACTATGGTCACATGTAATTCTATACACACATGGGGAAACCGTTAGAAATACCTAATTAATTTTGTACATAATTTTCTTTTGGAACTGGTTATATTAAGTATAAGTCTCAACTAAAATCAGTTTGATCAAAGTTTGAATATTAATGTTATAGAATTTGCTTTTAATGAATCTTGATCGATACAACTCACCCTGTACTTTTCTTCACCTCTTCTCGAGTTTCATGTCTCTCCTGTCCAAAACTAAAAATATTCCATCACCCCGATTCTCTCTTCACTTTCTTCTAAAATTTATGTTTAAAATATCTAAATCTGACACCTTCAAACTAATGATAGAATTAAATAATCTCAACACACTACATATAACCTATAAGACTAAACTGACTGACTTGTAATGTCAAATATTTAATAACCTATAAAATTAAGCTCTTTTACTTGACTTAAACTTTTCAAATATAAAATAACCAAGATTTATTATGTAATTTCGGTAAATTGTTCGCACACCCTGTATACCATGAAATTAATTTCTCTACAAATTCAGCTGTGACGTCATCACTGCCAGGATGGGCCTCCACTTTGATCGCTCGCGGTTCGCTTATTTTTGGAGCAGAATGAAAACAAAAAAAAACGACTTTTAGATCGTTTAATTGTGTACGATTTCGATAGGGTTGAAGTTTTTCGTTCTAGGAGCTACCGTTTAGAAGTTATGGAGGTTTAAAGCGAAAAATGTCCCATTCTCCGTCCTACACCGCCGCATGTTTCGGCAGATATCTCCGAAACGAAGAGCCGCGGGAAAATGCAAATGTAGCCGGACGATTCCTCGCGCAATGAACTTGTCCTTTGAGATTTTTAATTTTTGAGATAACTTCAACGGTTTCCGAGATATAGGCGGAAAACCGCAAAAATAAAATGCGCTATTCGAAGGCGAAAATCGGCGAAAATAGTTCGAAAACGTGCGATCTTAAATATTTTTCGAAATACACCTTCGGAGGGACCGCACGGCGTCGCGATGGAAAGAAGAAGGGTTCTAGCAAATTCGCATCGTAAACTGCGTGGCGCAAATCGAGAATTAGGTACCACAGGAGCGAACAAAGACCGGAATTTTTAGACGCTTTAATCGAATATTTGACGGTCGTAAAAGCACGTCTAGAAAGAGATGTTCGAATAATAAGAAGTTATTCTAGTAATTAGCATCCCCACATATACGGTGCAACGTCGGCCGTTGTCCTGCTTCGATCCGTACCGGGCGCGTGCCGTGAAAAGGCCCGACTAAAAAACCTTTATCTAGTTCAAATCGTGAAGAGGAAGGGGCTCGCACCTATTAGATTTAATTATATATGAATAAACAGTTATATGATTTTGCTAAAAATATAATAAACAATTAAATCATTAATAAAATTCTATGGTATATCCAATTTTCTATTTTTGTGCACATTTAAAGACGTAAATAAACTAAATTCGTTGATTTATTACATGTTTTATATAATTGTTGCATATTCTTGGTGTACTCTTCGAAGTTTTTTCGTATTTTTTTTTTTAATTTTTAAATTCATGATTATAACTTAAGGCGGTAAAATACTCCTATGTACGACATAAAAAAGGCACATCTATCTTTGGTTTAGAACCCGGGTCCCTTGTAAATCCCTGACGAAGTCAAATTTGACATCAAAATGTGCCGGTCAAAAGATAAAAGGTGACGTGTTTCAGGATTTTTTCCAAACAACACCCGCACATTAGTTAATCTAGAAGGTGGTTTTCACGAGGACGAAAAAAAAATAGGAAAAAACTAATTTCGACCATGCTGTCTCATAGAGAATTGAAAGACGCTTCAAATGAGGGGTCGCCCGACCCCTTTTCCTTATTTAAATTCTTGAGTTAGGGGTTGCTGGGGCTAGATGGTTGGTATGTCACTGTCAAGTTTGACATCAACAGGTGTCCCCCAAAAGTCAAGAATAAACCTGTCCGAGCGTGTTTTCAAGAAACTAGTCTAAGTGTTCCAAAACAGGCGTGTTCTGTTTTCACTGGCCCACCCTGCATAAACATTTAGATTAAATTAATATATTATTTTGTACGATTTATTTGTTACATTCAAGTAAATATTTAAAAGTAAACGATCTCAACAACCCAGCTCATTTAAACAAATATCAAAGAAAAAGAAACATTTATAGACGGAAAATATAGGTAATAGTAGTAGTAGTAGTAGTAGTAATAGGTAATATTCGAGCAAGAGATTTGGGACAAAAAATGAAAAAAAAGTAAATATATTTTTGCGGATATGTAGGATTTGAAATCTGGACCTTCTGCATGTTAAAAGTGTTTCTCTCTCCGCTACTCTAGTCGCCGTTTGTAAGAGAAAGTTTTGTAGGGGCAAATAACCAAATATCATCTTAAACGGCAATCACTTTCAAAAATTCTTAGGTCTCAATCCACCGACGTCCTTTAGCCATACTGACCATTCCTTCTTTGGGGAGATCTAAACTAACATTCTGACACATTTTCAGCCTTGTGAAAATGGGATGTTGTCGAGTTCAGTAACTCTTAGACTATTAGTAAAACTGACACGAAAGGTCGATGAATCCAATGCTGTGCGATGTGCTGTGTAATGTGCGGTGAGTGATGGGCGATATGAGGTGCGCCGATATGGCCATGCACTTACTACTCGTCCGCTGTGTGATATCTCTGGTCGCTACTACACAATTTATACAAAAAAATTTATATTTATAAATTATTTGTTGATTTCCCTTTTAAATAGAGGACATTTAGAGCATTACCCCTAGGGACATTTAGAGATCTTTGTCATTTACCGTGGAATGAGCATCACCCACATTTTATGTAAATTACAGTTAAAATGTGAGCTTTTAATAATCTGCTTTATAAATCTAAAATTACCACGTTAACACTTGTAATAATACAACTCTCCACCCTCTATGATGATCCAGCTACTTAACAAACATGCCACGACAACCATTGTGCATACAAACTAGATGTATATTATTAATAATTTACTTCATCCCCCTAGGTCTAACTTGATTTGTGGGGTGGCTTTCTTTAAATTAAACATACAACAACCTAACCCACTGCGTTTAAATCTCTTAAATGATTAATATGTTTAAATTCCGCTACCACATATACACAACAGGTGCTCCTTTTTTTAATGAGATTCAACTCCGTGCTGTTTTATTAGGGGTAGCTGCACAGTTTTCTGCTGAATTATTAAACAAATTTCGTAGGCAAGGATTGTTAAGTGCGCTCTCTTAAAATCAAATTTTAAATAATTTTGATCACTTAATATAGACGTAAGTTTGATTTTTGAACCCTCAGGCATGCGTGCACTTAAGGATATTTTTTCTGTTTTTCTGTAAAAATTTCGTATTTCGTCTGAAAGTTAATAGGTGGAGAGCCGGCTGCACAGATATCCAATGAATAAGATACATAAAAAACTTTGTGTGAGTAAGTAAGTACTACCACAGACCTACAGGGAGCCACTTTTCATAGAAGCAAATTTCATCGAATGCAAGTGTAACATATTTTAATACCTAAATAGCCGATTTTTGTTGGAGACCATAGGGCCGTGGGTTAAGATTGTGTGGACACTCAAAGTGCGCCACCGGCTGTATGTTACGTAATATGATTTAAATAATTTTACCAGCCAGGAACAAAATTAGGTTATTAGCAACCATACGGTGGAATTCTCAAAATATGTCTATAATATCAAAACTCTTACTTTACTCTATGAAATCTCAAAATTTAAGCAAATATCAGGAGTACCAGTGCAAATAATAAGAACATGTAGACACCAGACATTTATTACAACACAAGTGAGATGTACAACAATAAAAAACAAATAGTTTCACAATTATCCCCTAAACATAATCTGTATATGCAAAAGATATTCAAAATTGTATATGACCCCATCTAAAATTGTTTCAGTGATTTGACCTTTTCTTTATAGAAATGCAACTACGGCTTAAATGATACCAACAATGAGTTTTATATTTACAAGAGCGAGTTAAAGGTTTACAATTGATTAAAATTACAGCTCATCACTAAAATATTATGTACCTAACTAACAAGATTCTATGAGCCAATTTTCGCAATGCTCGCTGTGTGCACTAGAATGTTAAAGAATGATCTGAAATAATTATGTTCTATTAAAAACACTTCATATGTGACATAGTAGAAGGTAAATTAGTATCACGTGGTACCATGCGTTACTTACAGTAAAAAATCTTATGATATTTCATCATACTAGGTATATAGTTGCAAAATCGTTGCGTAATTTACTCTAATATTTCAACAAAAAATCACTGAATGCAACTATAATAATTTCTTTAAAATTGTATAACTAAAATGAAACAATAAAACCTGGTTAAAGCCTTGGCGTTTTCTCTGACGACTACAGCGTGACCTGTCACCACTTCCTAAGATGTTCTCGACGTTGCTTACGACTACGACTACGACTCTGCGTCACTCCTAAATTTCTGCCTAAATCTCTTGGAGAGTAATAACTACAATAAATAAGAACTAAATAAAACCCCAATCTAAGTAAAATAAAAGCTCACCTCAAATAGAGAGTATTGTATAACCTCACGAAACACTTAGCGATCAAATTACGACAATCAACAGAATTCCTTCCTGCAATTTACAAAATGCTTTTGGCAGGACGCTAAAGAAACACTGGGTACATTAAATCAAATCCCTTTTCAGTGTAAGCGATGTAAAACCCAAATTCTTCAATACAAAACCGGGACCGCCGCCCTTCAGCTATCTCGTCGCTGTCGAAAAACGAACCACCAGACGAAAATCTCCTTAACAGTTCTCAGTGTTGCCAACTTGAGCATCTAGAGAACACTTTCTCTAACCAATGGAAATGCGCCAACGAAGGACTTTGCATTTAAAAGACTGAATTACACAATTATGTAATATCTCAACTACAAGAATACATGACTAACACCTCTAACTCAAAATTATGCTTAAAGAAAACATGCTTACTACCCATAATTTTACATCAAGATAGGCAACTATTTACTATCGAATTCTAGATCGTGGGTTGCATACTCAAACAAATGAATTAATCAGGGTTAATTTACTGTATTCAAACTGAAATTATTAATGTAGCTTTTTCAAATGCTACACAGGATGTAGGTATATAATAACACTATAGTAGGGTGCCAGGTTTTGTTTGCCTACAACCCTGATACACCCACAATTAAAGTCCTTAAGTGATTGAATGCATTGATGATTTTTTTTAAATTAAAATGCAAACCTTCTATGTTTTAAAGTGAATTATTATTTATTTGCTTAATTGTATTGAAACACATTCTCTACAGGATTTTGCAAACATCAGAAAAAATAGCTATCTATGAGAACTAAAAGAAAAGCTATGTTTAAAAATATTAATGAAATCCGTGCATTCTTTGATAACCTGATTTCTGGTTATGCTAGCAAATTAAAAATCCTTAAATGAATTTCTTATTTGAGGTACTTATTTTTTCTGCCGTTTGCAAAATCCTTTAAAGAATATGTTTCAATACAATTATAAGCAAACAAATAAGAATTCATTTTTAAACATGCGTAGAGTATATAGGCTCCAACACTAGCTAGATCTGTTGTTTTTATCAGTCAATGTCAAATACAATTATTTGACACTTATTCATAGAAATTGTCTTGGTTTTGCATGAAACATCTTTATGAGTGGCTTTATGTCTTTCTGATGAACTCCAAAATAAGGGCGAAAAACGTTTCAAAGGCATTTCCAAGAAACAGAATGATAGATTTCATGACAATGTAATCCATTAGAATGGAAAATTTTTGACACAATGTAGATAAATAAATTCATTTTAGGCCTTTGTTCTCATTTTTAACTGAATCTTCGTGATCATTGGGGTTATGTAGATATTAGTTTAATCTGCATGGTCGTAGGGGACTGTGTGGATGCTAGTGTTAGAATGAGAATTGTCAAATAACAAATTAGACAAATTAATTTCGGGATTTTAATTTGCTAGCATAACCGGAATTCAGGTTATCGAAAGAATGCAAAGATTTCATAAATATTTTTACACATAGTTTTTCTTTAAGTTATAGATAGCTATTTTTTTCTGCTGTTTGCTAAATCCTGTAAAGAATATGTTTCAATTGATAAGTGGTGTGCCGTTGGGCGGTTTTCAGAGTTGTTTCATAATTTGGGGGTAGAGGGTGGAAAATTTGTACGAGTGAATTTTCTTCGTGATAACTACGTTTATTTACAATGTGTTAGAACTTGGCTTGGAGGCTAATTCTGTAAATTTTTTCTAATTAATTTATTTTATCATTAAGTTTCCACTGACAGAAAAAATTCTGATACAACTTTTGCTCTCTGGTATGTTCTCAGGCAAAGGAATAATCATGTATCGTATAACATTAATTTTCAAACTGCAACGTGTTTACAATGCGAATATTTTTTGTTATTTAGCCAGCAAGAGCTTTTACTGTGTTGTAAATTTACTCATGTATGCTATGATTAAAAATACAGGAAGCAGAACATACCGTTTCCCTGAACATAATAACGTATTGCGTGAAATTTTAGGACAGGAAAACTAAAATCTGTTATTATAAACTTCATAGTCGTTTTGAACAGGATTTATATTATTTATAATAACACATGCAATTATTTTCTAGTTTAGGTAAATTAAAATCATTTATGTTGATTAAATTAAATTTTAAATAGCAAAATAGAAGCTTTTATAAACATGACAATTTTAATGTATTTATAATGTTTTAATGTTTCAAAATCAAATTTATTGAATGTGTTTATTTACGGCATGATTAAATTTGAAAACCGTCATTATGACCAAACTTCCTTCAAAGAAATAACACAATAATTAATATTAAAATTACGTCAGCCTAGGAATGTAGCCTAGGAAAATGACATAAACAAGCTAACCATTAAGTATAACTCGTCGCCGATTTACTACACTTTTTATATAATTGTAGCACATTCTATAGGATACTCTTCGCAGTTTTATTATAAATAAACAAGCTAAAAAAACTACATTTTGATATGCTTTTTATCCCTGTTGGGATGATTCAGTACATTTTCAACAGAGGGTCGCAAGATGACTCAGTACATTTTGACATGTTTTATTTTTCTTTTTTTTTTGCATTGACTAAAGTAAAGGCTAACTACATTTTGAAACACAGAAAGGGCATTCTATTTTTATTTAGTAAATGTAAATAAGGAAATGAATGATGATGTTTTAAATATAACATTACATTATTTTTTGCACCTATGTCGCACGGAGAATTTATCAATTTGTAATATTTTTTAAAATAATTCTATGGAATGCATTTTCGTAAATAACTCGTTTATTTTAAATGTTTCGAAAAAATTGTATTTCAGATTTTTTGTCGAAAAAGCTCCGTGCCTTACACTGATTATAGAGATTGATCGACGGAATAGTTAATTTTCGATTTTAATTAGGAAACTGTTCGGAATTTGTAGAATTTATCAAAAAAATCAAGTTTTCCAGGATTGGTAGATTCGCTTTCGTTTTGTCAAATTTCTCACAAACGTCATCTAATAGACCTAATCGAGACCTACAATTTCCATTTTTGAAAATCAAAATCGGACCTTCGCTTCGGGAGTTATTAATTTCTTTGAAAAATCATACTCGGCCCTGGAAAAAATACTTGCGGTCAACGGATTCGGGCCGCCAGCAATAGGCTTCATTTGTGGCCGTGTACCTTTGATCCCACCAAGTCTCATCGAAATCGATCAATATTCTGGACAGTTATCGTGCTTCCTAGCCCGATTTCGAGAAAACCAGTTTTCTCCAAAAAAATTCAATTTTCATTTGTTTTTCGACATAGTCTCTGGTATACTTATTTGTAGGCCTTTGCCAGCGGCACCATTTCTTTTTTGAAATATCTCGATCCGACTACCCGCTAGCGAGTTATTCAATTTCTCCCGAAAAACTCGAAACGTCTATATCGGGTACTTCCGGTTTCATCGAAATCCGAAAACGGATTAGGGGGGCTGGGCGTGACAGACAGACAGACCGACAGACCGACAGACAGACAGACCGACTGGCCGACGGACGGAATTTCCTAAATTCGCTCTCGAGTCGATAGATATGACTTTCATTTCGGTCCGACGTTTTTTTTCGGGTTTCGATGGTCCGCCGGAAAAATGCAAAACCTATACTACATTTTTTTCAAAATGTAGTAACAAGCTAACCGTTATACTCTTCGCCGATTTGCTGCACTTTTTATATAATTGTTGCACATTCTATAGGATACTCTTCGCAATTCTTTTGTAAATATTATTAGTTTTAGATATTTTTAGTTTAATTACAAAACAAACAAAATTGCTTAAAATTTTTACGGACGTACGGACGTACGGACGGACAGAGGGACGGACAGACAAACGGACAAGCAAACGGACAGACAGACGGGTATATTGAAAATTGTTCAGAATTCGATCACCAACTCTACGAGCAGTATTATCGGTTTTAGAAATGTGCCGATCGAATGCAATATACTCTTCGTTTTGTATTTGCGAAGAATATAATATTGTTAGCTTATAGCAGCGAATAACCTTGGCCTTGTCTACTACGAGATGAATTAAACCGCCAAGCATTTGTGACAAATTTATTACTTTTAAGTTTATAAATATGACTGAAATTGCGTAGGTGATATTGCTGAGTAACAATATTCATATCTTAGCATTCAAATGTTTACTTCCCTCGCATACCGAAGAGAAGTATTGCATTCGAGAAAAAATCACCGTCCGAGATTTTTTTGGAATTTCACGTTTTAGATCATGAAGATTACGAAAATGTAGGTTTTCAATTCCGTTAGTCTGTCTGTCTGTTGGTCTGTTGGTGCATTAACTAAGAAACTGCTTGACGGAGATAGTCAAATTTGGTAGGTAGCTGACGCCAGTGCCACCGAAGAAATGGTTAACTTTCATGGGAAAATATACAGTTTGGACCGTCTAAATAATGGAAAAATTTTCTTTCGTTTGAATGTAAAATTTCCACATTTCGTGACATTTTAAACCTATTTCAAAAAAAAATTGTGAACATTTAAAATAGAAAATTTTTTGAAATTTGTAAGTACAGAATGTATAATGGAAAAATATTTTTAAATTTCAAATATAAAATTTCCACGTTTCGTGGTATTCTAAACCTATTTCTTTGAAAAAAGAACTTATTTTTTTGAAAATAAAAAATATAAGTATATTTTTTTGGAAGTAAAAAAAATATAAAATTTTGTTATAAGTAAAATGGTTGATGGAAAAAAAAATTTTTCTCAAATTTCATTTTTCCGCGTATCATGACATTCTAAACATACTTAAAAAAAACATTTGTTTTGAAAATTAAAAAAAAAACTATAGTTTTTTTACCACTACCATAGAATAGATGATGGAAAAAAATGTTTTCTTCAATTTTAAAATTTCCATGTTCTAAACCTATTCAAAAAAATTTATTGAAAATAAGAAAAAGTTTTTCCCCCACATCATAGAGCAGATTATGGAAAAAAGTTATCAGGTTTTCTGTGTAATAATAGGGCTAACTACATTGCGATTATAATTCTCATATAATGTTATTTCTTAATAAAAAAAATTTTAAAGTGGCCGTCCGGTATGAATAAAGAGGGAAGTTCTATGTAAATACTTTTACCAATTTTTTATAATTATTATACACTTCGGTTTCTTTATGTATTTTTCTATTTTTTTTTTTACAACCCTCTCCAGAAAGGTGAGATTGGTTTCGTTGTTACAGATATTCTTCTGTTTAATTACAAAGGATAAAAAAATGTTTTTTCCTTAATTTAAATAATTAATAACTTTTTTATTTACCGATCGATTTTGTTCAAATCAAGAGGCGAACACTAGTTTACTGTTCAAATTTAAATACAATCGGAGTTTTCTTTCCTAAGTTATCGTGCTTATAGAAAAACGTGACGGACGGATGGACAGACAGACGGGCAGACGGACATTTTGAAAGTGATATGAAAATGGTTTTTCTTTCGAGCCGGTTTTAGAAATGCGCTGATCCAATGCAATATACTCTTCGTTTTGTATTTGTGAAAGGTATAATAAGATGACCCTTTTTCATACCCTGTATACAATATATGTACTGTATTTATATACAATTGACTAAAATCGATGTTGCTATTTATCTTTGTATTTTTTTGTGGTCTTATTATAAGACCTGACGCCCAAAGCTTTTAAATTCTCATACTACATGAAACATAGATGATTAACAACTTTAAAATCTAATTTCAACTTTTAATAAACAAATCGCTATAAAATGCTGTTCTTTTCCTGATATCTGGAAGTACTCTAAAGTCTGTCCAGTTTATAAAAAGGGCAACAAAAGTGATATAAAAAATTTCCGACCAATTACTATCATTTGTAACTTTGGCAAAATTTTTGAAATTTTGCTGCATAATTGCATATATCCGCATGTCAAAAACAGTATATCCTCTCAGCAGCATGGATTTATGAAAGGTCGATCTACAACCACCAATTTAATATGTGCTACTCAATATATATCTGAATCCATTGAGATGCAAGTTCAAACAGATGTAATATATTTCGATTTCACAAAAGCATTCGACGGGCTTAATCATAACATTCTTATTAAAAAACTGTCCAACATTGGAATGTCACCGAATCTTACACACTTTTTAAAATCATACTTGTCAGATAGAAAACAGTACGTCGCGTTTAATAGATTCAGGTCTACTGATTACTTATCCTGTTCTGGTGTACCTCAGGGGTCTGTCCCTGGGCCACTCTTGTTTAATATATTCATCAATGATACAACATATGAACTAGATGTTCATGTTTTAATGTACGCAGATGACCTCAATCTACTATATAGAACCTCTAACATAAATGACTGCAGTAAATTACAAAATAATATCTCTAAACTCAGCGAATGGTGTGTCAAGAACAGTCTCACATTAAATGTGCAAAAATGTAACGTAATGACATTTTCCACAAAGGATGTTAATTTTACATTTAACTACTGTCTAGAAAACGAACCATTAACTCGACCGTCCTCGTTTAAAGACCTTGGAGTAATTTTTGACAAAAAACTGAGCTTTGTCAATCATATAGACACGTTAATTTGCGACGTAAATAGAACACTTGGTTTTATTATACGCAATGGGCGTGATTTCTCTAATATTTCAACGTTAAAACTATTATATTTTTCTTTTTTGCGATCTAAACCATAGTATGCGTCTCTTGTTTGGCAGCCCTGCTATAACACTCATAGTCTTAAATTAGAAAAGGTGCAACGCCACTTTCTTAAATTTCTACATCTAAAATCTCATGGTAGACGCAACGAATTTGCCATAAATTTCTTAAAAAAGGTGATTCATTATGATATTGACTGTAGTCAGATACTCCAGAGACTTAATTTCCATATTCCGCGAATAAATTCAAGACAAAACCAAACTTTCTACCTTGCTATAGCCCGGACTAATAGTTTAAAATTTTCACCAATCTACAGCATGTGCTCTAGCTATAACCACAGCCAGCGTGATATCGACATCTTTAATAAATAGGAGATTCTGTCTAAATCATATATGTATTTTTTATTCTCTTTTTATTGGAAATAAATTCAACTCTTTATTCTCTTTAATATCTATATTTTCTTTTGTTGTATATCTTTACTGAAATGTACGCTAGTAAATTTAAGTAATTTTTGTACGTTGTATGTGTTGTCTCCCATCTTGTAAATGGTCTTGTACTGTTAGATGGTGTATGAATAAAATAAAAATAAATAAAATAAAATCGTCAACACTCTTACTCCCATCTCACCTAATATACTGGTTAGCCGAGGCCTGGTTTATTTTATAAATGCCCAATGGTAATCTCTTATGGTGACGATCAGCTTGGTCTCGAATAAGACACAAGCGTCTAGGTACACCAAAATTGTTGAGTTTCCAACGTGCGTAGTAAATTCCGCAAGTCGAGAAATCGAAATATTTCGTGGTATTTTGTGAAAAAAGGCGGGGGGACACCCTCCGCACCCCCCAATTATATCAGAATAAAAACCTACTAACCTAACCTAAAGAAATCACACGAAAGAATGAAATTATTTTAAGCAGAATAAAAACCTACTAACCTAACCTAAAGATATCATAGAAAAGAATTTGTGAAAAAATATATCAATCGCTACGAAATTAAAGAAAAAAAAAATTCAGCGGGCGTAGGAGTTTGCTCTCGGGACATTTCACACCATAAGCAAGAGCATTACCTATGCGCCAACATTTCGGTTGATGATGGACACTAGGGCAAGGAATAAATAGTCAGATAAATGATATCACGTTTAGCGCATGGTCGAAGCTCCGCAAATTTCGTGTACCTGGACGCTTTTCGACTAAGACGCCGTTAGAGTTTTTAGTTAAAACAAAAATTGAGATGGTTGATGATAAGCGTGTGGAAAACTAAAAGTTATTTGTTGCACCAAAAGTTGTAGTTGACAATGAAAACCGACCTGTCTAATAGTGTCTTTACGCAATCAGTATTTTAAAAGTTGTCATATTTCATTACTTTTTACACACATTGTATAAATAAATGAATGCTATTTACGTTGACAAATGTTGCATCTCTTTTCATTGAAATCCGATATCTGACAAGTGAATTAGCTAAATATTTTGCATATTTTAATTCAAGGGAAATTAATGGGAACATTGCTGTTAATAAAATGTAAGGCAGCATTCCGTAGAGACGCCTAGGTTCATTTCAATAAGCTAACCAAGGATATA
This sequence comes from Stenurella melanura, assembly GCA_963583905.1. Lineage (NCBI taxonomy): Eukaryota > Metazoa > Arthropoda > Insecta > Coleoptera > Cerambycidae > Stenurella > Stenurella melanura. The sequence continues at coordinate 181,099,847 of OY757310.1, forward strand.
AGCACAGGACTAGCATCTATTAAAATTAATGAAAGGCCGGCCCTAAGGTCTACCGTAAGGAAGTTCGTATTGATTTTCAGGAACTTTATTATCAGATGTGCATCAAGAATAGTTATCTGTTGAGCCAGTCATATTCAGTCACCATACAGCAAATAAACTTGTCCATTAACGTTACATTAACATAGAGACATTTCAGATATACAGGGTGTAATTAGTTTCACGTCATTAAAAAAACTGGTAATAGGGACCGACTAAACAAACAAAAAACTTATATGACTTTTTTCTCTAGGGGCACTTTGAAAAAACTGACCTGGGTTTACATTTTTAATGTTAGGGTAGGAAAAATTTGAGAACCAGTGTTTTTCAGGGTCAATGGATGTTATAGTTCCGAATATTAGAAATAATACAAAACTGTAATACCTGACTTGTGTTCCCGCCGGAAGAAGTGCGGCACTTTGATGGGATTACTTGTACCGAACTTTTTATACCGCTAATTATGAAAATGTAAATAATTCCTTCTCTTTCGGCACAACGCAACAAAGTTATTGTAACTTTTATTGTCGTATATCATATAAGAATTTATTAAATTTAAAAGTGGTTTATTAACATTTGTAACATTGTGTTAAAAGCTTAAAAAATTAGAAATTATGTTATGGAATTAGAAAACGAACAGTTAGACGTCCGAGATACGATAACAGAAAATAATTGTGTATTTTAAGTCTTTGATCTGATATTTTTAACGAATTGAGCGCATAATTTTTCCCAATCAGGTATCGAAAACTAAAAATCGAGTCTTTGGTCTCTATGAAAATCAATGTAAACAATAATAAACAGAGCAAAACAAGACAGCGAAAACTAATAATAATAATCATACATTTAATGCCCAATAGGTAACACCCAATAACTGAACAATTCTTTTGAATTTTTCACAAAAATTGTTCGAAATGACCTCCATCTTCACGTATACACATTTCGGCACGTCGAACTAAGGATATACCGCATACGCACTCGGTTCAACACATTAGGTTAATTAGGATCATTTTTTATGGTTTCTATGCACATTAAAATACGTTGTTGCAATTGGTCTAAAGCTCTTCCACACCAGCTGCATTTCCACCACTTTCCCTATACACCAAGTGCATATCCGCGCGCTCTGGATACGTGTAATCTCCCATAATGTCCAAAATCTGCATTTTAAAACACCACACTAAACTGTGAATTAATGTTATCATTTTTTTTTCCTTCTTCAATTCATTGGAACTTCCTGCTACATGTATGTTGTTTTTTTTAAGCGATGCTCGGTTAATTGTGATATTTTGTAGATTTCCCGAGCACCGCTTAAAAAGAAAACATACATGTGGCAGGAAGTCCCAATGAATTGAAAAATGAAAAAAAATAAGAAAATGCCACAAATAACATTTAGACAACGCTATCAATGAAGAAAACAAAAAGAAAAACTTGGACCAGAATCCAAAAAGTAACACAAAAAGCACGAACGATAAGTAATGTCTTACGTAACCAAGTATTGACTTGAACGATAAGTCAATAAAATAAATCTTAACATAAGTGGCACAAAATTCAAAAAGAACAAAAGCAACAGATAAAACTAAGGAACGGGTAGGTCGCGTCGTGTGGTACGTTATTTACCAAGTAAGGACGCAAACTGAAATTATTACTTTAGAATATTACAAGGGAGAGTATACCACGCGTAATAAGATAATTTAGCCGTGAAGAAGCAAAAAACATGGCAGTGTCCTCTTTCGGTCGCTTTTAACTGCTTTGTCGGCATGCTTCTCGATGATCTCTTAGGCGCACCATACTTATTTGCACGAATATCAGAGTATGCCAGCCGTTCTCAAACTATGTTATTAATTATTTTGGAAATTTTGTTTATTTTTTTTCCAAAACTATGAGCTTTAGACCCCATGTTATATAAGGTTTTTTGTTTCTCTTGTCGTTCCCTACCACCAGTTTTTTTTAAGGACATGAAACTAATTACACCCTGTATAAAACATTTTTGTCAGTAGTTATTAAGAGGAAGTTTTACGAGTTGTTTTTTTAAACATACGCATTTTTACTTATCTCTCTTTTTAAGTTGTACCTGACTTCAGTTCTGTAGGAAAATTTAAGTAGACAGGTTATTTCCAGGAACACTAAGTATCCTCGACTTGGGTGACATATGCCACTAATTTTATAAAATTGTCTTGACTATTTCGGTACGACATGTTAAGCAACTCGGACTGCAGTTAGTACATGGATAGGTGGTCCTCGCCAGGGAAATAAAGCGTTCTAAATCCACCTTCTAAGGGCTTACATGTAAGCGCATACCTAGAAGATATGCAATTTTAGGCGGGTGTTGCATAGTGGATGTACGTATGTAATTTCTTTGGAGGGGATGTAAGGCAGTCGACCTTTAGTCTATTAAATGTGAGACAAGTAAGAAATTCCTACTCTTCGATAGAAAATTCGGCAAAGGTTCAGCAAAATGTCCAGGTTGGGGGTAGCCCGTCTCCTGACGTCGGTGATTAGCCTTAGTAGTTCTAGAATCATTTTTGAAATTTTGCAATAAATTGAATATTATTTTACCACTTTATATTAACTGATAGGCATGATGTAAATTATTTATTTATAGAAAATATTGTTAGTTCACTGAACAACTCCATTGATGATTCATTAAAGTAAATAAATATCATTTAACCTAGGACTATGCTACCGGCAATTATGCGAATAAATATAAGCAGGTTGCCGACTTGTAATGGTGAGTCAAGTAAACAAACATCTACCTTCGTTTGAGGTAAGCGCATAACATATCTGGTTGAGTATATTCGTATACGGTTATCATTTGTAAAATTAAAGAATATTTTCCGTGTTATTCTGTCATAGGCGGGCTTAGCAATGATTTACCCTAGTAGCAACGCTTTAGACTGAAATTTTCAATTGAAAATATCAATACTATAATATATTTATTGTGTACATGTCATATTTGATTAGCCATTTAAAATTTTTAAATTTTGACATTAAATTCGACATCATTTACTCCTAAAATGGCTAACTACAAATTTTAATGCAATTCTGACAGAACTTGAATCTTGTCTAAATTTTGAGAGTCCGACCCACTATGCACTGGTCGTAGCTTGATGAAAAAATGTTGAAGGAACCAGAACCTAGCAATTTCACTCTATAGTTAATTACGCATATTTCAAATCATGAAATATACCATAGGGTTACATTATTTTCATAAGTTCGTTTACACTCTGTATAAAGTAAATATCAAATTGCCTATTTTCTATCCAAGAGACGTTAATATACAATTAAAGTAATTCTAGTTGCACTTTTCGTTTCACATGTAGGTTATCTATGCATGTGTATTCCGAAGTATACGAGTTCTGGCTGGAGTCCATATCGTAGAAAATTTATAAAGTTTCCTATTTCTATACAAATTAAAAATAAACGATAACCGTCTGGCCAAACACTTCGTTCATGTACTGGCACATAATCAGGGTCGATAGCATTCCAGTTTTCTTTATCTTACTCAGTTTTATGCTTGCCAAACTTTAATGTCTAATATTCATCTATAAGGACTTCAAGAATATCGACTACTTAACCGTTTAGAAGGTAATGGTGCAGTTGAAAATGAAATACATAGAACATAACATACTGTAATACATTTTTTTTTCTATCTGTAGTAGGTATTGTATATAGTGTATACGAGCACAATTGAAATCGTATAAAAACTAAAAGCCGGCAAAAACAGTCAGCAACTCTTTATTGTACATGGGCGGAGGTAAATAGAAATGCTTGTCAAAAGAAATTGTTATAATTTTTTGAAAATTGTATTAATTTTTATTATCTTTTGTTTATTAGATAGGCTATTTTTGTTCATTTATCTAATAACATATTTTTGAAGTATTATATCAGTTTTAGATATAAAGTCTAAATATTTAAATTTATTGGGTTTGGTTTTAAAGTTATCCCATACTATATTGAAACATGTTATTGCTCAGCAAGGAACAACGAGAAGGTATGAACATATCCTTGCCAGGATGAGGGAATGGGACATGTTAGATTGGCAAGGGGCAATGATGTTAAATAGTAAAAATAAAATTTAAGTTTCTGAAGTAAACTTCATGCCTAATATAATAGCTAAATGTTTTGTTCTGAAAATATGTATTAAAAAAGTTAAATGCTAAAAGTTGGCGCGTCCGAATCTTCACTTTCTGAAGAGGAATTATTATCCGGTTGAATCATAATCGGCGCAATGGGGGGTAGTGTTGAATAGGTACTGATTTTCTTTTTTCAATTACATGCTTAATACAATTTTTCCATAAATCAGTATTGTCGAGGTCATTTATTACCTCTCTTATATGATCAACTACTACCGCGCTTAACGTTGGAGAGTCATTACATTTTCGAAAATGATCTTTTAAAGTTGCTCAAACCATCTCGATAGGATTAAATATGCATAGTACGGAGGTAATCGCTAAAGTGTATGACCGTGTCTATTGGATAAGTTATCAATAATTCGCAATAATATTCGCAAGTGGTAAGAAGCATTATGTAATACAATTACCGAATTAGGCGGAATACTTGTTATAAAGCTGTTCTGAAAACCATTTTTCGCACTGCACTGGAGAAATATCGAGTCCACGTTGACTAATGACTGATATAACTCAAACATCGACCGACCAATCGGACTGAGGAATACCCGGGTGCCAGCCAATCGTCGCCACCCATGCTCAAACCAGGCCAATGACAGCACATCTCACAAGTCCACGTTGACTGCTGAGAAACGATTTACAAGTTTTTTTTTATACTAGTGGATCGGTCCGTTTTATTATCTTTAAACCAGTGCAGTCGTAGATGGTTCATTCAGGCTGATTACATTGCCAGTCTCGGACTCGCCTGTACAGTTTCAACTACTATTCGATTCTCGATACCATTGTTAAATACATAGAACAAAATACTAAGTGCGCCCGGTCCTGTGCTTTAACAGTGACCAGTTTCAATTGACTTCGTAAACACTATACTACGAAAGCGTATAGAGGCCATGCTATTTAGATAATTAACAAAGTTGCTAATTACCATTACTCCCATCTATGAATTTCGTCTTAAAAATCTGTCGGAAGGACTCAGCACATTTTATGTGAAAGGTCCTCATGGGTACAAGGACAGAAAATGGACAGTTTTCCATATATCGGGGGTGCAAATTTGATTTTCTAGGATCTTGTCGATAACAGTGTAGAGCCATGATTGTATCAATACTCGGGTATTTTACAGGGGTTTTCTCGTTCGCTGATTTGAAATCCAACTACCTTTGTTTTCCACCAAGTATTCCTATTCTAGCCACGGTGTTTGTCTTACACCCGTTAATGTACGAGGATAGGCCTCTGTGTAACGTATCACGAGCTTCTGTTAACCCATCCTCCCTATCTCCAATTGAAAGGCCTGTGAAACGTGATTTTTTGTGTCATATAGTCTGACTTCATGTTCAATAGAGGACCTTCTACCGTGTATCTATCCTTACGCGTCTTGATTTAACTCCGAGGATGGTTTGATTATTGTAGTCTGCATGCCTCTATACCCCTGGATCAAAATGCTAAGTGGGCGGAGGTTTAATATGGTTTCCCTAGCTGCTTTCGAAGTGGTATTCATATCACTTTTGATTCTTACGCAGGAAAATCCTTGCACCTTGCTTTGTTGGTTGCTGTTGTTCTTTTCTTTAGATCTCCCAACTAAGGCCGCGTATATAATGGCGGGACTTATGGCGCTAGTATAGAGCTAATGCAATATACCAGATTTGAGCCTCTGGTTTTACCATAGGGTCATTTGCATGTTTCCAGTACAGCTGTCGGTCTATATATAATTCTGTCTAGGTGTTGATTCTAATCCAAGATATTTCACCATCCCCCGGCATCCGTGTGTCTTAAAGGACTGCGCTAGTGGAACAGATTCCTCCAAGTTTCTCCTCAAAAGGCCACTGAGATAGATGGGATCATACATAGAGCAAGGAGAGGTCAAATAGAATAATTCTTGAATTGTTAGACGTGAATTAATAACATTAAGTAACATTAGCAGTAACATTCAAACTAAAAAAAAATCAATTGTGGAAGCCCTTACTTTGTGCTAGTTAAACATGACTACTTTGTTTCCAATCACTGAATTTAATTAAAATTAAAACACCGTAAATGTTCTTTGTACCTAATTTCGAAAGAACGACAAGTTTAACCTATACACAAGGCATTACAATCTGGACGTGTAATTTTATAAACTCCTTATTCCTTTAGACGATCAGTGTTATCCTTAGCATTATACAATATGTTGGACAATTTAAAAGCTGGTTTAAAGCTGACTTTCCGATTATGCGGTGACAAAATGGTACCAGTTCTACCAGATATGTCACCATAATAGATTAGGGATACGCATTTTTTATTACTGCTATTATCCATAATATGCGGATATATGAAATATGAAACAAGCTAATTTGAGTTGTTCTTTATTAATTAAGTTTACTATCGTTCTTTCTTGAAAACCGTTATTTAATGATACTGACTTTATGGTGTCTAGTTCAATTCTTAAATTTTCTTCTGAAAAAGGTAACGATAAAGCTCAATGTATCATAGAATTATATGCTGCTAATTTATGTGATTTGGGGCTCCGTGAGAAATTTGATTTTGTTGTATCCGTGAAAATTGGCTTTCTATAAATACTAAAGTGAATTTTATTTTTGAGTTAGGGTTAAATCCAGAAAATTGATTTTATTATCTTTCTCTCCACTGTAAGTTTAATACTAGGGTGAATGTTATTTATGTAATTTAGAAACGTATGTACCTAGTTGTCTTTGTGTACCTGGGAAGCAGGCTAATATATCGTCTACATATTTGTACCAAAATTTTATGTGTTTTACCTAAGTGTGAATTGATTATTTGTTCTTCTAAGTGAGGCATAAAAATATCTACCAAAAGGTGATCCCATGGCTAATCCCGTATTCTGGATGTAACGCGTATGTTACAATAAATTCAGTGATAGGAAACATAGTAGTGTCCTTTCTCATATCGTAACATTTAAACTAGTTTTAACCGTTTTAAAAAACTATAGCATAGTCCACTACGTTTTAGTAATTAGGTCATAACGAAGCTACAAATTTTAGGAATATTGTCTACTTATAGTGTTTAGAAGAGACATAATTTAAATCAACAACGAAAATGTTATTACAAGTACACAATGTAATTTGTATTTCTGGTTTTATCTAAGAAACTTGAGACTTTTAGCATGACCTAGTTTGAGTATAGTTTTGGAAGAATACATTCTAGTACAAGATTCAAATATATGATGTACATTAGTATAATAGAGAGTACATGAAAATATAAATTATCTGAAGTTTTTCATGAGATAACCAGACGTTGCCCTGTTTCTAAGGTATATTATGTTTTAATATTTTAACCAAATCATATTTTACGGTTGATGGACTTATTAACGATCCTATTTCCAACAATATTATCTTTCTACCCAATGAATGTAATGTTTATTTACTCCTATTTTGTGTATAAAAATAGTTAACAGTTGCGTTTATTTTGTTTTTCTCTATGAAAACGCGAAATTAACATATTAGTAGGAGAGCTGGTGACATTTTTCAGTGATGATTTAGTTAAGGCCTATTTTTTGAGAGAATGTTGAGGCAGGCATGTATATGTGTCATCTTTAAGGATTTACCATGGTATAAGCGGTATCGGAGAGAGGCAGAACACCCCAAAGTTACAAAACATAGTAACACAATTATAATTTAGTTAAGGCTGTAACTTTATACAGTAGACGCAGAAGTTCTTCGATCATAGGAAAGTTGAACGCAATTTACACTTACCTAATCTCACTATCGTAAATATCCAATGAGGTATCCAGTGTTGACAGATCTACTTTATTCATACATAATGGCGCCAAGTTTTGTAGAATGATAGAATCTAATTGATTAAAATAAAATTCATATTTTTATAATTTATATTAAACAATGAAATCCCTATGTTTAGCTCATTTGCTTTTTTATCTTACCAGAACGTAACTAAGAGTTGGGTTTTAAAAAATATAAATTGTTCGCATGATAAATGAAATAATCTGGCAACACTGAATTGCAGTAATACCTTGAAGGCTTGTTCTCTATTGAGCACGACAAGGACATCGAAACATCGACCGAGAAGGTTGTCACTGCCGCTGCCCATCTAGGAGACAGGCGGCGTAGGAGTTTAGTAATGCAGGAAAGGTAAAGTGGGATGCACGTCCCTTCGCGAAATCTAATAAATTGCGAAATCAATTGGTTTTATAAATGTTGGTACTATTATGGAAAAAATTTATAATTTGGAAACTAAAAAAGTAATTCTCAATGCAAAAATAATTCTTAAAAATGGGTAAAACAAAATAACAATATTCTAAAAGTTTTTAAAAATGTACGGAGTTAAGGAAAACATTTATTACTTACACTTAACAAGTTTAATGTAATAAATGCTCAAATAGACTTCCCTGATGAGCTGAGCAATATCCCAAACGATTATAAAATCCTTGGCGAACATTACCCAGCATAACAGGGGTAATAGTTAAGCAGGCGTTTTCAATATTTAATTAAAGTTCCTGCAAATTGTTGGGCCTATTTTCCTGAAAACCATAAATTTTTGATTTTAAGTAGCCCCACAAGAAAAGTCACAAGGCGCAAGATCTGGTGACCTAGCTGGCCATAAGATATTACCATGCCCAGAAATAAGTATATTCGGAAATGTTTCCTCCAAATACTGCCGAACGATAACTCTATTATGGAGAGGGCGACCATCTTGTTGGAACCAAATTTTATTAAACCTAGCACCTACTAGTTCCTGAATCCTAGGGACAATTTGCTGTTGAAGCAAATCCAAATATTTTTGATCATTTAACATGCAATCGATATAAAATTGTCCAATAATATTTCACCCAGTATACCGACCCAAACATTTAGTTTTTGAGGATACTGAGTGCGAAGTTCGTAAAATTTATGTAAATTTTCTCGCGACCAATATCGTGTCCGAGTAGAATAATGTTTACCAATTAATGGAAAAGTTGATTCATCGGTAAAAATAATGTTTCTAAGAAAATATTCATCCGCATTCGCCTTTCCATTAATTGCTTACAAAATTCCATTCTTCTGATATTGTCCGTCTCAAAAATTTCATGAGTTTTCCGAACCTCGTATGATTTGTACCCATTTTTTTTTAAACCGACCTAACCGTTGATGATGTAGAACCTACTTCAGCAGCAATTTGGGAAGTAGTAGTTGGTTGCCAGTGCACAAATCATAATATCTCTTTTATCTCGGGCTTCATTGGGAGGAATCGATTTTTTATGTTGTTTATAATCAACACAACCACTTATTTAAAAATTGTGAATAATGTTATGAATTGTAGAAAATGCAGGTGAAGGTCGGCCGGGAAATGCACCATTAAATGCGTTTTTAATTTGACGCCTTGACTTTCCTTGATAGTACCACTTAACTATCTGAACTTTTTCGGCCGTTTCAAACATATTTAAGAATTAATTTAACGTCAAGGTCACTCTTTCAGTTCCCAAATAGTACTGGCTTGAGTACGAGTTTGATGTGATGTGAGATTGCGGCGAGTCGATTACTAGTTACGCATGCGTATGCATTTATAATATACCATTCGTTGGAGGTTGTAAATTCGCCTGGTAGATCCTATGATCGAAGAACTTTTGCGTCTACTGTATATCGTTTGCCTGTTACCCTATAAACGTTGCTATAACATTGGCAGATCGACTGGCCGGTATTAAAGGTGTGGAAGAAGTGTGGAAATTTGTATTATGTAGTTAAGCTTCAATTTTTGATGTTATTATGTCAACTGTTTTAAGAGTACATTTCAATTTTCAGAATAAAATATCGGTTTTAACCCCCGTGTAGAACGACTTGAACGTACCAAGGGCGCTCCTTGATTTCGCGCCTTGATTGTCGTCTGCCGCATTATTATTATTATTATTATTATTATTATTACCTCAGCAAACCTTGTGGAATTTGAAACATCTGCTTACACACACCAAAGTACTGAATGATAATTCACAGGTGCGTAAGCGAGAGACCTATACCCTAAAGTCTATATACCATCGAGTTAGAAGGTAAGGAGAAGAAATTTTCTATGCAGACACGGCACCGGTAAGTGTGGTTAAAAATAGGAACAGCATGCTATAGTGGAGTTAAAAAGCCTGCGAAATGTTTCAAATTTTTTTTTAGCGTAGAACAACAAGTGACCTAAATAATATTATTATATAGGATATTTGACATACCACATGGCTATTTACGACATCATACACTGGGGCGTACTTCAATTATTTTGAAAAAAGTACAAATTCGGTAATTTTAAAATATTGTACACTTTATTACTTAATTCATGATATCACATCTCCACTTACGTATTAAGGTCACCTCTGAAATATTCTCAGAAGGGAGGTTTTCAATGACATCTTCCTGTGCAAGAATAATTCTGGAAAGGGTGTGGTCCAGAAGAGTTTGTAATGTAATTTCTGCTACCAAGCTGGAAATTGTTTTAGATTCAGCAGGTGAGTATCATTTATCCTTAGCAGCTCGTATTTTAGTGTAGCTTGGATAAATATTTGCATTTCTGTGTTTCGCTTGAAGTCTGATTTTCAGGTACTGTGCTCTAGTCAGCTTTGCTTCAATTAATAGAGACGGAGCTTCTTCAGGAGTGTAGCTGACTGGCTTATTTTTCGATTCTGGCCACATCTTTCGGATCTTACTGGCTCTTGTAGGTATGGTTTCCACACCTTTATAAGTAATTTTACAACATCGTGTTTTCCCTGAGACTGCAACTGGTATTTTATTGCATGTAACAGTTCTGCTGAAATCGATTTTTGAGTTATTTCTTTTATTTTTCTTCTATTCGTTCCTTCGCTACTCTCCTCAAAAAATGAAGATGGACGACCTGCGGATTATGTAGAAGATTGTGTAATTTCTTCTTCATGAAAAAACGAAACATCACCTTTCAACCAGATTTCGTTATTATTTAAAAACCTTGATATCTCTATTCTGTTGTAATAGTTCTTCGTCAAAAGAAGCTAATAATGCAGCTTTCAAGCCCTTATTTTTGTCGAAAGTACTTTTTTCGGAACTTAGTCGCCAAACTCGAGCTCGGATTGATAAATACAGTTAAATAATCAAACAAAATGGTAAAATGAAGTACTTGCCTTGAATAATATCCTCCATGTACAGCTTTGCAAAGATTTCCACCCAAAACACAAAAATTTAGTCTCTAAGCAACACTTATAAAATACACTCTTGAACCTATCACTTCATACTACCTGCGATAAGGATTTTATATAATTTAGGCCGGAGCCGTGTCGCAGCTACGATACTGATCAACTTTACTCACAAGGGAGATTCAAGATACCCTTCAGACTCCCCAAGACGAAAATAGACAAAATTATACTTACTGTGATTGCTACCGCCTGCTCTCTCTGTCGAAATCTTATGTCGGGCGGTGCACTTTTAATGAATATATCTTATAATTAGCACTTTCTCAGAAACGCTTCTTAATAATTAAGACCGTCGATGGATTCTATAAGTATTCGGACAAGTAAGCAGACTTGGCGGGATCAAAGGTGACCCGCGGAAAGTAATTGTCCGACTCACGCCACAGAATTGCACGTCGGTCACAAATCTTATAATTAGTGAATCAATAAGAAATCGAATTCAAAATATATTCTCATTTATAGAAATAATTCATAAAATGTAAAAAATATAAATAATAATAATAATAATACATTTATTTTACTCAGAGTAAAAAAGGTACAAATTGAACTGTAGAGCTCTTCTTCCATTTGCCCCATACAAAAGAAATCTAATTCTAAGATTTGGATAAGAAAATATAAATCTAATACTACCATAAAAATAAAAAAAGTGTATATATTAATTTGCTTTTTTTATGAATGTTATACTAGTAATTGACACATTTTATAATAATAACAGCAATAGCACCACACAGCAACACGAACAGACACAGGGAACAATATCCAAGCTAATGTGTATAAGGCAAACATCAAAGAGCACCACTACTCGGCAAGCCGTTACCTCCCGTAGGAGTGTAACTCATCCAGCGTCGAGAGAACTATAACAATCGACTGTACAAAAAGATTCAGACTCCCAATTAGTAGTATTTGTAAAATGTATGCGAAACTTTTTGAAAATTATTCACTTTGAATTTTGCACTAAAATTATCGAAATGATTGTCAGGATGCTTAAAGAAGCTTTAAAGAAGCTATCTATGTGAGTTCGATGGTTTTCCTGCTTTTATAAACTACTACTAACAGCATCGAACACAAATGTACTTTTTCTCCGTCGACTCGCCTTCGAGCGATTAGTATAGCGTTGTCCGCCTGAGCCGGGATACAAAGTATTTTGGGTTCGTCGGAATCGACCCTCCGACTTTGAATTCTTTGACTATTTTGCTGTACGTTTTTGGGGTTTTGTATGAGGATTATGCTCCAACCCTTTGAGGAATATTAAATGAGGATTTTGGTTTTTTATTGGAAAAACCGTGCCATCGATTTTTTCCTAAATTTTGACGTTTAAAATAGTTACTCGCTACGTCCTGACTAAGGATTTCGACTTGTGAACCACCAAATTCGTGGTACTTTCGAAAAATTCATCTCGAAGAGCGGTTTTCTGGTTTATTTACGTCCTGTTATTGTATTTTTATAAAAATATTTTTTTTAGATTTTCAAAAAATTAAATTCGTCGTACATCCGAAAAATTTGTTGTGCGAAGCAGTTTTCCGTCTTATGCGATTCTATTCGTTGTACTTTCGAAAACCCGAATTTGTGGTAATTTCGAAAAGTTCGTCGGGCGGAGCGGAGCGGTTTTTTGCTCCGTGCAACTGGAAATTTTTTGGAGTATTTTTGAAAATTCGAAAGACGAAGCCCAAAGGCAATTGAGCATCGTCTTCGAGATGAAAAATTTGTCTAAGTCAATATTTTGGTAATTTTTAGTGAAATAATAATTTTTTAAGTAGATTTCGATTTAATATGATGCCAAAGGTGTTTAGAAGTCTTTTTACTGGTATAAATATTATTTTTTCATGGGATTTTTGTCTGAATTTACTTTTATTGTAAATTGCACATTTTTTCAAATGGATCGTTTTACTTGGTTCAATAACACTTACAACTAAATGATAAACCATCCCAAATAATATAGTTCACACCTTAAAGAGGGACTATTGTACAGCACTTTTATGGCCCTTTCAGATTATTTCTTGGAACTTAACAAATTCAGTATTTTGGCCGCAATTCTGATATTCTGTCCCACTGTGCTTTGGTGTGTTCTGCCTCCCTCCCAGGGTAAATTCTTAAATATGACACTTATACATTCCTGCCTCAACGTTCTCAAAAAATAGCCCTTAATTAAATAATCACTAAAAATGTCAGCAGCTCCTTAGTCTATATGTAATCCAGTTGTAATGCAGATTTAGATGCAACAGTATTTATTTTACTAGCTCGTAATGTTAATGCCATCTATCTGTAGTTATCGTAAATATATTCATTTTTTTGTGTATGGGCAGTTTTCTCTTAGATAAATAATTCTACCCAAAGGTATAGCGATTTTATACAACAAAATTCATCTAGCAATTATGGATTTAATAACTTAACCACAAATAGGTTTATGCGCTTTAAACCAATATTTGCTGTTATATATAGAAGAGTTATTTTGCAGTAATCTACACTAGACTGGAATATTCCTTAATTGCACATTTACTAAACACAACGTCAATTTAGCATTATGAACGCTTAAATACAGCTATGTTCACGAATGCATAGACATAACATAACGCTTTAGATTATGCAAAATGCAAAAGTTTGGCTGGAATTTCACTTAAAACTTTCGGCTATTATGATATGATATTATCGTAGTAAGTAATTTAAATAATCTAACATTTCCATATTCACATCGTACGAAAGTGGTGAAAGGAAATCGTTAAGAATTTAGGCTCCAAAAAGAAAAATGGAAATATATATTACATGCTTTAAAACGCCTATTTTACTTAAATTTTCATATTACCGATAAAAATGTTACGGAATAATTTTGCATTCAGATGAATATTGCCTATTGTTTATATAATAGTGGACTATTCACATGAGTTTAAAAGCGGCTATTTGGTAAAATCATTATCATTTCCAAACAAACATGATTACCAGGAACCAAAACAGATTTTGTATTTATTGGTCTTATTTAAATTAACGCCCTGGGGGAGGTTAGCTATTGCTTTTCTATCACCCAACCAGGACACGTACATATAGACATCAACACAACAACCATTCCCTACGATATTCATTCTACCGCAACTGATATTCGAACTCAGGAGAGATAACAGCAACTAGACATGTTGTGCTACCCCGTAGCACTGCTACCATCTCGGTAACACATTAAAAACGCCACTAAATAAATATCCACACCCTGGCCCAGCAAAACATTCACCGCATTAACCACGACATACTTTGGAACTACTAGTTGTTGTACTTTTTTTTTTTCTAATTATCTAGGTAATAGAAGTCAAAGAGTTGGGTATAGACGATGTGCGGTCTGATAAAATTGATCTCAAAAGGGGCGTTCCTCAGGGTAGTGTATTAGATCCAATACTTCTTTCCATTTATTCCGCCGATTTTTCAAAATTTTTGGAGAAGACAGCTCACGTCAATACGCTGATGATTTTCAGATATTTTTTAACTTTTCGTTAAATGAGGGTGCTATTGCTTTAAATAAAAACACACTCTTCGTACTTGGTAGGCACAGAGACACACTTCTAAATAACCCGACTTTTATCATTAATTTAAATGGAATCACTTTATCACCAATCTATACACTGTAAAAACTTGGGAATATACTTCAATGATAATCTTAGACACCTGTTCCACAATACCTCTTGTTTTAAAAGATCCCTTAGCTACAATGCTGTAAAAATATTCATTCGGTTACCTCCGAGCTTTAAAGCCCTTATTAATTTAGAATCATTTCAAAAACTAGTCAAAATCTGCAACTAAGATACTAGAGATAATTAATATGTTTTATAAAGTTCTTTTCTTTATTTCCTTAGTTCCATATATTTTCTTTTTCTTTTTTTCTGTTTGTTTATTACTATTTTTATGTAACATGTAATTATAATAGCCTTAACATTATGTATAGCTCGAAGTGGTTCAGTGGAAGAGTAGCCATATTGAACTTCACCACTTCCCGTGCCTAATTTATATTGTAAAATCTGAAATTTAATTAAAAGACACTATTACAATTATTATTATTTTCTCTCTAAAAACCAATCGGCCTCTCTGTCTCCGATGTTACCAACGAGGGTACGGTGGTAATACCAGAGACCACTCTCTACGCCGTAGTTATTATTATTGTTCTCCCTTGTGATGAGTGGGCTGGCACTGACTTGGATATTCATTTTTGATGGGAGGAATTAGCATGTGTCTAACAAACTGAAATAATGGTTCTGTAAGCAATAAGCACAGTCTACCCCAAACACATAGAGGCAAGCATGAGGTTCCTCAAGACGCAGTTTTGGACCCCTCTCCTGTTTTTACTGTAGTTTAATGATCTGGAAACCTTGATATTTCATGTCCATTTTAGTATGTATGCGGATGATAAGTTTTTGCTGTTATTTTATTAATCGGAAGAAACTTTGTAGACTAAATGTAATAGTGTCTTGGATGTTATGACTAAATGGTATTTTTATCCATTTATTATACAGTGAGTGATTCACATAAAATTATCAAGGCAGTTTCCGTTGTAACGAAAATAGATGCTCAAATTCTGTAAAAGCCAATCTTGGTGACTTTATTTTGTCTTTCAAATGTTGTCATTGACTGTGGATTCTGCGGCGTTACGACGTCGGAAAAAATGTTTCTTACCTTTTAATGTTTTTTTACATTCAGTTATTTTTGCCCCTCTTTTTTTCAATTCTACTTTAAGAGATGCCACATTCATAGACCCGAATTTATCTATTATACAGTGGGTCCCCGGACTGATTTTGCGATAGGTGTAACATACCAAAAAAAAATTGTACAGTTTCAATTTCGGCAGTCTCGGTCTGCTTGATCTTATATAGATTTTTACCAAATTACAGTTCAAGTGGGATCTAACTCGCGGAGGTAACCTAAAAAGTAAAGAATCGTTATAGGTAAACTGATCTTTCTGTTAATTTTATGAAAAAATTGTATTTGGATCAAATATTTTGCAATGAAAGTTAGAGCCATATGCTAGCTTACATTGAATTCTAACAAAAAAAGTACTACAAAAAATTAAAGTAGATAGTTTTTTATTTATTGTCTAAATGTTATTTATGGCATTATCTTAATTTTTTTCTTCTTCAATTCTTTGGGACTTCCTGCCACATGTACGTTTTCTTTTTAAGCGGTGCTCGGAGAATTTACAAAATATCACAATTAACCAGTATGTTACTGGTAAATAACCTCTACGCCTGTAACTTTTACGTCAAAGGATCAGCCAAAGGTTAGTTTTTTTAAATAATTATGTATTATAACGACATCTGGAACTATATTATATTTTGAGATGATTCCGTTGAAAGGTTGGGGATTAAATAGGGGTATAGAGGGGAAAATAAGTAAAGCAAGCTGGCAAGAGTACAGAAACTTGAAATTCTGTGTATATACTAGAAGCGATGGCCGCAGGTTTTTTAATAATATTTTCCGTCCCCCCCCACCACCCCCACTCCCTTATTAAAAGAGTTGATAAAATTAAATTTAGATTTTCACTTGAAATTTGTTACACGTATAACGATATCTTAAACTAGATTATATTTTGACATGATTGCGTTGAAGAAGTGGGGGTAATTGGTGGTAAATAGGGAAAAATAAGTAAAGCAAGCTGGTAAGAGTACAGAAACTTGATATTCGATGTATGTACTAGAAGCTAAAGACTCAAATTTTTTAATAATATTTTTCAACCCCCCACCACCAACCACTGCTCCATTATTAAAGGGGTTGATAAAATAAAAGACATTCATTTGAAATTTGGTACACGCATGTATTATAACGACATCTGGAACTAGATTATATTTTGAGATGATTCCGTTGAAGGGTTGGGAGTTAAATAGGGGTAAATAGGGGATAATAAGTAAAGCACGCTGGTAAGAGTACAGAAACTTGAAATTCGGTGTATGTACTAGAAGCTAAAGACTCGAAATTTCTTATAATATTTTTCAACCCCCCTACTCCATTATTAAAGGGGTTGATAAAATAAAATTGAAATATTCACTTAAAATTTGGTACGCGTATGTATTACAACGACATCTGGAACTAGATTATATTTTGAGATGATTCCGTTGAAGGGTTTGGGGTAAATAGGGGTAAATAGGGGAAAATAAGTAAAGCAAGCTGGCAAAAGTACAGAAACTTGAAATTCTGTGTATATACTAGAAGGCATGTCCTCAGGTTTTTTAGTAATATTTTCCATCCCCCACCACCCCCACTCCCTTATTAAAAGGGTTGATAAAGTGAAATTTAGATTTTCACTTGAAATTTGTCACCCGTATAACGATATCTTAAACTAGATTATATTTTGACATCATTGCGTTGGGGGAGTGGGGGTAATTGGCGGTAAATAGGGAAAAATAAGTAAAGCAAGCTGGTAAGAGTACAGAAGCTTGAATTTCGGTGTATGTCCTAGAAGCGAAGGCCTCAGATTTTTTAGTGAAATTATTTCAACCCCCCACCACCCAATATTAATCCATTATTAAAGGGGTTGATAAAATGAAATTGAGATATTCACTTGAAATTTGGGACACGTGTGTATTATAACGACATCTGGAACTAGATTATATTTTGAGATGATTCCGTTGAAGGGTTGAGGGTTAAATAGGAGTAATTAGGGGAAAATAAGTAAATCAAGCTGGTAAGAGTACAGAAATGTGGGATTTAGTGTATATAGTAGAAACCAACGCCTCAAACTTTTCTATGACATCTGCTCCAAATATTATTAAAATTCTATGACCAATAATTTCCACATACTAGAGTGCAAATCTAGAGGTTTCCTTTAAAATGACTTGGATAAAAAATATGGATATGGAAATAGTGATTCCATAGACAGCGGTTTTTTGTATATTTTACCTATGGCAAGGTCAATCCAGGTACACACTGTATTATTAACGAATTTTAAAATAAAGTTCAAAGCTCTCTAACAGTTGTGAGAAATAAAATTCTTATTGAAAAAGAAAATTCTTATTAATAAGTAACTAATATCTACTAACGTCTGACATTCGTCGTCTGATATACCTCACGCCTCAGTGGCGCGCTCTGGTGGCCGAAAGAAACCTGTTAGTTCTAATTTCTAATTGTCGCAAAATTGTGTAAGAAACATTAATCCTGATTGATCAACAATTGTATGCCAATAAATTGGCAAATGTATTATTCACATTAATGAACTAAAATATGGTCTTGTCATACACTAGACTTTTGTAATGATGTAATGCTCGCTTCAGCTCCTAAGCATACTGTGCCTAACTTTGCGCCATTTTTTACAACTGCTCACTTTGCATATTCACACTATTTTATGGGAAAAGGCTAAGTATACGCTTTACATTTGTTTACTGATCTTAGCGTTTTCATCAGCACGGCTTGCATGAAATCAAACTATAATACACTTTTAATGGAACGAACTAAAAGTTTGAAAGCCGGCTTGAGAATTTAGGCAACTAGTTATAAAACTTACAAACTACTTTCAAAATATATTTCTATTGGAACTTAAAGTAACAGTTTTTTGGGGTTTAAAGTGTTTTAGGACTTTTTTGCATACCTGCGTCAGACGGAAAGTTTTATTGGAAAAACTTCGAAGGCGCAGTGAATATTTTATGTCGAACTATTTATTTGCTCGTATTTAATTTAATCCTCGCGTAAGCGAACAGAAAATAAAAGCCTAGAGGCACGGAGATTTAACTGGCTTTATTTATTGCAACATCAAGTTGGAAAATGGAGGTATTCTAACGGATTATATCGCGGATAGCCGCAATACTAGTTATTTCAAAATCCTGTGCTATTTGTTTCAAACATTATGTGGAATTGTAGAGTGAGAGCTTAGTAGTTTACATCCAACTTAAGTTTCGAGTGATCATTGAAATATACTGAATTTCTGCGAAGACCGGAATATAGCAATGGCCCAGGCGATATAGCATTAAAAGAAAATCAAAAACTTTATTTTTCATTATTATTTCAAAATTTTTAACATGAGTCGATGCATGGGAAAATGAAAACTATTTTCGCAAAGAGCCTTCATTTTTAAGCAAAAAATGTCTCTGCAAAAATTTTTATTAAAGTCTCAGGATTTCCGTAAAAAATTATTAAAGTGGAATTTGTGGATCAAGAGAGGTGCGAATCTGCGTCGTGGTATATTTATAAAATGTACCTCAGGTACGAAATATATTTTGAAAATTACATTATTAAACATTATTTGTTAGAGGAAATAATAGAAAATAATTATTACAAATGATAATTATAAAAGGTTATACACGACATAATAGCAGTAAAACAGGAGTAGAGCAAAGTAGGCCGCCGGTACGTGAGTACACTGCTTTGTATTATATGCAGGTAGACGAATGTGCTTTTCCACTATATTCCATTTAAACGTGATACTCTTGTCTACTTATTCTGTAAGTATCAGAATTTATATTATATTTTTTAGCGAACTACATTCCCAAGACTGCAAATATCGGTATTTTTGCTTATCACGAGATGCACTGAGGATTTAGAAAAACGTGTAGAATTACATATAATTATATTTTTTAAACATTTGAAACGCTGATATCTTTTACTTTATAAACGAATTTGTTTTATGGCTAATTATTTTAACAGTGAACTTGCCATTGAAAATTAACCAAAAGGTTACACAGCAGACATGTTTTATAAGTTTAGCCCTTTCATGATGGTAGCCACACGTGTTCATATTTCTTAGGTTTTCTGCTATTGCAAGTTCTTTTGATATTCATTCAATTAAAATTTCTTAATCAATTCGATTTTTTTTGGTTTTTACATTAGCAAAAGTTAGCTTAGTGATTGGAACTCGCAAAAAAGTGTCATTTCGGGAATGACAAGTTATCGTAAAAAACGGGAAGCACGCGTTTGCGAAAGGCTAAAAAACCGTCGTTTTGAGGGATACACACACATATGGAGAAACAATCGCCGATCTAAAAGATCTGATACTTTTTAATCAAGTAGGCTAGCACATTTGAATTATCAAACATTAACTTGTTATTTTTGATTGAAAGTCTACGATTTTATAAAAGTGAATATCCAAATATGTTGGTACGGAGTAGAAAATCGTGCTGTGTATTATTCTTTTTTTTCATCGGTGAATTTTATTAAAGTGACAAAGTGCTCTTTGTGTCACTCGAAAGAGTTTGTTCTCGACTTTGACGATGACACTTTCAAAAACTGTTTATCGAAGTTGGCATTCCGGAAAATGAAAAACTTTAAATACGGTGATGTGGACATAACTAAAAATTGAACCAGTGTAAATGAGGCAAGATATCGTTTTTTTTTTTTTGAAATTAAAAGCTTCGACTCGAACTCTATAACACCAGGCTGGATGTCATTGAAACAAAAATTTTGAGTACAATTTATGTTAATTCAATGAGGCTCAATGCAACAGAGTCTGATTGTGTAAAATCATGGCCTGAAAATTGTGGTTGGTTTTTCGTTAATTATTTAAAATCCATAGGATTTGTTGGAGACCAAACGCCTTTGACATGGTGAAAATGATTGATAAAGAAAATGATGACGAATCTTCAGAATTTGATAAGTGTTTCTTATTTTCATTTTTTTTAAATTTTATGTATATTTTCTCAGCCGAATTACCTCAAAGATTTGTTTTAATTTTAATTCATTTTCAAAAAGAAATATCAGATATTTCCAAAAAAAGTGCAAATTTTTAAGTATTATTTAAAAATATAAAAATAAAAATGTCATTATAAAGATATAAGAACAATCTCATTGCTAACAATTGTTTTAAGAAAAAAATACTGTTAACGAAATATTTTTTGACAATACTGATTTATTACTTCGGAAGACAAGTTGATTGGCTCCAATGAAGAAGAAAGTCCCACACATAATTTGGAGTATATTGTCAGTTGATCCAAATCAATGTTTGCCGTTCACTAACTTTTCAACCGCACAGAGCATGCGCGCTATCTTTCATACGGGCCCAGTTGCTACGCTGCTCTATCGCATTTAATAGTATGCATAGACTCTCTCTCTCTCTCTCTCGCACAATTTCAAACGGCAGAGGTGGCGCGAGCAGCTTATATGCTGCTCTATCGCACTGGATATAATGGATAGACTCTCTTTCTCGCACAATTTCATACGCTTCCATTTTTAAATTTCAAAGCCTTAGAACCCTGACTCTGAAACTCTCACAAGCCATCTTATACTTATCGTTTCGCAAAAAAAATATCTTTATTTTGAAATATAACTTATTTGAGTACCAGATCAGTGAAGGTACCACTTTCGATTCGCCTATTTAAACCTAGCAACCGTATAGCCTTGAACGGAAAAACGTAAACAACCCTATGTTTGCATAAACTATAGGCTTCTTACTTTCGATTAGTGTTACATTTTTTTGGTTAGAAGATCGGTGAAGCTATGGAAAAAAGTAATTACTGAATTTTCAATTAAATATAGCCTTGAACATATTTCGTTAAGAAACCCAGCACCGTTACTTTTGTTAGCATATTTCTTTTCATAAAAATAGATCTCATTCGGTTACCTGATCGGTGAAGGTCGTCCTTAGTATGGATCCTGTATTATACAGATTCAGCAAATTTAGTTTAAGGTACGTAAACTTGTTTCTGCGCAGATAAACCACGCCTTGTCGTAGAACAATGCAGGGCATTGGTATAAAACAATAGCGCCATCGCTTGACCGCGTTGAGTTGAGAACAGCACACCCATTCTGCTTTTAATAGCGTAGCTATTTAGACGTGTGGGTTTAAAATAAATTAATCTCAATTTTGTTATTAAAATGCCGTGTGCTTATACAACTGCAGAAAAAGTGCAAATTCTGAAGTGGTACTTCGGGGGCCATTCCACTGAAGACACAATAAATTTATTTACTGTGGCATATCAAGACAGACCAATCCCCTCAGCTAGCATAATTTCATACCTTATTAAAAAATTTGAGAATTTCTGGTGTGTCGTGAATTATTGTAAAAATGCTGTCAACCCGAACCCCGTCATCAACAAATAAGCGAAGAACGTGAAATTCGCGAAACTAATGTCTGTGCACGTGTTGAAACTAGTGAACCTTGTTCTAGCAGGCAAATTGCTGATGAAGTTGACATGAAGGAAAGAACTGTAAGAAATATTTTGAAAAGAAATGGGTACAGTTGTTTTAAAGTTCAAACAACGCAAGAAATATTTACCGAGGACAATTTCAAACGGATGGAATTTTGTGAAATCATGATAAATAAAGTGAATGAGAATGAAAACTTCTTAAAGAATATATTGTTTACAGATGAATCATCCTTTTCATTACATAGGAAACACAATCCATCCGTAGTACGATATTGTCTCGGAAAAATAAACATTTGAGTGTTGCTGTGCGAACTCAGTATCCCCAAAAGTTGAACGTTTGGACGGGAATTTTAGACAATCATATTATAGGCCCACTGCTAATCGATGGCAATTTAAAATGGCAAAAATATGTAGAGCTCTTACAAAACCAAATAATTCCTGCAGTTCAAAATATTCCTGTCAACTTTGACGACATTTGGTTTCAACAAGACGGCTGACCAAGTCACAATACCTTAACTGTTATTAATTTTCTGGAAAGAACATTTCCCATTCGTTTAATAGCTACGAGGGGAATGATAAAATGGCCCCCCCAGGTCACCTGATCTAGCACCCCATGATTTCTTTCTGTGGGGCTTTTTAAAGAAAACCGCGTACAAACATGCGTTTGAACGACCCAATAATTTAGTTGAATTACGGGAAAAACTTATCCAACTTTGTGCAAGCATTACTCCAAATCAACTCAATGATATGAGAGGTTCATTGTATAATCGGTTTGGCTATTGTTTGGCACAAGAAGGTGGTTTGTTTGAGTCCTTACTTCATTAATTTATTATTTGATAATTTTTAGTTGATTTTAGTTTCTGAGGGTTATTTAATTTTATTCTAATGTTCAATTTTTGTAATTTAATAAAAATAATTTATTTTTTGCTAATTGTTAGTTGATTTTAGTTTCCGAGTTATTTAATTTTATTTTAATGTTCTATTTTCATTTCGGTTTTAATAAGAATTATTATTTTATTCCCATAGCATTTACGGCTAAAAAAGAAACTGCGGTAATGCTTTCAAGAGAAGATATTATTTGTCGAAAATGTGACAAATAACTTCTTCGCTTTTGACGAAGAGATATTGTCTCGTTTCGTATTAGAAATTATTACCTACGTCCGCACCCATCCTTAGTTCATGCCGTACTAAATTCAATTCTTTGTGTGCCTCTGCTTTCACGATTTACGGAACTAACGGGGTGTGGTCAATTACATCGTTATTCCTATACCCTAAACTGAATTTTCCTAATCTGTATGTCTTCAGGTGTTAATTCCATCTTTTGTTGGTACTTTAGCCTAGTGCGGACTAACATCTTGCATTCGCAAAGGATATGTTTCGTTAAGTAAAAATGTCCTTGTAAAAGAACACTTTACTTTGTTTTCTGCAACCTTTGAAAATAGCGCGTTAATGAGTAATTTTCACGTTCATAATTCCTACTTCTATCATGCTAGCTGTAGTTATTAAAAAATAATAAAGCGTACCTGTCACCCTATTTGGCTTCAGTTGAAAGTTCATTAGGTCTTAACCTGAAATTGTGTCTTCACTATAATTAATATCGGCAACGTATACTCGCACTCTGAAGGACAAACGAATTATATTTTACATCAGCAAATTAAGTACGTCTGGATAGTTTACTAAACTAACCACTAGTTGCTCGAGTTCACCTGCTGTGTTTTCTTATAAATTCTCATTAAAGTTACCATCGCCATATCAAGGGTGTTCGTTAAGTTATGCACCGTACGTGTCAAAAGGTGATATGTAATAAGTCAAATGATCCGCGTGACTAGCAAGCAGACACAAAGATTGCCAGTTGCTCAACTTCAGTTACCACTTTGAGAAGAGTTTCAAGTTTATTGGTTTCTGGAGGACTTCGAGAGACTGGCTGGAGTACTAACTGCCAGCGAACTTTCCCAGTGTAAATTGCCATGATAAGCCCCATCAACTTTGAAATTCGTATAATTCCTGAACGAGGGACAATTACATCAATGTATGTTCAATATAAAACTAAATAAATAAACAAAAATTCACAATACCGATCTGGTCTTAATATGAAAAAAATTGAAAGAAGTTTTGCACCACCCTTTAAAAACCGCGGAATGGGAAATCACTACTTCCACTCCACATTCAGATTTCCCATCCAAGTCTGTTTAAAGGAAAACAACTTGGTTATATTTGCACTCTAATATGTGAAAACAAATGGTCATAGAATTTTAACAAAATAATATTTGAGGCAGATGTCATAAAAAAATTTGAGACGTTAGCTGAGAGAAAAATGAAGTTTGTGGACTCTCATTAGCTTGCTTTACTTATTTTCCCCTATTTACTCTATTATAAGAAATGTGAGGCCCTGACTTCTGATATATACACTAAATCCCAAATTTCTGTACTCTTGTGCCAGGCCTTCCATATTGGCTCCGCCATTTTGAATTTTTGAATTTAAATATTATATGTGTAATCTGGGACCTCGATAATCCTCAGATATCGATGTTCAGTCGAATTAGGTGATAAACTTGTCCCCCATATTGACGCCGCCATTTTGGATTCTTCAGTCGTTTCAAATGGTAAATGATGAAACTTGTCCGCCATGTTGATTCCCGCATTTTGAATTTTTGAGTTTCGTTCTCAGATTAGTAATCAGCGACCTTGGTAATATAATAATTATTAAACACAAAATAGGAAAACGATTACCTTTTAGTTTAGCTCGCTCTAATATAAACGCAGCAATCAGTTGGTTCTAAATATTTGCCAAGTTATGAAAGTGGCCACCATCTTTTATCTTAAGTTCTTCCTATGTACTAGGTATCTGTTTCGAGAGCTAAAAAAGTTTACCGTTAAAACACCACAACATTGCATTTTTAAGAGCCGTCATATGTCTTTAATCCAAACTGTTATGCCATTTTAACTTACACATTATACATGTACTTTTTTAAGATATTTGTAATAAAGATATGAGAAATATATTATTCTGTGTTTGAAATATTGACTACAACTTTTGCTTTTTTGTATGGACGCCATATTGGATTTATTGTGCATTCGATAATACTTTTAGTTCTATTTTCAATAATAGTACAATATAGCCAAATTAGTTTGAGATAAAAGATACCTTCCACTATTAATTAATCATTTTCATTTTTGCATGTAAATTTAAATTTGTTCGTTTTATGCATAAACAACATAATCTATCAATTTTCTTATTTAGGTACTTTTGTTACTAGTAGCCTAGAGTTGTACAAACTCCTACTTCATTCTCATGAGCACCTTTAGCAATTTTACATTATTTTAATATTCAGTCAACTGATTTTTCTTTCATTCGGGTATCATTTTAATTTCATGCAAGGAAAACCACTTAACTGATCTATGAGTAGCTATTTATAACACAATTTAGAGAGAGGCAATGCTCAGCTGATAAGCAAATCCAGTGTAAACACTTTACTAAATAGTTTGATCCTGTGCAAGGGCTTACTGTTAGAAAAGCTTTTAGTATTTAAAATAGCTTTTTAAAGATATAATGATTTAAGTATGCTAAAAGCGTTCACAAATCCAATGATTTTAAAACTGATTTCGAGTCCAGATTAAAAAGCTTTTTTATTTCTAGAAGCTTAAATTCGGTAATTTTATATCCATAATGTAATTATTGGCGCAGATTAATGACACACAACTCTAGCGAAATGATACACGTTGATTAGGAAGGTCAACAGAGATGAAAGAAAGTACTCGAAGAGATACATTGGAATAATAATATTTACTTAGTAAAAAAGCTTCTATGTGTACAGTGTTTTTATATAGTTACAGGTGCATTTAAAAATTATCAACAATGGAAGGTATTGCCAAAAAAATGTACGATGGAGAGCAACAAAGTACTTTACGATAAAGTTTCTCAGCAACGGCGTAGATTAAGTGTGTTCGACTTGTGCCGGGGAGATTGGTTTTACCTGCAATATTGGTACGCGTTAACAGACCTTACACTGAAGAAATCTAAGAGCGATACCGTGCCGTTTTTGCTATAGTAGGTAGAAAGACAGAGTAAGGACACACAATTTTACACCTCAAGTAAGACGTCAGGGATTGAACAAGAAAGTATTTTACATAGCCAACCACTGGAAATAATGCATTGTATGTTTAGGGATTAAAAGAAAGAAAAGTGCGAATCAGATACCGTAGAAACTGTGAAAAATAAGACGTCAGATTTTATGGGAGCGTCTGCTAGTAGTATCAAAAGGATAGTGAAGATTTCTTTAACTGATTTACGAAACATTCATCATACTTTTCATGGAATTTATAAGATGGAGGAATGTTTCACTTGCATTACTGAACCAAGAGATACTGAGTGATTTGAAATGAATAGAATCACTGAGACGTTCAGAGCTGTAATACACAAAAACCAGAAAAAGTCGGAATAAGAAATTGATGCTCAGCTAAAGCCCAAAGGTATTTCTCCGAAAAAGCTGACATTATTAAAAAAGAGGACTGTATCTTAACAGCGATCAGATACATTCAGATTCATTAAGCACTTTCGGAAGTTTATTAAGCACTTCCATAATAAATGGTTTCCCACCAACAGATGAGTCGTCCACCTCAAAATGGGAAAAAATAAACACTAGACTACAGAACACCACAATAATATATTGTCTAAATATTATTTGTGGTATTATCTTTTTTTTCCTTCTTCAATTCTTTTGACTTCCTGCCACATGTATGTTTTCTTTTTAAGCGGTGCTCGGGGAATCTACAAAATATCACAATTAACCAGTATGTTACTGGTAAATAACCTCTACGCCTGTGACTTTTACGTCAAAGGATCAGTTAGAGGTTTCTTTTTTTTTAATAAACAACCCAAATAAGTAAAAAAACTTGAAATTAAATAATGCGCCGACGTTTCGGAAATCTAATCTGTTTCCTCTTTCAAGGCTTTTTTTGAAAAATCTTTTTTTCTGTGTATAGTAAATACACAGCTCTAAGAAAGTTGTTATATTCAATATCCATAGATACTTACTATTTACATAGAACTGTTGATATAGTTAACAGTTTTTTTGGTTTTTTATACAATGTTAAGTTTGTGAAATTCTTCTTTTAAAATTGGCAACCAAGTTGTACAGGCATGTACGGAACAATTCGAACAATACTGCGTTTATAGTATTCCGAGTGAGTGCAACAAACAATACGTGGGTGAGTCATCCGGACCTTTTAGTGTAAGATTGGGCGAACATCAAAATTATATCAGAAAAAATGAAATTCAGAGGTCCAAGATCTGCGAACACGCTTGGGAGCGTGCAATAAAAAAAAGACAAAAAATACTATAAGATATGCATAGTTTTGTAACAGCAATTTTATGATTTCATGCCTTCTGGGATATATCTGAGTTTTGAACTTCCAAAGCTTACTGCGTTTTTTTTAAACAATTTTGTTTTCTGAACTGCGTTTTTCTAGGTAAAAAGGTGAATATCTCCGGTTCTAGAGGTCCGATCGGGACAAACAAAAAAGCGAAACCTTCACAATTAAAATTCCAACAAAGTTGGTTATGGGTCGTTTGAGTACGTACATAACACACAAAATGGAATCAACTGGCCGAAGAGCGGTTTTATTTCAGTTTAACGCCCAGGGACGTCAAGAGTTTCGATCGACTTCAAACTTTCAGAAAATATACCTTTTGTTAAAAACAATACAGTCTGAAATTTTGGTGAACATATATTGAACCTTGTGAACACAAGCGAATTTGTTATCTGAAATTTGAATTGCCCGCTATTTCATGCCATTAAATTCAAAATGGATCACTTTATTTCAAAATGTAGGTGTGGACGCCAAGTTTCCGGTGACATTAAAAAAATAATTTTTAAAGTCATTTTAGCCACGCTTTTGGCGTTAATTTTAAAACCAAATAATAACAAACGGATATTTTCAGTCATTTCAGGTAGACGAAAATCAACTTTCTATTGTTAAAATTAAAGTTCTCGCACAGAAAAACCTTTCAAAAATGTTTTCAAAATGGCCGAAAAAATCCATTTGTTATCATTTGGTTCATAAATAAATGCCAAAAAAGTGGCCAAAATTACATTAAAAGAATTATTTTCAGTCTCATCGGAAAGCTGGTGTCCAGATCTAAATTTTGAAATTAAAACGATCTATTTTGGACTTAATGGCACAAAATGGCGGGCAATTCAAATTTCACATTTGTGTCCACAAAGTTCAATGTTTGGGCACCAAAATTACAGCGTGTTTTGTTTTTGACACAAGGTATATTTCCTGAAACTTTGAACCCGATCGGAATTCTTGACATTACTGGACGTTAAAATAAAATAGGTATGGAAAACGCTTTTCGGCCAGTTGATACCATTTTGTACGTTATGTACGTACTCAAATGATTCAAAACCAATGCAGATTTGTTGAAATTTTTATTTCGAAGGTTTTTGGTTTTTTATTTTTTCCGATCGAACCTCTAGAACCGGAGATATTCACATTTTTACCTAAAAAACACTGTTTAAGAAACAAAATTGTTTATAAAACAACGCAATAGGCCTTGGAAGTTCAAAACTCAGATATATACTCCTGGTGATGCCCCAGAAGGTATAAAAACATAAATAGTAGATACAGTAAATGAAGGCTTTTGCTTCCGAAATCTTTTAACCGTCATTGATTTGCGTGAAAATTTGGGAAAAGTTAGTGTATGCCTCAGATATCAAAAGTGACATGGTGCCAACTTGCGCTTTTACCCTGGGGGTGGATGCCACCCCTTCTCGGGCGCTGAAATTTTTATGGCCAAGATAACCCCGGTAGTCGATAGAGAACCTAATTTTAAGCAAAACATGTTCTATGAAGTTTTTTCGAAAACTCGCCATTTTCATTAAAAAATTACACTTTTTTCAACGGTTTTTTACGAATAACTCAAAAATTATGTATCTAATGAAAAAAAGTGTAAGAAACATACTTGTAGCTTATAAAAAAACAAAGAGATTCGTTTTTTGGAAATATCCTAGGTGCAATATAAAGGGAGATATGGTTGACGAAAGGAAACTTTTCTTTTTGTGAGTGCTCGAATCAGTGCATTCAACTTGAAATAACGGAAAAATAATCGACTTTAGGGGTATAATGCTAATAACAATTTTTGTAGTGCTTGAAAAGACCTTTAAAATGTCGATTGCATTTAAATTAAGCGAGATACAATGCCTAAAAGATTGACTACTCAACTTTTTTAAGAAAAATTGAACTGTAAAATTAACCTCACGACCACCAGAATTGAAATGCATAATTTTCCTCGTACAGTATGTTTTATTTTAGTGTTATTCATATGCTCAAAAAGTTTAACTGATTTAAAATGGAAAAACGTTAATTTTAATTTTAACGTGTTTTTTGAATTTTTCTAAAAAATTTTCTTTTTTTAAAAATAACTTCGAAAGGGTGATAGATACGTAAAATTTAGTATAAAAGAAAAATATAGCTTTTTTTTAATGAAAAGTTTGTTTCAAATTTTTATACGATGAAAAATAATGAAGATATAGGCGATTGAAGTTGATACCGACGTGTTAGTAACAGCTGTTCTGAGCTCTTTAACCCTTTAGCTTTAAAAATCTAAGGGCGCCGAAC
The DNA here is from genome assembly GCA_963583905.1 of Stenurella melanura. Lineage (NCBI taxonomy): Eukaryota > Metazoa > Arthropoda > Insecta > Coleoptera > Cerambycidae > Stenurella > Stenurella melanura. The sequence continues at coordinate 181,129,795 of OY757310.1, forward strand.
CTCCGAAAAGTCCTTAGTCTTGTAGTTCATCAAATTACCTTTAAAATGGTTTTTAGATGGGCTCAATAGCATGAAAATTGACGGGGATGTCGTCAAAAAACCAATTTCATTTTTTCAGAGAAATTTTTGGAGTAAGCAATTTGTACCTATAATATCGTGTATACGTATGCATACACACTCACACGCATACAAGGGTAATTTTGGGGGTTGAAAATTAGAAATAAATAAATAAAATAAAATATATCATGAGCAGTGAAAACGATTCTGGAAAACTGAAGCTAACAAAGCTGCTGAAAAATTGTTTTTAATTGATTCTAAAGTTAGGGGTGGTTTCTAGGGTTGAAATTAAACAATAAATTGATAAATAAATTAATTAATAAACTTGTACATATTCAGTAGAATCCATTTTTATTTATCTTTTATTGGAAACCCAAAATTGAAACAGTTAAATCTTCTAAAAAATAGTTTTTTCTTTAATTTTAGGAGAAGGGGTAGTTTTTAAGGGTTGAAATATGCAATTCGTAAATAAATTATATATAATGAGCACTAAACAATTCTTTGTTTCGTTAATGTGCGATTTCACATGACAGAGAGACAAAAAACGATTTTTTCCTGATTTACGACTTTACGGGGTAGTTTTTAAGGGTTGAAAACTTTATGGAAATCATAAATCGTGCTTCAAAATGTTAAAGAATATTTATTCTACATAACTAAGTAAGATTCCATTGATAGAATGCTTAAATTAGCATTTTTTTCAATTTTTCACAAAAGGGGTTGATTTCACCCCTAAAACGCAAAAAGCGCAATTGCGCACAATGTCACTTTTGAAGACAAGGGTAAAACAAGCCTGCTTCCAAATTTTTAGAAAAATCGGTGACGGTTGAAAGATTTCGGAAGTAATAGCTTATTTTTACTTTTATTGACTGTACTAAAAATTGCTGTTTCAAAACTATGCACATCAATGTCCTCTTTTTACTCCATTATTATATTTTTACTCAATGATTTAATTTTTTTTATAAATTATTTTAAATAATAAAACATTGTCTAATATCTAATTTTTCTCCAATTTAGGTTATCCAAGGACTGGTGCAGATGGTATTTCAGAGAGGAACAGACAAGAGTCACAAAGCAGTCTACTACAGTCGATTTAGTTGATGTGCCGTTGCTATCAATAAAGCCAGCTCGACATTGCAACAGCTCCTTATAAAGCTCAAACCGGATAGTATCGCCACCGCAGAATTGCCCTCGCTGCAACTTCCGCAATAACTTTGGTTCTGCACGCGCTGATATTGAATATTGTATTGTGTTTACTGCAGACTATATATACTGGAGTGAATAGAGAACGCAACACCAAAAATTCTTTGCTAATTTCAAATTCATTCATTCAATCATTTAATAACTGATACAAGAATTTAAACGTCTGTTTTCGAGACCTTTGATGGATGATAATTTGTCTTCCATTCTAACATTAGGAAAGCCCATAATGGGGTATGCACCATTTTTATTTAATGCATTAAATGTCTTTTTACACCATTCGCATGAAAGTCATAGGGAGGACACCATATTACTGAAGGACATTCAACACAAAATCATACAAAAGAGATACATAGTAATTTAAATGTACTATTATTAGGAAATCTTTGCAATGCCTGAGGACGAATACTTTTTATAAGATTCTAATGTCAGACTATGAATGTGATGTTTGAAACTATAGTTTGCTGCAGGTTTATTGTCGGTATAAAAAGTGTCGTTTTTTTTTATATTTACCGCATCGTCAAAGGCGCCGACACAATATATACCAACCAGTTAGATGAGAAAAGTATAAGTCTATCATCAAACGTGTCTCTTAAATCACGAATGGTGTCAGGATTAGATAATGTTAATTGATCTATCGCGTAGTTATGTATTTTATATGTAATTTGTTTGTGAGGTCCATAACACGGAATTTGAACATTTAAGGGTATTTTACTTTCTCTGCGCCACTGACATATCCTAAGGGGATTTTCTTATAATTAACTTTTTTGTTAACGGTGGAACAGATTTACACATCATCAGTGTAAAGCATATAAAGTACATTTAAATCTGATTCAATATTACTTATAAATATGTTCAACGAGTGGTACGAAATAATGAAATTTTTCATGTAATTAGAAATGTATTGAAACATATTCTTTATAGGATTTTGCAAACAGCGAAAAACGTTTCAACGGCTAAGCATTTCCAAGAAACAGAATGATAGATTTCATGAAAATATAATCCATTAGAACGAAAAATTTTTAAGACAAGGTGGGTAAATAAAATTTTAGGCTTTTGTTCTCATTTTTAACTGAATCTTCATGAACGTAGGGGGTTATGTAGATACTAATTTAATCTGCATGGCCGTCGGGGACTGTATGGATGCTAGCGTTAGAATTAGAATTTTCAAATAAGAAATTAGACAAATTCATTTTAGGATTTTAATTTGCTAGGATACCCAGAATTCAGGTTATCAAAAAATGCAAAGATTTCATTAATATTTTTCTTTTAGTTCTCATGGATAGTTATTTCTTCTGCTGTTTGCAAAATCCTATAAATATGTTTCAACACAATTATAAGCAAACAAACAATAATTTACTTTTAAACATGCATAGAAATGTATTGATAAAGTATTTCCAGAATTTTGGCAAAGCTTTTACTAATAGTAATAGGTCTACAATTCAGTATATTCTTACGATCGACTTTCTTACAAATTAGTGTAGTTCTAGATATTTTCCAACTACGTGTGCGTTTTTAGAGGTAAATTAGAGTTTGTAGTCAGAGGATACCTAAATGCATTGGCACAGTCTCTTGTTATAAATGAGTTATATTATAAAGTTTCGAAATAGTTTCATGTTTTAATCTTTTGATACAATTATATACTTTTGATTTCGTAAAACTTCCGACATGAAATGAATCTGTTGAAGAGTTAACCTCTGAGGAATAACTCGGGCTTTCAGGCGGTATACACGAGCCTTGAAAGTTGGAGGCAAGGGCGTTAACAACGCTTTCCTGATCCCTGTGCTCCTCATTATTGAAAACCATATAGTCAGGTACAGTAGATGTATTCTGTTTATTAAGAGCAAATCGCAATAATTTACTGTAGTTACTAGAAGTATGTTATAAATTACATTACATTTTTAGTTGCATATCTATATCTATACCTATATCTATATTTATATTTATATTTCGTATATATGATTTTGTCCGATGCCTTGGGGACATTATGTTGTGTATATTTTTTCAACAAAATTCGTTTCGTTTGAATATTTTTTTATGTTTAAAGAGAACCAAACTATATTTAGTCTCTTATCATATGGCTCAAAAACGACGTTAGCGTCGATGTCTTGCTAAGTTTTAAAACGCTTTATTTTATGAAAATATAAGCCAACGGGATAACCAAATGCCTTTATTGGCATTTCTAAAAAAATGATTTTTCTTCAGTAATCCACAATTCAAAATGGCGACTAGGCTGATTTTTCAAAAAATCATATCTTCGGTAATACTTGACCAATTTTTAATTTCAAAAAACTTTATACGCTTACAAAAATTATAATTTACGAAAAAGAAATACTATAGCTAAAAATTTTAGTTTTTTGGGGAATATTCCATTAGGTAAATGGAATATTCCCAAAAGAACTAAAATTTTTATTTTTTATTTATCATTTTTTATCTTGAAAACAACAGGCAATATGGAACAAAATTTCAAACAAAAATGTGCAGAATTTTTTGCTGAATCCAACGATATACAAATTTATAGATATTGGTTGAATAATAATCCTATAAATGTGCAAACATATAACGTGCACCATTGAGTCGACCCATTTCAAATAGTATAGGCATATACGTGTTTTCTTGAATAGTGCGTGCTACGATCTGTTATTATTTACACTGCACTTTTTATATAATTGTTGCACATTTTATAGAATACTCTTCGCATCTTTATCGTAAATCATACGATCGTGCCGATCAAATGCAATATACTCTTCGTTTTGCATTTGCGAAGAGTGTAAATAAGGGAACTTAATTTTAGTACATGTTTTGTGTGTCAAAAACCCGTTGTAAAAAGTCATGCAAGGACATGGTTGCAACTAAATACTGATTGTCTTAGATTTAATCTTAGACAACGAGTCTTTTGTTGCTAACATGTGAGACAGGAATGGAAGACTCGCTAAAAAACAGCACAAAGTCAAATAGATGTCAACAATACTCTGGCGCATCTTATCTGTCTCAAATGGATCATTAATAAAAAATATTCCCTTAAAGATTTTTTATCTAACATAAAAACCAAAAAGAAGCTCACTGAATACCTCGCCAAGAAACGGAATTGAGAAAGATTTAAGCATGTTGTAACTTCATATATCCCGCTGATAAACATATAAGACAACAATCATGAAGAAGCTGATGCTATTCTAATAATTCGTGTAACTCAACAATATATATAGACATACAAAGGACCACGCTATGAACTTATGTAAAAGTGGTTTCCGTTAAATTGGCTATATTTTTGATATGTTGCATATTTCGGCATCCTGAACAAATGTGTCCATGGACACGAAGTCCCAAACCCTAAGAATTTCGAGATACGATACGTTAAACTTGGATATTTTATGTATATTATGTATTTCAGAATCTTCCTTTGTTCTTCAAGAGGCTCTAATTAATTTGATAATGCAGAATAAGGTTTCATTGTAGTTCAATCGTATTCATATCGTGTAATTTTATGCGAATCTCCTTCCAAAAATCCTAGAGGGGCGGAAGGGGGTAAAAAAAGCACACATTATAGGCGTATAATAAGATTTTCCATCATTTTAGGGAAAACTGTTTTCTGGTACTTGCTGATTAGTGTGGCCAGCAAGTACCAAAAAATACTTTGCTTTCCCTAAAATGGTGGAAAATCATATTATATGCCTATAATGTGTGATGAGGTACTTTTTACCCCCTTCCGCCCCTCTAGAATTTTTGGAAGGATATTCGAATAAAATTACATGATATAAATGCGGTTCAACTGCAACGCAAGCTTATTCTGTATTATTAAATTAATTAGAGACTCTTGAAGAACAAATAAAGATTCTGAAATACATGATATACATAAAATATCCAACTTTAACGTATCCTATCTAGAAAATCCTTAGGGTTTGGACTTCGTGCCCATGGGCACATTTGTTCAGGATGCCGAAATACACAACATATCAAAAATATAGCCAATTTAATGGAAACCACTTTTAAATAAGGTCAGAGAGTTGTCCTTTCTGTTCACAGTCCCTATACAGATGTGTTTGTGCTTCTGGTTAGTTTTTATGAGCAATTACCAAAGAAAGTCGTAATGGTAAACGATCCAGGAAAAACTGAAAAAGAAGTAGATATGGGAAAAGTCGTCAAACCATCAAATTCGGACACATGCAACATTCATTTTTTTCATGCCTTTGCTGGGACAAATATAACCGGCAGGTTCTCAAGAATTAGCAAATAATTTTGCACTAAAGTATTTTTGAATTTGTAGGAATTATCAGCAATACTGAAATCGCTTGCATTGTTGGAAAAAGCATTTTTGAAATTTTTAAAAAAATCGTCATTTTTTTTTAATAACTAAAAAACTATCGAAGATACGGAGAAATTGCTAGAGAACAAAAAGTTGGGATTTTTTTTAACTGATAATTTCGTTTTTCTTTTCTATTATTGTCGTAGCTTACACATTAACCGAGATATGGCCTTTCAAAGTTCGCATTAGCGTGTGACTGGTACCGTTTTGCAGTCCTTTAAACGTTCCTTTTTTAAAAATAAAGCGCTTAAGTCATTTGACACCTTTATGAGCTCATAGGTCATAAAATTTCCTACAAAATGGTTCTTTGATTAGCTTTCTAGCGTAAAAATTAAGCGAGTTATTGTCAAAAAATCAAACGCACTTTTTTTTAAATTTCGGGGTAGATAGATTTTGAAGCATAGATGAATGTATATATGTCATAAATACGTAAATTTTTTTATAATAAGAGATTATTTTTATGGGTTGAAAAGATGGGATGTAAAATATATGAAGTATGACAAAGTCAACAAATTGTTGTTTTTTTCAATTTTATCATAATAGGGGGTAGTTTATAAGGGGTAAATAAATCAAATAAGGGTTGACAAATAAAAATTAGTATCTTAAAACATCAAACCGTCTTGATTTAAACTCCATTAACGTTTTTTACCTTATTAAATGCTTCAATTCATTATTTTATTGAGTTTTTGCAATGGGTAGTTTTCACCCCTAAGAATAATTTGCGCATATATAGGGTAGGGAGGGTAAGTAAAGCTACATTTCAAAATTTCATGAAAATCCATGTTTCTTGATAGGATTCGGAGGTAATACCATATTTTTATCATCGTACACTGGACTATAGGTGATCTATGGTCCACTAGGTTAGCCACAACAAATTAATAACCAGGAAAAATGAGGGTGATATTTGTTTTAATAAATATCATCTGTTTCCCTAGAAATTTCCCTACCGACACTTTTTTCCCTTATTTCCACTAATGTTAACATAAGAGAAATTATTTAAGCAGTCCCAAACTTAAGATATAGGTCACACAGTCCGCTTTGTGAAAGTATTGATTTTTTTGCTTAATATTTTTTGGAATAGAATTGACGTTGAATATTATTGAATTAGAGTAGGCCATAATATTTTATAATAGATTGTAATTTATATAAGATAAATTATATTTTGGATTTTTAAGCCTCACTGATAAGGCAAATCAATATTTAACGAGCTTCCACCCGTCAGGTGGATGGACTATCCCCCCTATTACGAAAAACCATTATCCGGCTTGAAACTTCTCAATTATCTGTCGCGCGGGTGATCGTAGGACAAAATCATACATAATCGAAAATATGTGATATTAAATTCAGCGTAAATCATGTTTTGGATCTTATTAGTTTCACCAGTGTTTAAAAATTTAAATTATTATTTAAAAAAGACAGCTTTCCTACTGTAATTTTTCTGTCAAATTTGACCCTGGTGCCAGATAAATAATTCACAGATCTATAAAAAAAAGGTCTAGTCCTACGTTTCTGATCTAGCTATTCTGAAGTATCCCGACTCCGACGCACTGAACCAATTTTGGGTACATTTTTTTATATCCTGTCAGTTTCCCTCTACCCACCCTTTTATCCCCTAAAAGGAGCAAAAGTGAGATTTTCCTTCAGATGCAGAGAGTATATAGACATACAGTGTAACCTAAAGAAATGTATAAAATTCATATCTTTGGTACGACATTTTTCAAAAAAAATGCTCGAACAGGTCGATTTGAGTTTTGTAAATGCTACATTTTGTCACTATACCAAAACGTATGACGTCATTGGTTTTTGAGTTATGTCACCATTATATATTTTTTTAATGGAAACAGACATTTTTGTTTACTGTTTTTGGTGGTATATTCATTTAGTTTTCTGGTGATACAAAAAGAATTATATTACCCGACCCATTCTTTTGGAAAAATGAAATTTTATATAAAAACAGCTTACTTTTCGCAAATTCACGAGTAATGTTCCACTTTCTTATGGACTGATAAATCCTGTTGCCTACATTTTTGTTTTAACTAGCATGAAAACATTTGACAAAAACAAAATAAAGAATATAATAAAAAACAATTACCCTAACAACAGAGAGATACAGGCCTTTTTGTGTAAAGTATCGATAAGTTTTTTATTCCTGGCACGTGTGGAACCTTAGGTAATCTAGAACTAGTGAATGCAATGCCACGTTTAAGTGAAAGAGAACCCGTAGAACTTTTGATGATGGTTGGATATGGTGATAGGGTGAGAACTCATCAGGAAGCATGTGATGTTTTCAATGCCAAGTATCCCGAAAGGAAAATTTCTAGATCCACTGTAAGTAGATTGGTGGCTAGATATGATGAATCTGGCAGTGTAGCTGACCTCCCTCGATCTGGTCGCCCTAGCACAAGCAGCTGGCTTTAAATCATAACGTGAGTCAAACTTCTGTTGTGCGCCTATTGGAAAAAGAAAAATACCATCCATACAAAGTGCAATTAATCCACGAATTGAATGAGGACGATCCAGATCGGCGCTCACAGTTTTGAGAACAGTTGATGACCTTATGTGATGAAAACCCAAATTTTTTAAAAAACATTGTTTTTTCTGATGAAGCTACATTTTCTTTAAAGGGGACTGTACACTGACATAACTGTAGGTATTGGTCACGCGAAAATTCTCATTTGACACAAGAAACCCATACACAGCGACGAGGCAAAGTAAACGTGTGGGCAGGTATCATTGGTGATCGTTTATTTGGCCCTTTTTTTTTAAAGAAATCTTACGGCCGCAAGACACTTACAATTTTTGCAAGATGAGTTAGTGCTTTTCTTAGCAGTTATGTTTCCGAACAATGAAGATGAAGATACTCCAGCTGATAACGTCTGGTTTCAGCAAGACGGGGCCCCACCTCATTTTGGGAGAGCAGTGCGTCTGTTCTTATATGACACTTTTACTGGAAGGTGGATAGGTCGTCGAGGTCCGATTGAGTGGCCCCCGCGTTCACCGGATTTAACCCCCTTAGACTTTTTTCTTTGGTGTTACTTAAAGTCAAGGGTGTATTTTAACAGACCGGATACCAAAGAAGAATTGAAAGACAGAATTAGCTTGGAGATGAGACACCTGTCTTGGTCAATGCCAAATGGTCGAAGGGTCGCAGTTTGAGCAATAGAGATGACTTTTTTCTAACAGTTATTTATGTAAGGTATCAGTCAATAAAAATATTTTTCCCAAAAGTGTGGCTTAGGTAATATCAATTTTTTTCATATCACCAGAAAGCTAAAAGAATATACCACCAAAAACAGTAAACAAAAATGTCTGTTTCCATTAAAAAAAAATATGATGGCGTCATAACTCAAAAACCAATGACGTCATAAATTGTGGTATAGTAACAAAATTTATCATTTACAAAACTAAAATCGACCTATTCGAGGATTTTTTTGACAAATGACACATACCAAGGAATGAGTTTTGTGCGTTTCTTTAGATTCACACTGTACTATTTCTTGTTTTTTTATAAAATTAGAGCACATGTTGTGACATTACCAAAGCTTGAATCTTCCACCCCTATTACCTTTCACTACCTGGGCTAGATTCCTAATTTTGAATTGTAAAGTAGAGTTAATCGTTTCAACTTATCATTTAAATTATCATTTTATTGGTACAAACACAACTAAGCATTTAATTAAATGACTCATTAAAAGACCTTACCTTTCATCCTAATAAATTTATCACAGAAGGAAGTTCAGACTGAATTACCAGATCTGACCTGAAACAGACTTGTCTGGCCCCAGGATTAGGGCCAGACGCATTTCTATCCAAAAGGGCAGTCATACTCTAACCGATTTATCATCGCGGACGCGTTAACTGAGCTGGAGCCAAAACAAAAACTAGTAGTACAAGCTTCTGCTAAAAACACCCTCTGTTGGATCATATACAGGGGTATTGGTGAGATTATATGATAACAAAAGTTCATAATAATAAATTACAATAAAAGTTTTGTTATAAATAAATGAAAAACAGTTTATTTAGCAATTTACTAAATAAACACGAAATAATAACAATTGTTTTTCTTACTTTTTATTGCGTATTTTGTCACTGAAAAATATTTAAAAATTTTAATGAAAAAACTTCTGCGCCAAACGGATCAGACAGAGGTTGGTTCTTGAATACTTGACTGTTTCAAAAAGTCTCACGCCTGAAAATATATAAACTAGAACAATGTAACAAACTAAGAACTGAAAATGAAAGCTAGTTAACGTTTCGGAAGAGAATCTACTTCCGTTCTCAAAACTTTTTTGGCCGTCAACCATGACAGTTCTTTGTTTATAAACAAAGGCATAAACAAAGAACTGTCATGGTTGACGGCGAAAAAAGTTTTGAGAATGGAAGCAGATTCTCTTCCGAAACGTTAACTACCTTTAGCTTTAATTTTCAGTTTTTAGTTTATTACATTGTTCTAGTTTATATATTTTTAGGTGTGAGACTTTTTGAAACAGTCAAGTATTGAAGAACCAACCTCGGTCTGATCCGTTTGGCGCAGAGGTTTTTTCATTAAAATTTTTTAATATTTTTCAGTGGCAAAATACCCAATAAAAAGTAAGCAAATCTGAATATGCCAGAAATAAACAATTATAGACAATAATAACAATTAGTTATAAACATTAATTAAAGAAAAAATCAAAGAAATAATATGTCAAAGTATTGTTTAATTTTAAGTATAACTGCATTAAAATAGAATAGGCACTAGGTACCTTCCTTTAAATATAACAATATTGTCATTTGTTTGAAAATCTGAAAATTTTTTGACATTTTATTTTTAGTGGGCAATTCTTTAGAAAGTTTAAGACCATCACAAAATAGTTATTTTATACCAAAATTGCGAAATTCCTTTTGCTTACCAAGAGAAAAGTTATCACCGAGGCTAAAAAAATTTCGCGACCGTGGTATAAACGCTATTTTTTGTGCGACATTCCATTATAGTCAGTTTGATGGTAAAAATGACACCATCGTTAATGCTATATTTAATTTTAGCATATCACAGCATTTATGTATGTATATGAAACCTTTTGACAGTTCTTGAAAAATCGTGAAAATGTCTGACAGCGATAATGATATTTCAATTTCTTGCACTCCTCCAGAACTAAATGGCGTAAATTGGGCGCTTTCTGATATAATACCTGAAAAATCTAAACGGCAATACGGAAACTGTTAAAGCCACTTACTAATTACTAATGGGCTTGTTCCATGATATTCTTTTTATATGGTTTTTATACTTTTCATATAGTACTCGATATTCTCATTATACACTTAAAATTTCGTATTATTAACTTTTTCCGTTCTCGAGATATAAGGAGTTGAAATTGGTAATAGTTGCAAAAACCGAGGGCTCATATGTGACGTCACTATACGTAAGTGACGTAAGAAAAATGACTTCTGGGATCTTTCAAATTTAACCTGAAAAGTCGAAAAACATGGAATTTTTAAACGCTGGTAACTAAATAAATACGTCGAGTGAAAGTTCGTTCTATGTCTCTAAGGAAAGGAGAAGGTCGGCGATCAATTCTAATCGTAAATTGCATGGTCAAAATCGAAAATTCGTCCCGGCAGGAGCGATAGAAAATTGTAATTATTTGACATTTCACCAAATTGTACTCCCCTACTGTCAAGTAGTAAACAAAACAAACAATACTTTGAAAACACTTATAATTATAACAAGTAAGGAGCATCAAGTCTACTGAGATCGCTGAGTCTATGCGTATAGTGACGTAGTGCCTGGCCACGCCCCATTTTCGTGAGATGGAGATTTGTATTAGTTTTTAAGATACTAAACGTGCGAATAAGATTCTAATTTTTTGCAGATCCATTAATTTATACTTGCACTTTCGATTTATGAAATAAAAAAAAATGCTGAACAAGCCCATTCTGTTTAATGGATAATAATTTTTGGTTGCCAAGTTTTAGAAATGTGACAAACGTCAATTATGAAAGTGACTTAATTTTTCGGCCGTTAGTAAGTGTAACGACCGTTTTGAGAATGCGAAATACTTCGCGTACGGCTGCAGAAAAGAGATTTTTTTTAGAACATTTGAATTATATTTTCCAATATAATAATGTTCCCGTTTTCTTGTCTGATCTGTACCAAGACCCGAAATTAAACAAGCCAACCATTATACTCTTCGCCGAATTACTGCCCTTTTTATATAATTGTTGTACATTCTATTAAAATAATATTAGTTTTAGAATTTTTTTGTTTAATTACGAAACATAAGGAAATATATATTTTTTAAATTAAATAATTAATACTTAACTCTTTTATTCATTGATCGATTTTTTTGTTCAATAGGGTTCATCTATTAGCTAACACCAAGTTACTGTCCAAATTTCAATTCAATCAGACTTTTTGTTCTTGAGTTATCGTCCTCACAAGAAACGTGACGGACGGACCTACAGACAGACAGACAGACGGATACGCAGACGTAGGGACATTTTGAAAGTTGTTCAGATCACCAACACAATGGTATGAATTTTTTTTCTCCACGAGCAACATTACCGGTTTTAGAAATGTGCCGATTGAATACAATATACTCTTCGTTTTGTACTTGCGAGTGTTTTCGATCAAATTTAAAGTTTTCACGTTTCATAACATTCTATACCTATTAAAAAAATAATAATCTCTTTACTACTACTGTATTTTCACTCCACTACGTGGAAATAGAACTAAAAATGTGACAGATGGCAATAATATTTGACATATAGTTAACACAATTGACAAGGAAGACACCTATTATGTTTTTATTGAAAAACATACAGGGTGATCAATATAAGAACTAAATAAACTATGGTGGAAGTTTGTAAAGATATTTACGCAAGCCTTCCATATTTAGCAGTAAATCGGAGTATAATAGTTAGCTTGTTTTAGGTTTATGTCAGATGGGTTTATATAATTTATTTTTCGGTTCACAGAGTGATTAAGCACTGACGACGCTATGTATGAAGTAATAAAGGAGGTAACAGATAACCTAAACAAAAGTAAAAAATGTATAGCCGTATTTTTAGATTTAGCCAAGGCTTTTGACACGGTACATCACGAGAAACTTATTAATGTTCTTGAAAGCTATGTCCAAATCCTACTTAACAAATAGAACACAGTGTGTAAAAATTAGGAACACATTAAGTGAACCAAAAAATGTACAGATTGGTGTGCCGCAGGGTACAGTATTAGGATCAATACTCTTCAATGTATATATTACTTCCTTAACCAACATAAACATTAATGGTGAAGTCATTTCTTATGCAGATGATACTGCACTAATTTTCGGTGGAACTTCCTGGGAGGACACAAGGGAGCGAGTAAAAATAGGAGTCAAAAAAGTAAAAGATTGGCTAGATACATATAAGCTTTCATTAAACATAAGTAAAACAAATTATATTGCTTTCTCTATAACAGCCGCAAATCGTCCTGGTTATAACGACATAAAAGTAGACAACTTAAATGGTACAATAAAGGAAACCACAAGTACTAAGTACCTTGGTATTGTAATTGACAAAAACCTAAAATGGGACTGTCATGTAACATACTTAACAAAAAGAATTAGGTGTCTTATACACAAATTTTATATTTTAAGACAATTCTTAAGTCAAAACCAATTACTAACAGTATATCAGACATTGGTTGAGTCTCTAATTCGCTACGGCATACTTGTATGGGGTGGTCTCTACCAAAACACTATAAAACCGTTATTAGTAGCTCAAAATACAATACTGAAAATTATACTAAAGAAAAATAAATTATACTCAACGAACTTACTATACACTGATAGAATATGCAATGTTTGTAGCCTATTCATCATTTCAACCTGCTGTTTTGTACACAAGCACGCAAAAGTTAAACACTATATTAATCATTGCTATGTCACTCGAAATAGAATAAATCAACACATAACCATACCAATAAATAAAAAAACATAAACAAAAAGTTCATGAATTATTTAGGACCCAAATTCTATAATCTTCTGCCATTAAATATCAAAATAATAAGCAATATAAAAAAATTCAGGAGTGCCTGCAAACAGTATGTTGTACATAATTATAACTCTTTTGCTCAAATTTTGTAAAAAGTTAAAAGACTCCATCACAAATTCTCTCCATTATATAAAAGTCCTCACAAGTCGTTTTTCAGTATCCAAATCATAACTTCTATTATACCTCTATTATGTATTACTCTATTAAACAGGTCAAACTTATGGTACATACGGGCAGTTATAGCCACATAAATGCCTAGGTACCTAAAATTGTTTATTTTAGCATCACGTATGTGCAAATGTGCATGCCTTCACATGTTTCTCATCCTAAAATGACACATTTGTAATACTGATGTGCATATATACGTAGGTTAAATTAGTATGTAGGTATGTACTTATTTCTCTTCACTTCCGCATCTATGATGTACCTAGTTACGTTAAATATGTATTATATCGATTATTATTATTCATAATGTAATGCATCCTATGATTATAAATTAAATTAAATTAAATTAAATTAAATTAAATTAAAATTGATATGTCCAACAATACCCTTGCTTTTAATTGATAAAACTAGCTTTAACTTATGACAATTTATAGATGCCACTTTCTCACTGTTTTATTTTAATGTAAGTTATGTGGCTGTGGAGTACTATTGTAATAGTAGTTCTAATTAGGTTTCAATTTGTAGCCCTGAGGAAGTTTATACTTAGTAAATGAAATGTTGACGAAAGAATAAAGTCTCCTTATTGTCCTGAACCGACGATTCTTTTCCACCACTCTACCCCAGATTCTACTCTGTGACTATATCATTTAAGGACACAAAGTTTGAAAGTCGATATTTACTAAACAGCACACACTATTTTTTCCACTTTTTACGCCCGGCTGGTAGGTGATTCACTCATTACTTCCCCATCCACGTAGTGGACTGGAAGTATAGTAATCGTAAAAAAAAAATTCAAAACTTTTTGTTCAAATAGGTTTAGAATGTCTTGAAACGTCGAGATTTTAAATTTGAGCGAAAAGAAATTTCTGTCTGTCTGTCTGTCTGTCTGTAACTCTTTTTTTTTTTTTTTGTTCGCACGTTTTCTCTGGAACGATTTAAGATATTGATTTGAAATTTTATACACGTATGTATTATAACGACATCTGGAACTGTATTTTTTTAAAATATCCGGTGAAGGGTTGGGGGTAAATAGGGGTAAATAAGGAAAAATGAATAAAGCAAGCTGGTAAGAGTACAGAAACTTGAGATTCGGTGTATGTACTGGAAGTCCAGGTCTCAGATTTTTATAATATTTTTCAACTCCCCCCACCACCCCCACTCCATTATTAAAGAGGTTGATAAAATAAAATTGATATATTCGCTTGATATTTGGCACATGTATGTATAACCACATCTGTAATTATACTATATTTTGTGATGATTCCGGTGAAGAGTTCGGGGTTAAGTTGGGGTTGTTAAAATAAAATTAAGATTTTCACTTGACATTTGGTACACGTATGTATTATAGTGTATATCGTGTGTATATATAGTATATCTGATTGTAAGCTGGGGAAAATGAGTATAGCAAGCTAACAAGATTCCAGAAACTTCATTTTTTGGGTATATGGTAACACCTCAAATTTTTTTATGACATCTGCCTCAAGTATTATTAAAATTCTATGATCAGTTATTTCCGCATACTAGAGTGCAATTATAGTAAATATGTTTTCCTTTAAAGAGAATTGGATGGAAAATCTGGATGTGGAAGTAGTGATTCCTTAGGCAGCGGTTTTTTTATATAATATACTATTCCAAAGTCTTAGCCAGGCATGTATTTTTATATAATTGAAAACCGCTGCCTAAGGAATCACTACTTCCACATCCAGATTCTTCATCCAAGTCGTTTTAAAGGAAACATCTTGACTATATTTGCACTCTAGTATGTGGAAATTATTGGTCATAGAATTTTAATAATATTTGGGGCAGATGTCATAGAAAAGTTTGAGAAGTTGGTTTCTACCATATACGTTAAAAATGAAGTTTTTAGTTCACCCTACTTATTTTCTACTATTCACCTCCCACCCCTTCAATGGAGGCATCTCAATCAGATGTCACTACAATACATACGTGTACTAATCTCAAGTGAATATCTCAATTTGATGTTATCAATCCCATTAATAATGAAGCGGAGGTGGTGGAGTTTGAAAAATATTAGAAAGAAATCTGAGGCCTTGGTTTCTAGTATATACACCGAATCCCAAATTTCTGTACTCTTATCACCTTGATTTACTTATTTTCCCCTAGTCACTCCTATTAACCCTAACCCTTCTACGGAATCATCCCAAAATATAATCTAGTTCCAGATGTCGTTATAATACATACGTCTACCAAATTACAAGTGAATATCTCAATTTTATTTTATCAACCCCTTTAATAATGTAGTAAGGGTAGTGGAAGGGTTGAAACATATTGTTAATTTGAGGTCTTGGCTTCTAGGACATACACTGAATTTCAAGTTGCAATACTCTTACCAGCTTGCTTTACTTATTTTTCCTTATTTACCTCTACTTACCCCCACTCCTTCAACGCAATCATGTCAAAATATAATCTAGTTTCAGATATAATTATAATAAGTATATAAATGTACCAAATTTCAAGTGAAAATTTAAATTTAATTTTATCAACTCTTAATAAGGCAGTGGGGGTGGTGGGGAGAAATAGAAAATACTAATAAAAAAACCTGAGACCTTCGCTTCTAGTACATACACCGAATTTCAAGTTTCTGTAGTCGTACCAGCTTGCTTTACTTATTTTCCCCTATTTACCCCTATTTAACCTCCAACCCTTCAACGGAATCATCTCAAAATATAATCTAGTTCCAGATGTCGTTATGATACATATGCGTACTAAATTTCATGTGAATATCTCAATTTTATTTTATCAACCCCTTGAATAATGGAGTAGGGGTGGTGGGGGCTGAAATAAATTATCAAAAAATCTGGGGCCTTTGCCTCTTGTACATACACCGAATTTCAAGTTTCTGTAGTCATACCTGCTTGCTTTACTTATTTCCCCCTATTTACCCCTAAATAACCCCGAACCCTTCAAAGGAATCATCTCAAAGAATAATCTAGTTCCAGATGTCGTTATAATTCATACGTGTATCAAATTTCAAATGAATATCTCAATTTTATTTTATCAACCCTTGTAATAATGAAGTAGGGGTGGTGGAGGTTGAAAAATATTATAAATAATCTGGGACCTTGGCTTCTAGTATATACACCGAATTTAAAGTTTCTGTAGTCTTACCAGCTTGCTTTACTTATTTTCCCCTATTTACCCCTATTTAACCCCCAACCCTTCAACGGAATCATCTCAAATTATAATCTAGTTCCAGATGTCGTTATAATACATACGTGTACCAAATTTCAAATGAATATCTCAATTTTATTTAATCAACCCTTTTCATATTGGAGTAGGGGTGGTGGGGTTTGAAAAATATTATAAAAAAATCTGACGCTTTGGCTTCTAGTACATACACCGAATTTCAAGTTTCTGTGGTCTTACCAGCTTGCTTTACTTATTTTCCCCTATTTACCCCTATTTAACCCCCAACTCTTCAACGGAATCATCTCAAATTATAATCTAGTTCCAGATGTCGTCATAATACATACGTGTACCAAACTTCAAATGAATATCTCAATTTTATTTAATCAACCCTTTTCATATTGGAGTAGGGGTGGTGGGGGTTGAAAAATATTATAAAAAAATCTGACTCCTTGGCTTCTAGTACGTATACCGAATTTGAAGTTTCTGTACTCTTACCAACTTGTTTTACTTATATTCCCTTATTTACCCCAAATTAACCCCCAACCCTTCAACGGAATCATCTCAAAATATAATCTAATTTCAGACGTCGTTATAATACATACGTGTACGAAATTTCAAATGAAAATCTCAACTTTATTTTACCAACCCCATTAATGGGGTAGTGGTGGTGGGGGGTTGAAAGATGTTATAAAAAAATCTTAGGCCTTAACTTCTAGTACATACACCAAATTTCAAGTGTCTGTTCTCTTACAAGCTTGCTTTACTTATTTTTCCCTATTTTCCCCTATTTAACCCCCAACCCTTCACCGGATTTCCTCAAAAAACAATCCAGTTCCAGATCTCGTCATAATATATACGTGTACAAAATTTCAAGTAAACATCTCAAACCGTTCCGGAGAAAACGTGCGGACAAAAAAAGTTACAGACAGACCGACAGACAGACCGACAGACAGACAGAAAATTTTTTTTTCGCTCAAATTTAAAATCTCGATGTTTCATGACATTCTAAACCTATTTCACGAATAAAAATTTTTGAAAATTTTTTTGCGATTACTATACTTCCAATCCACTACGTGGATGTGGAAGTAAAACTAATTTTTCTGTACTTACCTGCTAAATATGATTGAGAGAAATTGGCATTCCAAAAATTATAATTGGTAATGGAGTTCATTAAAAAGTTACTTGTTTTTTTTTAGTACGTTAGGATAAATCAAATAAACTGTATATAAACTTTAACTAACCAGAGACATTTTGACTATATACATGAAGCATTCTTGCATATTTTAGTATCATTAAATGCACGATATTGTTTAATGATGAAACAGAAGAATTATAAATAAATGGTTTGATCCACACTTAGCCTATCTACAAATATTTCTTATACTGTGTAAATAATATGGAGTAGCTTATCTTATAAATCCACTCAGTGCTTAATTTGAAAATGCTTATTATAATCGGCATCAATTTGTAAACCTGGCTAATATTAGAGCGCGTTCTTTGTAAGTATCACTGCGTGATGACATTCCAATTGGGTAAGAAAGTTCCCCTGGATAAAATTTGAACTATTAATAGACCACCACACGGATGCATTGGCTTAAATTATAGTCTATTTAAACTACGTCAATATTTTTATTTATGAAATATACAAAGATAAACTGTTCTGTTCTACTATTGCGTCTTTATGATACTTAAATAATAAAATATAATAGTCACAGTTAGAATTATTATTAAAATTGCAGACTTTAAGCTTATTGTATTCTACTTTATATACCCTTTTATTTTGATAAAGTATGGCATAAGGGCCCGTTTCACAAACTGAATATGTTTCTGCCACGTCTATATTAAGAACTATTAAAGTCATACTTAACACACAGATATTTCTGAATAAATCATTAAGAAGCCTATTCAGACTTAAAAGAAATTAAAGCAGAGGTACCTCAAGGTAGTGTACTAGGTCCAGTGTTCTGATTACTGTACACGAGTGACATTCCTAGTCTTGAATATAACAGTATTGTAATGTTTGCAGATGATACTGCTATTATGGCTGTTGGAAAAATCACGAAAAAGCTAAAAGAGAATTACAAATATCTCTAGACCAGATTAACGCCTAAACCAAAAGATGAAGAATCAAGATAAATGGAGATAAATCTGTTCACGTCAACGTTACCAATCGACAAGCTCAACATATTCCCATTACAATAAACGATGCTCAGATTGCCTATGCTAATTCAGCAACTTATCTGGGTATGACCCTCGATGCTAAACTTCGCAGGATAGTCTATGTCAAATAGAAACTTGGTATAAAATTTAGATAATGTGTTAGCTACTAGGAGGGAATTCTAATTTGTCCACATATAATAAACTGCTCCTTTACAAGCAGATATTGAAACCCGTTTGGAAGAATGGTATCCAACTTTAGAGCTGCGCCAGTAAAAGTAAAGTTCAAGTTATTTAACGTTTCGAAAATAGAGTACTTAGGAACGTCGTTGATGTACCTTGGTACTGCCGCAACACTGATCTCCATAGGGACGTTACGTGGCGACTGTTGACAAGACCATAACTAAATTTGCCAGTAGTCACGAACAACGACTGCTTCAGCACATGAACACCGAGGCCATCTAGCTCTTCGACAACACCAATCTAGTGAGAACTGTCAAGAGAATCAAGCCCTTTGAATTGGTTTAGCGATTATGCTCGTTAAAAGCAGAGCATGGTGTGGTTTGGTATTACATGCTAACCTTAGCGTAACTAATCCATTGATCAGATCCTAAGATACACTAGTGCGTATGACCTTAGTTTTTTAAAGAATTTTAATCCCTAGGTAAGTTAGGTTGCAACAAAATTGCTTATTGACCACTTTGATCACATTGTAATACTTGTAAATTCCCCGCCGGGGGCATTTATTTTAAACAAAATAAAATTAATATTGGAGTGAGGGTGGTAGTTGGGATGGCAGATGTCATAAAACAAATTGAAACCTTTGCTTCTAGTATATACACCAAACCTCAAGTTTCTGAACTCTTACTAGCTTGTTTTACTTAGTTATTCCTATTTCACCCACAACTTTTCAATTGAATCATTTCAAAACACAATTTAGTTCTAAACATATTTAAAAAATTTGAGGCCTTAGTTTCTAGTATATACACCAAAGTCCAAGTTTTTAGACTCTTACCAGCTTGCTTTAATTATTTTAACCTATTGACCCCCAACCCTTCACCGTACAGGTTCAAAATGTCATCCAGTTCCAGATCTCGTTATGATACGTACGTGTACAAAATTTCTCGACGTTTCATGACATTCTAAACCCATTTCAACAACAACAAAAAATTATTTTTTTTACGATTACTATACTTCCAATTCACTACGTGGATGTGGAAGTAATATCTAGTTATGCAGCTTTTAGATTAATGAACTTTTACTCATTATTACTAGATTTTATCGTCGAATTTTTCTCGCGACAGTATATATTGTGTTTATCTTGAAAATAAACGAAGTGATCAAGAATATGGAACAAAGTGAATACTGCCATAATGAAGTTCATCCCCCTTTATGAGACGTTATAGTATCAGGAAACAATTTTAGACAAAGTAGAATTTCAAACCTTCAATTAAGGCCAATAAGGAACTGGGTAAAGCGTACTTGGCAATAAGTTAATTAGATACAATGGTGTTTTATGTGCTGTACAAATCTGATTTGTAATCTTACTCAAAAGAATTTGAGTTATGTACAGAATTTTCGAGTGAAATAAATCTCGATGTGAAGCTAATTTGCTGCGAATAATTCAGCATCATACCAGCAAGCGATTTTATGTTACAGAGAAGCAGTATGCTTACCGCTATAAATTTACATTCATAATGTTTCGACTGATATCGCAAAAAATCTTTTTAGAGGATTCATCAAACAACAAATAAAATCTATTTGTTTATCTGTTACTTTAGTGTTATCCATATTTTAACATGCTGGAAGAGTACAGCCATAGCAGTTTTGCTCCTTGACTACGGCACGAGCACAACGAACTACACAACAACCTCTTCGTTCGTCATCTGCTGCAATTAAGATTCAAACTCATGAGACATAGCAGCGACAAGCCTTGTTGTCGCATCGCAACCTTTTCAGTCGTACATTAAACATCGATATCCTGGCCAGGATTCGACCCTGGATCCCTGGGTCCCTAGCCTAAGAATTCAAGCCAACCAAATTTATTTATATTGTGATAGTTACGTATAGATCGTTTCATCCTAATGCGAACATTATGAACCCTTCACATGCGAGGAGATCATACAGTTAACATTTATACGTTAAAAGCATTGTTGCCATGCACGGATTGTATGTAAGTCTAGAGGGAGACGTACAGACAGAGCAGAAACTTCAAGCGACGCAACGCTGGCAGGCCGTCGCGTCAGTCCCGTCTTATTAGTAGTAGTGACAGGTGTTACTGCTTTATCTGAATGGTCATAAACATAACCACACGACATATAATAGACAAATCCTGGGAGCCTACACATGTGAAAAAACACAGACAACATCCATTACCACCGACATTGCTAGTGTTCGAACTAGGTTTCGAACCCAGTACACGGTAGACACTGTGATCAAATGCGCTCGTTTCTAAGATGCTTTATCTCGCTGCCCTATTGTGCAGTCTTTTTTGTGTAGTTTGTCACTTATGATTTGTTAACTACAAATGTTTTATTATTTTTTGGAAACAAGCAATTTACAAGCATTTCTTTGTCAGCGTTTGTCAGCGTTAATGACAAGTGGCATCTTATATTGGAGCAATGAAATGCATCCACATTGTTTAAAATTTTGAACCACTCTGTGCACTGTATCAAATATCCCTTAAGTTCCCTTATTTTCCCTTCTGAATTATTTAGACGGTGCCATTTAATTTGATTTCTTTCCTGCTAATTATAAACTTCTATTTTTCTTACAAACGTATTTTAAGTTTGTAGAACTCATCTGTACTGTCTCTTAGAGACAAAATAAACAATAGCGTTGCAGTGGACAATGATCGAATATATACTAGTTAACTTTAGCTCATAGGAAATCGTCGTATCTTGAATCGACTCCTGCCAATGGACGAACGTCAATTGGACCTATTGCATCTGTGTAGGTATTTGAATGGACCAATCTATAAATAACTGGCACCTAGCCTGGATGATAGTGGGTGTAGTTTAACTTAGCTGTATAAGAAAAATAGTCTGAACTTCTTTCACCACAAGCACAAATAAAAAGGTAATAAAATTTACAAAAAAGAATAAAACAAACTGAAATTTAAAAACATTAAAAGTATACACACTCTTTACTGCACTCACTAGTAAAAAAATTTGATTATGATTTCAAGTGTTCTGATTTTAAAAGTTGTGATTTTCAATTAATTTGTAAGTACCACAATTTGAAAAACAAACAAAAATAGACAAAGAGATAAAGAGAGTATAAAATGGAGGCAAAGAATTAAAAGTTATCAGTAGGAGATGGCGTTAAAGGGAACTAGAAACTATAACGTAAAGCCATCAAGACTCCAGAAAGTTGGGAATTGGTGTACGTACTAGAAGCCAGTCTCAATATTTTTTATGGCATCTGCCACCCCCATCACCATCCACACTCAATTATTAAAGGAGTTAACAAAGTAAATTAAAGATATTGACAAGTGGTACAAGTATGTATTATAACGTGATCTGGAATTAGATTATGCTCTTAGCGTATTCTGTTGAAGAGTTGGGGGATAAATAGGGGTAAATAAGTCTAGTAATGGTCCAGAAACGTGGGATTTGGTGTATATACTAGAAAGTCTCTAAGTGTTATTTAACATTATCAGATACAAGCACACGCAGATGATACATAATTATATTATAGTGTCCCTTTAAAGCAAGCTTCTGAAGTGGTAGTTAAAATAAATAATGATCTAGAAACTATTAGGAGAAAATCTTTTTACCATAATTTACAACTGAATCTAAAGAAATGCAAGTTACTTTTATTTGGTCAAGAAATATGTATATTAATTCGTTGACTCCTAATTTTATCATAAAAATTGACAATAACCTCTTGAAGCCTGTAGGCTCAGCAAAGCACCTAAGGTCTCATACTTGATAATGACCTAACATTTTCTTCTCATGTAGTTTCCTTATTAAGTAAAGCGAATAGCTGATTAAAATTGTTATATGCGAATAAAGATAAAAATGTTCTCAGTGTGTAATAACATTTTGCAATTTATATTTGTTTCTACACTATCAAACCATACAGTACCGGATAATGATATGAAATAAGAAATAAAAATAAATCATATTAATTATTTATTTTAATAAATTCCGTCTCGCGAAAAAGTAACACACAGTATGATACAGCATCAATTTGGCCGTTTTCTCTTAGTACTGCTTTCTATACCCGATTCATAAAAACGGGGTGTCAAATATAAAGTTTCTCCTACTTTCTTTTATTTTGTATTGTTTGTATTTACTTTACTATTGCCATGTATTATATTTTAGATAAATAAATGCTATTCATTCATTAAATTCTAGCAAAATTAGTTTAAAAGTGAAAGATCCCAACGAGCCAATTTAATCAAACAAACTTCAGAGTAAAAAAAGTGAAGATATTTTTGGAGATATATAGGATTTGAACTTTGGACCTCCTGCATGCGAAGTTTTTTTTCGTCTCTATCCTACTCGCTGCCTTAATACCTCAGCTTTGCACAGCGGGCCAAAATCCAAAATTTCTGGCCACAATTCTGAAACTCTGCAAATATACTTACTATGCATAGGTCTTTAAAGGAAAATTAGTAAAAAAAATTGAAACCCTCTGGAAGTGAGATATAGGGGTTGAAAATATAAACAACCTTCGATATTTTTGAAACTCAGTTTATGTACTTTCGATACCTAAATTTTTATGAGAAAAATAAGGAAAAAAAATTATGATCCCCTGGGGATGAGTTATAAGGGTCGAAAATATAAATATTCAACGATTTTTTTCAAACTTGGCATACATGTTTATTACACTTAGGTATTTATGAGAAAAATATTGTTGAGTACTTGGGAGTGGTATGTAAGGGTTCAACAAATTGTTTAATCAATGTTTTTAGAAAAAGATTCAAAAAAATTATATGTTGTTAACATTGTGGAATAAAACGAGATAAAAGGCATTCAGAAGTTAAATTTATTATAGATATTTGTACAGAAATAATAAATAAAGTAAGACCTATCAAAAATACATACTTGTCTACCTAATCACTACTGTCCGAATCGATGTCGTCATCAGAAGTTGTGGTGGGCACTTTCAAACTAATTGTTTGGTCTAACCACGTCTTGTTTACCAAGTTTGCTGCAAAATCGGCTCAAATCTTTTGACATCGGCTTCAGTACACTTGTTGTCTTCAAAGCGACTCAAAACTACTGTTTGCACGTGTTGATTACGAATTTGGTTTTCGCTTTCAGCTTTTTCATGCCAAATTTGGAATAGCTACATTCTGGTGGTGATGGATTTATTTTCTATAAAAAGACAATTAATTAGTTACTAAAATGATTATAATAATAGCTCTGCTTCTTATTTTGCTGAAAATAATAAAATAATTGTTTAAGGGTATTAATATTATTATTGTTATTATTACTGTTACTTTGGGGTTATTATTATTATTTATTTACGTAACAATACGTAATTGCAAATTTCCTGTTTTAAACTATGTGTTTTACTCACTACTTAAACCTATATGCTACAAAATCGTAACATATTTGATTTTTTAAATTGTCAATGCTGTATAAAAAAAAATCGAAGCTCCCGGAATAGCACGTATTAAAATTCATTTTTGTGTGAGCAGATATTAGTTTCTATGACTAATAAATTGATGTTAAAAACACAGGGGGGTGTAGCGGGTTTCGATTTGTAACACAACAGAAACTTCCATTTCTTGTGAATTTTAAAAGCGTCGGCATTAAGTATTTTTAATGCGCGTTTGACAAATTAAAAGTGGTAGCTTACTTAAAAAACATATAATACTGTGTTGTACTTACCCAGAGGAAGATGTTTCATCTTAAATGTCTTTGATAACGTCTTTCAAATTCACTCACGACACAGCGAAAGTTAACTTATCTCAAACTAGCGAACTGTACATGTACACACCGATAGCACGATAAGAACTTCCGAACTCCTCTACCTGTATAGGGCAAATTTGCCTACCTATCATCATAAAATCCTTTGTACTGTGTGCTCTGGAGGTTTCTCTTTCATGGTAAAACTTGTTTGAGAACCTTCTGAGAAGTTGGTAATTTGCAATTTTGGCCACGATTTAAGAATTTTGACCCACTGTGCTTTGTAGAGGTAAATAGATAAATAACAACTAAACGGCAACCGCTTTAAAAAAATCCTGGGTGTTCAAGTGTTCACCTTACCGACGTCCTTTAGCCTTACCAGCCATTCCTTCTTTGGGGAGATCTAAACTAACATTTTAACATATTTCCAGCATTGTGAAAATGGGTATGTTGTCTAGTTCAGTAGCTCTTAGACTATAAGTAATTCATAAAGAGTGCCTAATAAAGATCAAAGGGCCGATAATAACCAATTTTTCAAATATTCTTATAATTTAAGTCCTGTTGGTCACTCAAATCTAGTTACATATTCCTTATACGATTTTCGAATGACACACCATCTGTAGCACTGGGGTGGTAATTAAACAGAATGCGACTGATACAAAATAACTATGTGTAAAAAGTGGCTTTGTATAATTAAGTTGAAATATATACGAATTGCCATCAAATTTCTTGCTAAAGCTCACGTCTGTGTGGAATTCGAAAATCCCTTTGTACATTAACTTTAATAAAAAGTGTGAGATCCAAATATGCGTCAATTTCGTCTGTTAATGGAACATTTATGAAAGAGAACAATATAAATGAATTAATAGCTAGAAGCAAATAAAACGAATTGTGCAGTAAAATTGCCGTGAATTTTTTTGTAAAAGTAAGTTTACGAACGTTTCATTACTGGTCTCAGAGATGAAAGGCTGTGTTATGCACGATTGCAAGCAGGTGCAATATTGATTAATAAAATTGAATTGGTGTTGTATTACATAAAGCTGCGCTCACTCTATTCGAATGCGAATGCACTTCTATGTATTTTAGCTGGTTAGAAAATATTAATGTCAGAATAATTATACCCCTTGAAGTCGATCATCTAATCAAAACTTTCATTTTACTTGGACATTTTACTTACTGGAGAGACTAAGGAAAATTTCAAATTAGATATTTGCGTCATAATTCACCGGTTTCTTGTTTATTCTTGAATAATTCTTAAAATAATATCAGGACTATTGTCTAAATGTTATATGTGGTATTATCTTAATGGTTGCTAATTATTTAGGACTTCCTGCCACATGTAGTTTTTCTTTTTAACCGGTGCTCGAGGAATCTACAAAATTTGCTATCCGCCTCTCGCCAGTTTATTCTATGTCCGTTCTCCCAAGCGTGTTCGAAGATCTTGGACCTCTGAATTTTGATGATTATCCGAAAAGTTGCGCCGTATCGGTGATATTTTTGATATTAGGACGGTATTTCAAACAAACAACACTTTAAGATCTATTCTGACAAAGACGAAATCGAAGAACCACGAGCAAGATTAAAAAAACTGCATTGATATTATTCCGTGTGAGTGCAACAAACATTACGTTGGTCAGTCATCCAGGCCGTTTAGTGTAAGATTGGGTGAACACAAAAATTATATCAGAGGAAACGAAATTCAGAGATCCAAGATCTGCGAACACGCTTGGGAGAACGGACATAGAATAAACTGGGACTCGGCAAAAATTTTAGCAATAGAGGCGGATAGCAAATAAAGAAAAATTAAAGAATCAGCGATAATATTATTGAATAAGGATACATGTGTGTCGAATTGTTCCGTAGATGTCTGTACAACATGGTTGCCAATGTTAAAAGAAGAACTTCACAGACTTAACATTATTATTATTAACTATATCAACAGTTCTATGTAAACAGTAAGTATCTATGGATACTGAATATAACAAACATTCTTAGAGCCGTGTATTTATCCTACACAGCAAAAAGATTTTCCAAAAAAGGCCTTGACAAAGAAACAGATTAGATTCCCGAAACGTCCGCGAAATATTTAATTTCAAGTTTTTATACTTATATGTGTTATTTATTTAAAAAAAAGCAACTTCTAACTGATTCTTTGACGTAAAAGTTACAGGCGTAGAGGTTATTTAGTAACATACTGGTTAATTGTGACATTTTGTGCATGTCGCCGGAAACTCCCAAAGTATTAGGGGGACTATTCTGATACATTTTTGTATATTAACCGTTTAAAAAAATTATCGATATTATGTATGTCCCTTTCTGGCTATCTTGTCAGATAGGATAAGTTTGGCTTATTTTAAAAGGGGTAAATTAATTGCGTGAACACAATAAAAATGACAACCCCCACACTAATGTAAACACGATAACGGGGACGGGGAACAGCTTCAACTCTTCTTACTACCCTCCCCTTGCAAGATCTTCTTGCAAGTGTATTTCATGGTGTTTTATAGGAAAGCGTAATGTAACCATCCCCGTTATCGTGTTTACATTAGTGTGGGGGTTGTCATTTTTATTGTTTTCACGCAATTAATTTACCCCTTTTAAAATAAGCCAAACTTATCCTATCTGACAAGACCAATGGAAAGATTGTTAATCTACACAGCAGGTTTTTCTCAAGATCTATGCTCATCTCATAAACGCTCTGAATATTGTGCCACACATTATCTAGACGAATTAATATCGTTTATGTGCGGACAATTCTGATAGATATGTGGGTACACTCTATATTACAATTCTAAAACTTACCCATTTTCTTGTGCGGATTCCCTACGTTGATTTAACCTTTATGACTCGACTCTCCACTAGTTAGCAAATAAATAAAACACGAATTTTCAACAACACAACACCATATTACAATGAAAGAAACACAAAAATAGTCGGTTTAAAAAGATCACAAACAATAAAAGAATACTTAAAGTTTAAACAAAGATAATAAAAATGGACTGTAGTCTCGTAGGTAAGCGAAAAATATTAATCTCTTAATGAGTAATTCGTCTACAATAAAATACAAACTGAGCACCTGGGGGTAGAAAAGAAACGGTAAAATTAACGAACATAAAGTTAGTAATTCCAAAAACTAGTTGATAGAACGTCAGTTACCAGCAACAATTTGAATGAGTAAAAGTTTATTTTGAAATTCAATGACAATAAGCTAACTTTTAGTAGAGAACCTCAAAAAGCACAAATATACCCGGTGATACTAAGTGACCTTTTTTCATAACGAAATCATCCTAGTCAATTTTTTAGTTAGTGGGCATTATCAACGCAAAGAAATCTCAACTAATGGGTTGGGGGCTCAACCTCTTTTTATGTAACTAAGTCGACCTGGCAACTGGCGTCATCTACAGTACAATACGGGACAAAATAACTTCCCATAAATATCAAAACTTCTTTTAATAACAAGTTAATCTATTCGATATCTACAGCTATCTAATTTTCCCAGTGAGGTAAAAAGACCCTTTTTATGACTAGATTCCTTCTGATTTGTGTCAATTAAGGAAAAGAATCTACTGGTTTCTTACGTAGTGTACAGTAAGATTGGGAATCTTGTACCAATTACATCATTTATGAGTCTAACTATGCGCTATCTAATTTAATTATTCGCTTAAACGGTGTCCCTTTTACCCCGTTCCCGCGTGACCGGCGTCACGGGATCGGGGTTTTTAATTTGTAATAAAACACTTCCGATTTAGAAAATATACAGAATACTTTATAGGTATTGCCGAAAAAGTCTTTGTCATAGGCATGGGACGATTGTTGAACTATAAATTTATTCGAGCTTATTTACTTTCAAAGATCCTCTAATATTACATTGAGCCGACTTTTCAGCAACTTTTTAGGGCCATTGAACTGGCATCCTAACTTTCTACAAAATAACCGCGCTACTTTGTGAAAAACAATTTTAATTACTTAACTCCTTTATTGCATTTGTTACAGTAGAAAGGATATGGTATACAATAATTTATAATTGCTAGTTCAAATGGACAATTATACATAATTATTGTAAGTTGAAACTTGCAATAATTATATTGTCACTTTAATGTGGCAATTATGTACAATTGCAAGTTTAAACTGACAGTTATGTATAATTGCAAGGTTAAAATAGTTGATAAACTCGACCGTTACTTGGAATACACTATGGACAGTCATGTATAATTGTCAATTTAAATTTGTATATTAAAGTGATAGTTTTCAGTTAACATTTTAGGCCCATTTCTGGGTATACTATGCCTTGCCAGAAATGCAAGCATTGGGTCAATATGACTATGATCATAATATAATTTAATGGACCTCCATACCCACGTCCCAGAGGTCGCCAGTTTTCCAGCGCTCGATTACTTTCATTGATTGCGCCGCCAAACCTATTGAAATGGGTGAATTAAATCTTCACCCTTATGTATTACCCATGCGCCAGTATCGGACATGTTAATTAAGTAGTTTTTATACATACAATGATGAAATGAGAAGGCATAACAATTGCTAAGAAGCCCTGCGTTTGCATATAAAGTTCGTTATCCGTAGCCAGATTTCAAGCCAGTCAGTTTACACTGACAATTATCGGAATATTTGATATCATGTCCTAAGTATGCATATGCTTTCATTGTCTTATAATATAAACCATTGTGTCAAAATAGATCAGCTGATAGAATTAAACTTGTACTGTTTATTTAACAACTACGACAGAAGACCGTCTCTCAACGTCTTAATACGACAGGACACTGTAAGAAAACAGCTTTATTGATTGCCACTACAAATATAACCAAATAAACTATGACCCAATCGGTAAATGATGACTGAAAAAAACGTTCAAAATTTTCCGTAGTATAATGCAGGTATGTATACGAGCCTATACATACTATCGAAAAATGTCCCCCTGCAAGCAAATTATTAGAGTAGGCACCGATAAAAACATCAGAGGTAATTGAATATATTTATAATTTCGAAGTAAAATAAATTACAAATCCAGCTAGGCGATTTTTTTTATAAAAGTTGTTTCTTTGTAGAGAGCTCGAAAATGCTTTGTGAGAGGGAGATATATTACTGTGGTAAATGAAACACTGAACAAATTTTCATTCATATGCAGTTCCCCACAACACAGTTGGTATTTCTATGCAGACCACAATTCTTATTTTAGTCACTAATTAAAAACATGATAAAAAACTACGTTTCATTTTAAAAGCGAAGTGTAACGAAGTTGATTCAAATTTGTGTTTCAATAACAGTTATATAGTTGGTCTGTATTTATAACAGTCCTGGGAAATTAGCATTTGACTTGGACAAAATCAGTAAAAATCTGAATTTTTGCACAGACGTTCTTTGAGGTGTCCCAAACCCAAATCACAAAAATCCCAACATGGCTACCTAAAATATTGAAGGTCAAATTTATTTCGCATCCTGTCATCGGATGCCCATGAGGTCAATGTGAAAGTTGTAGATAATTATATTTTCTGCAAATTGTCTTTTATTTTTTCCCAAACCTTTTCGAGATATTCAAGGTCAACGTTTCAAAAGCATGGTTCTTCGCAAATATCTCGCGTCAAAAAAAATCATACAGCAATGAAGTTGGTATGGTCAAAATTTCCATAAAATGTAGGACATTTTTCAATATAACTTAGCAGAACTTCAAAAGTGTCCAATGTACATTATGCAAATTTTAGTAATTGATTTAGAATAGACTCATAATAAACACATAATTTTTTCAATTTTTTCTGCTCCTCCGTTTCTGAGATATTCGTGGTTAAAGTGAGGGGTTAATACATTTGCATCGTATATTAGTTAGAAATTATCCATTTAATCTTTAATCATATTTTTAT
Source organism: Stenurella melanura (assembly GCA_963583905.1). Taxonomy (NCBI): domain Eukaryota; kingdom Metazoa; phylum Arthropoda; class Insecta; order Coleoptera; family Cerambycidae; genus Stenurella; species Stenurella melanura. The sequence continues at coordinate 181,160,574 of OY757310.1, forward strand.
TCAGTTGTTCACATTCTTACAGTTCAGTGTCTTCTATAGAATATTTTCATGCTAACGCATTATCCATGTCACATGCCCTCGCTTGAAATAGTTGGCGAGTTAGATATTATAGGTAACTTCTTCAATAGATAGTTTTTAAATATCGGCCTGCGTCTCCAGTGGCGGCTGGGCGAGATGAGGGAAATTTATTGGGGAATTTCAAGAAGGCGTCTAATGAATCTTATTATTGTGCCAATCGACAAAGACTAATCAGAGCTAGAAGGACGGAGAGCGCGTTGCCGTATTCTAGACGAGCACAAACTAAAAAGTGTAGTAAAGCAGGCCCTCGGTCATTATTAGCACAGAGAAATATGAGAAAAAGAAATAAGCAGATATTTTTAAACTTGACTTCTACGTAGAAATGGTCCAAAATTTGAGTAAAAAAACAGAGGTTAACATAAAACTAGCATTGCTTCTACTTAGTATAATTATTATACTCTTCATAAATATAAAAAGAAAAGAGATATTGCATTCGATAACAATATCGCTCGTAGAGAAAAAAAATTCATATCACTGTGTTTGTGATCGAATCTGAGCAACTTTCAAAATGTAAGTATGTGTTAGCTAGAATAGAACCCTATTGTTTTTGAACAAAATCGATCGATAAATAGAAATTTTTTATATTTTCTTGTGTTTTGTAATTGAATTAAAAATGTCTAAAACTAATATTATTCACAAAAAAACTGCGAAGAGTATCCTATAGAATATGCAACAATTATATAAAAAGTGCAGTAAATTGGCGAAGAGTATAACGGTTAGCTTGTTCAGTATTATAATATGTATTGTACATACAGTACTAATAGATATAGATCGTACCAAACTTATAGCAGTTTAAGTCGTAAAACAGAGAAGCGCTCGATCTAAGAAAGACATGACGTTCGCCTGTTCGACAAGAACTTAAAATATTAGAATTTTGCTTTTCCACCAAGGCTACAAATAATTGGTGACACATAAGTAAATTCTGTTGCTGATTAAAATGGATTAACTGAAGTCTTATTGAATCCTTCTTGTTAGTTAAATTTTATTGAACAACAGGCATGTACACTTGCTTGCAAACAAAATAGTATATTATTAATATTATTATCTAAATTGCCGGCTACTGTGTAAAAAAAAACACGAATAAAATTGAACGCAGGAAATTTTGACTCGAACGCTGCCAATACCGTTAGAGTTATGAAAAAAATGCACTTAACAATTTTATGGAGAATTAAATTTTCTATAAAAAAAAGTCAGGGATGGCATATGTCTATCTTCAATACTTTAGGCGTGAGAGTGATTGAAAATTGAATACAATAGTTGTCCAGTGCGCGACTTTCAACCAACTTCTTGTCAAAATTATTTAAGACAGACAATGCTACCACTGACATTTTTATAGAAAATTTAATTTGATGATGATGACGATTTTACAGCGTTTCAAGTTAAACGTACAAGTGTTCCGACACTGAAGAAACCGTGGTGGGAAGACAATTCTTCCAAAAGCTCAAGCCAAACATTCGACAGTGTTGTACGTCTCTATCTTCGTCGTACAGCTGCATTAATATGAAACGAAAGGAGGTACACAGATTAATCACAGACGTCGTAGTAACTGCCCGCATGCCGACAGTGTAAAAGAAAGAGATTCGCTTGTTGACGGCATTTCGTAGCTTGGCTGCACACTTTTACAACTCAGAATGCTATAAGTTTGGTATAGTGTATAGCTATTTTGTTATAATACCGTGGAGTTACAACTTTTTACTTAGGTAAATACATATACTTATTAACTATATACTGGTAATACTCCATAAGCCACTATGTACGGATTTGAGGCTAGAGAACGAGATAGTTTTCTATCTCTATGGAGGACTCTGACGATACGATCTGATGAAGAAGGAAGCGCGCGCTGTAACAGGTCAGTGGTCCCAAAACAAAGAAATCTACCGGCAACCGTAGAAAACGGAGATTTCGTATACTATGGTAAAATATATACCACCCTTTTGGAATGATTCACATGCTATTAGGAAGCTTTCGTTTCTTGGTATTTAAATTATTTAATCAATAAATGAATACCTAAGCAGTAATTAGAAAAACTTATAGTCCAGTGGAATTAGCAAAAAAGTGGGTCTTATATAGGGTACTAATGGAAGTTTCGATGTTCAGCTAAAAATTCTACTTTACGAATATGAGTGGCACAATTTATATTTTTATGTTTTATGGGTGATTCAGCCGTAAAAAGACAAGATTGTTAAAAAACAATTTGACATTGAAAGAAATGGTAAATATTTTTTTCTTTAGTTCTTGGGACGGCATCTTATTTTTTGAGTAAAAAAAAATTGTTCTTGATATTTTTTCTAAAAAGTCAACCTTTTTCAGTAAAACTTGGTGAAAAAATCTTCAATGTTAAAATTTTGAGAATTTTTAACCCCAAAACAACGCACTTTATGCAAAGATAAAACAAAAATATTCTTGGAAAAACTAAAAACATTTCACGATTAGCACATGTAACTAGATTTTGGATTATTAAATAAAATTTATTACCGATGATATGACAGGTTAGGGTCCTGCTTCGGCTGGCTTTTACACAAAAAACACCGTTTCATTTTTGTGGACAGGGGCGGTTTTAAGATGTTTGCCGCACCTACTCTTAAAAAATATGACATAATATATATGCTACCCAAAAAATGTTTACCAAAAAAAATAATACTAATTTTTTTTTTTATTTTAAAAGAACAAAGGACACTACACATTAGAGGTGAGTGGTATATAAAATGACTTTTCTGTATAACACCTATTTATTAAAAATAAAGAAGAGATAAAATAATAAAAAAAAAAAATTATACAAGGTAAAGACGAACTTTTCTTCCTTTTTTTACAGCAAAATCATTGATTATATCTCCTGTTTTTATAGTTTTTAAAATTTCGTTTTCAATATTTAATACTGCGTCAATTTAGCCTTTCCTGCGTCATTGTGGACCGTAAGTAATTCTTTACCCGTCGCAAGGTCGAGAAACTCCTTTCTCCAGAACAGTTTGTAGCGGGTATTTATTTTCTTATATAAATTAGATATGAAAGAAAGCCGCTTCTGGCTGCCATCCATATTGCTCGATGCGTTGTTTTGGCTTCAATGGAACTGTCGCATTAGCGGAATTATAAAAACGACTAAAGCAATATTCAAAAGAAAAAAATTCTGCCGCCCTTAAAATTTTGCCGCCCTGGGCACTCGCCCAGCGTGCCCAGTGGTAAAACCGCCACTGTTTGTGGATATAGGTTTACACCATGTAAATACAAATCCCTATTTTGATAAACAATAAAATACATAAAACAACTTCACAATCTTAGAACACACAAGCGCTTATAATATTAATGTCTGGAATTGGAACTTGGAACCACTGATATAATGCCTATAGTGCACAATTTCTCCGATTAGATTGTGACCACTCATCTTCTATATTTATTTGAACTGTCACATTCTCGCGTCGATGTTCCGCCCACTAAGACATGCGCACAATACCAAGTCCTCTTAAAGGATAGAGAGACAGGCTTTCCTTGGCGTCAAATTGGGAACGAAACTCATAGTATATAGTTAATAAGTATATGGGTAAATATTATTTCCGCACTTATTAGAAAAAAAGAATTATTCCTAATTCAGATTGGTGTAGAAACATAAAACTTTCTCAAGGACTAGTACAAAAAATACTAATAACATATTATGCATACGTTTAACATCCGTAGGAACAGATATTTCAGTTATTAGAGACCTAAAATAGATTTTTTTTTTGAAACGCAATTATAATTATTACATTTTTTCCATATGAAACTTGTAGTTAACAGATTTAATATATTTTACTGTCGTAAAACAAAAAACGAAAAATAAAACTCCCACATAAAGCGGATCAAGGTTCAAAAAGATATGTGATATAATGCTTAACTAAGAGAGAGTTATTTTAAGTAGTTAATTTAACATAATGTTCTTGTTGATAACGACCAAAAACTGAACTGAAAAAAGACAGCAATGGCATAGATTTAGAGCGCTACGATGCGATGCGGTGGTCACAATGTAAGCTAGGTTTGTAAAGATAAGTTCTAATGCTATTAATCTCTCATCGGCCAATATACTAATGCTGACCAGGGCCATTTTTCTTAACGAAAGCCTTAAAAACAACTGTTTTGTGGATTCCAAGGGATTCACAATATTTCACATCGCCATTTATAACACAGGTCGAAATCAATTTTCTTATACAACAAAACGTAGTTTATTTATCTATTTGTTTATTTACAATGTCTAACGGGCGTAGAACCCAATTTAAGATAAATAAAAAATACAGTGAAAAACAGAATGATAAAGTAATTAATTACTGATGCCACACATAAATACAGAGGTAGATAATCGAAGCTAAATTAAAGTCTGTTACGATTTATTGAGTTTTTTATACAGAGTGGTTCGTAAGTTCATCGAATTTCTAATATTAGAATATTACGATGTAGCTAAATCTATCTTAGTACAAAAGTTGATATTAACAGAGATAGAGGGTGTTACATTCATTATTATATTTTTAATTGTCTCGCATAACTTTAGAATATTTTCAGATATTTTTGTGAAAATTGGTGAATAGGGATTTTTTGAGAAGAAAAATTCAAATCTGCTCCCATTTTTCGTGTAGATCCTAGAGGGCGCCACATAAGCATTGTTTAAGGCATAAATGTGCTCTTAACTTTTTTCCCCGTAACGTTATTGCTTTTTTAGAAGCTTTTATTTAACTTGCAATGTTAGTGTTAGTTTGTTTAGGACAAATTTTGCAAGCCGAATTAGAACCACTTCCTCTTATCCTACGGAGTTGAAATTTTACGCGTTTATTCAGTTTCGATGACGATGCATTTTTATGATAGGCATGACCTGATTCTACACCCAGGATATGTAGCATGGTCGATTAAGTGTGCAACAAATGGAAACAATTTTTTTTTGTTGCACAACCAATGTATAAATACCGCCCAAAGTTATTGCATGTCCGATAATCATTTCACTTGGAATGGCTTCAAGTTCAAGAGTGTGCAGGGTAGGGCAAAAAATATCAAAGCCGTTCAAGGGTAAAGTGCGCTTATGTCGAAAAAAATATATAAAAAAATATGTTTATAAAATAGCTTTTATTTTAAAAAACTGTGCTAACAAGTACAAAATTTATTATTAAAATTCATACACCCGGAAACCAAAATATTTGGGGGCGGTCAACTGAGAAAGTAACTATGCAATAGTGCTATAACCGGGTGTACCAGGATGATGGTATACCCCCTTTTCTCCTTTAGCTTTGAAGGTAATTGATTGAAATTTAGGATATCCTACATACATAATAAGCGGCACTTTTTGACATACAATTGATTATTTTTTACTTCCGGTTTCGCCGGAAGTGACACTAACTTTTGATTTTTAAATGGAACACCCTATATATAATTGCACTTTTGAATTCTGCATAATTTTCTGAATCCAACGATGTCAAATAAGTGACATTTCAAACATCAATTTTTTTTATAATGTAATTTTTAGTTTTCCATTTAAGTGTGCCATGATGCTTCCGATTTATTCTAAATGACCCGTGTAATGCTACAAAAATCGAAATCCCGTTAAAAACACTAAATAACGTGTTTTATGTGCAAATAAAATTCAAGAAAATTGTTTTTGGGCCAAAACTCAATTTTTTCAAATGATTTTTGTAAATAAGATCCTGCATTGCGCTCCATATACCAAAATCCAATGGGTTAAAATCTTGACTACATACTGGCTAAGAAAACTAACTACTACGACTAATCCAGCGCTCATGAAAATGGGTGTTTAAATAAATTCATACTTGATTGGTAAAATGTGGCACCATCCGCATGAACAGCATATTTTGACTCAAATTAAGTGGTAGTACATCCAACATATCAATAAATTCATCTAAATAATGTAAATAATTGTTACCTTTTTTTCTTGGTAACTCGCGTGGTTCCCAATGATCCCACACCACGCATTGATTTTGAACTCATGTTGGAGATGTCGTTTTTGCTTTGAATGAGAATTTTCAACTTCCCAACGACGATTGTTTCTTAAATTGAAGACACCTCGGCGGGTAAGTGTAGCTTCATCCGTAAGTAATATTTTGTTGACGAATAAGTGGTCAATATTCTGTCTGTTCCGAATATCGCTTGCAAACTGATTTCTTCAATAAATTTTACATAGGCGTAAAATCGAATGGATGGTATTTTTCTTCACGCAATATTTTTAAAATGGAAGCCTTTTTGATTCCTGTAGCTGCACATGATCTTGTACTAGTCTGTGGATCATCTATAATGCGAACTAATATTTCGTCAGGAGTAATAATTTTCGGTCGACCTAAATTAACATGTTTAGGATGAAATGAACTACTTTCGCCTAAATTTCTGATTTTGAAATAGTCTATAACCAGTCTACGTCCATTGTGATTCACTTGACAATAAATATGAACCATATCTCTCATATCTGACTCTGAATAATTTATTATGTCTCGGCATATTCTAATTTTCGTTAATTAACTGATATTTATTACCAAAAAAATAGATAAATAAAATTGGAAAAAATGAATACATTTAATGAGAAAAATTTTTAAATATCAAAAGTATTGTTGGCATCGGCGCTGTCACGGTTCGCTTTGAACGTTGAACATTTTGTATGTTGTCCCTCAATTTAAGCAACCAGTGAAACACATTACTTGAGTTATTGGCTGTTATCTTTCTATAATCAATATCAAGTACACTAATTATCGAGCAAGGCGATTCATAGGCGCGCGCGCTAAGCTGTCTTTAATGTTATTCGTTTAAAATTCATATCTTACCTCATAGATAACATGAAGCAATATAACCAAATGCCCCAGATAGCGTATTTTTATTACTATTAGCGCCGAGACCTTATATATCCGTTTTATTAATTTTTGGAAGCAAAACCCCGGATCCCTTCCCCGATGTTGGCCTATTTTCTTCGATTAATGTTGTGTTAGTATTTGTTCTGGTGTGGTAGTAATTAATTGGTGGGTGCTGTCAAATTTAAAAGGTATCCTTCTAGAAGGTATCTGTTTCCGGCTGTCGAGTGATAAGGGTCGACATTTTCTGTTGTTATGAAAAATTTAATTTAGAATTATCCTACGGGGATCTATTCATTTTTCAACAGTGATTTTAGAGATTTTCATTGTTTTGGTGAAGAAGCTGAAGTCTTCGTTTAGTGTAATGAAAATCGTGCCTTTTTAAAGGGATTTAGTGTGTGCCCATTATCCTCGCACGTGAGTAGTACCTTTTCTTTAAAATTTGGTATCTTCTGACCAATTGTTTATAATTTTGCAGTAGACAGGATAATCTACCACAGTCCACGTACCAACAGTGGGTTCGTGTGCTATTTTTCTATTCGTGATTTGACAATTACCCTCAAGAGAGGTAAGCAAACTTTCACCTTGATATTTGTTTCTCTTAATTAAGGGGTTATAACGCATTTTAGGGTTCTTGTACGGAGTTTACTTTTATGGTGTTGCATGGTGCTGGTATGTTGATTCTACCGTGCTTCTAAGGGCCTAGCAGAGTGTGCTAGTGGACGGCATTGTCGTAAGCTGTTACCTCAGGACTCGCAGTTCGTACTGGGAAGCGTATTTGGGGGCAGGCGTCGTCGCAGAGTAACTCTTTCCTAGAAACGTCCCGGTGTCATCTCGAGTTTGACGCCGTAGAGTAAGAGACCGCACGAGGAAGTTAAACATTAAAAAAAGGCATATAGCAGATAAGATAAGGTCAGTCAGTTGCGTGCGATTGTTAAGCATTCTGTTATTGCTAATATACATATATTTGTCCACGATAAAATTACTAACCCTCACTTAATTTATTTAAATATTAATATTAGAGTAGAATACTCATTGTAAACAAGACATAGCTATGTACTTGGGGAGAAACCTGTGATACTTTTATATATTTATGTATTTGGTATAAATAAGTTTCTTTAAATGAAGCTTTTTATGACTATCTATTTCATTATCTAATTAAATTTTTTTGTTTATTTACTCGAATCTGATATATAGCAGAGTGTGTTCAATATAAATCATTTTTGCTATATATATTTAGTTATTTTTTTTAAAATTTTATGCCCCAACTAAAAAGGACCCTGAGACTCTTGCTAATTGACAAGAACAACCTTGTCAGGAGCACTTAGCTCATAGATTGGCGTGGCATAAATTGGCGCCCAACGTAATTTGTTTTTTTTTATCATTTCTTGTGCAATAAAATTTTTAAAAAAGCTGGTTTCTCCTAGTTTTTGCAAATTTTTTTTACTTACTATGTATTTATACTGATATATTATTATACGGTGATACTGAGATTATGTATAAGTAGGTATTAGTGGGTTAATAATTTTTTTGGGAGTTTGATATATACTGCTTCACAATATAAAGGTCTTCCTGCGTCTGCCTTTTCTTGGAAGTACATTGCCACGAGTTATTTTTTATACTTAATTGGCATTGGTTGTTTATAATTTTATGTTGTTTAGTCGATATTTTTTTTCGTATGCGTTTCTGCAAATCTTTTTTAGGTATTTGCTTTTGTCCTTTTTCTCTAAGGAGGGGAGGGGACTGGTTATTATTTTAGATATAGTTTTATAAAGCCACAATTTTCTTTTTGGTTTCGCTGCGGCTAAAAATATATTTTTTTTTGGATTACGATACCTATAGAGGTATTTAAATTTTTTTTTCTCTCTCTCTATATGATTCATATTTTCTTTAATATAGTTCCAAGGTTATTATAGAACATATTAGTTAAGCTCTGAAATTTTCGCGGTTATTAGATATTAGTGCTAATATAATATAAATAGTATTAATAGTAATATTTACGGCAAATATATAGTGTAGTGATAGTATTTATATTAAATTCCTTTAGGTATTTTTTTTTAATTTAATTTAATTTTTTTTGCGTCCCGGAATTAATTTTTTTATATACCATGGAGATAAATAGGTTAACTTCTGACGAACTTTCATATGAACTTACGATTAGAGCTGCACCTGCTGATGGTACTGTGCACGAAAAGCGTAGAATTTTACGTGAAACAATTCGTGAAGGGCGAGTACCACTGTTTATTAGCTTAGATCCGGTATTAGAACTGAATACATGCGATCAAAAACTTAAAAACTTACGCGATGAGTTAGCAAATTTCGATTTTTCAAATAAAGAGAACGAACACGAACGTATTTATTCGAGACTCCTTCATGTTAACCAACGGTTAAGTAGAATCATGGAAGCTAGTGAAGAGCAAAAACAAACTAAAAGTAATTTATTATTGTATTCCCAGCAATTACTTGAAGATTTAAAAACAACAATGAATTTGCCGCCACCACGAATAAACACTCAAGAGCCGCCTTTAGAATTAACATCTTCGCAGTTAAGTCAATCGGTTCTCGCTGAGAGTAATCTGAATATAGGTCCTGCAAATATTAGATATGTACCAAATACATCTCATCATGAAATTAATTTGATAGAACTTCAACCTACAGTTACGTGCCAATCAAATTATCCGGTTATCTCTTCGCAGTCTAACGTTACCTCTAGTTGCACTATTTCGTCCACAATTGCTAGTAATTTCGCTAATATTTCATTTAGTCAGGCAATGCCATGTACATATAGTTTTCCTCAAATGCACCCTGTTTCTTCTGCTCATCTTGTTGGAACATCGAGACCAATTAGTTCTGTTGTATACGACCAATATAAGCACATTTACCCTGACGTACGTACAGTTACATCGTCAGTATCGCGAAATTCTAATGATCAACAAATATATACACCACCTATCACTTATTGTCCTACAAATCCGCTAAAACATTCGACTGGAAATTTAGTTAATCGATTCCAAAATTTTCAACCTTTTGAAAATGTTTCTCATAATGAAACTCCAACGCGTCCTAACTTTGGTTGCGTCAATCATTTTGATATTTCTAAATGGCGTATAAGTTTTGACGGTCAATCTAGTATCACTACTTTCTTAGAAGACATTGAGGAATTAAGAATATCTCGAGGAGTATCAAAAGAGCAATTGTTTAAATCCGCTGCTGAATTATTTGTAGGGAATGCAAAGTCGTGGTATCGTTTTGCAGCAAATTATATCTCTACCTGGGACGATTTAGTTACGGAATTAAAGGCTTCATTTCAAAATAGTTATTATGATAGGGATTTACTCGATGAGATTAAGAAACGCTCTCAGGGCACCGACGAAAGAATTGTAATATATATTAGTAAAATGGAAAATCTTTTTAGTAAGTTATCACGAAAACCATCTGAGTCGGAACGCGTACAAATTATTAGAGGTCTCTTGTTACCAAATATTCAGAGAAGATTACCGCTATATCAAATTAATAGTATTCGTGAATTAGTCGAACTCTCTCGGAGGATAGAAGAAGATGAAAAACACGTGGACTTATTTGTTCCACCACCACCTCATACTTGTAAAGCATTGTTGGAACCACAGCTTGCTTATCAACCTCTTTATAATACTCGCGTGAAACACGTACATCTAGTCGAGCAAAACTTTGTCGAGAATTCTACGGGGAATTTAGTATCTAGTAGTAGAAATTCAGATATGGTAAATGCAATCGCGACGAGTAGTCATCCCGTTGGCCAAAGTAATTCATTGTCCAGCTATTTACCTGTTTCTACGAATAATAATATAAGTACTAACGTACCACGACCTACGTCAAGTCAATTACATAAAAATACTGTTACGTGTTGGAATTGTAATCAGGTCGGTCATTATCGCAATAGTTGTACTCAACCACGTAAAGTACTTTGTTATCGTTGCGGAAAAGAAGGCGTTACTGTTAGAAACTGTCCAGTATGTTCGGAAAACATCCGCCGGGGTCGCTAGGTAGCCGTATGGTAACCCCAACGTTTCATAAATCGGCTGAGTCGTCATTCGCACATACACAGGTTCTTCCCCCACATAAAATTATTCTTGATTATATTATATCTCATGCCGAAGGTGATCAGCGACCTTACTTAGAGATTTCTGTCTTTGGTTATCCCATATTAGGACTTTTAGATTCAGGTGCTACCAATACTATAGTCGGACAAAAAGGTTATGAAATATTGATGGATTTAGGACTCAAATTGAATAAACATAAACAGACTACTTGCACTGTCGCAAATGGTCAATCTTGTTTTGTTCTTGGAACTGTCGAAACTCCTATCAGTTTAATGGGTAAAATTCACGTTTTTAATGTTCTTGTTGCGCCTGAGTTGCCTCATAAACTTATATTGGGGACAGATTTTTGGTTGGCGATGGACATTATTCCCGATCTTAAAAAAAATATTTGGCATTTTGGTAGTGATTCTAGATCTACGGTATGTGGTATTCAGCTAGGAGACAATTTGTCGTCGGCCCAACGACTTTCTTTGAAAACTCTCCTGGACGAAAAATTTAAACTCATGGGAGATAGTTTGGGTTATACTACTGTTGTTGAACATGAAATAATTACCGATTCTCCTCCAATTAAGCAACGCTATTATCCTGTTTCACCTCCTAAGCAAAAACTTATAGACGAAGAACTCACTAAGATGCTTGAGCAAGGTATTGTTGAACCCTCAAAAAGCGCTTGGTCGTCTCCTATTTTGTTAGTTCCCAAGCGTGATGGATCATACAGGTTTTGCGTAGATTATAGAGCTTTAAATTCTGTCACCAAAAAGGATGCTTATCCCATTCCCTATGTTTCGGCTATACTTGATAGGCTTCGTGACGCACGGTTTATAAGTTCAATGGATATTAAATCTGCTTTCTGGCAAGTCGGTGTTAAGGAATCGTCTAGGGAATATACAGCCTTTACTGTTCCAGGAAGGGGATTATTTCAGTTTAAAAGAATGCCTTTCGGTCTTACCAATAGCCCAGCCACTTGGCAAAGGTTATTAGATACAGTGTTAGGAGCTGATTTAGAGCCTTATGTGTTAGTCTATCTCGATGATATAATCATAATTTCCCCCGATTTTGATACCCACATCCGAATTCTAGGTCAAGTTTTCGACCGTTTACATGCTGCTGGTTTAACGCTTAGCGTGGAGAAGTGTCAATTTTGTCGTCCTTCTTTGAAGTATTTAGGTTATGTTGTAGACGCTCGAGGACTTAGGGTCGATTCAGAAAAAGTAGACGCAATATTGAATGTGCCATCTCCAAGTAATATTTCAGAAGTCAGAAGATTTTTGGGTATGTCTAGCTGGTATAGACGTTTTGTACCTAACTTTTCTACTATTGTGGCTCCATTAACACGGTTGATTCAGAAAAACGTAAAATTTTCTTGGACGACTGATTGTGAAAATTCTTTCAGGGCCATTAAAAATCATCTCATATCCGCTCCAATTCTAAATTGTCCAGATTTCTCTCGTAGCTTTATTCTTCAGACTGATGCGTCGTCATATGGTATTGGTTGTGTGCTTACACAATTATTTGAAGATGGGGAAAAAGTTATATGCTTTCTGTCTAGGTCTCTAACTAAACAAGAGAGGAACTATTCCACAACAGAAAGGGAATGCCTTGCTATTATCTGGAGTATGGAGAAGCTACGCCATTACCTGGAGGGCGTACACTTTACTGTCGTAACTGACCACGCTTCTTTAATTTGGTTGAATCGCCTTAAAGATCCTCAAGGTCGGTTGGCGAGATGGGCTGTAAGACTACAACCTTTCGATTTCACCATAGTTCATCGGAAGGGCAGAGAAAACATAGTCCCAGATTTTCTCTCCAGATCTGTACCGATATCCATAGATATGATTACCAATGTCGATATCTCAGATTTTTCCAATAGTTCTGATCCTTGGTATGCAAAAATGTTACGAAGAGTAGACGAGAATCCGCATAAGTTTTCTCAATGGCGCATTGAAAATGGAATTCTTTATAAGTACGTCCGTTGCAGTTTTCCAGAGTTGTCCCGTGGTTGTGATTATTGGAAAATTGTAGTTCCGAAAGATAAGCGGACGAAGCTCATTCAAAGTCACCATGATGACCCTCGTTCTGGTCATGTAGGTATTTATAAGGTCTATTGGAAATTACGTAGTAACTATGTATGGCCTAAAATGCGTGCTGATATTGTTAACTACGTTAAATCTTGTCGAGTTTGTGCTGAACAAAAACCTGAATTGAAGGCTCCCGCTGGCCATATGGGTTCTAGGCCAGCCATATCAAAACCATGGCAAATGATAAGTTTGGATTTTATAGGTCCGTTGCCTCGTTCTAGTCACGGTAATACTCACGCCTTGGTCATTAGCGACTATTTTAGCAAGTACGTCTTAATATTTGCCGTTCGCTCAGCAACAGCGAGATCTTTGGTGAAACTTGTTGAGAAAAATGTCTTTTTAGTATATGGAGTCCCACAGCGCTTAATATGTGACAATGGCGCACAAATGCGAAGTAAAGCGTTTGGTAAACTTTGCGAAAAATATCGCACCAAAATTGATTTCACAGCTAATTATTATCCTAGGGCAGATCCTTGCGAACGAGTAAATGGTACCGTTAAAGTAATGATTAGGAGTTATGTCAAGGAGAATCAGCGTAAGTGGGATGAAAACTTACAAGCCCTGGCTTGTGCCATAAGAACCGCTAAGAGTGAAACAACTGGTTTTTCTCCCTACTTTATTAATTTTGGCCGCGAATATATTGCTACCGGAGATTTGTTTAAATATAAAATTTCTACTGATGAGGGTATAAACCTTGAGAATGAAATAGATCAACGTAATATTGGTTTTCGTAAGTTGTTCGAGGAAGTCAGAAGTAAATTATCGAAAGCTCAAGAAAAGAATCGCAGGGTTTATAACCTTCGACGTAGATCTGTCCATTATAAGGTTGGGGACAAAGTATGGCGGAAGAATAAGACGAAATCTGATGCGTTAAATTATATAAATGCAAAGTTATGTCCTAAATATATCGGTCCCTTTGTAGTTAAGAAAAAACTTGGTTCGTGGACATATGAATTGTGTAATAAATCTGGTGAATCTAAAGGCGTATGGCATGTACAAGATCTCAAGCCAGCCAATAATTTTGAACCAGATGAGTAATTTTATATTATTTGGTTTTCCCCGAGTATTATTTCTGTTGCTACGTTTGTTCAAGTATTTTGGTCAGTAAATTTAGGGAAATTTACTTCTTTCCGAGGAAGGGGGGAGTGTCACGGTTCGCTTTGAACGTTGAACATTTTGTATGTTGTCCCTCAATTTAAGCAACCAGTGAAACACATTACTTGAGTTATTGGCTGTTATCTTTCTATAATCAATATCAAGTACACTAATTATCGAGCAAGGCGATTCATAGGCGCGCGCGCTAAGCTGTTTTTAATGTTATTCGTTTAAAATTCATATCTTACCTCATAGATAACATGAAGCAATATAACCAAATGCCCCAGATAGCGTATTTTTATTACTATTAGCGCCGAGACCTTATATATCCGTTTTATTAATTTTTGGAAGCAAAACCCCGGATCCCTTCCCCGATGTTGGCCTATTTTCTTCGATTAATGTTGTGTTAGTATTTGTTCTGGTGTGGTAGTAATTAATTGGTGGGTGCTGTCAAATTTAAAAGGTATCCTTCTAGAAGGTATCTGTTTCCGGCTGTCGAGTGATAAGGGTCGACATTTTCTGTTGTTATGAAAAATTTAATTTAGAATTATCCTACGGGGATCTATTCATTTTTCAACAGTGATTTTAGAGATTTTCATTGTTTTGGTGAAGAAGCTGAAGTCTTCGTTTAGTGTAATGAAAATCGTGCCTTTTTAAAGGGATTTAGTGTGTGCCCATTATCCTCGCACGTGAGTAGTACCTTTTCTTTAAAATTTGGTATCTTCTGACCAATTGTTTATAATTTTGCAGTAGACAGGATAATCTACCACAGTCCACGTACCAACAGTGGGTTCGTGTGCTATTTTTCTATTCGTGATTTGACAATTACCCTCAAGAGAGGTAAGCAAACTTTCACCTTGATATTTGTTTCTCTTAATTAAGGGGTTATAACGCATTTTAGGGTTCTTGTACGGAGTTTACTTTTATGGTGTTGCATGGTGCTGGTATGTTGATTCTACCGTGCTTCTAAGGGCCTAGCAGAGTGTGCTAGTGGACGGCATTGTCGTAAGCTGTTACCTCAGGACTCGCAGTTCGTACTGGGAAGCGTATTTGGGGGCAGGCGTCGTCGCAGAGTAACTCTATCCTAGAAACGTCCCGGTGT
This sequence comes from Stenurella melanura, assembly GCA_963583905.1. Taxonomy (NCBI): domain Eukaryota; kingdom Metazoa; phylum Arthropoda; class Insecta; order Coleoptera; family Cerambycidae; genus Stenurella; species Stenurella melanura. Next base: position 181,175,809 of record OY757310.1, read on the forward strand.
CATCTCGAGTTTGACGCCGTAGAGTAAGAGACCGCACGAGGAAGTTAAACATTAAAAAAAGGCATATAGCAGATAAGATAAGGTCAGTCAGTTGCGTGCGATTGTTAAGCATTCTGTTATTGCTAATATACATATATTTGTCCACGATAAAATTACTAACCCTCACTTAATTTATTTAAATATTAATATTAGAGTAGAATACTCATTGTAAACAAGACATAGCTATGTACTTGGGGAGAAACCTGTGATACTTTTATATATTTATGTATTTGGTATAAATAAGTTTCTTTAAATGAAGCTTTTTATGACTATCTATTTCATTATCTAATTAATTTTTTTTGTTTATTTACTCGAATCTGATATATAGCAGAGTGTGTTCAATATAAATCATTTTTGCTATATATATTTAGTTATTTTTTTTAAAATTTTATGCCCCAACTAAAAAGGACCCTGAGACTCTTGCTAATTGACAAGAACAACCTTGTCAGGAGCACTTAGCTCATAGATTGGCGTGGCAGCGCCTACTGCTTTAATGCTTCTTATAATAAATTATGAGGCCGATTGTTAAAATAATAACAATAATAATAATATTTATTGTCCCACAGGTATACCAATCCAAGATGTGCATGTAGTGTAGGACTAGTCAAGAAGATACATACTAAAGACGAAAATACAAATTAAAAATTACCAAGAATGGCTCCAAAATACTTATAGATTCATGTATTCGTCAACATAATAAAAAAAAGTGATGAATTAAGAAACAATATAAACTGTTTTTGAACTGTTTCACGCGTCTAATACTTTCTATATGATTAGGAAGTTTATTAAAGAATTTAGTACCTGCATGAATTGGATTCACTTCCTATAATGCTAAATGATGCTGTGGTATAATCAAGGCATTGGAATATCTAGTGTCATAATTATGGTTAAAGTATTTAGTCACAAATGAACAATAATTAGATTTAACATAATTTAGTATTTCATAAATATATATACTACATTGGTATCGTTAATAGTCTATATTCTTTGAACAATGTTTTGCAAGAATGAAATTTGTTTACACCTGCAATATTACATAGAGCCCTTTTTGTATTCTAAAAACATTTATCCATAAATATGAAGATACCCATAATAAATTGCTATAAGTTAATCTAGAATAACGATGCCTAATAATAATATAATAATATTTGGTTGCTAGTAAAAAATTAAAGTCTATATAGTACATTACAAACTGATGACAGTTGTGACAAATCTCGTATATGATCATCCCAATTTAGAAACTAATTAATATTTATACCCAAGAACTTTGCAGTGTCTGCTTGTTTTACAGATGTTTCATCAATTTTTATTAGTTCGCTTTCGGTCTTTAAAATATCTAAAAATAGTTTTTATTAAAACATAATTTTTATTAAACCACTTAACAAAAACATTGGCTACCTACTTAAAATAATATCATTTTTAGATGGACCTAAACAAGGAGAAGAAGTATCATCAGCGAGTAATGTTAAATTATTTTCATCGACGATATTTACCTAAGCATTTATGTAAAGAATAAATAATAGGAGTCCAAGGACTGAACCTTGAGGTACGCCGCATTCAGTATTTGGCTTATTTGATCTGCACTCATGAATCTCAACAACTTGACTCGTTTGAGATAGGTACGAAAACTGTGGTTGTAATAATATCGCGCAAAGTTTTTAATTCCGATAGAAAGGTGTGCAAGAAATGAGCTGTGATGGTTTAGTAAAAGAAAAGACGAAACCTGTACCTAACATAATAAATTTTCATGTGAAGGATTTTACTTCATCAAATTAATTCAATACTAATAAAAGTTACTGTATTATGTGAAATTCGGTTATAAAACTGCTCTTACACTTACGCTAACGACCCACATTTCAAGTATATTGGTCTGAAATTCATTTAATAAGATTTTCAATTTAAGTAAGTACTTGGAACGGTTATTTCATAGGAAACACTCGAGTCGATTCAATTAAAATTTATTTTATATGACTAAAATTCCGATTGTCTGGTGAATATAGAGTTCGGCATTCTGCCATATTTTTTATTTTGTGATACCATCTTATGGTTTGCTCGGAAAGTAAATGGATTTTGAACTGATTGGCGGACACAAATTTAGTTAATAGTCAGATGTCTGCAATATCTCTCCTGTTAGGTTTAAAGCCAAAATTAAATTAATGGCTACATTGGCTAACCTCTTTCAACAGAAGTTATTCAAGAGAGAAAAATATATTAAATATTTTCTGATATGACATATTGATGATAAGAATATAGCATATTTTCTGCAAATTGGTAGACGCAGAGGAACTGGCCTTGTGGTAATCGCTTTATTACTGAATTCGTGACTTCTATTTATTCCATCAAAATTCGCAATTTTCGAAATAATTCTTATTTTATTTGCGCTAAACTGGACTAACATATTTTTTTGTGGTACTGTGTAGACAATAAACTAGTTATGTAATTGTTGCACATTCTATGGAATACTCTTCGCAGTTTTACTTGTAAATGATATTAGTTTTAGACATTTTTTGTTTAATTATAAAACATAAAAGAAATTATACTAAAACAATTAATAACTTTTATATCTATTGATTGATTTTGTTCAAAGAGAATACAGTTTTTCCTCTAACTAACATTAATTTACTGTCCAAATTTCAATACAAACGGGTGGATTTTTTGAAAGTTGTTCAGACCTCGATCACAAACACATTAATATGAAAGTTTTTTTTCTACGACCAATATTACCCTTTTTAGAACTGTGCCGATGGAATGCAATATCCTCTGCGTTTTGTGTTTGCGAAAGGTACACAGAGAGAAATCGCTTTGGAACATTTTGCACAATGTTGTGGAACAACGTCTTGTTGCATTTTTTTAAACAATTGTAAAATTTTAGGGCACAACGTTATATAGTTTTACACATTTTAATTGAGCATAGTTCTTGTGCGTTTTATTTATCCAATATAAAGATTTAGTTACGATGAATTTATTGAAAACTTCGACCAATAAATTGGCGAAATTTAGAGTTAAATTTATTTATTTTTTCTCAACAAATCATAGCCAATTTAACTAAATTAATTGTTAATAGTATCCTCAAACTATATATTTTGTTGCTATTCTATTTACAATTAGTTTTAAGTAATTGTTTAAAGGATTTGCACAACTTGTGTAACATAAAAGTGTGATTTTATTTTATAAACGGTTGTTGACAAACTTGTGAAAGTAGGAGTCCCAATATATTTATTTCCGCTGAACAATAATAGTACGCACAAATTGCACAATTTAATGACATACTATTCACAATCAGTTTGGAGATATTGTTTTAATTTTTTTTATAATTGTTTCATTTGTTTCACGTAAAAGTTTATTGGTTCAAAATTGTACTGACTGCGCCGGCCATGCTACGCATATACGCGCAGGCAATTACGCATCAGATCCAGGTGATATTTCGTTAAGTGAAGACGTACACTTTCGAATTATACAAGTACTTACATTTGTGATGGAATTTGTTGAAAACTTATTAACCGAGTGGGGTTTCCTAGATGTAATTCCATGCAGCATTCACAGAGGTAAGTACTTTACACAGAGTTACAGATTTGCATATATGTTCTCTTAAATTAACTTCGCCAACATATAAATATAAAAATGGTTTCTTGTTTATATGCGAAGAATGCATGATACCTATCTTCTAATACTTGATTTCGTTTACAGCTTGAGCAATTGAGAGCAATTTCGTTTTCTTATGCGAAGTGACAGAAAACTGTTCCTAAACTACTAAACCCAAAAGGCAAACTTGTAAAAGAACTGCTTCAAAACGAAGATATTCTGATGATAAGCAATACATTTGATTTTGGTGATGAACTGATAAATGTTAGTTTTTTTTAAGAATATGACGTGACCACGACATAAGCTTTATTACTACAAACTGCGTTAATAGAAGCTAAAAAGAAGAAGTACTGGAAGCCTTCCAAATTTGAATTATTAAATGAATTTATTTTAAGCATAAATGTCACTTACTTCTTTTCAACTAAAACTCTATGCATATAAAATTTATTTGTATTTAAAAAAATAGAAATGTTTTCATTTACCATATGATAATATATAAATGCATGCTCTATTATGTATTGTTATTCTGTTAAAATAAAATGTTTATTCTTTAATTTTTTTATTGAAATCCTTTAGGAATAGCTCCAATTTTGGAAATAATATTTCACAATTTGTGTTACAGAATAATACAATTAAAATGAAGTGGATACATATAGTGTGTGAAATGAGTGCACAGTGAACCAAAAAATATATACATAATTTGGAGATTATAGAGTAATAAATTGTGCAAAACTAACCCCGGTTCATACATTTCTGAACAGCTTCTTTGGATTAAGTGTACATATTGTGCAAAATGAATTACAAAGTTGACAAAATAAACATACAATTTGAGGATTTCTCATTTAGAAATTGTGGAAAACTAAAACACATTCTTTTAAAAAACTATAAACATTGTGTCACTTAAGAGCACAATTTTTTGTAAATATGTTTTACAAATGAAGAGGTTTAGATGTGAATGTTTGTTTAGGAAACCTTCAGAATATATTTAAAAATTTCACACAAATTGTAGAAACTAACTTCCACAAGTGGAATAAAATTATGTATTTTTATGCAACCATGATTCAAATTTGTAAAGAATTCAATTTATGTGATTGTTAAGTTTGTACAAAAATTTCAAACAATGTTAATGCATAAACTGTACAAAATCATTGCTCCAAAAATGTATTATTTATTTGCGCAAATGGTTCCTGTCACCATTTTAAGACCAATTTGGAGTACAATTTTCTACAATAATTGTGGTAAAATATCACACACATTTTTCTCTGTGTATAATAATAGGACTAAGTTTTTTTCTAGTGCAACTCTCTCTTTATTATGCTCTTCGCAAATACGTATATTGCATTCGATCGGCACATTTCTAAAACCGGTAATATTGCGAGTAGAGTCTCTGCGACATACAATGCAGATATTTTACAAGCTTCTCTCGTAATTGTTTGATAGACTTCACATTTCTAAAACCTGTAATATTGCTCATAGAGAAAAAAACTTCATGTCACTGTGTTGGTGATCGAATTCTGAACAACTTTCAAAATGTCCGTCTGTCCGTCTGCCTCTCTGTCTGTCCGTCTGTCACGTTTCTTTTAAGCACGATAACTTAAGAACAAAAAGTCCGATTGCATTGAAATTTGGACAGTACGTTAGCGTTAGCTAGAGGAGGTACCCTGTTGTCTTTGAACAAACTCGATTAACAAATAAAAAAGTTATGGATTTTCTAAATAATTTTTATGTTTTGTAGTTAAACTAAAACTGCCTAAAACTAATATTATTTACAAAAAGTACTGCGAAAAGTATCCAATAGAATGTGCAACAATGATATAAAAAGTGCAGTAAATCGGCGAAGAGTATAATGGATAGCTTGTTTGAATATGTAATGAGTAGCCGATATAAAACAGATATTATAACTAATTTATTGTTTATTTTAAAATGGGTATGACAAATTGCACTGCGTTATAACATTAACAATAATTGGGTATTTAACATGTTAAAACAATCAAGAATAAACAGTTTAATTAATTCATAAGAGAAATATTATTGAAAACCTAACTATTAATATCTGGTTATTGTACCATTTTTATTTATAAACTTCTATTAGTCCGGCATAGAATTCACTAAACTCGCGCAATAATCATAAGTAATATTTGTCCACGCATTATTAATTAATTACAGTAATTCTTGGGCGTTGCGTGGTCTCACATTTCGGTTTTGGATATTTCTTACCAGTAGTCCCCATATTTCTTCCACGGGGTTAAGGTCTGGACTATGACTTGGCCAGTTAATAATATTAATGTTGTTTAAAAGTGGATTATTTATAACGAAATTGAGTAAAACACTACTATGTTTTTTACCACTATATTTGCACAAAAACGTGACTGCAGTTTCAACCCTTTTTAGGTCATTTTCAAACAATGATTCAACTAAGAATCATTGTTTGAAAATGACCTAAAAAGGGTTGAAACTGCAGTCACGTTTTTGTGCAAATGTAGTGGTAAAAAACATAGTAGTGTTTTACTCAATTTCGTTATTGTTATGGATTACCACAGAGTAACGGCTTCCTCAATCAATTTCCTGGATTATTTATTATTTGTTTGCTTATAGTAATGAAACATATTCTTTATAGGATTTTGCAAACAGTGGAAAGAAAAACTGTATGTAAAAATATTACTGAAATCTTTCATTCTTTTGATAACCTGACTTCTGGTTATGCTAGCAAGTTAAAATTCTGAAATAAATTTGTCCAATTTCTTATTTGACATTCTTATTATAACACTAGCATCCAACATAATCCCCTACGGCTAAGCAGATTAAACTAGTATCTCCATGACCCCCTACGGTATGTAACTTCAGTTAAAAATGAAAACGAAGGCCTGAAATTTATTTATTTACCTACCTTGTATTTAAATTTTTCATTCTAATGGATCACATTTTCATAAAATCTCGCATTCAGTTTCTTGGAAATGCTTAGCCTTTGAAACGTTTTTCGCCCTTATTCTGAGCCCATCAAAAAAGCACAAAGCCACTCATAATGATGTTCCATTCTTGGTTTTGCATACGACACTATAATGGACACCAAGCTCACACCTCCAACAAACTTTTTAAAAGCAATTTATAAAGCATGATTTTCAAACGGTTTTAATTAGGATACTTTGTGTCTTGTGTGGGTCAAATCTAGTAATTTTACCCCCTTCCTGTTGACCAATTGATCTGGAATTTGGTACACACCTTTAGTTCTGATGGCAATACAATTATATATTCATTATCATTGTAAATCCAAGATGGCCGCCGCCACAATTTTTTTAAATTTTAGTCTGTCTGATTGATGAGGAGAGCGGTGTAATGACTGGTACATGGTACCTACCTAATTATTTTTTAGCTTTTAGTACATTATCTGCATCGTTATTATGTTTCTTTACAATAAAACCGTTTAACTTAAAAAACATTTACTTATTTTTACCTCTACATACAGAGGAAGCATTCTGGCAAATTTTTTTGCATTTTTTTAAAACACTTGTATGTATAAAACTGCTAATAGTCAATTTGGAGTGTATATTTTAATAGTTCTGCAAACTGTCTCATATAAAAGTAATCGTTCTATGATCGTTATAATCAGACTTTTCGAAGGGTTTTGCAGTGGAAATGGTAGCAGATTATATGGATCTATCGACATAATCCTTAAGTTGCTGGTTACTAACCTAATAAAGTGATCAGAGGCCTCGCAGATTACTTCGACCAGTCTACTTTGCGTTAACGGGAGCTAGGAAGCTCGATACCAGTCCGTGGGTGACTGTCCATATATGCCGATTAATGGCTTCTTAGTTTAACATAAAGGTCTCTACGACATAAAGTGCAGATATTTTACAAGCTTCTCTCGTGATTATTTGATAGACTTCAGAACGCCAACGTTACCAAGAGCAGTACATGTATAAGAGAATTTACATTAAAAATTGTTAATTAAATACATTTCATGAATTAAAAAATATTCCTTATGAATAAAAATAAAACCAAAGGAAATAAATATATTACTAGCAAAAAATACGAGTTATTATTTTCACTCTTACAAAAGCTTATCGCAGATAAGTGTAGCAAATAACTACTGTATCGGCTATATGTAACGATTTGCCTGTGAAATTACTCTTCAGTTCACTCTAAGCTTTCGTCACACTGACGAGACGTCAACGTCGAAACGCAAATCTGTAAATGTTTTAAAGTTTGATAGAAGTGTTAATTTTGGTAAGTTGTTCCAATTATTTTTTAACAGGATATTCTTAATTAAAGTAAAATTATTATAACAGCCATGCTGAGTGTTATGGGCATATTTTCTTTATTGCAATCCAATATCGAACGTGACATGTAGTGGGAAAAGTAGTTGTTGATAAAGATAGTGAAATTGTTTACATTATTTTACTGAAGTACTTCGTGCTTGGGTGGTTTCAGTGGTAACAAATACTTACACGACACCGCAGAAAATTGTCGGATAAATCCCCCTCTCCAGTGTATATAACAATAGTCAATCTAGACGAGTAATAGTAATAAGTGTCAAATCAGAGTAAGTAAGAAACACTTATTACTAAAATTGCTTTGTTTATCAATTCATAATTGCACATTAAGACGTCAAAATATGACAAGACAAATAAATATAAATCAATTTGCTTACATTACGCTTACTAGTTTATGTGAATATAAATGTTTATAGAGAGCACATTAAAAAATGTTTATGTATATTAAATCAATCTGTCTAACATTAAATAGTAGTATGAATCGTAAAACTGATTAAATATTGGCTACTTCAGTAGTGCAGTGTGTAGTCTGAGTGCGTGTTAATTATGATAATAAAATTATTATAAGTAATGGTTATAATAGTAACTATAATGACGAAACAATAAAACTGCGAAAACAGTGGAGATAGAGAAACTAAGTGAAAATATGAATTTTACATTTTGACGAAAACGGATTGTGTCTCTTTATGGGTGATGTGTTTTCTCAAACACGGCTCAATGTGGAAACTTGAAATGTTTGGACCTGGAAGGCTACTGAATGTTAGTGAAATTGGTGAACCAGAAGTGGATCCAAGAAGTTCCTAAAAGCATTTTTTGTCGAATTTGAAAAAATTCTATTAGCAAATTTCTCGTCAGAGTATCAGTGAAGGCTCCAGGGTCGACCTAAAAACTAGTTTTTGTTGAATTAAAATTTCTTCTAATAATCATTGTTTAAGACGGAAAATTATATCTAAAAAGTGTCACAAAAGACATAATGTCACCATGGGTCAAAGATAATTTTCCCGCATAGTCATTTGAGATTTATATGGTGTGGTGTGTTGTTTTGAATTGTTTGTTTATAATTTCCAAGAAATTAAAGAAGTAGCGGTAGATTATGGTGTCAAATTTGAGAAAATTCATTCTTCGTGATATTTTAATTAATAACAATGAACCATCGAGGTCTTTTGCTTAAAGGTAATTTACGGAATCGAAAATCTCGATTTTTCCAATGACGGCTCCAACAATTTTGCTCTAATTTTAAATGTTAATAACTGCTTGCATTGAACAAAAATTTTTCAGTCACATGGGAAGGTAAGTTCGGCGTGGCTGCACCAACTACTGTTTCGCACGGCAAGTGCTTATTTTTTTTTATTTGATCGCGAAGCCATGGTATATTGTAGACGGGGCGAATAGATTTTTGAACAATGTGTTAATTATTAGCAGTCAGGTATCGCCTTTTTTGGGACTTGAAAAGTTTATATTGATGTGAGAAAATAGATTACTATTTATGGAAGGAAACGTGGTTGCTGCTGAATAGCTTCGATTGCTTAAAGAGTTTGTCAAGTTTACCTATAGTTGTAAGCAAACCATCGAGCAACTGAATTTTTTGTTGACCACAATAAGAAACATAAAGACGAAAAGTTGTTGATTACTGAATAACTACAGTCCCCAATCACAAAAAAATGTCTAGTAATATGCAATTCTGAAAACTACTCGTTTAAAGAACAATGAATTCTACTCAGATTTATCATAAATGAGTTCTAGAAAATTTGAGGAAAAATGATGACTAAAAGGAAATCAGTAAGTCAAAGTTTTTTATTTCCATAGCTACACAATAATGTAGCCATGAAAAGGCCTAAAGACTCATGTAACGAGAATAATTACTAAAGTCGTTTTTGTAGATTTTCTTATAACCTGCAACTTGGTACAGTATTTTTTACCCGATCTGGCTCACATTTCATGATATACAGTAATGGGCAGACCACTATTACAAATCTGATTATAATGCGGAAGAAGTTATGGGTTAACAAACTGTTAACAATAATCAAGGACAATTAAAAGCTGCATTCATACCAAGATTCGTAATATTAATATCCAATAATGTAATATTGTCTAATGTCATTAAAAAATAATGTTGTTCTTGTCTTATGCATTATAAATAAACACGTTTTAACAAGTAGGATGTACTGACCATGCTACCTGTTCAAAAGTGTATAAGAAATACCTCAAAAACTTCGTTTCATAAAATTCTTAATAAGTTTTTAATTACCGCAAGCCATCGAAAAAATGTATAAAATAAAAATCAATCAATAGTTTATAATGTTTCATGGGCTGTGACTTTTCAATATTTTACACAATTTAGTTAATTTTCAGCAATCAGGAAAAGTAGTCTTCAAAGATTTAACTCGAACTAGATCAGCATTCGGAGTTAGTTTATTTACTGGTATTTCTCACTTAGTAACGCTTTAATAACCTTTTAGTCAGTGAATTGCCTGGATCTAATTCACAATAATTGTGCAAGGATGATTTTTAATTAGTGCTTTAGTATGGTCATTTTCCTGGTCAGAGCTTAACTCGTAAACACTATTAAACTATTCGACCGTTAATAGTAGCAACACCTGTACCAAATCTGGAATCATCAAATCGTCATAGTGTAGTGTTATGTTGGCGCTTTCTGCATGGGACCCAAGCTGCTTGTATTGCTACAAATATTGTTTTCAACGTATTACTATAATTTCTATAAGCGAATTTTGACTTTTGGTATGTTTCCGATGTATGTTAAGAATTCTACGAATACGATTATCTAAAAATGCATAAAAGCAGTGATTGTAGTGATAATCACTGTTTTTACACTTTTTATAAATAACTGGATATTAATTGCAATGTGTATCAGTGTTTAATATTAATTTTTAAAATTGGTATCTGGTATATATAAAGTACATTTATTTGACTATATTTAAATTATTACATTTTTGTAGCATTAAAAATAGATGTTTGAAGTTATTCTGATAAGAGCAGGAATATTGTTGCGATTTACCAATACCAACAAGTATATGCAGTATGCGAACTATTATGCTTGATTAGCATAAGGAATAAAATAAAGAAAATTAAAATAACAAGAAAATAAAAATAATAATATTGAAAAAAGTATGAAAAATAGCAAGTTGAAAATAAAACACATGAAAACAAACATTTCTCCACAAGCCTTTTCTTTATTTCAATTCTTAGCATTATTTTTATTCCCCTAAGGGCATATGCACACAGAAAACAACAATTCATCTCCCCATTCTTGTGGAATATTAAGTGGGACCAAATTTTATGCTCATCAAATTAAACTTTGAACCCTAGCTAGCACTGTCCTCCAAAAAAAATTATAAGTGTCAAAAATACTTGTTAGATGTCAAATAATCATAGATCGAGAAATGAAAAATGCGTTACTAAGTGACGACGGTTTCTATTGTTTTATTATTGCCTGTGTATTTTCAATACTATGGTCTAACAAATTTACTAAATGTTCGCCAAGTTTAGAATACCAAAATAACGCGACAATAATAATAATAACTGCCATTATCTGTTGAACTCCGCCAAACTCGCGGATACTATTGTGGACCACCCAGCAACCGGAGGCATAAGGTCATCCATCTAGGACCCGCGGGCCATTGGCATGGAGTTCGGGTTGGACAAGTGCGCGGTCGTCCATCTCAAGAGAGCATAATGCGGGACTTTGCTGAAGACACGCAACTCGCAGACGGAAGCATCCTAAGACATCTGGATGCCGGAGAGACCTACACATATCTGGGTGTGCAACAACATCATATCCAGGATGTGCAGCAAGTTAAAGAATCTCTCCGCGGCAAGTACAGGTGCCTGCTCCGAAAGATTTGGTCATCCGAACTTTCGGGGAAAAACAAGGTGTCTGCCACTAATATGCTTGCCGTTCCTGTTCTGTTCTACTCCCTCGGAGTAGTCAAATGGACTGTATGGGCAGAGGTACCCGCAAGATGATGAGTATCTATAGGTGCATTCATTCTAGAACGTCCGTTCCTCGTGTGTACCTCCCACGAAATCGGGGGGGCCGAGGGCTCTTGGGGTTGGAGTGTATGCATGGCAGAGTACCACTGGGCATGGCATGTGATGTCCTTAGGAGCTCAGACCCGCTCCTACAATTAGTGAGAGATCACGAAAATGCAGGGGTGGGAGCAGGATTGTTCAAGGCGGGAAAAAGGGCCGCAGATGAACTTGGTCTCGCATTCGACGACAGGCGAGGAGGCCGGCGTTGTGCTGACCCAGAGTCAGTCACTGAACTTCAGCCACCTCGCCTGAAGTCCCAGATAAAAGCTGCCGAACAGGAACGTCTGTTTAGGCAGCATGTCGATAAACCCATGCACGGGGTGTTCTACAAGAACCTAGACACACTGCGTTTATCGACAAGGCTGACATTCGCCTTTTTAAGGTCAGCTGGGCTAAAGTCGGAGACCGAGGGATTCATTGTGGCCTGTCAAGACGGTGTAATTAACACGCTGGTCTACCGAAGCCGCGTAATGGGTGTAGAGGTTCCTGATGTAAACTGCAGAACCTGCCGTCAGGCGCCGGAATCGCTCATGCATTTACTTTCCGCATGTCCGGTGTATGCGATTTCGGCCTACATCCATCGCCATAACGCGGCGTTGCGGGTGCTGTATTATCATCTTCGGCACTCGTACGGGATAGACCAGACACCAATGCTGCCTTACGTCCCCGGGGACATCGAGTCCGTTGTCGAAAACGAGCGGTGACGAATTTATTGGAACTACTCGTTTCCGACAGTCAGGCTAATTCAAGCCAACAAGCCTGACATACTTCTCCTCGACCATCGACGCAAGGTGATGCTTGTGATCGAGTTCTCGGCACTTGCCGAGCCAAACATTACTTTGAAAGAGGAGGAAAAACGGACCAAATACCGTAATCTCCGGTACCAGCTCCAAGTGCTATACCCAGGCTACTCAGCCAAGATGGTAGTCCTAATAATCAGTGTACTCGGTGGTATGAAGCCTACGCTACTCTCGGAACTTAAGACCATATCTGTCTGCCAGAAATCAGCAGAATGGCTGGCAGGCCAAATACAGAAGGCGGTAATCTTTGGGTCTGGTATTTATAGTCACTAACCCCACAGGTCGTGGGGAGTGGCTGTAATTATGGTCGGTGCGGCTACCGTGTGGTATCGGTCGGAAAATACGGAAGCCCTGTCCGGCAACGGATAAACCGAAAAATAATAATAATAATAATTTATTGATGTTAACATACAAAGCAGTATTTACACAGGTCAGGAAAACATCGAGATACACAAATACATAATTACAAACACAAACACTTTTTAAAATGCCATTGTAAACAAATACATATAAGATAAATTTATAATATTATAATCATTAAATGGGGGTTATTATTATTAGAAATTATTAAAACCTGACAAAAAGTACTACTCAAATGTATAAAAAGCATTGGCTGTCAGAAATGATCTCAGTTTTCTTAAACAAGTTATAATCTAGCTCTCTAATATGTGTGAGTAAAGTATTAAAAAACCTAATGGCATAGTAATTGGTTCTAGAACGAGATTTTTATAGACGTAAAAAAATTGTACATATATTACTACTGTTTTTCGTGGGATATTTATGAACATCGCTATGAGGAGAATACTTTATTAGATTTTGCTTGATGTACAGCAGACATTGAAGTAAATAAGTACAAACTATTACTACGTTAAAACATTATTTAGCTAGCGCAATTTCAAATCCCTGCTCTTTACTTAACTTTAATACATTAAATTTTCATTGTTTTAACTTATCGACTATAACTACGAGTATTTACAGGTAACTGTAGATGGTAGGTAGACATATGGGTACCTATTACTACTGTTTTTATGTAGTCTTATTATGTTTAGTAAATAATATTTTTCTTACAAATCATGAAAGATCGTTGGTTGAAAATTCGATTTGGTCTAAGATTCTACGATAACATTTACTATTTTTATAAGTTTTTTTTGTGGCAAATACAAGAGTACAAGTATCTGGTTCTCACTTTAAGCTTAAAGATATATGGTCTAAAGTTTGGTAAACATTTAGTACTTCTCGAAAAAAACTTGTTTTTTGTACGTCTGTTTTATTTGTAAGCAGTTAAATAGAAGTCATATAAAATCCAATATTGCATTTCTTTAGATCATTAAGATTAATTTCTTTAACATTGCAAATAACATTAGAATAAAAACATTGCAAATTAAAATATCACATAATATCGCATGTATCTATCCTAGTTTGTAAGATTATGAAGACAGGACTGTTTACCACCGATATATGTGGTTCTTGTTCCTGAAATATAATCCTTATCCTACGAAATAAAATATAAACCGACTCCGAGATCTTTCTCTGTATCACCAGTAGATTTTTCGTAGCGACAGCTTGAAAAATACTTTTTTTATAAATCTCTTCTGAAATGTATTTATTTGAAGATGTTTTTCCCTATACCTGTACGAAATTTAAAAAAAAATATATCGAAGTACCTAATGAATCAGTTATTATAATTCGCACTCTCGATAATGGGTTCTATCATAGGTGACACATAGGTAATCTTTTCCGCTAATAAATTACTGAATCTACATCCAGTTAACCCTGAAAATGGATAAATCTAAGATGGAAACATTGATCTTGGCTCTATTTTCGAACTAACCAACTTAGACGCTTCTCTTACGAACTAGGGCACAAAATCAGGTAATTAAAGAATGGCCTACTTACGCAAACAGGTTATGCCACCACATTTTGTAGATAACATTAGGAAAATGTACACTTAGCACTGAAAACAATTTAACTACATTTAATTGACTGTTCGACTGTAAGTTATAAATACAAAGTATGTGAAGGTAGAAACTGAGAACTAAAATTATGTACACTAAGCACTTATCTAACCGCCACGCACGGTTTCAGCGATCCTTAATGGAATTGCGAGACTTACGAGAAAACAAATAAATTTATCGAGTGCTGAAATTGCCAGTAAATTTGCATATGCCCCGAGAACTTATGAAACTTTCAAAATACCACCGCAGGAACATTCCACTTTGTTTAAATTTCCACCACTTCGACCCGAAATGTTTTACAACCTTTTCAAATCGCCGATTATCACGAGAACATGTAATTTATCACGCAGTTGCTCACTGAGTTTTCACCAGATCATTGGTAGTGAGCTTGCTAACAGATGTGATGTTTTGTAGACGTACGTGTAGAAATACGAGCACTGCTGTGGACCGTCGCGACGCCCGTCTCGTTGAGGATTTGCCGCACAACTGAATTTCAGATGTTCGTTTACCAAGTCCTGCAGTCCGCCGTATCCGCAGACGCGGATTCTGCATGGACATGAACCATGGGTGGTGCAGCTCATTTATCTCATTCTTGCATTCTTTTTTAAATTGGGATTAACAACACATACATTTACTCTTTGTAAGAATCCAAACTAAACTAATCTCGTATTTCTAATCTCATCTTAACAGTAGCGTTCATAGGCGTGGATTATTTTACCTTCTATTTTACTATACTAATGATGCAAAATTATTAACTGTACTATATGACTATGGGATTAAAGGACAACCATTGAACTGGATTAATTCATCTTTAGCCAATCATCAACAGTTAGTGACAATATGATATACAGAGCCAGTTCTGATCGTTCGTCTTTAAGTATGGAAGTTCTACAGGGTTCAATATTGAGCCCTCTGTTATTCATGTTATATATTAATGATTGGATTTTATATAAAAAAAAATTTCAGTGTATGTTGATGATCTTTCTATGATTATTTCAGATCCTAAGCATGATGTGTTATAGAAAATAAATGAAATAATATTGTAGAAAAGGTTATCTACATTTTTCATTCAGCATCACTTGTACTTCAATGCAGATAAAACTCAGTTGACTCGGTTTCATAATAGACAGAAAAAATGCGAGTCTATTTGTTTTCAGTTTAATGATTCGATTATAACGAGTATCCATGAGAGTATAAATTTTTTATGTCTAGATATCCACGAGTGTTTTTTTTTGAGTTGGATGTAAGTGAGTGGATGCAGCTGTAGCTTATGGAGACTTTCATGCACTTTCCGCGGGATGAGTGCCATTGCCGATATGACTATCGGGATTGTATAAAATTGTTTCTGCTTCCACATGTTCTTAATTATTATTATTATTATTATTATTATTATTACTATTATTATTATTATTCTGTTTTAGAAATTGTCGTTATATTCAGTGAGTATGACTGAAAATATTAATTTTTTTAACATTTTATTCGAATACGACACAATTTACTTTTACATGGTGCCAATGAAATTCGGTACACAGCCAATATTCTTTATTTTCACATCCCTACTAACTAAAAAAAAAATATGTAGGTTACTGCAATTAGTTAAAAAATGAGATAAGTAGGTCTTTCCGTTTTGACATCCCAGGAACACGAAGAGGTTTATAAAAATATCTGTGTGAATATGTATGTATCCGGACACGATAGCGCCGAAACTGGCGAACGGATTTTGATAGATTTTGGTACAACAGCGATATTAGTAGCATACAGGATTCAAAGCCTAGAGTGGTCTCAGGTAGTCGTCCTTAAACTTCAAATTATTTCATGGAAGACGCTAAAACTTCAAATTTTCAAACATTAATAACTAAACAAATACATCAACTGGAAGGCTAAATGATGTGTCTATGGAAAAGGGAAAATTAAAATTTTGTCGTCATCGTGAATTGCACTAGCGAAATCGTAAATTCAACTCAGCATGAGTGAATAAAAAATGTTTTTTTCATTCTTTCTTAGCAATGGAGCCAACTTTCTTCGATGTATTTCGAACCACTGAACACAAATATGAAGGCAAATTTCAACATTCATTACCATTTGTTTGAAATCGCGACCGAATTGCAAAAGAATATACATATATATATACTACCATAAAGTCTTCTGATGATTGTAATAAGCTACAACTAGCATTAAACAAAGTTAACACCTGGTGTACATTGAACAATCTTCCTCTAAATCCCTCTAAATGTAATGTTATGTCCTTTTCCTTGAAACATAACGTCATAAAATATGACTATGTCATTGAGGACCTCTCTCTGCAGAGACCCAACACTATCCGCGACCTTGGTGTGATTTTTGATCCTAGCCTATCATTTTCTGATCACATAAATGACATGGTAGCAAACTCCTTCAGATCTCTTGGGTTTGTGATAAGAAACACTCGTGAATTTAATAATCTAAGTACCATTAATAATCTAAGTACCATCATATGGTGTCCCCACTACAATGTACATATGCAAAACACAGAGAGAGTCCAGAGGCGTTTCCTAAAATATCTTAGCTACAAGGAGGATAATCTATATCCGACAGTTGGATTTTCACATGAAGAGCTACTTTCAAGACACTCATTTGAATCGCTTGAAAGTCGCCGCATTATTACCCAACTGGTCTTCTTGCGTAAATTAGTTACAAGTGACATTGACAGTGGGGATATTCTTAGCCAACTAAACTTCTGCATCCCTCATACATCTTCACGACAACCTCTCACCTTCAATCTCCCAACACCTCGTATTAATGTTATGAAATTTTCACCGCTCCATCAAATGTGCAGCAATTATAACTCAGTTCAAAACAAGATTGATCTGTTCAACTGCAGTGTAGCCTCAATAAAAAACCTGAAGCTATAATGTGTGTGTCGATTATTGCTTCTGTATTCTCTGTACTTTCTTTTTTCTATATTCTTAGTATTTGTAGTATTCACAGTAATCATGTAACTATTTATATATTTATTGTATTTATAGAGTATCCAATCTTATTGTTGTATTACCATAATTTATATTATTAAAAATCTGTACGGATCCCATTCAGTAATTGGTGTAATACTGTTGAATGGTGTATGTTAAATAAAATAAAATAAAATAAAATAAAGAATGCCCAAACATAATGTTTTTATCGATAAAGAATGGTGCGACATTTCATAATTTGTACCTCCAATTCTTGTTGATCAGTTCAAAATTCATTGGAAAATGTATTCTGATCTCTGGAAAACCAATTTCTGGTCGTGCCTATGTTACTATTTAAGTTACTATTACTATATTTAACGCTTATTAAATCAACAGGCATACAAAATTTAAAAAAGGCCATGTACTTTTCAGCAGAGTATGTTCCCCCTGTATTTTGAAGGATTTTCCCCTAACGTCAAAAAGTTGTTAGGAATCAGTGAACACCTTAATTAGGATGGATGGTCCAATATACACAATGAACCAATAATATGTGCAACTGTAACTACGGAAATGGGTCTTCTTTTTTAGTAGATACAATAGACACATCTGGAAATCCATATACATCTGTATTTTTAACAAAACTTGTAACAAACTTAATTAAAACTCTAAAGACTGACTATACCTGTACAGTAAGTAGTTTTGTGGCGGATAATGCTGCCAATATGAATCCTATGAGAAACCAAATTAAAGAGTCAACAGAACTAAATGTTATTACTTACGGTTGTTTTCCACACATTATAATCTTGTTATTGATTGATTTAAATCGTCGCAACCCTGGGTGGAGGCGGCATCTGATTCAGCGGCACAAAATACACAGGGGTGTCATACTTTGCTCAAAACTACATAGCTTTTTCTAAATTTTGTGTGCATGTGAAATTGTTGCTGTGTTGCGTAGGTTAAGGCATTAAAAACTGTGAAAGAATAATGACTTCGATATCTTTAGCCATCCAGAAAACAATTCCGTTAGTATTTCTCAGCTTATGAATTTATGACCGCACGCTAAATGAGCTAAACAAGACAAAACGCTTCACTCACTCCAGCTTCGGAACCACAGCCGTAGGTAAACACACAAACACGGCAACGCCTGGGGATGACAGTCTTATATACTAGTAATATATTTCTCCTACAAACCTCTCTCTATTAGACCAAGTATACGGCATTTTAACAATTAAGCACAAAAGGTGATGGACTAGTATTTAATTAGTCCTTTATTATTTTCCATTCCCTTTTTAAATAAGTAAGCGGTACCGTACATATTTCATATCGTGCATAACTGATTGAGATTTCCTCAATTTCACGATTCAGCGGAACAGATAATAAATTTTCGCCGAACGTACTGAGACATTTTAATAGTTCTGACAATGCTTTGCAAATTTATGAATTTCTGCGGGGCAATTTACTTTATAGTGGATGGAAACCGAGGAGTTCTTGTTACTTAGTTCTAGTTACAACTGTCAAGGGATTTATGGTTTGAAAAATAAGGCATAGATTCCAAAACAATTTAAAGAACAACAAATTATCATTTGTGAAGTTTCATCTAATACGGAGCAAATATTCAATTGAGCTAATTATAAAAAGAAATGCAAATAGTTCGTGGATATATGAAAGACTACACTAACATATGTTACTAATACGTCAATAATTATTTATTTATTTATTTAATATACAATCATTCAACAGGTGTTAACCCAATTACAGAATGGGTACAAAAGTAATACAATTTACAAAGTAATTCGATATTATGTGCACATAAACATAAGTGGCATATAAGTAACAATTGAAAATAAAAATAAGCAAGAAAACAGCTTATGACAGTTATATTATTTATCCTGAATTTTTTGATATTTGTCACATATTTGATTAACAGGAGAAAACTTTTTGATGTTTGTTCTCGGCGTCGGCAAATGAAAAGTTAGTGAATGCCTAGAGGTAATTCTAGGTACCTGAAAGTTAATACGATGAAGAATATCACTGCAGTCTATTTTACTGTTCAGTAGCTTATATAAGAAGATTATTTGTGATTTCGTACGCCTATTCTCGAGACTTTCGATGGATAACCTGTTCTCCATTCGATCATTAGGAAAGCCAATAGCGGGATATACACCATCTCCTCTATAGAAGGCATACTTTAAGAATCTTCTTTGTACGTTTTCTACAGTATTCACATCGAGGTCATAATGAGGACATCATATTACTGAAGCGTATTCAACACGAAATCTTATAAATGAGATACATAACAACTTTAATGTACTAGTCTTAGTGAAGTCTTTGCAATTCCTAACGATAAAGCCTAGCGTTTTATAGGATTCTGATGTTAGATTATTAATATGATTTTTGAAAGTGAGTTTATCATCGAAAGTGACTCCCAGGTCTCGGATGGTGTCAGGTCGAGATAACGTTGATTGATTTTTCAGTAGTTGTAATTTATCCTATGCAATTGATTTGTGAAAGTCATAATATGACATTTTTGAACATTTAATGGTAATTTGTTTTCTGAACACCATAGATTTCTCTTGAGAAGATTTTCTTGTAATTTATCGCAGTCAGCTGCGTTGTTGATAGTGGAATAGATTTTCATATCATCAGCGTAGAGCATAATCGAGACATTTAAGTCAGATCCAATATCAGCCATGTTGATAATGACTGATGCGATTTTTCATGTAATTAGAAGTATGTGTTCATGAAGAAACATTTCAAGAATTTTGGCAAAGTTTTTTATAATACTGATAGGTCTGTAATTCTGGATGTTATTGCGATCGCCTTTTTTAAAAATTGGTGTAATTCTAGACATTTTCCAAGTACTTGGGAATGTTTGTGTTTTTAGAGCTTAATTATAGATTATGGTCAAAGGATGTGTAAATACATTAGCGCAGTCTCTTATTATAAATGCGGATATATTATCAACCCCCGATGTGGTCTTCGGCTTTAATTTTTTTATGCAATCATATACTTCTGACTGTAAAACTTTCAACATGAAATGAGTCTGTTATAGAGCTATCTTCCGTTGGATCAGCCAGGTCATCGCTCGGTATATATGAGTCCTGAAAGTGGGAGGCAAATGCGTTAACAATGCTTTCTTGATCCTTATACTCCTCGTTATTGAGAATCATATAGTTAGGTATAGTGAATGTATTTCGCTTAGCGTTAACAAATTGCCAGAATTTGTTGGGGTTGTTCGAAATAGTTTGTTCAATATTATTGCAGTAGTTTTTGTACGAAATATTTATACTTTCTTTTATGGTTCGCCTGAGAATTCTGAATTCTTCTAGTGTTGTTGGGTCATTATTTCTTTTATATTATTTCCATCGAATTTGTTTCAGTCGTATATTTTTTATTATTTCCGTGGTGAACCAAGGCGGGTACGTTCTATTTCGAGGTTTTGTTTTAGGAACAAACAAATCAAAGGATTGATATATTTTGTCATAGAAGTAATCGCAAGCCAAATTAACATCAGAGAAATCATTTAGGCAATCCCAATTTATTTCGGTCAGCTCATGATACACGTTGATATACCTAGTCGGCTTTGCGAAAATTATAGAAGACAGTGTTAATTTTTTATTTATCATTTCTTGTATAATCTTGATATTGAATGATATTAACAAAGCTGGATGATAAACATCTTCTTTTATAATGATATCTGTTGCTTTTTCGACGGTGATAATATATGACATAAAACCGCTGCCTAAGGTATCACTACTTCCACATCCAGATTTCCCACCCAAATCTCTTTAAGCAAATAGTGACAAATGTAATTTTAAAAAATGAGACTCTGGTTTGTAGTATATCCCAAGTTTTTTGACTCTTACTAACTTACCTTACTTATTTTCACCTATTTACCCCCAACCCTTTAACAGAATCATCTCAAAATATAATCTAATAATACATACATGTACCGAATTTCAAGTAAATATCTCAATTTTATTTTATTTATTTATTTTTTATTGTTCACCCGGAAAATTTGCCGAACGTCTTCTCTATAGAAAAGTAGGGATTTTTACTTGTCTAACATTGAAAATATAAGGGACCGACTGCTTTACATCCCCTCCGAAGAATGGTATATGCACTGTGCAACCCCCTCCTAAAGCTGCACATCTTCTACGTATGTGCTGATATACAAGCTATTGGAAGACGGAGCGGGAACGCCGTGTTTGCCTGGAGAGGGTCCTCATCCAATTAATAACCACACTCAAAGTTGCTTAACCTTTGGTCCCGAAATGCGAGTATAGGAAAGACTTGAAACATATTCTTTATAGGATTTTGCAAACAGCGGAAAGAAAAACTATCCATGAGAACTAGAAGAAAAAGCATAAAAACATTAATGAAATATTTGCATTCTTTCGATAACCTGACTTCTGGTTATGCTAACAAGTAAAAATTCTTATTTGCCATTCTCATTATAACACTAGCATCCCACATAGTCCCCTACGGCTAGGCAGGTTAAACTAGTATCTACATGATCCCCTACGATATGTAAATTCAGTAAAAAATGAGAGCAAAGGCCTGAAATTAATGTACTTACCTGCCTTGTCTTTAAAAAAATTTTCATTCTAATGAATTACATTTTCATAAAATCTCATTCAGTTTCTTGGAAATGCTTAGTCTTTGAAACGTTTTTCGTCCTTATTGTGGACTCATCAGAAAAGCCCAAAGCCACTCATAACGATGTTCCATGCAAAACCAAGACAGTACCCATGAATAAGTATGAAATATTTATATTTGACATTGACTGATAAAAAACAACAGATCTTCACCTATCTATTAGCTAACTAGTATTGGAGCGTATATACTCTATACATGTTTAAAAGTGAATTATTTATTATTTGTTTGCTTATGGTAATGAAACATACTCTTTATAGGATTTTGCAAACAGCTGAGAGAAAAACTATCTATGAGAACTAAAAGAAAAACTATATGTATAAATATTAATGAAATCTTTGCATTCTTTCGATAACCTGACTTCTGGTTATGCTAACAAATAAAAATTCTTATTTGCCATTCTTATTACAACACAGTAAGTGAGTAAACTTTACAAAACCTTTCGTCAGAATAATCACATAAACGAATCATTAGTCCATCTGACATAGAACAAAATACAAAGCAAACTGTACACAATAAGAATCCGTATACGGCAAATAATTAAACTAAACTAAACCCGATCTGGCCAGAGCGGTAAAACAAAGAATTTTTACGAACACATAATTAAGACACACACAATGAAAATATTACTAACTGTATGTAAAGTTAATAACAAAAAAATGGCCCGACAATTAATATTTTCGATATAGACTGGTTCGGTAGTCGTACATTACGTTTTTATGCCCAAAACACACGGGAGATGTCTAAAAACAGGGCTATATAGTTACGCAAACATAACGTTCACATGCAATTATTCACGCACTATTATAGTCTTCTCATGGGATAAGAGAAGTCTTTACCGTACGGTAACACTGGATACAAAAAAAGAATATTACTGGCCAAACGTGGAATGAAATGTTGAAAGCCGTCAGTAATTCTGCATTTTCGCAATCGGCTTCAAACAGGAACATTAGCATCACAAAAGACATACCTAATATAAAAGTCTGTACTTACAGCTAATTCGACGAAAACATTGCCTTACTATAGTTATGGGCAATGGAGCACAATAACACAGAACATGTAAACTATAGTAACTGCTTTACTGATTCTATTCGCACTTATTCATCACTATATGCAGATATTTACAAATATATGGTGGCTTTTAATTCTTACGGCCGTACACGACTACCAGCCTCTGCGCCATCTTTTCCGCGTCTTCCTTCCCGACTTGGTGTAGGAATATGCCCGCTTACTACTGACTAAACTTGGTCTACAAGCTATTACGCTATTGGTCAAGCATTTGTCAGGACTAGCTGATAAAATTTAAATGCATATAATTTAAATTTAAAGACTAAATAGAATAGTCCGCGCGCTTTATCTAATTTAAAGTACTGAGTGTTCTTACAAAACGTGACCGTTACACCACAATAGATTCACGGGGGTCGCGGTGATCAAGACCAATCAGCCAGCTTCTCCTTCCTAATTTAATCTAATCTAACCCCTTTAATATTGGAGTAAATGTGGCAAATGTTATAAAATATTTGTGAAACTGGTTTCTAATATACACACCAAATCCCAAGTTTCTGGACTCTTACTAGCTTGTTTCATTTACTTTCTACTATTTACCCCTAACACTCCATCGGAGTACGCTCAAAATATAATGGAGTTCCAGATTTCGTCATGATACACACGTGTAGCAAATTTCAAGTCAATATATGAAACCGTCCAGAAGAAAACATGCCCACACGAAAAAAAAAGTGGTAGGCAGACAGACAAACGACCAACCGATCGATGGAAACAGAAAGAAATTTCAGTTTTGCTCTAATTTGAAATCTCGACGTCTTGTGACATTCTAAGCCTATTTCAACAAAAGGACTTTGAAATTTGTTTTACGATATTGTTATGTATTGCACCCCCTTGAAACTGGAGATTGATACGCCTATGCCTAATAGTGACTGGAAACTTGTAGAAAGAGATAGTTTTCTAGAGTGTGGTGGGAGAAGATTCTCGATTGTGTTCTGGATGACTCTGGGGGCAATTTCAGAGTATATAAGGCGCGATTACCGGCGCAGGAGGGGAAGTTTTGTAAAAGTGAAGAAGTTGAAAAGTGAAAAGTAAGGTTAAATAAGAAGTAAACAAAGTGTAAAGGTTATTTGGGTTAAAGTAGTATTGTATGTCAGTAAATTATTAAATAAGGTGTTAGTGGTTTACCCCTTGTTAAAGTTATTTGGAACCCACGGATTCATACAGGGTGTTTCCTAGAAGGGTGAAAACACGTAACAATATATATACTTCCACTTTACTACGTGGAGTACCTATGCAGTGTACATATTAACTAATCTTGATAAAAGATGTGCAGTTTATTTTGCGAATTTATTATTCTATTCTCAATATCGCCTTCTTCTGTGACAATTATTGGTTTAAAAAATTTTCCAAAATCCTCCAACTCTAGCCCTGATAATAAAAATAATTGCGAAGCTTGCTAATAAAAACAATAATTTATCCTTATTGTTACTATGGAACGTGCTTAAAGAAAACAAATATTGCCAATATTGAATAAGTGATGGTTATGAATTTTTAAAATTCAACTGTAACGATCTAAAGGAGCATTGTAAACAATATTATTTAAACAATTGTGAATTACATGGCTAACATTGTAAATAATATCTCAATGATGTAATATAAATTTTATTTGTACTATATTTCTGTTCGAAACCAATATACTTTTGTTAAATTTCGGGCACACCCATTTGAAGGTATTCTTAACCAAGTGGCGTAGTAAGATTTGATATAAGAAAACATGTTTTCTGCATTTTTGGTCTTGAAAAAATCGAAATAGGCCTTAAAATTTTATATTTCGCTCTAAAACTTAGAGTTATTGAAGCACTTTTAAAAAAAATCGTTTGAATCCGCCAACAAATAATACATTTAGAGAGGTGCCTTGCTTTCAAATGGGTCACTCTGTATATATTGATATTCAGTATCATGAATTCATTTCAAGGATCAAGTACCGTCATATATCAAGAGCAGAGAAAAATGAGAATTTACTTCTAGATATGGCTTAAAATTAGTGGAAAAAACCTCATATGTAAAAAATATAAATTTATTTGGTACTATCGAATTCTGTCTGCCTATTTTAAAAATATACGTACATAATTTTCGTACGTCTTGTCTCTGTTTTATTTGTTTTATTACTAGGTACATCGCATTAATACTGCTCTCAGCGTTCACTGAGAACAAATCCGTAGAACAGTTAAACCCGCTGTTACAGTTTATTGCTACTATCACTATTCATTTCAAATTCAAATTTTATGTTTACATTTCACCTAAACTGTGTAAGTCAAGTTTTAATACCTTCATAATGTACTTGGGAATTACACAATAACTCCACTGAATATCCAAAACACGAATTGCTCAAATCTGAATAATGTAACCGTTATAATGTTTAAGGTCGTTTTACACTAAAGGGTATTACGTTGTCACCAAAATATTCATAGGAAGACATCACGTATCACATTGTCTGTTCTGTAATTCAGACTCGATCAAATAAATTGAGATGGGAAAAAGAAAGGAGTAGAATATAGAAGAATACTGAGAATTGTGAGTGTACTTATGGTTTCTTAAATCTGGTCTCATTTCGGGGCTTCATTTATTTCGCACAAATAACTAAATGAAACACACTACTGTGTTTTCTACCACTATGTGTTTATAAAAATTGCGACTGCAGTTTCGACTTACAAAGCCATTATCAAGCAGTGAATCAAAAATGACTGATTTACAATTATACAGAAATGTTATATATATATATAGACAATGGTTGGATAGATAGGTACAATAAGGGCTTAGGCAGGTAGATGACAATAATAAACTTAATTATGAATATTCAATTATGGGTCTGCCGGCTGTAAATAAAGGTGAATATATCAGATCTAATTGATCATTTAACAAATTATAATCCTTGATATTGTTGTGTTTATGAATTACCAGAGATTCTAAAATGTTTAATTCAAAGCCTTTTGTTGAGAAATGTAAAATTTCAATGTCGTCTAACTCTGGAAAAATATGGTTGTTTTCGAGGCAGTGGTTTGCGAAAGATGAATCAGTTTATAGGATTTTGCAAACAGTGGAAAGAAAAGCAATCTATGAGAACTAAAGGAAAAACTATGTATAAAAATATTAATGAAATCTTTGCATTCTTTCGATAACCTGACTTCTGGTTATGCTAACAAGTAAAAATTCTGATTTGCCATTCTCATTTTAACACTAGCATCCAACCTAGTCCCCTACGGCTAGGCAGGCTAAACTAGTATCTACATGATCCCCTACGATATGTAAATTCAGTTAAAAATGAGAACAAAGGCCTGAAATTAATTTATTTACGGACCTTGTCTTTAAAATTTTTTTCATTCTAATGAATTACATTTTCATAAAATCTCATTCAGTTTCTTGGAAATGCTTAGCCTTTGAAACGTTTTTCGTCCTTATTGTGGACTCATCAGAAAAGCCTAAAGCCACTCATAACGATGTTCCATGCAAAACTAAGACATTATCCATGAATGGTATAAAATAATTATAATTGACATTGACTGATAAAAAACATCAGATCTTCACCTATCTATTAGCTAACTAGTATTGGAGCCTATATACTCTATGCATGTTTAAAAGTGAATTATTTATTATTTGTTTGCTTATAGTAATGAAACATTTTCTTTATATGTAATTCATTAGAATGAAAAAAATTTTAAAGACAAGGTACGTAAATAAATTGATTTCAGGCCTTTGTTCTCATTTTTAACTGAATTTACATATCGTAGGGGATCATGTAGATACTAGTTTAGCCTGCTTAGCCGTAGGGGACTAGGTTGGATGCTAGTGTTAAAATGAGAATGGCAAATCAGAATTTTTACTTGTTAGCATAACCAGAAGTCAGGTTATCGAAAGAATGCAAAGATTTCATTAATATTTTTATATATAGTTTTTCCTTTAGTTCTCATAGATTGCTTTTCTTTCCACTGTTTGCAAAATCCTACAACGAAAATGTTTCATTACTATAAGCAAACAAATAATAAATAATTCACTTTTAAACATGAATCAGTTTTCTGTAACCTATATGATCTAAGATGTTCTTGATACCGTATTTTGAAATTTCTACCGTTGTGCCCTATATAGATACTATTACACTCTGCACATTTTAACTTATAAACTCCAGATTTGTTAAATTTACGTGTTGAGTCTTTTGCATTGTATAATATGTTTGATAATTTACTCTGTGATTTAAAAGCTATTTTCAGATTTATCCTAAGTACACTATCCTATTGAAATTCGGCATTAGTGTTAGAGTTAACAATGAATAAGAATATGAGACTGTTTTACGGTTAAAACTTTTCCTAATATCTTTCTTGTAAAATTAGATTAATTTTTCTTCATAAGGATGAACGCTACTGGTGGATTTTTAAATATTTTTCTCTCCTGATACTTTCAGCCAAATTTGAAAAACATCGCATTGATAATGAGGGAGCTGCAATACGTAAGTAATGAGAGGGGAGACATAAAGTATATCCGTTGCTACTTAATAATTTGTACGATTACTATACTTCTAATCCACTACGTGGATGTAGAAGTAATATGAAAATGTTTTAATACCAGGTTTACAGCTCATTGGAAGGGGTATCCTGTGACAGAAGCAAACTGTCAATCCAAAGCTACTTCTCGACTTATAGGTAAAAATTCAAGAAGTGATAATTTTTAAACGCCTGTACCTAAGTATTTGAGGAGATATTTGAAAGAGGTTTAGAGCAAAATTGATTGCAAACATGGGACGAATGAAACCTCTCATGAAAATTTTCTTTGCGTTCTAGGTTTGAAGTACATTCTTGACCCCCAAAAATTTTTTGCAATTTAAAATTGGCCGTGGCACCATTAGATGCATATTTTCATTCTCTTTTTATTGATATCCCGCAGTCTACATTTGTCTTCAAATCAATTCTAAAAACTTGAAATACCAAAAGAAAAATTAGAAATAATCCATTCTTAAAGAAAATTAGAGTGCTCTGAAAAATTCAAACAAAACGAGTTTCCACAAATGAAAGGCATTACTTAAATAAAAATTTGAATGAGTTTTTAATAACAGAATTTGAACTGCCAAGTAGAGTACTACAAAGTACTCGAAGTAAGATTGCTTCTACATTCACGTAGAAATTGGTTTAGATTGTTAAGAAGCGAGAATTTAAATAAGGGTGAAAGAAAATTTCTGTCAATGTGTCGGTCGGTCGGTCAGGCGGTTTCTGGGGGTACACGCATGTACTATAAAGAAATCTGAAACTAGATTATATTTTGAGCTTATTCTCTTGAAGGGTTGAAGGACAAATCGGTCATGGGCTGCAATAGTGGCACAACTGAAAAAATCATGTTTTGAAATAAATAAGTTTAAATCTTTCATTACCATGAAAACACATAAAGCGTGTGGTAAATTTCTTGAATAATGATTGAGTACATATTAATGATTTCTTCCCTGGGGTTGAGTTAACCATTTTAGACATCGTTATAAATATTTTTTTTAATTAATTTAATTACCCCACCATACGACAGCTAATATTAACTGCGTAATGAAATCTTGCTGGCACTATTCAGATAAAAACGAACAGGGCTCTTACTTGACACTAGTTTTTTATTGTAACGGTCGTGTTTTGAAATAACACTCAGTCCATTAAATAAAATAAAGGTATGTTTAAAATTTGTGTATTTATAAAATTGTTTTTGCACGATCGTAAAACTTTAACTTCTACTCAGGTATAATCACCGTTTGACCTTTAACGCGTTACAGAGATGACACGGGCAGAGGGAGTTTGTTTGTTTTAAAGCGATGTTTTTTGTTTAAAGCAAGGAGTAGAGTTTTGGCCTGGGGCCGAGACACCACGTAACGGGAGCAGGTGAATTTAACCTCCCCGAATTAGTTAAGCGTGGTAATTAATTCGAGCTTTAGCCATTTAGGCCGAAAAATTAGAGTCGCCATATGTTTGTAAATATTTGTACATAGTGATTAATAAGTGCTAATGGAATCAGTAAAGTAGTTATGATGTTATCTGTATGTGTTTATTGTGTGCCATTGCCCATAGCTATAGCAAGGCAATGTTTTCGTCGAATAAACTGTAAGTAGACTTTTCTATTATGTACTTCTCTCGTGATACCAATGTTGCTGCTTGAAGCCACTTCAGCCACTTCATTCCACGTTTGGCTAAAATATTCTCTATTGTATCCAGTGTTACCGTCCGATAAAGACTTCTCTTACCCCTTGAGAAGACTATAGTGCAGTTTATGTAGAAATTAGCAGTTGTCAGGCCATTTTTGTTATTAATTCTACGTACTGTTTGTATTATTTCCTTTTGTGTGTTTTCATGTAATTTAAGTGAGCCTTTTTATGTTAACGTAATACTTCTTTGTTTTTCCGTTCTGGCCAGATCGTGTTTAGTTTAGTTTAATTATTTATTGTATACGGATTCTTATTGTGTAAAATTTCGCTTTGTATTTTGTTGTCAGATGGACTTTTGATGATTTTTTTTAATATTATTATTCTGACGAAAGTTTTTTGAAGTTCACCTACACCCTGAAGTCAATTGCTCTACCTTTGTTTGGGTACTTTTCAGTAAACTATTAAAGTAGTTAAATTTAATTTATTCGTTTTATTTCTACTTAAGAAATCTTAAAGTTACATTATTTGTTGACCAGTTATCATTCCAAGCAGGTGAGCAATGTGCAAGAGATAGAGGGCCTAATTTAGGATCAATTAATTATTTAATTATTGGTTGCTGTTGGATGGGTGTTTCCTTCTGGATGGGTCGGCCCTGATTGGGAAGCAACATTGCAGGACAGGTTAACAGTTTTAGAGATTGTTGGAGAGTGATGCTCTCTACGTTGGAGAAGGCTTGACATCAGATAGCTGATGAAACTTACTGGTTGTGGCCCTTCTCTTGAAACTAGTCGAAAATGGGATACTGACACTTCTGCCACCCAGAAATCCAGAATAATATTAAGGGATGAGCCAATGTTGCTGCTGGCGAAATAATGATTTTTCACATGTCGACCTGTACTTACTCGTATTTTTGAGATGTGTCACTATTGCAGCACATGAGCGAAATAGGAACAAATAAGTAAAGCAAGCTAACAAAAGTTCGAAAACTTGGGATTTTGTAAATATACTAGAAACCAAGGTCTTAATATTATTATTATTATTATTATTATTATCTAGCATTTTTTTTCCTTCTTCAATTCTTTGGGACTTCCTTCCACATGTATGTTTTCTTTCTAAGCGGTGCTAGGGGAATCTACAAAATATATCACAATTAACCAGTATGTTACTGGTAAAAAACCTCTACGCCTGTGACGTTTACGTCAAAGGATCAGTTAAAGGTTGTTTTTTTATAAATAAACAACACCAATAAGTATAAAAACTTGAAATTAAATATTTTGCCAACGTTTTGGAAATCTAATCTGTTTCCTTTTTCAAGGCTTTTTTGAAAAATCTTTTTTGCTGTGTGTGACAAATACACAGCTCTAAGAATGTTTGTTATAGTCAATATCCATAGATACTTACTATTTACATAGAACTGTTGATATAGTTAACAGTTTTTTAGTTTCTATACAATGTTAAGTTTGTGAAGTTCTTCTTTTAACATTGGCAGACAAGTTGTACAGACATCTACGGAACAATTCGACACGCAATTATCCTCATTCAATAATGTTATCGCGGATTCTTTAATTTTTCTTTTTTTGCTATCTGCCTCTTTTGTTAAAATTTTTGCCCAGTCCCAGTTTATTCTATGTCCGTTCTCCCACGCGTGTTCGCAGATCTTGGACCCCTGAATTTCATTTTTTCTAATGTAATTTTGATGTTCGCCCAATCTTACACTAAAAGGTCTGGATGACTCACCCACGTATTGTTTGTTGCACTCACACGGAATACTATAAATGCAGTTTTTTGAATTTTGCTCGTGGTTTGTTGGTTTCGTCTTTGTCAGAATAGATCTTAAAGTGTTGCTTGTTTGAAATACCGTCCTAATATCAAATCTATCACCGATGCGGCGCAACTTTTCGGATAATCCGCATACATAAGGAATTAACGCTGGAAACAGATTAGATTTCCGAAACGTCGGCTAAATATTTAATTTCAAGTTTTTATACTTATTGGTGTTATTTATTTATAAAAAACCAACCTTTAACTGATCCTTTCATGTAAACGTCACAGGCGTAGAGGTTTTTTACCAGTAACATACTGGTTAATTGTGATATATTTTGTAGATTCCCCTAGCACCGCTTAGAAAGAAAACATACATGTGGCAGGAAGTCCCAAAGAATTGAAGAAGGAAAAAAATTAAGATAATGCCACAGATAACATTTAGACACTATCTATATTGTAGATAAATTAATATATTTATGCTTTCTGCAAGACACAAATATTTCAATATACTTGCATAAATTACAACTTACCTAAATTATGCAAATTATCCATTTATCTAACTGTAGATATAGTCAATAATGCAAATACATCAGTTAATATGCGTATCAGCAATATGCATATAATTGACTATATGATAATTAATTTGTGTTAGATATCTTGAGTATCTCGATTAATTAATTTATAGGTTCGTAAAGGAAGCATATTTTGTTGAAATCTCAATGTTACGTGCTAAATGGTAGTAGTAATTTTATTCCAGTAACACCCAATATTGTGGCAGTGATAGCACCTAATATGAGACAAAATATTTAAATTCGGCAAGACGAATCGTCTTATAATTCTAGAATAATTCATGAATATTTTAACAAGAATCTCATCAGTTTGGATGTCTTTATTTTAGTGTGGATAAGTTGTTTTGTTTTGGATGTCTTTTGCCGTAACTTATAGCATCTTTTAGTTTTAAAATGTTTATATATACCTACTATTCCACATATATTTGTAGTTATAGTCTCTCTCCATTGTCACCAATTTTAAGCAATATGTTTATGGAGGATTTTAAGCCTAGACATGTTCAAAATTGTACATAAAAATCGGTTATCTCGTGGAAATATGTAGACGACCACTTTTCAATTTGGCCTCACGATATTGAGTTACTAGATAATAATTCTTTAGAAAATTTACATAATAAAGAACCTTCTACTAAATTCACTTTAGAAAAGTAAACCAGAAATGAATGACTATTTCTAGTGTTTATAGAAAACCAACACATACCAGCAGATGCTTAAATTTGAATTCAAATCAGTCCACGCATGTTAAGAGGAGTGTTATAAAATGTTTGCATGATAGGGCCAAAATCATTTCTTCTAATGATGAGATATTAAACAATGAGAAACCGTTTATCAAAGAGGTCCTTATAAACAATCAATACCCTAAAGCCTTCATAAATATTAAAAATAATAATCAAATATGATAGAAACCTGAAAAACGTAACACAGCGTTAATTCCTTATGTACAATTTTAGCAAAACTCAGCGCAGCTCTCGGGCTCATAGATATACTAACTAACCGAAACCTGGTTTACCTTGAAGATTATTTAGGTGGCCACTCGGCTCTTTCAGCCTTTTCTTACATCGACCTAATAGATATCTTGTGAATTACCCTACAATTAGTTGTCGCCCAGGACTCCTAAGCTTTTTATAAAGCTTTTGATTTTCCTGTGGGCTACTTTCCCTATGTCTTCAGGCATTAATTCCGCCTTTTCTAGGCCTAGTGTTTAGTGCGGCTAACACCTTGCATTCGCAAAGAATATGTTCCGCAGTTTATATTGCAGTATCACAGTATCTGCACATATCATTGCCTGCCTTGCCCGTATTTTTAAAATGATATTTCAAGGGGCAATGGCCTGTCAAGAGGAGAAAAGCATTGTGGCATTCTTTGTCGAATAAGTAATGAATTTCTTCGCTTTCTTTTCCCATTTTAGGATCTCCTCCATTATGTGTGCCTTGGATAAACCACAAAACGGCTCGAGCCCAAAAAATCTGACTTCAGCGCCTGTTTTTGCACGGGCGTCGGCTAATTCGTTTCCTTCTATTCCCTCATGCCCTGGCGCCCACATCAAGGTAACCTTGTTGGTTTTTACCAGTTTCTTCATTCCCAGGAAATTTTAGACTTAAAGGTATAGGACCTGAGAGCTTTTAACGCTGCCTGGCTATCTGAAAGTATATAGATCTTTCTCCTTCGAATGTCTCGAGTTGTGCATTAATGGACACCCAGATCTTTAGCATCGATTTTTGCTTGGAAGATTTCAGGGTTTTGCCTAGGGCTCTGGATAGCCTTCAATTATGCCCAGCTACGCCCACGCCAACCCTTTCAGTCACCGTTGATCCCTCTTTGTACCAGATGAGTGACCACTCCTCCAACTGCAGGGCTTCGGCTCTGCTCGTCTGATGGAGGGTTTCTGATTTTCCGACTTTTTTTTATTCCCGGGAATTGGGAAATAGAATTTGTCGTTCCCGGGAATCCCGGAATTCCCGGGAAATAATACATTTTTCATATATTTCTTGAAAAACACAAATTTTTTTCTTTCAAAGTGTCACATCATTCAAATATTCATTTTACTTCCCTCGCATACCGAAGGAAAGTATTGTGTTCGAGAAAAAATCACCCTCCAAGATTTTATCGGATTTTGACGTTTCAGAACACGTAGATTACGAAAATATAGGTTTTTCAATTTCGTCACTCTCTCTGTCTGTTGGTGCATTATCTAAAAAACTACTTGACGGAGAGTAGTCAAATTTGGTACGTAGTTGACGCTACTGTCAGTGAAGAAATGGTTAAACTTTCACTGAAAAATATACAGGATGGACCGTCTAAAGGGAATAAATAATGAAAAAAAATTTTTTTGCTCAAATTTAGAATTTCCACATTTCATGACACGCTAAACCTATTTCTGAAAAAAAAAAATTTTGAAAAAATTTTTACCACTAAAATAGATGAAAAAATTTTTTTTCTTTGTTTAAATTTAAAATTTCCACGTTTCATGAAATTCTAAACCTACATCAAAAAAAAAAATTGAAATTATCTTTCACCATTTTTGAAAAATATTTTACCACTAAAATGGATGGAAATTTTTTTTCTTTTTCAAATTTAAAATTTTTATTTTTCATTGCGTTCTAGATCTATTTTTAAAAATATTAGAAAATTATTTTACCATTTTTGAAAAAATTTTAACACTAAAATATCTATTTTTTTTCTTTATTCAGATTTAAAATTTCCACGTTTCTATGGCATTCTAAAACTATTCAGAGAAATTTAAAAATGTTTTTGAAAAATTAAAAAAAAAAATTTAAAACATTTTTAATCCATTTCATTACATTACTAATAGGCGAAAAAATGTTTTTGCTCAAATTTAAAATTTCCACGTTTCATGACATTCCAAACCTATTTTGGAAAAAAATTTAACACTGGAATCGATGGAAATTTTTTTTTTGCTCAAATTTAAAAGTTTCACGTTTCATGGCATTCTAAACCTATTTCAGAAAAAAAAATTTTTTTCACCAACATATTTGAAAAAATTTTTACCACTAAAATAGATGGAACGTTTTTTTTCATTTGCTCAAATTTGAAAATTTCTACGTTTCATGACATTCTAAACCTATTTCAGAAGAAGAAAATATTGAAAATTTTTTTAGCAACATTTTTGAAAAATTTAAAAAAAATAAAAATTTTTTTAGCCACCACTCTATTTCCACTCCATTACGTAAATGTGGGATTGAAAGTGTGACAGATGGCAATAATATCTGGCATATGCACCTATTATACTTTTATTGAAAAATGTACAGGGTGGTCATCTCAAGAAATAATTCAGTCGTGTTGGACACTTGTAAAGGTATTTGCGCAAGCCTTCCATATTTGGCACTTGTTATTTAGTATTGAACTTTTGCTGTTGGGTGAGCACTCTGTATATTTTTTTGACCAAAAGTTATCAGGTTTTCTTTGTAATAATAGCAATAACTATATTTCGATTATTATTCCCAATGTCATTTCATAATTAATCATTTTTTAAAGTGACCGTCATGCACAAATAACGAGGGAAGATCTGTGTAAATACCTTTACCGATTTTTTTAAAGGTTTTTTTCTTTTCTTCCTTTGGTCAAAAAATAAATCAGTCAGTTTTGTTTTGTTTTATTTATAATTAAAAAGACACAACAACACTAACTACAGCAAATAATACAATAACCAAATAAAACATAAATGCCGTCCGACGAGCACGCTCGGTAAAATTTCGGAGCACCAAATTTAATATTTTTAAAACTTATTTTTATTTCCACGGGTCCGGGAAATCCCGAGTGTTATTTCCCGGGAACGGGAACGATAAAAAGTGACATAATTCCCGGGAAATCCCGTCCCGGGATTCCCGGGACAGAAACACTAGTCTGATGGCTCTCAATTAGCACATCAAACGAACAGTCAAAGTTGATTGGCATTGAGCTAGTGGGTTTGGTCGTGGATTCCAACTCAATTAACCCCAGAATCTTTAAGTGATCAACCAGATCGCTGTTTACCTTACAATTGACTCGTAATTGTCAGAAATGAAACACTTTTATTTTTAATTATAATGTTTTATTACAACAAATACTGTATTTACATATGCATAATTTAGATTCTGTAGAACATGAAATAGGCATTAATATGTGGTAAATGGCCTTTGGGCGTATTTTTCATACAGCCGATCCCAAAATTGCATATATTCAATTCTGTAATTCCGAAGTACTCTTAAATCTTCTCCAATCTGTAGGTACTTGATATCGTCCTCGCCCGTAACTGTTGGCCACGTTATGTTTTGAAGATAATGGTCAGTAGTAGGTGTAGGATTTCTGAAAGTTTACGTATTGCATTAAGATTTGTGTTAAGAGGTTTAATCAAATTGGTATATTGTGACCCAACAACGATTTTTAATAATCAGAGGCTCACTTGACGATACAGCAGTTTCCCATTATTATACTCTTCGCAATAACAAAACGAAGAGTATGTTGCATTCGATCGGCCCTCTTCTTAAACCGGTAATATTGCCCATATCACTGTGTTGGTAATCGAATTCTGAACAACTTTCAAAATGTCCGTCCATCCATCTGTCCGTCCGGCTGTGTGTTAGTCTGTCGGTCTGTCTGTCTGTCCGTCCGTCTGTCTGTATGTCTGTCCGTTCGTTAAGTTTCTTGTAAGCGCGATAACTTAAGAAAGAAAAGTCCGATTGGATTGAAATTTGGACAGTAAGTTATTGCTAACTGGAGGAAGAACCCTATTGCTTTTGAACAAAATCGAGCGATAAATAAAAAAAGTTATAATTTTTTTTAAATAAAAATAATTTTTTTAACTTATTTTTTTTTATGTTTTGTAATTAAACTAATAATGTCTAAAACCAATACTATTTACAAAAAAAATGCAAAGAGTACCCTGTAGAATGTGCAACAATTATACAAAAAGTGCAATAAATCGGCGAAGAGTATAACGGTTAGCTTGTTTATTTCTCATTATAATAATAATACTTTATTCACGAATAAAATCCACTACAACAGCATACATATTGGATTTACAATAACTGATAACTAATATTACACGCTAATTTCACAGATACGAACGAATATACAAACATTGACATTATTTAAGTTAACTGATATATTGAAGATATATAATAAATAAAATTACTGGAACAAAATAAGTCGAGCTTGTTTGCTGATGAGCTGTAATGAATATTAAAACAACCTAACTGTTATAATTTTCGTCGATTTGCTTACTGCACTTTTTATTTAACTGTTGCACATTCTATATGATACTCTTGTAAATAATTGGTTTTAGACATTTGTAGTTTAATCACAAAACAAAACAAAAAGAATGTTTTTTTTATTAAAAAATTCATAACTTTTTTATTTATTGATCGATTGTTCAAAAATAATAGGGTTCGTCCTCTAGATAACACTAAGTTACTGTAAAAATTTCAATACAATCGGACTTTTCGTTCTTAAGTTGTCGTGCTTACAAGAAACGTGACGGACGGACAGACAGACGGATGGATTTAAGCTTCATTTATAAATTAAGGAACAACCTAATCAATTAACCGTATCTATATATGTTATATTTGTTACTTGGAAATAGACTTTTTTTAAAAATATTTATTTAGTTACAGTCATCGAAGACTCTGAATAAAATATAAAATTGTAGATTTTAAAGTTTTAATATAAAGGTGAGTATAATACTGGCTACAAAATCGTCTGCTGGTCATATTTATAATATTTCAAAAGCTTTGTCAGCTAGACGTTAAACAATGGAAAAGCAATTTTGCAATTTGGCATTACTGTGAGAATGGTAGTATAACAATGTGTGAAGTATGATATGTGAGATAAGCAATTACCAAGAGAAGTCGTTATCAACATTATGTAATTTGATACTACTGAGAAGCTTACTTATAACTCAGTGTCGTACTGTTATTTTTTAATATAACATATATACATCTCATATTGATTATTATATACTTCGCAAATACAAAACGAAGAGTATATTGAATTCGATCGGCACTTTTCTTAAACCGGTAGATAAAATTTTCGTATCGCTGTGTTGGTAATCGAATTCTGAACAACTTTCAAATCCGCATTTTGAAAGTATGAGATGCAAATAGAGACATAATTTATCATGACGAAACATGGTCTGACGCCCATGATGTAGTTCAATACGGTTGGGTAGATAACACCAAAAAATGTAATTTAAGTGCTCCATGTTCTAGGGGAAAAGGAATTATAATTCTACATGCTGGAAGTAAAAACGGTATTATTCCAAACGAGTTGTTGTGGAGCAAATTGTAATATAGTATATCTTGTAATATAGTACATTTTGTAAATATTTCTTTCAATTTGATATTGAATTTTGCCAGTATCGTTGATGCTGTGATAGTTTATCTTTTATAATGTAATATATTGTAATATAGTAATATTGTATATATGTAATATCTGTCTTTTGTTTATCTTTATCTTTACTTTTCCTTAAAAACACTCAGTAATCATGGCGCCCAAGCCTTAAACTCACTGCCCTATTTGCTCTCCGTATCTTTGCTGTGCTAGCCAGGTTAAACCAGTGACGCTAACCACGTCGCTCGTAGGGTGGTCCACCTTTGAATAACTTGGGTAAACTAAAACTTTTTCTTTAACAAGGCCTTTAGTCTTTAACAAAAATGTGTGTATCTCATGCGATAAAAAAGGTAAATGAATATTCTATATTACCACCTATTAATCCAATTATTGTTAATGTAAATACAGATTCAAGTTCTGAAAACTTGAATAACGACAAATGAAACATTGTTTATTTAAAGTTCACAGTCAAAGCTTTATTGAAATTTGTTTATTTAACGTCGACCTAATTCCGCTACTGAGACCAATTACCGATGCTAGGAAACGAGTTCCCCCTTTAAAATTTTTATTACAAATTTTCTACCTGCCTAACATAAAGATAATGCAAAAATCATAGTATCATGGCCTAACATTTAATAAACAAGACAGTCGCTGCTTTAAACCCCTTCGGATGGATTATATACCATGTATGCAACTCCCGCCTAAGATTAGCTAACGTTGCCGCTAGAAGGTAGAACGAGAGGTAGGTTACTAGACAATAGACGTAACCTTAATATATCATTTATGTGACTTATCAAATGTGATAAACATATAACATTTCATTAACCACTTCTAATGAATAAAGATATTATAGAAGTCTCTTTCTTTAATAATTAAAAAATAATTATTTAGTATTTAAAGCCGCCTATGTCCCATAAAGGAGATTCTGACTTTACTCCGAGTTT
The DNA here is from genome assembly GCA_963583905.1 of Stenurella melanura. Classification (NCBI taxonomy): domain Eukaryota; kingdom Metazoa; phylum Arthropoda; class Insecta; order Coleoptera; family Cerambycidae; genus Stenurella; species Stenurella melanura. The sequence continues at coordinate 181,214,864 of OY757310.1, forward strand.
TCGTTTTTATGCTGTCCCAATAGAGATCATATATACTAGATCTGCAAATGATGTAGTGTCACTGCAGATTCACGCTGTGTTCCTTTCATGTGTAAAATATCTATCAAAAATTGGCATGTTAAAAGATATAAGGGTTTCTTCTTTAACTTTATTATCTTTGTAATTTTTTAGCCTCACATAAAAGAAGTATTTATTTATATATGTGTAGTAAACATTTTTTTTTGCCAGAATAAAAGACACTTTGATTCCTCTGTATTGATTGTACTTACCCAAATGTTACAAAATTAGACCACAGCTTGATCAAACGGTTACGAAATACTTTGTCTTTTTCGGCAGTTATATTTGTGATATTATTTTTCCAAAGGTAAGCTATATCTTCAGCATGTGCCACTCCTAAAAAAATTAACTCGACAATGCTTTAAAAAATTTTAAAATATCTACCTATTCCTAATCTAGGAACATGAGAAATAGTGTAGGCGATTTGACAAAAATCGACCTAAACTTGAAAAAGTTTACCGAATGAATGAATGTTCACGAAACTTTCTGGATTCTGTTCGTATTGATGTCTAGATCAAACTCCACAAAAAAAATTCTGCCGCTGTTGCCCCGCAATTTTTTTAAACGATGATTTTGTTCATTTGTTAATTACTAAAATTTAGGTAAGTTTAAAAAACAAAATGTATTTTTAGAAGAATCTGGGAAAATTCAGACGTATAGGTTAAGATATTCGTTATAATTTTGGTCTTGTAATTTTTTTGTAACGTGCATATTTTCCGAGTTCTCAACAGTTTTTCATGGTCAAAACGTGCTGTTGGTTGTGAAAGACTGTTCAAAACTCAGAAAATATGGACGTTACAAAAAAATTGCAAGACACCAACATTTTAAAGAATATTTTAACCTATATGTCTGAATTTTTCTAGATTTTTAAATTTCACAGTTTATGAGATTTTCCGTTTTCCGATAAGGGCCATTTTTTTATGTTTCTCCGGAAGAACTTGGACAGAATGCACTTTAGGAAAAAGTCATAAAGTGAAAAAAGTCTTGCATTTTAATAATACATTCACCGGAATTTTTGTGGATTTTTTCTCGTCACTTTTTATCCCCCCTCCCCCTCTTTTGGAAGAAATTGGAACCACCATATCTCGGAAAATAAGCATTTTCTCGAAAATTTTACAAGAGTAAAAAGTTGTTATTTTTCGACAAGTTGTCTAAAAATCCATTTTGTTTCTTAAATTTTGGTAGTCAACAGATTAGCAACAAAATTATTGTTTAAAAAAATTGCAGGGCAATAGCGGCAAAATCCAGAAAGTTTCGGGAAAATCCACTCATTCGGTAAACTTTTTAGTCAGAAATGCTAGTTCGCCTGCACTAAAATAAAGCACTCTTACTTAAAATAACAATGAACGATAAGAAAAAATTCCTCTAACTACACACATCGAAAAATCGGAGATTAGTTGATACTATTTTCTACATATTTTTCAAATTTGAACGGGAACTTTTAAAAGGAAAAGTTAACTGATAGCTAGCTAATTGCAGTTTGTTTCGCAAAACTTCATGCCACGTTGAAGTCCGTTTAAAAATTATAATACAAAAAAATATGTTTTTGCAGAAATAGTATATTATTCAACGAACATATAATAATAGCCATTATATGCGAGTAGAATACTATACTTTGTCCACGACTATTAAATATTTAATATTATCATTTCTCCAATTATATGCGAATTTTCTTAAATAGGAGAAATGAAATGAATATGAATTAAATAAATATTAAATATTAAATAGTCGTGGACAAAGTATAATATTCTACTCGCATATAATGGCTATTATAATAATATGCTCGTTGAATAATATACTATTAATAGTCGTGGACAAAATTATTTTGACTTGTTTTAAACATTTAATGATCAAGCAAAATTACTTGGATTATTTTTTCAATAACTCCTGTGTCCCTTACGAGTCCTTGTGACTGATCTCATCATTCTCCCCATAATTATGATTTATGAGTAATGAAATATTGCGCAAATACCAAATAGTCCTACAATTTTACGGAATCGTGGGGCGAAAAGGGGTGCTGGTTGGTTAAAAGGATGTAAGAGGGGAGATATATTGTTTCATTTTTGTTGCACTTAAGAGTTGTTCTTTAGATTTATATTTTTTGCAATTACATCCTTTTACCCACCCAGCACCACTTTTCAATCCACTTTCCCGTAAGATTGTAGGACTATTTACAATGTGCATAAAAATTGTTTCGCAAATATTTTTCAACAATTTCTCTTTTTGGAGAAGGGAGAGGAACATTTTCGGCGTTTTTGCAATGTATATTCGATAACACAGGACCACAAAAAAAGTGATCTGTTCTCGGGACCCGACATAGTAATCCCTACGTATTTCGATGTGCTGAACACGAATCCGACGTACTTTTAGCTCCATTACCCACCAATTCTTAGTAAATCGCAAGAACCTAAAAAAATTTCTGTTATTTTCGCGATTTACAATAAATTGGTGGGTGATGGAGCTAAACGGACAGCGGATTCGTGTTTAGTACGTCGAAATACATAGGGATTTCTATTTTGACTCCCGAGAACAGATCACTTTTTTTCCTTTGTGGTCCTGTGTAATCATTGTAAAATACATGTATTATTATGTTAACAGAAGTAAATGTATAAATAGTAATATTACTTACATGGCTGTACCGTTACAGAAGACGTAGATGCACAATTTGTGTATTTTTATATTAAAGAATATAACACAAGAAAAGATAGGGAATGTCAGTATTCCCTATCTATACCACGGAGCCCCTAACGTCGTTTTGAATATATATCCAATGAAATAGCTACATTTTTTTTACATAAACTTAATTGCCCCACAATGTTTAATACAGTTTAGTTTATATAAAAACATCAAACATCGCTTTAACTGTGCGCCATAGAAAATGGTAGACATTTGTCCAAGTTGTTACTTGGCAACAATGCAGCACTTACTGTCGGAAGTTGAAACAGTAGCAATGATTAGAGAATTAACAAGATAGGAGAGCCGGCGAAAAACCTTTTATCTTTTAGCAATGGCGCCATTGACCTCGACAATTAAATTGGAGTTACCTCGCAGTTGTGACAATGAGACGGAGAAGGTAACATTAAAGAGAGAGGCCAACAGTGAAAAATCGACAACACTGTCCTAATAGAACGACCGAACTCAGCTGACAATCAGAACACAAGGTCACCAAAGAAACAAATTGCTTCGTAACATGTCACATGAAGTATTCCTGTTTATATGTTAGGTATCTATTTAGTTGGGATAGAATTGTTCATCGACAGAATAATTTTTACAGTTTTTTTCTATAAAGTGAAGAAAAAACAACCACACGCGTCTCTCATCAAGGTCTACACGTGACGTAGCACTTGCCGGTCCTAATGAGCCAACCTGTCTTTTAAGTTTGGTCAAATTCATTTCATGGGTACCCGACAAATCCCGAATCCGTTTCCGCTGGATGTCGTGTCCCTTTAATTTGAAGTTTACAACTGTCTTCGTCTATTTCATCTTCTCCGTCTGACGGTCCTAACTTGTTAATTCTCTAATCTTTGACAGTAGTGTGATGCGATGAGTGAGTAAGATGGCAGTACTGAACATGTCGGATAGGAAATGTAAACAGTAAATGTGTAAAACTTTGGGAATTTTTGTGGCAATTACAGGTATTTGCACAACATATAGCAGGTGACAAATTGTTACGTATAACATGTCAGTATTTTTAATTCTTTGCTAATGAATAAGTAGATATCGTAAACATTGACCAAACAGTTCACTTAATAGAACGTTATTTAATTAAAAATTATTTTATGGTCTCGCCATCTGTTGGCAGATAAACTAACCTCTAGGCTTAGTAGTACCAAAGATTAGAGAACTAACAAGATAGGACAGTCAGACGAAGAAGATGAAATATAGACGAAGACAGTTGTGTACTCCAATTTAAAGGGACACGACATCCAGCTGAAACGGTTTCGGGATTTGTCGGATACGCAATAAATGAATTTGACCAAGCTTACTAAAAGATAGGTTGGCTCATAGAATCGACAAATGCTACGTCACGTATAGACCTCGATGACAGTTGTGTGTGGCTGTTTTTTCTTTATTTTATAGAGAAAAAAGTTTCAATATTAGTATTTCAATGTACAATTCTATCCTAACCAAATAGATACCTTACATATAAACAGAGAAATACTTCATGTGACATATATTACAAAGCAACCTGTTTTTTTAGTGACCTTGGATACTGACACTCAGCTGAGTTCGGTCGGTCTATCAGGACAGTGTTGTCTATTTTTCACTATTAACCTCTCTTTCTAATGTTACCTTCTCCGTCTGATTGTCACATTGTGGCAACTGCGCGAGAACTGCAATTTAAATGTCGAGGTCAATGGCGTCACTGCTAAAAGATAAAAGGTTTTCCGCTGGCTGTATCTTGTTAATTCTCTAATCAATGCAATGCAAGAACTGACGAATCTATACAGGTTGACATCGAGTTAGACATTGTACTAACTTATGAAAATGTGAAAGAATAACCAAACATTTTAATAACAAATTCATGACTCTCTAGATCTTCAAATTTTTTACTAAAGAAAAATATGTAGAAAAAATTCCAATTTATCTCCGCCGGTGTGTATATTTCTATCAAAAAGTAACACAAAATTACAAAATCTCAATAGACAATATAATTACCTAATTAATTACCTTCTAATTGAGAATTAAACGGTAACCCTTCAGTTTTTACGATTTCTCCTTTGTATGTCATAATGTAAAAATACACTGGGGCATATTTTGAGGCAAGGCGTAAACTCTTTAGTACTGGGATGACAAAGAACATATCACTTAAGTACTAAAACAATTAATAATTTAATCATTTTAACTGCCATGTGAACTTTAAGCTGCTCTGGAAGTAATGACTTTGATTTATCATAAATAAAAGCAATACAAAAGTAGCTAGATAGGAACCTTCTCAGCTAACTGGTGGCTTTCCAATAACCAAAACGAAAATAATATATTATTCAACGAGCATATAATGATGGCTATTATTCACGAGGGTGAAGTTTAAGACACGAGCCGCAGGCGAGTGTCGTAAATTACCAGAGTGAATAATAGCCATTATATGCGAGTAGAATACTATACTTTGTCCACGACTATTAAATATTCAATATTAAATTAAAATTCACCTTCATTTCATTTCTCCTATTTGAGAAAGATTCATATGTCATTATATATAATTTTTTAGATTTTTCGAGCAACAAGTTTACTGAGGCGATTTCTGCAGGTTCCTTTTCCTTTATCTCTGGCGGTGTCAATGAAATCTCGTTTTCACTGTTAGTATCCATTTATGTAATTATATTACTCTTTTTGAGTGCCTAATATGCAAAATTATTATAAATAACGTTGGCGTTGAAATCGCACAAATTTTGACGTTTCAAATCAATTACAGAATAACGCTTTGACAACACTGTCTTACTAATAAAAAAAATATAGTTTGCTGGTTTGAAAAAAATGTTGGGGATTGTCGCGTGTTGCTAATAGATGCTTTGAAAAAATCTTACTAATGCAGTTTTTGAGTGTTCATTAAAGTACCTTTTTGGCATGTAACATTTGAGTGCTTCCTAGAAAACTTAGAGAGACAACACTTGTGTTTTGGTTGCTGCAATTTTCAATTTAAAATTTTTAGTAAAAAGTCACTAATGTCATTTCTTATAAACAACTGACTGTCCTCATTATTCACTGCAATCAGTGAATAATGAAATCATTATTCACTGCAGGGAATAGTGGATAGCATTATCCTTGAGGAAACACCTACATAATGAGTACATTATTTAATAGTCGTGGACAAAGAAGTTTATTTCATTTTTGATCATAAATTAACAGGCTATTAACAATGTCGAAAAAACAGGGGTAATAGGAACTAATTTGTTAATAGTTATTTAACAAACAAGTGCATTAATAACAGCGACTAATAATCGAGATATTTTAACGTGCGAGCGTAGTGAGCGCATTAATGATCGAGATTATTAATATACTACTTAGTTACAACATTTTTCCGCCGACTGTACTTTTAATAAAATGGAGAAAATCTGATTTTAAATTTTTATTTACGAAGATAAGTACAAATTCGATTAAGTATTAATTAATTAGTATCATCTAATTTGTGTTTATAAACATTTATATTTACGTTAGATATAGTACAATTACTGAAATGAAGGGAAGGCATAGATAAATTATTAGTTCTATGATAATGAATTTAAATTCAAGTTTATATCATTATCTTGGATAATAGGTTGTGTTTCGGCGTTGGTAGAACTAGTATGAGCTTTCAACAGTTTTACAGAAGATTTTTTCAGTGGATTTCCAACCACCAAGACGTTTAATGGCTGTCACTACTGTCAGAAAGTATTGAGGCAGAAGATCGCCGAAAACAATGCCCAGTGTAGAGATGCGGTTGCTCTAATTTTAAGAAGGTTGCTATAATGGACGACAGTTTAGAAAATGTATTTATGCCAACTGGCTGTGTAGAACATTTATTATTTTTATAAAAAATAAAAAAGCGTGTGTGTGCAGTATGTGCAGTTCTTAAGGCGGGTTTATCAGTGCAGGGTTGAATGTTACTGTTACGTAGCTGCCAGTCAACTATAAATGGCTGTTAAAGTCACTGTTAAATTAAAAAGTGTTTATCCTGCCTTCAGTCAACTGGCAGTTAGAAAGCCGAGTAAATTTGGCAGTCCTAGTTAGATGATATGTAGACAACGTTACTGGAATTCTAATTTTCAGTATATTTAAAGAGTAAGTACCTGTTCCTGTTGTGTTTCATGTATTTTGCAAAGAAAATTATTTAAAAAGGTTAAAAATAATACTTACAGTAAATTATTTTGTGAGTTGAAATACGTTATTAAATTCCATAACTAAAAATAAATTTAAATGTAGACGTGATAAATCACTAAAGAAATAGATATTTGTAAACAGGCAATAAAGTAAATTCGTAATTTCTAACCCAACATTTTCGGTTTTTTTGTCTGTATTTGACGTCTGTGGGTACTCCGTTCGTCATAATGGATAATAGCGACAAAAAACTTAAAAAATCGGCAAATTTCAGTTTTTCCGAACGAAGTATGACAATGATGGATTTACTAGTACGTAAGAAGTTATTTTGTAGATAGGTGTTTATTATAGAGCTGTTCACGCCGATCGAGAAGTTCAAATCTCGTTCAAGATGAAGCACTCCCTAGCTATTTGAGAGAAAATCCGTTTCATGCAAGAGGAGACGCTGTGCTCATAGCAAATTTTTCAGCATCGAGATCAACAGTTAGCCGAAAAATAGGAAAATCGGAATAAAAAAACTCTACAAGTGCCAAGAGGACCATACTAACAGAAGAACAGAAGCAAGCCCGCATTCTGTTTTGTTTAAATTATGTCTATCTCCAGTTGGCGTTTTACATAATCTGTGTGTTTATTTAAATACAATAATTTTGTAGAAATTTTAGCATTTTCTGATACTTTAATTTCATTTCACAATTTTAGCGCTTCCACTAATATTTCTTAAGCTTTAAATTATATCTTCATCTCTATAATATTAAAATTGACTGTTATTTGGAGGTATGTTTCTTTTTGAATTTCTGTTATTATTATGTTAATATTTAAAAACAATAAATGAATAAAAATTGAAAACTATCACTATTTTCGATTTTTTCAAAATGCATTTAACAAGTTTTATATTTACACACACGAAGATACTGTTTATATAACCTTACTTTGTATATGTCAACATTGTAACCTCCAGCTATTTTCTTAACAAGCAAAAAAAGCGTCTGTTAAAGTAGCCGTGACTTTATTTTAAGGTTTGGGTTAACCGAAACATGAATAAACGGTTTGACGTTAATATGACCGACAGCTAATACTTAACCAATGGCTAAAGTACATAACCGCGCACTGATAAACTGACCCTTAATGAGACATATAGTGCTTAACCAAATTAAGAAGGGTACTTTGTTCATTATCTATTATGGTAAATATTCTGATTGTGTGTGTTTTAGATGCATTAATTGTAACTAAAAATTTAGATCCCAAATCTTGAACATTCTAATTTCAACAGTTCATCCTTTCTCAATGGGCCAGCTACTCCGATAATCAGTGCAACCTACGAAAGAAATGTTATGTATTATTATAGTTTTATCTTGGTTATTTGTTTACCTTTGCCATTAAGAGGTTGTTCGGAGCATCAGAAATAAATTTTTGTACGTGTTCTTTCTCGAGCACTTTTGACTTCTTCGGCTCATAACCTACTTTTTGCCTCTTGATAAACATAATTAATTTATTAAATTTGCTTATGTCGATGTTTTCCTTCAAGATTAAGGTTGATTTAAGCATTGAATATTTTGGCCATAAACATGCAATTAGGCCTCTTTCTGCAATATTCGAGAAATATGCCAATAGCTGAGTAGCGCGTTACTTGTTTTCCATAGACCATGAAATAAATTCGGCATAAGTTTTCTCAAATAATTTTCGGCTTTTTTCTGGCAGTAAACTAAATGATGCTACATTTGCAATTTCTGACACTTCAGGCGGGGTTAATGTAAAATCTTCTTCGTCAATATCCATTTATTTAACATTTTACAACATCGGCTTCAGAAGTGACAAGCTTGACAGTGACATATATTGGTGACACGGCGTCTGGATGTAAGTATTTAATTTCATGTATGTTGAGTGTCTATTATTGAGTTAGAAGGTAGGGAGATGACTTCCTATTCAAATTTCCTATACAGAAATGGCATCAGTAGGCGTGGCTAAGGGCCGGCTTTTAATGTCCAGTTAAATAGCTTAACTGTCAGATAAAATTTATCTGGAAGATAAACTGTTTTTCAATGTGCAAGTAAAATTTACCGGAGGGTTAAACTCACTATCTGAAAATAAATTTAGCAGAGAGTTGAAAGTACCAGTTAAGGATTTATTCTACTGTTAGTGGATTTGCACATGCTCATTTGGTTCAATTTCTGACAATTCTAAAACATTCTAACCTAAAAACCAATTTGGTTGATTGATATGTCCGTTTCTAATTTGCGATTTATATTAAATATATTATTGCCAATAATGAATAATAATAGTAATAATAATAATAATATTCTGCATATGAGTGAGGAAGATGATGATATTATACAATTTATAAAGTATGAAAGGAGACCTTATACCATAAGGGAACGAGAAAATAATTTTGAGAATTATGATGATAAAGATTTTTTAATAAGATTTCGACTGCGTAAAAAAAAATTTACATATCGTTGAGATGATAGAGGAAGTTGAAGGAATAATTCTGTTTCTCAAATCACTTAAAGTGTAGTTAGCACCTTTTTTCCTTTTTACGCTCTCTATTGCAATTATTGCTGATACACAAACGCGCAAAATTAAGAACAGAACATCAATCAACATGCTAGACAACACAATGAATGTTGAGGTTAAATTAGATAAACAGTCACTAAAACACGCGCGCAATTTGGATTAAACCAATTGGGAGAAACTTCAAGTAGAATCAGTAGTGCCAGCTAAGCGTAACTAGCAGCTACCTATCTGGCACTTTTAATTGGACATTGAAAAACCAGCCCTAAGTGTAGTAACAATATGGACAAGCGTCTAGGAAAACTGAAATGCGAAAGCTTCGAGCATGCGCATTACCTTGTAAATGTGTAATAAATTCGCGCAAGTTGAGAAATTGAAATATTTCATGTTATTTTGTGAAAATAGGCAGGGGGACCCCACCCGCCTATTTTGTGAAAACAAGCAGGGGTGCGCCCCCCGCACCTCCCATATCTTTGTCTGCGACGCTGATACTACGTGCAGCGCTAATAATTATTAACAATTAGATATCACAATAAAAACCTACTAACCTGACCTAAGGAAATCACACGAAAGAATGAAATTGTTATATAAAAAGAAGGAAAATCTAAAGAAATCAGAAAAGAATTTGTAAAAAAATTTATTAATCATTACAATTTTTTTTAACTCAGCGGACGTACGAATTTGAACCTAGGACCCTTCGCATCATAAGCTAAAACGTAACCTATGTGCTAACCAGCTGGCTGAAGGTAAACACTAGAGCAAGGAAGAAATAATCAAACCAATGATATCACGTTTTGCGCATGTCGAAGTTTTCGCATTTCGGTTTCCCTAGACGCTTCTACAATATGGTGGTTTTGCCAGACCGGACTAATTAAAATAATGAGAACTTTGTATCCCGACGAGATGGTCTATCTGGATAACGTAAATAAATGTCCAATTCAATAAATGCAAGAGTTTTAACAGTTTTATTTACCTTGATATATAAATTGTGCAATGTTATCCTAAAATAAACCATTTGTTTCTATTCTACGAAATATATAACCTAAGTACATTTAATTAGCTGTTTTTTCTAATACGACTCTGTTTATTGAAAAGTGAATTATATATTATTTGTTTGCTTATAGTAATGAAACATATTCCTTATAGGATTTTGCAAACAGCGGAAAGAAAAATTATCTATGAGAACTAAAGGAAAAACTGTATATAAAAATATTAATGAAATCTTTGCATTCTATCGATAACCTGACTTCTGGTTATGCTAACAAGTAAAAATTCTTATTTGCCACTCTCATTTTAACATAGTCCCCTACGGCTAGGCAGGTTAAACTAGTATTTACATGATCCCCTACGATATGTAAATTCAGTTAAAAATGAGAACAAAGGCCTGAAATTAATTTATTTACGTACCTTGTCTTTAAAATTTTTTTCATTCTAATGACTTACATTTTCATAAAATCTCATTCAGTTTCTTGGGTCAATGTCAATTTCTCGGTCAATGTCAAATATAATTATTTCATGGATATTGTCTTAGTTTTGCATGGAACATCGTTATGAGTGGCTTTAGGCTTTTCTGATGAGTCCACAATTAGGACGAAAAACGTTTCAAAGGCTAAGCATTTCCAAGAAACTGAATGAGACTTTATGAAAATGTAATTCATTAGAATGAAAAAAATTAAAAATAACATGGTATAAAGGTAAAAAGTGGTATAATTGTAAAAAAGTAGGTAACTTTGAACGTCAATTTTTATCAAAAATACTTTAATCGGTCATCATTTTGACGGGAATTACGTAAGCTTTCTTTTCTGTGAAGCAATGCCTATACCTAAAAAAACTCACAGAAAAAATATACACAAGAATTAAAAAAAATAAAACAAAAATTAAAATTTTTCGGTTCTTTTAAATAGTTTTTTTGACTTGTTGGAAAAAACGTTTTTTGACTTTGTAAAGTATCATTTCGATATGAAATTTGATTCTCTACAAAATTTTATATATGTACTAAAAATGTATAGTTTTTGAGTTATAGCTAAAGAACTTTGGGGAATCGCCATCTTTCGGGTACAATTGAACATATTATGAAACAATAAAATACATTTAACGAATTAGTTCCTTATTCAATTACATAGTGAATAGCCTATAAATAGTAATAATAATAATAATAGTAACAATAATAATAATAATAATAATAAGCTGATCTGCTGATTGACAGGTGTGTCACGCAGGACTCCATGCAGTATAAGCGGAATCTTTCGAAGGCCTGGATCGATTACCGCAAGGCATTTGACATGTCATCTCATGAGCTAATTCTACACTTGCTCCAATGTCTTGCGGTCCCCGGTCCCGTAGTGAGGTGTATTGAAGAACTGATGCCGCTCTGGAGGACTCGCTTTACCATTACATCGGGTAACAATCGAGTCCAGACAGAGCCGGTAACATTCAGAAGGGGAGTATTTCAGGGAGACTCCCTCAGCCCCCTTCTGTTTTGCATCTCACTGCTGCCATTATCCGTTTCGCTCCGAAAAACCCGTGGTTACAACTGCGGTACCCCTGGCGACAGGAGGCATAAGGTCACCCATCTGTTTTATATGGATGACCCTAAACTTTATGCTTCCGGAGAAAGGGACCTACACCAGTCCCTCAGGGTGGTACAGGAGTACACGCAGGCTGTCGGTATGGAGTTCGGGTTAGACAAATGTACACTGGTCCATCTTAAGAGCGGACGCGCAGCTCGTAGATGGAAGCATCCTACATCATCTAGATGCCGGAGAGTCGTACACTTACTTAGGTGTCGAGCAACACTCTACCCAAGAAGTAAGTGTAGTGAAAAACGCTCTCCGCGGCAAGTATCAGCACCGACTCCGACAGATCTGGTCTTCAGAACTGTCGGGGAAGAACAAGGTGTCTGCAACCAACATGCTTGCCGTTCCGATCCTTCTCTACTCCTTTGGAATAGTGAAGTGGACTCGAGAGGAGTTGCGTCAACTCGATGTAGGAACCCGCAAGAAGATGTATCTCAATAGGAGTTTACATCCCAAATCGTCCGTTCCACGGCTATACCACCCGCGACATCGGGGAGGGCGTGGACTCTTAAGTTTGGAGAGTCTCCACAACAGGATGGTTCTGGATGGAGCCTGTAAGATCATCAGGAGTTCGGATCCCCTCCTCTGCATGGTCCGGGATCATGAAAATGCAGGGGTAGGAGCCTTTCTGTTTAAGGCAGCACAGAGAGCCGCTGATGAACTTGGTCTCTCCTTCGACGACGAGCGGGTAAATCGCGACTCTATCACCGAGTTGGAACCTGCTCGGCGAAAAGCCCGAATTAAAGCTGCAGAACACAACATCTTTCTGCAGCTGCACATGGATAAGCCAATGCACGGAGTCTTCTATAAAAATATAGAAAACCTTGGCTTATCCGAAAGGCTGACCTTTGCCTTTTTAAGGTCAGCCGGGCTGAAGTCTGAGACCGAGGGATTCATAATGGCTTGCCAGGATGGTGTATTCAACACTCTGGTCTATCGAAGTCGTGTTATGGGTATAGAGGTCCCGGATGTCAGATGCAGGGCCTGCCGCAGGGCGCCAGAGACTGTAATGCACTTGCCGTCGGCTTGCCCGACATCTGCAGTCTCGGCCTTTATCCAAAGGCACGACGGAGCATTACGAGTGCTTTATTACCATTTAAGGCACTCGTATGGGATAGACGAGACACCAGTGCTGCCTTATGCTCCGGGGGATATCGAGTCCGTTGTGGGGAATGAGAAGTGTCTAATTTATTGGAACTACTCGTTTCCCACCGTCAGGCAAATACAAGCCAACAAGCCTGACGTAGTACTCCTCGATCACCAACTCAAGACAATGTTTGTTGTGGAGTTCTCGGCTCCCGCGGAAAACAACATTGTCTTGAAGGAGGAGGAAAAACGGACAAAATATCGAGACTTGCTCTTCGAACTCCGCAGACTTTATCCGGGCCATAATGTTAAGTTGGTGGTACTGATCATAGGAGCTCTAGGTGGAACGAGGCACACACTGCTTTCGGAACTGAAGATCATACCGGCATGTCGAAACTCGGCAGAGATCTTAGCCGGTAGGATGTAGAAGGCCGTCATCCTCGGTTCGCTACGTCTACTCAGGGCACACGATTCCCGGACCCAGTAGTCACTTACCCCACAGTGTGGGGAGTGGCTGCCGGTACTACCAGCTCCCCTCGGTGAGAATCGGAGCCACAGAGAAGGGTGACTGGTTTTTAACAAAAAAAAAATAATAATAATGATAATAATAAAAAATGATTTTATCTTACAAACAGTGTTTGTTTACATAGGCGAAGTTAAATATAATAAACATTTGCTATCATAGCAACTACAATGGTGCAGGGCATGGGGATCAATCGATGTAATTGGAGATAATATATTATTTAAATATTCCAATAATGAAAATAATAATAAAAAAAATACTCACCTGCAATAATTCTTCACGTGACCCAGTTGAAACTGCATTACCTTTGAAATAACGGTTCCTGATTAAATTACCCACAAGTCTCCTTCGGGCAAATGAGGAAATGTTCATTCGAGTTGTTATTGAACCTGGACTTAGATCAAAATATAGAAGCACCGGTTGAAGAAATTGAAGTACTGAAATCAATACTTTATAAAGGTACCTATTATATTGTAACTATTTCGGGGCGAAGTATGGTCACCGGCTTGATCTCCGGACACTTCAGTAGTGTTACCTGCATGCAGGTATATCAAACGTTAGTTAAGTTTTAAGTGTTTTTAAGTGTTAAGTTTAAGCCACCATCGGCGGCAGGAGTTTTAACTTCTTTGTTTATTTTGTTAAGCCAAGCCGGTCGCGATTCATCCAACCCTATGTACACCTCGACGCTAGGCGACGTGGTAATAACTCACTTGATGAATCACAGTACTAGCCAGCGGCTCGTGCTGTTAACTTTATCTGCGTGAGTTGTAGCTTATATTATTGCTGTAATAAACCCCTCTACCCTGTTTAAACTACTTTGGGGGGTTATTAATTATATCCGTGAAAATTAATGTACCCCCTTCAAATGAGACCAATTTTACACTATGTGCGACTACCAAGGAATACTCATTCATCAACATCGGGCCTATCTTCGCGTCTATACTCACACTGCCCCTGCACAGTGGGCCACGTAGATCTAGATGTATTAATCTAGTTTTATATATGGACCGTTCTCAGAGATGTGTGTGTACACTTAAAAGGTTACAGTTCAAAAACTTACCCCATTGTTATTTGTCAGGTCTGCTGCTGACCTTGATGACTCAACTTTTGACTTATAAGCAAGTAAAGGGAACACGCATTTTTTGACAACACTTAAACTATATTTTACAAAAGAACACGAAATTAGCCGGTTTAAAAAATAGAACAATAATAATTAATACTTGAATTAAAACAAAGGAAAATGCAACTTAAAAGTTAAACAAGTTTAACAGTTAAAGGAGAATATCGTTTACAGTCAAATTCAAACTGATTGCCAGAAGGGCCAAAAAATACAATACCATTAACGAGCATGAAGTTAATTATTTCTGATAAATATATTAGATAGATAGATAGATAGATAGATACGAATTACGAACACGAATGACGAAACGCCAGTTGCCAGTGACAATTCGATTGAGGTAAAGTTTAATTTGAAATCTAATGAAAATAACTAACTTTTAATACAAAATCTCAAAACTCAAATAACTATACCCGGTAAGATAAAATTATGACGATAAAAGTAGGACAATGTCACACCACTCAAGAGCCAAACGAGTGTTTTTCTTTCCTGATCGGACTATCCTGATCAATTCTTAAGTTGTGTGGGCGTTATCCACCCCAAAGAAACATAGACCAATGAATGAAAGTCGGCCCCCTTTTAGGGCCCTCAGGCCATCCTCTAGAATAGAAATTATGTACCGAAATACTAATAGCCATTTCCGAATTTAGAAAATATACTACAGTGTACTTTATAGTTACGGTCGAAAAGTTCTTTGTATTTAACACGAAACGGTTGTTAAAATTAGAAATTTATATAATCTTGTTTTTGAAATCCTCTAATATTACACTGACACGAATATTTTATGACAGTTTAGGGTCTGTGAACTAATGTCTCAATTTTCTACCCCTGTCGCGTTATTGTCTGAAAAGTAATCTTGATTCCTTTAACCCCTATATTACGTTTGTTACATTGCTCATCAAACAATATACAATTTTTTTTCCTATTAGTACTTTGTACTTGTTTAGAGATTTGAGGACACCAGAGACCAATGGGGGTAGGGGCCCCTTAGACTATCAGTTAACCGGCCCCACAATTTCTGTCGCTGGGCCTACATAAAGATCATCTTACCTGGAAAAAAGATATTCATTTCCATACTTGTTACTCCAATAATTAGTGGTACTTTGGCAAAATCTCCCCTTTCCAAAAGATTATAGCTCAACTCAGTTATAAAGGCATTTTCGTGGTTGGGCTCAATCACAGGCGTAAATATTATACCATTATGGTATACTGTTAGGACATCCTAAAAGACACAAACATTACCTGCAGATACTGATAAAAACTTTTTAGTAATCTCCAGAATATAGTACCCCTATATGAATGTTTTTGATAAATTTCAAAACCTTATAAACTTTGTCCGTCAAGGGACTAAATTTGTTCAAATTTGACTGGAGTAAATAAATTCTCATAAAATTGGATGAAATCAAATGTAGATAAAAAGGACCCATGTTTTTTAATTTTCTCAAACACGCAGTAGAAATCCACAAAAATTTGAAGGATAGTCAAATTTTTAGTAGAAGCACTAACGTACATAAGTCATTTGAGAGGTCAACTAACACTTTGAGTAGACAGAAATTATTATTTTGTCGAATGGAGCAACTCTAGTTGGAGTTCCGAAAAAACATCGAAACTTCATAAAAGATGATCCCTAATACATATAATGGCGTTTTATTAATTCGGTTTATGTCCGGTTTTCTAATATACTTACAGCAATCAGCAGTGAAGTTTGGCCATATTTTAATACATCGCTATCCATGCCCCTCAATGTTTCAATAAATTTGGATGTGTTGGTCATATCGATCCCAAAGTTCATGCTTACGTGACTTGCTATCATCCTAGGACTTCTTTGATAACTCCAAGGGGTAAGAGTATCTCCACTCATAGCGATAGCTCTGTGAAATAATCCTCTACTCATTGGCGAGACTAAGTGATACATGACACTACTAGATCCAGCGCTTTGGCCGACTATTGTTACTTTATTAGGATCACCCCCGAAATATTTTATATTCCTTGCGATCCACCTTAGGACGGCATTTTGATCTTTCAGTCCGTAGTTACCTGGAGATGCCTCATCCTCAGTGCTAAGGAACCCTAAGGTAAATAGCGAAATATAGTGGAGGTAATTCATATATAGCTGAACATTGAATATGTTATACTTTAATTCCAACACGCCGGAGTACAAGTTATGGAGTTATATTTTATCTAGTTTTGTGTAATAATATGTTATAACATTTCTAGTGTTGTAATAATAATAATGTAGACTTAGATATTTACTAATTATAAAAACTGAACACAGGAAGGAGTTATTTAGATTTAATTAAATAAGTTGTAATTTTTTTTTACTCTCAGGGCTCGTCTGTTAATGAAAACTCCGAGGGCACTGCAGCCTCTTAGGCTTATTATGCTCTCCCTGTCATGCTTCACTCCGCCCACTCCAGTACTCCTGTACCCCTAATCGGGTGATACAGGTCTATGGTAGGGCGGGTGCTGATGAATTCCGGGTCTGTTCATGCTTGCTCGTAGATACCATATCTTCTGCGACCCAGTGCCTCGCAGTAAAATATGATGTGATCGATAGTTTCCGGCTCCTTGCTGCATAGTCTGCAGTCTAGGTTGCCGTCAAATTTGCCGATTGTACTCAGGTACTTCTCTACAAGAAAATGTCCAGTCAGAAGTCCTGTTATTAGTCTTAACTGCGTCCTGTTCATTGTGAGCATTTCTTCAGTTTGTTTTGCACATGGACCTTTAATGAGTATTTTCCCATGTAGATTACCTGAAATATTCCTCCAGTGATCTTTGTGTTTGCTCTTGACCCAGTCTTTGATCGCCCTTCTGGCTGAGCTTTTAGAAATGCCCAGCGCGGATTCTGGGTCATAGAATATATTAGCTTGCCCTTGTCTAACAAGTTCGT
Organism: Stenurella melanura; assembly: GCA_963583905.1. Lineage (NCBI taxonomy): Eukaryota > Metazoa > Arthropoda > Insecta > Coleoptera > Cerambycidae > Stenurella > Stenurella melanura. Next base: position 181,232,416 of record OY757310.1, read on the forward strand.
CGGCTTTTTATTGCCGTCCTGGCACCCAGAATAATTTGACTATGTTCTGCTCATCCAGAAATTTAAGCTCTTCGTGGCAGTCCCCTACCAATCGGGACGACACTTTGTTAGAGGCTAGTACTCTAAGTGCCACCTGACTGTCTGATGCAATGGAGATCTGCTGATTAATTGTATTGTCGATTTGCATTCTCGCGTACATATTCAAGTATGGCCAGAATTTCTGACTGGAATATAGTGGCATGGGAAAGACTTGCACTTGCCCTGGGTCTTTCACCATGCATTCGAACTCCAGCTCCTGTGTTTATTTTAGACCCGTCAGTATACCATGTTAGGCTCTTACGTAGTATGTCAGGAGCTTCTTTTAACCAGTCCTTCATATCTCTAATGGTAATATTGAAGGGCTTGTTGAAGGTGATTTTTGGTATCATGTAGTCTGACCTCATATTTAATAGAGGGTCTTCTACAATGTTTATTATCCTCAAGTGTTCACCCGATCTAGCTCCGTGGAGATTCGGGGTATTTGAGTTTTGCAGCCTATGTGCTCCCATTCTGGCCTCTCCCTGGATCACTATGCTATGTGGGGGGAGGTCTAATAGGGTCTCCAAGGTTGCCGTGGGGGTGATTCTCATAGCACCCGCAATTCCTAAGCAGGCCAGTCTTTGTACCCGGCTCAGCTTAATCGCCGCTGTAGTCTGAGTTGTCTTTGACCACCAGACTAGAGCCTGGATTATTTTCAAAGACAGCAGGGCTCGTCCTTCAACTAACACTAATTGCTGTTCAATGCAATATTTTTTTGATGGACGAACGGACATTTTGAGCAAGTTGAGCTGAGCTAAGGCAAAGGATTGATCATGTCGTAATTATGGGTCTTACAACGCTAATGTAAAGCCAGTGCAATACACTAGGCCTGAGCCCCCATGTTTTACCATACGATCGCCTGCAGGTTGCCAATGTGACCACCGATCTATGTATTATCCTGTCTAGGTGTTGGTTCCAGGTAAGCTTGGAGTCTATAGTAACTCCAAGGTATTTGACCTCTCCCGACATCTGCAGTTGTGTATCTTGAAGTACTAAATGACCTAACCTTCCAGACTTTCTCTGGTAAATGGGACGATGTGGGTTTTTGATGGGCTGATTTTCAGCCCTTCCTCATCGGTCCATTTTTTGACCATGTTCGGTGCCATCTGTTATCAATCCCTGACTATGTTATTAAACTTTCCCCTTAACTATGATGATTATATCGTCAGCATATCCTTGGGCTTCAAATCCCTCAATTGTGAGTTTCCGTAATAGTCCAACTACAAAATTCCCATCATGGCGGTGAATACCATCCTGCTTTTGAGCATGCCATCGATCCACCTGCAGCAGGTGTCCTCGATGCCACGCTTTCTTGCAGTTCTAATGATAGAATTGAAGGAGGTGTTGTCTAATGCTCCCTCTATGTCGAGGAAAGCACCCAGTGCCACCTTGTTGTGTTTCACAATCTTCTCCACCTTCTTAATTAGGTGGTGAAGTGCTGTTTCTGTGGACAAGCTTGCTCTGTAGGCAAATTAGTTTTAATGTAGTGGACCTCTAACCAGATCATAATCCCTAATATAGTTGTAAGGTTAGGTAAGAGGCATCTGGTCCAGCGACTTAACCCAAAACAATTGACAGTGTGATCGCATATTATTTTTGGTTCGTGGTTGATGATAGTTTGTAGAGGTTTGTGGCCTTAGTCTGACTGCAGTATTATCAAATCGCTACCTAGATCAGATGATTTTTACCTAACCTTGATATAATTGAATCCCCTCTGTGGTCAGTTCCTAATAATTATTAAATATTTCTATCTATTGTATTATTACAAGAAATAGGTTTTATTACATAAAACTAGATAGAATAAAATAGGACTCAACTCGATGTGCGCACTAGCCACCAGAGATTCTAATATGTTTTAATTATAAATTGTTTTATAATAAGTGATTACGATTGATGGTAGATAATGATTGTTGTGTGCCCTAACGTGTATTGCTCTATGTTGGAGATTTGATCGGAGATTGTGACTAGCTAACAGTGGATCGTTCTGATTTTTACTTTAATACCTGACAAATATTATCTCAATATTGTCCATTATTCCAGCATTAGCATCATGCGCTATCTTGGAAAAAGGTTGTTATAGCTTCTACAATAATGACTTACCTAATGTTATATTTAAGCAAATAAACTCAACAAGTACTTGTTTTCACAAAAATTAGCATCAAATTATTTCATGAGTCTTCAGGCAAAAATGTGACTTAGAAACTAGCCGCAACTATAATAGGTGTAATCTTTTAGTTCACTCTGCTTTGATTAAAGATTACAGTGTTCCATTGAGATGATCTGAGTTTTCTTACCAAACATTCCCACTCTGTAATTAGCGCTAACGACTATTAAATTTTGTTCTAAGATGTAGTGTGGACCATACATGTTGATATTTGAGCTTCCTTCGATAAATGCACCACCATGAATCCAGAATAATACAGGCAATAAGTTTTTCTGATTTTGAGGATTCTAAAATTATAACATAAATGGATGCATTGAAACATATTCTTTATAGGATTTTGCAAACAACAGAAAAAAATAACTATCTATAATTAAAAGAAAAACTGTTTGTAAAAATATAATTGAAATCTTTGCATTCTTTCGATAACCTGAATTCTGGTTATGCTACCAAATTAAAATCCTAAAATGAATTTGTCCAATTTCTTATTTGACATTTCTCATTCTAACACTAGCATCCACACAATCCCTGCCATGCAGATTAAACTAGTATCTACATAACCCCTACGATCATGAAGATTCAGTTAAAAATGAGAACAAAGGCCTAAAATTAATTTATTTATCTACCTTGTCTTAAAAAAATTCATTCTAATGGATTACATTTTCATGACATCTGTCATTCCGTTTCTTGGAGACGTTTTTCGCCCTTATTTTAGAGCTCATCAGAAAGACATAAAGCCACTCATAAAGATGTTTCATGGAAAACCAAGACAATTTCTATGAATAAGTGTGAAATAATTATATTTGACACTGACTGATAAAAACAACAGATCTTCACCTATCTACTAGCTAACTAGTATTGGAGCCTATACCGGGTGCACACTGCCATTATGAAGGATATCGCTAAGAAATGATTAATGGCGAAAAAATTATAGTTTATGAATCATTATTTCTGATTAATAAAAGAAATAGTACAGTTCCATTAAAAAAAATTCCATAGGACCCCTACGGAAATGAAAATGAAATTCCGTTTTTTTTTTTAAACTAAAAATACTGGTACCTATCAGTAATTCAAACAACTGTCTTTTTCTTTACAGATAGGTCTACAACCTTACTAATAATTTCCATAGCCTACTTAGTAATTTTCTTACATCACATTCATCTGACGGCCATTTTGAAAAAATTAAAACATTGTTCGTATCGCACTTATTTTTTGGAATTTTTTACATCTACAAAAACTGTTGCACTTAGAAATTTATGCTTAATGAGAAACCATAAAAAATATAGTTATTCCATTCAAGAAAAAAAATTGATGTCACTTCCGGTTCAACTGGAAGTGATATTTTCATTCCTATTAGTCTAAAAGTAGCTTATTATTGTCTAATTTATGTGTACCAAAAACCAAATTTTTAAATACAAATACAACCAAAATATTGGGGGCGTACATTGACTCGTAGCCACCCGGTATACTCTATGCATGTTTAAAAATGAATTATTATTTGTTTGCTTATAATTGTATTGGAACATATTCTTTATAGGATTTTGAAAACATGGCCGTAGGGAAATGTGTGGATGCTAGTGTTAGAATGAGAATTGTCAAATAGAAAATTAGACAAATTCATTTTAGGATTTTAATTTGCTAGCATAACCAGAATTCAAGTTATCGAAAGAATGCAAAGATTTCAATAATAGTTTTACACATATTTCTTCTTTTAGTTATAGATAGTTATTTTTTTCTGCTGTTTGCAAAATCCTATAAAGAATATGTTTCAATACAATTATAAGCAAGCAAATAATAATTCATTCTTAAACATAAATGGATGCAGTTAGATAAATTACTTTTTAAAAACATTTCCTCTTTTTAAAATTTTTCAGAAACAGAAAAAAAACCTTTAAATATTTGGAATACGATGTATCAGATAATTCGTACAATTCTCTGGCGAACATGTTTACTGGTAAGGATCGATAAATTATATGAAAATGATATCCAAATATTAAAATTCAAATGGCGCGCAGATTCACATGGTTGACTTAAAATGAAAAATAATACAAAATTCATAGGGATAGTTTAAAGAGACTTAAACACTGGTATCTTAGGTCGCTAAATACAAATAATACACTGCTGGCCACTCGAACTTACACATAGAGACTTTTAGGCAAAATTTAAAGTTTTGTCAGCTTTTGGATTAAGGCCCTTAGGCCGTGTACACACTACTCAACATAAAATTTGGATACCGAAATCTTTAAAATGCTATAACTTGACATTGGATTGACGGTTCTTGATGATTTTTGCGGATTTCGAATCCTTATTTCACGTAGATTTTCTATGGTCTAAGCATTTTATTTGAGGGTTGAAATTTACACATTATACCGGGTCGATAATAAACAAAAACGTAGCGACAAGAACAAGTTTATTACATTAAATTCTACAATATACAACATTGCTTAACAACGACCAAAAGTCAATTCTTAAAAAAAATTTAATTCTAATTCTGGTAATTTTTAATAACTGAAAAAAAATTTAACTAAAAAATTAAAAATTAATTTAATTTAAACTTAAATTAACATTAAATTAAAATTACCTAATTAAAATTAGGTACATTAATTCTCCTCCTGCTCGGAATATTACTTCCCGACATCGATTTGGTAGAGTATCCACAAGATTATTTATAAAATCTTGTGGAATATTCTCCCATTCTTCACGAATGGCCTCACTGAGCGTTTCTAAGGTTTCAGGGGGTACATCAAGAGATCTTACTTTAAGTTTTAAATAAGACCAAACGTGTTCGATGACATTAAGATCCTGAGACTTTGCAGGCCAGTCCATCCTATTGCTGTTTTGTGCCTGCAAAAACTCTGTGATCCTTCGCGCTCTATCAGGTCGAGCGTTGTCATCCACCAATAGAATTTCTGGGCCGTAATGTCGAGCAAAAGGAACAACAATAGGTTCCAAAATTTGCTCCTGATAAACAGTAGCATTAATGGTTTGGTTGGTAATGAATAGCTCGGTTTTACCATTTCTTATGATACCTCCCCCACACTGTAACATCTCCGCCACCAAATGCTTCTTGAGGGGCCATATTTTCCTCCAAATATCGCTGATTTGGCCTTCTCCAAACTAACATTCGGCCATCGGAGTGAAACAAATTAAATCTTGTTTCGTCAGTAAATAAACAATGGCTCCACTCTGCATTACCCCAATTCGCATGCCGATTTGCCCATGCCCGCCTATTCACTCTATGGCGTTGTAATAACCGCACACATTTTGCTCTGCGACGGGCTCTATAATTTAAAATGTTTGGCATTATGTTATGTTTAAAAAAAAAATCTCAACTCAAGTTGTTTTTATTTAATGTTCTTCTCACTGTTCTGTCCGAAGCTCTCACCCCAGTTTGTTGTTTTAAAGAGTCATTTAGTTTTCTAGAGTTCTTTGTTCTTTTCCGCATAGTTTCTCTCATTAAAATTCTTTCGATTCTTTGGTTTATCTTTTTTGTATGTCCACCCCCATGCCCATAATTATGATCACCAGTAGTTTCGACGCGGCGGTTCAAATTATAAATTGTCTTTCGGCTGACATTGTCAATGTGCGCAACTTGCTGTTTTGACATTCCTTCGTTGAGAAGTCGAATGCAATTTTCCCTTTCTGCCGTGGTTAAACGCCTCATATTAATTAAACTTTACAAAATTATAACATTGAAATATGTCAGGTTATTTCTAAAATAATGCAAACAGTTTTTAATTCCATAGCAACAAATTTGTTTTTCCAATGCCTACTTTGAAATTGACGCGTCGCGTAGAAATTACACCCGATCATAATTATGGGCATGGGGGGGACAAAGAACTCTGTAAAACTGAATGATTCTTTGAGACCACAGACTGGGGTGTGAGTTTCGGACAGAACAGTGAGAAGAACATTAAATAAAAACAACTTGAGGTGAGAATTTATTTTTACAAAAACTTAAATAATGCCAAACTTTAGAGCGCGTCGTACCCTACGTTTTTGTTTATTATCGACCCGGTATAATGTGTAAATTTCAACCCTCAAATAAAATGCTTAGACCATAGAAAACCTACGTGAAATAAGGATTCCAAATCCGCAAAAATAATCAAGAACCGTCAATCCAATGTCAAGTTATAGCATTTTAAAGATTTCGGTATCCAAATTTTATGTTGAGTAGTGTGTACAAGGCCTAAGGGCCTTAATCCAAAAACTGACAAAACCGTCTAGAGATATTGATGTTACCTTAGTCAGGAACCATATTGCAACGACCAAAAAAATTTTTTGCGGAAATTTTACTCATACAAACTTTTTGATTTTTTGCATGACTTCATTGATTACCCCGTATATAATAAACTTATGGTCCTACGATAAATATACGTCATGCAGCTTAATCCGAAAAAAAGTAGCTCTTAAAATTTGCAAGCCGCGCTCAAAAATTTGCATTCCTGTTGAAAATATTGAACTTTAAATTTTGCCTAAAAGTCTCTATGTGTAAGTTCGAGTGGCCAGCAGTTTATATCTAAATATCAAAATTCAAAATGGTGAATTCAGTATGGCCGAAATCATTAACTCACGTTAATTTAAATTGGAATTATTATGACGACTTAAAATAAAAATCATCAAAGAATCACAATGACAATCAGTTTAGTTATAGATTCTTGAGGTCGCTGATTTCATATGCAAAATCAAAAGGAAACATATTTGATACACACCAGGAAAATTAGCGGAAAAGTAGAACAGTGCTGATCCAGGACTGCAATACATTTCCCCTCGCCCCCGTTTCTTGTGGGGCGCCGAATCGATTCCGATTGGTCCTGGGGTCGAGAAATTATACCTTCACCCATTGGTCAAAAACAACCTTAATAAACTATTCCCAAATGGGGGATCTCGAGGTATAGCGGGTGTTAGGGACAACGATAGTGAAACGAAGATAATTTCTTAGGGAAAATAAAACGAATCATTAAGTTTAATTTACTTTAATGATATACAAAAAACACACAAACAAAGCAGAGCACTTGACATCAGGGTTTGTGGGTAAACTGTACAAAAACTTTCGTCAGAATAATCATATAAACAAATCATTAAAAATCCAGCAGACAAAATACAAAGCAAACTGTACACAATAAGAATCCGTATACGGCAAATAATTAAACTAAACTAAACACGATCTGGCCAGAGCGGTAAAACAAAGAATTCTTCCTTTAACATAAACAAGCTCAAAAAACACACAGAAGGAAATACGTTAGGCTGTACATAAAATTATTAACGAAATAAAGGCCCGACAATTAATAGTTTCGACATAAACTGGTTCGACCATTGAACACTATGTTTTTATGCCCAAAACACATGGGAGATGTCAAAATACTGGGCGCTATAGTTACGTAAACATAACGTTCACATGAAATTATTCACGCACTATTATAGTCTTCTCATGGGGTAATAGAAGTCTTTACCGGACGGTAACACTGAATATAACAAAAAATATTACTTGCCAAACGTGATATGAGGTGTTGAAAGCCGTCAACAATTCTGCATTTTCGCAATCGGCTTCACACATGAAAATTAGCATCACAAGAGACATACACAATATAAAAGTCTGTACTCACAGCTTATTCGACGAAAACACTGCATTACCACAGTTATGGGCAATGGAGCATAATAACCAGAACATGTAAACTATAATAACTACTTTCCTGATTCTATTCGCAGTTATTAATCACTATATACATTTACGTACAATAAATGGCGGTTTTTAATTCTTACGGCCATACCGGCCACCAGCCACTACGCCATCTTTTCAGCGTCTCCCTGCCCGACTTGGCATAGGAATATGCTTGCGTACTACAAGCTACTCGCTATTGGTCAAGCATTTGCCATGCGCTAGCCGATAAAATTTAAACGCGAGTAATTTAAATTTAAAATAATGATTAGAATAGTCGCGCGCTTTATCTAATTTAAGGTACTGAGTGTTCTTACGAAACGTGACCGTTACAATAGTTAGTTCAGGGGACAAGGAATAAGGAAGGCTAGTGATATAAAAGGGGTGGAAACAACCTCTATGAGGCAAATATCGACCTAGGCCAATTTTTCTCGAGTTTTATCGAGAGAATCGTACCAAGAGGTGGTCGAAAAGGATGAGTCGGGCTCAGTACTTATCCATCCACCCCTGAAATACTGGAAAACTAGCATCTGGAAGAGAATACCGGTCTCGCTCGATATCTCTAGCGTATTTCCGAGAGAATCCGGATAGAAGACAATCAAGAAGGATCTCTAGGGGTTACTTTCCACTCACTTGAGTAACATTACTTTTGATTTTGTTGCATTTATGGAAAGACAAAAAGCATTAAATATTTTAATAGGAGATTTTACGTCATGGTCAATGAGTACAAGAATTTTCAATATGGGCACCTTTAAGAGAATTGTGGAGCTGAGCGTCATCAGCATAAAGGTGTGTCTTACAGTTCTTATTTTTAAACGTCAGCTGTATACAACCTAAACATAAGAGGCCCCAATATTGAACCTTGAGGCACACCTCGATTAACTGGGAGCATGTTAGAATTTTTTCCCTTAATAGTGACTCTTTGGTATCTGCCAGTTATATACTGCTGCAATAATTCTATAAATCTGTGACTGAGTCTTAATAATGTATATAAATAGATTTTTATTGAAGGGCGCCAAACATTGAGAAGAGATATTAGTAACACCAGCACTTCCAACCCTATTTAAGAGACTGTTTATAATAAATTGATCATGTGAAATTATTTATTTATTTATTTATTTATTTTACATGCCACTATCCAACGGGATTATATCCCATTTACAGGATAGGGAACAACACAATGACAATATGATGTTAAAAACTAGATACAAATTAAGACAAAAAAATGCACAGTTGTAATACAATAACGTGACAAAAAGGACAAACATGAAAGGAAAGTACAGGATAATATATTGTTACGCCATCCCACTGACATTCGTGGAACTAGGTACGGCTGGCATGAGAATAAGGATGGTAGGCCACTGTATTCATTAAAAATATGTACTGGAGTTCAATTACCACCTCAGAGATGGCGCTGGCGGAGTATAGAACCATATTCTAGAAATAACTGAATGATTCTAGATTTCTATTCTAGAAAAGATTTAATCATTCGATAGTCCAATTGTGGGGCATACAGGGTGTTCCAATAAAAACTCCCATTCCGGATATATTCTAAACGAATAAAAATATTTTAATTCCGAAAAAGCCAACTTGTAGAGTATAAAGAGAGCTTCATTTTTGAATATACATATTTTTTAATATATCAGCATATAGATGGCGCTGTGCTCTAAAGAAATATTTCGATGGGAGAAACTTTGAAATGGGGTATATGTGAAAGAAAATGCATTTCTAAGCAGATTATGTTCTAAAAAAAAATACCATAAAACTAACCGGTTTCGAGATATTTGAGTCCAAATGTTGACATTTGCCAATATTGAATAATTGTAATGTCTTCAATATTTCAGTCCTTTAAGTGGGACAATCTGTATTTTACAAATTTTAGAAGAAAATATTTAAAGAATTTTTCATATAATTGCTTTGTTATTAGGTTAGATTAGAATTAAAAATATTTGATATCTAGTGAGTATAATAACCCTTATACCTTATAAATTAAATACAATTAAAGTTACCTTTGGAATAACAGTTTTTACATTTCTCAATTTCAATCACATTTTGTTTACTGGTGTGTCAATGGAACTGTATTATTGTACCTAATTATTGTTTTCTTTGTGAATATTTATTATTAAATATGATTTCTCATACAAATGAAGATAAATTAAACATGATTTTAATTTATGGGGAATGCCGTAAAAATGCTTCAAGAGCTGTAAGTTTATATGAAATACGTTCTCCTGACAGACCTTTACCAGATCGGAAAACTTTTGTAAGTTAGTGTTCTAATTTGAAAAATTGTGGAGGTTTTAAGAAACCAAAAACAACAAGAAGAAATGAAACTGCAACTGATGAACTTATTGCATTAGTATTACATCAAGTAGAAAATAATCCAAACATGTCAATACGCAAGTTGCCGGAAGAAACAAATATTGCACGTTCCACCTGCCACAGAATTCTTAAAACAAACAAATTTTTTCCATATAAAGTTCATTTAATTCATCCTTTGATTCCAGGGGACAATGAGCGGAGATTAGATTTTTTGGCGCAATTTTCAATTCTTAGAAGAAAATCCAAATCTTTTAGATACAGTTGTGTGGAGTGATAAAAGTCGATTCCACAACAATGGAGTAATCACAACACATAATTTTCGTTACTGGTCTCAAGAGAATCCTAGGTGGATGCGACATACCAGATCCCAGAATCGTTTTGGAGTAAATGTTTGGTGTGGTATCGTTAATGGTTATATTGTTGGCCCATACATCTACCATGAGAATTTAACAGGTGAAAGATATTTACAATTTTTGCGAAATGATTTACAAGTACTATTAAGGAATTTGACCGCTCAGTTGGGTAATATGTGGTTTCAAGATGGAGCAGGCCCACATAGTCATCACAACGTTGTTAATTATTTAAATCAAACATACCCAGGAAGATGGATTGGTACCAATGGAGTACTTAGATAGCCCGCCCGATCTCCTGACGTTATTCCATTAGACTTTTATTTATGGGGATTTTTAAAATGTGAAATGTACAAAGAACCAATAGAAGACATGGCAGATTTTTATAATAAACTGTATGCTAGTGTTGCCGCCATTAATCGTCATACATCATTAAAAGTTTGTAGATCTGAACTAATTAATAGGTTTACGATGTGTGTTAATGAAAATGGGAATAATTTTGAACACCTATTAAAATAGTTATTTTAATGTCATTACTTTGTAAAAATTGTTTTATGTTCGTAACTGTTTTTTTATTGCTTAAATGTTTGAATTGTATGATAACTAATATTTTTAGTTTTTTTTCCTCCAAGGGCTACTTCTAATATATTTAATTCATAAGATATGGAAAATTCTTTAAATATTTTCTTATAAAATTTGTAAATTAAATACAGATTGTCCCACTTAAAGGACTGAAATGTTGAAGAGATTGCAATTATTCAATATTGGCAAATGCCAACATTTGGACTCAAATATTTTGAAAACGGTTAGCTTTATGGCATTTTTTTTAACATGGTCTGCTTAGAAATGCATTTTCTTTCACATCAATCCCATTTCAAAGTTTCTCCCATCGAAACATTTCTTTAGAGCACAGCGTCATCTATATACCTACTAATACAGGGTGCGCCAAAGTTCTGAATTTGGTCGATTACGGCTCTATATGAAATGGTGGAAATATATTGTCTATAGATTATTTTCTTGATTTTCAATTCTGAATAACCAGAAAATATGTACAATTATACAGGGTATTGCGTTTTCGTTGTCCGGGCAACAACTTCGTTATTTTAAATGGAACACCCTATATTTTTTTCCTTTATCGAGTTACTCATCTAATTATATTCATAAATCTGTTAAGGTGGTAGGTACTTAAAATTAACCGTTTACGATATAAAAGAGATTTTTTGACAAAAAGTGAGGTTTACTGACAAGTTTTTGAGTACCTCTGATTTCATAGACAAGAGAGTTTTCAAAATTCTGCTTATACCGTTATGTTGGGCATATTAAGGGCTAGTAGGGCAGAAACATTATTAACATTAATCTTATACAGAGTGCTGAAAAAATTGAGTTTATTTTTTCGCTAATAAAAAAGGCCGTAATTCAATTTTTTCAAATGGGACGTACTATTTTCAGTTCTGTCATCTAATGAAGTGTTAAATTATCTTTCCACTGATATATCATAGTAGGTATTTATCTTTAAAAGTTGCATAGATATTAAGGTTAATTGTCTGGATCAGACTAATTGTGTAGTAGTACAAGCAGTTTTCCATAATTAATTATTAGCCTTCTGAAATATTATTTTTTTACTTAGAATTGTTGGACAAAGAATTGAAATTAATACCAGCACGTATGTAATAAAGAATTTACTTATAATAAAAAAACAATTATTTTAACAAATGTTCAAAATGTTCACCATTTCGATCGAGACACATCTGAGTCCTCTTCCTAAATGAATGACGCATTTCTTGCAGCATCTGCGGAGTAATGGATGCAAAGGCACGTCTGATCCTATTTTTCATGTCATCAACAGTGGTAGAAGTGTCGCGATAAACTATATCCTTTACATAGCCCCGTAAAGAAAAGTCCATACCTGTCAGATCGGGCGACCTTGCAGGCCATGCTATTGCTGCGCCACGCCCTATCCACATATCATTGAAGTTGCGATCTAACCATTCTCTGACATTTGCTGCAAAATGAGGCGGAGCTCCATCTTGTTGAAACCACACTTTTTGCCGTATATCAAGAGGAACGTTTTCTAGGAGAACCGGCAATTCATTTTCCAAAAAATCGTGATATATTCTTCCATTTAAGGGTCCATTAAAGAAATGAGGTCCAATAACAATCGGCCCTACTACAGCACCCCATACATTTAATGACCACCTCTGTTGGGAAACTGTTTTTAATAAATGAGGATTGACATCTGAATAATAATGAAAATTGTGTCCATTGACAGTCATTTTTCTTGCTGGAACTTAATTCATGAGGTTTGTACTGCACCACCAATTTCGATAAATCTGTCTCTAAGATTACTAAATGCAGGTTCTAAAGGGTGTCTCCTTTCAGGATATGTGGTTTTATAGACTCGGGATGCTAAGAGGCTGTTCCTTGAGCACTCCCCCAGAATAAAAATCATGTCAACCATTTCTTCCCGCGAATAATTCATATTTATTTTGAAACACTTCTTCACTGGACAAATCAATAGACAAACATAAACTAACGACAAGCTAGAATGTGCAAATACCTAATACGTTCCACTCCTGGCAAACCTAGAATTACATAGCGGGTTACAACGTGAATGAATGCGATGGATTTAAGATAAACAACGATAGATATAATTTGCAGCGATGTTAAGTTAATAACAGTGTCCACACCTCAGATTAGTAAAGTGTGAGGTTGCCTATTGACTTTTCAAGGGCGAGTCAAGATGCCATATTGCGCGTCATTGTGCCTGCCCTGTGTTTGAACAAAGTTTTTCTGTATGATTTCATTTTGAATACGAGTAATATAGAATACTAAAACTTAGGTCGAAAAGAAAAACACGGGAATGTTACATAAATTACACCTTTTCAATATGAAATCATACAGAAAAACTTTGTTCAAACACAGGGCAGGCACTATGATGCGCAATATGGCGTCTTGATTCGACCTTGAAAAGTTAGTAGGCTACCTCACTCATGTTTACTAATCTTGGTCCACACCATCGCCTCGGCGCGGAGCGAACAAACTCAACACGTGGCATCAACGGATGTATCACCTCTCTGTCTACATGAGCCACCATGAGCAGTATGCTTTGAAGATTGTCGTGCCAGCTCGTAAAAGTTGAGTTTGCACGACAAACAACAAGTCATACTGTCAAAGTTAATTTATGTGATGTAAAATTATGTGAATTTCAGTCAGACAGATATTTAACCTTAATATCTATGCAACCCTTAAAGATAAATACCTACTATGATATATCAGTGGAAAGATAATTTAACACTTCATTAGATGACAGAACTGAAAATAGTACGTCCCATTTGAAAAAATTGAATTACGGCCCTTTTTATTAGCAAAAAAATAAACTCAATTTTTTCAGCACTCTGTATAAGATTAATGTTAATAACGTTTCTACCCTACTAGCCCTTAATATGCCCAACATAACAGTATAAGCAGAATTTTTATAACTCTCTTGTCTATGAAATCAGAGGTACTCAAAAACTTATCCGCAAACCTCAATTTTTGTCAATAAATCTCTTTTATATCGTAAACGGTTCAGTTTAAGTACCTACCACCTTAATAGAGTTATGAATATAATTAGATGGGTAACTCGATAAAGGAAAAAAATATAGGGTGTTCCATTTAAAATAACGAAGTTGTTGCCCAGACAACGAAAACGGAATACCCTGTATAATTGTACATATTTTCTGGTTATTCAGAATTGAAAATCAAGAAAATAATCTATAAACAATATATTTCCACCATTTCAAATAGAGCCGTAATCGACCAAATTCAGAACTTTGGCGCACCCTGTATATTAAAAAACAATTATATTAAAAAATGAAGCTCTCTTTATGCTCTACAAATTGGCTTTTACAGAATTAAAATATCTCTATTCGTTTAGAATATATCCGGTCTGGGAGTTTTTACTGGTACACTCTATATAAGGCGACCAAGTCAAGGGCAGACCAGTGCAGATAAGCTCGTTGTGAACCTAAGTGAACTAGAAGTGAAATATCGAATAATACACTAATATAACATTAATAGCTATTATTAGGGTTATATTAGTGTAGCAATACGTAACGTAAAGGGTTACTAATTAATAAATAGTGTAAGTGGTATCCCATATTATAATATCTGAACTCGATTTTGGGGTTTTTACCAGGGAGTATAAACACTTAATCATACTGTGTGACATACGTGTTAAATTTTTTACAAGGAGACAAATCAGTCTTGAGCCAACCCTGGGTTTTATTAAATTTATAACTGTGATCAGGGCTCTGCTCTAAAGAATTATCAATTTCTTGCGATATCCAGGTAAACGGACACCTGTTCGAAGTCAACAGATCAGGGACTCCGAGATCAAAGGCGTTATTCGAATTGTCGTCTCTTCTATTATCCTTCCCCTTTGGTAGTAGCCTTTTGTCTGCAAATCTGCATCCCCTTTCTAAACAAGGCTACTTTTGGAATACAACGAATTTTATTACATATAGTTGATCGACTGTAAGTAACTAAATTAACTTACGACAGGAGAATATACGTTTAAATAAAGACAGTCTTCAGAGCCAACTGGGTCTATGCCTGTCGGCCTAATAGGAACTTCGATACAGCTGGGTCCTTCTGATGTGGCATCCAAAACTCCTGACCATTTTTGTATCGGCTGTGGACTCTGCAAATAATAATATAATACTGTACATTAACACCTAATTATAACTAATTTTAGAATAATTACAAATAAATGATTAGACCTTGTTAGGTGCAAAATACGTAAGGATAAAGTCGTGATGTATTTTTTTTATTATCTGGTGGATACGTAATGTATAAGGTGTTTTTAAAAAGTATGTCAGTCATAAGCCACGCATTCCTGACGTCACATGAAGCTCATTTACCTCTATCAAATAACACGCCCTAAAAGTGTTATAGCCCTTTAAATTTGAAAATTAAAAATTGATTTTTACAACAAATTCTTCAATATTTCGCCTCTAGTAGTTATTTGAAGTTCTGGACACTAAAACAAATATTTGATAGAAGTTGTTCAAGTAAAAATTATTTTAACATTAGTTTTATAAGCCGATTTGAGAGTGAATATCGCTCTTTTACCTTAACACCTTAACTTACTCAATTTGTATCTATTTAAATTCATTACTTTTTCCTTTTTTTTTTATTAACGAACCATTTTGGAATAAATTTGAAAATACCAAAACTGTGGCAAAATTTGTAATTACTACATAACGAAATGAAAACAACGGTTTTTACGTTTTTGCAATACCGGGTGAGTCACGAATTGCGCTCGCCCCGATATTTCCTAAAATATTTGGAATAGAAAATTGAAATTTGGAGAACTTATTACACGACTAAAATGCCATCTTTTCAATAAAAAATCAAGTTTGGTGCACATCCGGTTTGACCGGAAATGCCCACAACTTTCGATTTTTAAATGGAACACCCTATATATTTTTACATTTTTGGAATGTAGAGGAAATTTTGAATACAATACATCCATTTTGGTCACTTTTTGATAAACATTAAACATTTTATTAAAAAATCTATTTCTGAATCCAGAGTGCTGTGGTGCCCAAAATATATTTTAGTTTGAGTGCTATGTTACTATAAAAATAAAAAGAGCAATATGATTGTATTACTTAATTCTCCAGAGGCGTTTAAAATTTTTAAATGTGATTTTTACCCACTAACTCGATTTTTTTAAATGGGAATTTAATAGTTCACCAACATTTTTAAATACCTCATTTTCATACGAATCTAATGATACCAAAATTTTGAAAATCCGCTCAGAAATATTTGAGATTTCAGCCAAAATACAATGCAACCAAGCTTTTAGAAACATGCGGCTAATAGATAATAGATTAGTGGGCTTTGGAAACTAAAATGGCACATTTCTGTGTAAATCTGGTAACCTAATAACATTGGAAAAATCATCAAAGTTGTACGGGCTCTTAATGAAATAACGCCGGCTGAATTGCGTAGAGCCATTCAAGCAACTGTACGCAGAGCCGAATTGTGTATAAAAAAAATGGTGGACATTTTGAACAATATCTATAAATGTCAATTTATGGTTTAATTATATTAATTATTTTAAAGATACCTACTGTTACCTAGTTTAAGTTTAATTGTTCAAACGGAATTGATTTTTATTTATTTATAGGCCCGATATTTATGTTCATTTAAATAAAACTCTGAAAACCGAACTGATGTCGCATTCTATTGCAAATGTCCTTGTGGATGTAATTGTGTTTAGGAAATATCGGGGGCGAGCGCAATTCGTGACTCACCCGGTATATTAATAGTGAAGGAAACGAAGACCAAAAGAACGAAGTGTCACAGCAAAATTATGATTTCATACCTTCTGGGGCATCACCAAGAGGAGTATATATTGCGTCTTTTTATAATAAACAATTTAGTTTTTTGAACAACGTTTCTCTATATAAAAAAGGTGAGTATCTCTGGCTATGGAGGTCCGATCGGGACTAGTAATAGAGGGAGGACTCAAAGTGATTGTTGGCCAATCAAATGGTGTCAGTTAGTATAACATATTAAAAATGTGAATTTCTTTTAATTCTTTGTGAGATTTTACCGCGTGTTTGTGAAAAAGACATGTAACCCTGGTTTTTTCATTGAATGTCCAAATATGATTTCTAAATTAGTGAGAACCCTTTATTCTTATAAAAAGTACCAACTTACCCTAAAACGTAAATTATAAATGGGTGGTTGTGCAAATGGTATTCCTTGGTATAAGAAAAATGATCTTCCATTTCCGGTTTTTTCCTCGTGGCCTTGTACGATACCATCTTCGGTTTTCACTTGTAGATGAACGTCCTGAATGTAGGAAAATATACAAAATATAAAGTAAACAAAAGAACATGAAATAGTTTAAATGAAATGTTTAAACTGAGCTCCCGTTGCTTCCTGACAATAATGGAGGCATTACTGAAATTCATCCAAAACGTCTTGTATCATTTTCGGGGTGATTTGATTAATAGCTTGCCTTATTCTGTCTTTTAAATCATCGACGTTATTTGGTCTGTTGAGGTGGACTTTCGATATTAAGTAACCCCATAAAAAATGGCCAAGCGAGGTAAAATCGGGAGAACGGGCAGTCCACCCAATTTTACCTCCACCAATATCACTTTCTGATATGTAAAATGAAGCGTCTTTCACTTTTTTCTTTTAGTTGGATATTTTGCCACCTGCGGTATCAGGAGAAACGATATATTTAAATTGTATCCTATGATATGACACTAAATTAATTAGAGAAGCCAGATTAGACAGATATTTGGTACATAGGCGTAACCAGTTATATTGTACTGTATTTTGGCTATTCACAAAAGAGCATAAAACAAATTTATTCTTTCGCCAACGTCTCGATTATTAGACGTAAACTTCTTCAGGGCTATAAATTAAAACCTATATTATGACTGTTATAAATTGTAAACTTAAACCAAATGCTTTAATTATATCGTAAGATAAAACAAAGTATGCAAAAAATGAGAATTATATTAGAAATAAATATATACACCAAATCCCAAGTTTCTAGTCTCTTTTACCAGCTTACATTTTTCCCTATTTACCTCTATTCACCCTCCAACCCTTCACCTGAGTAAGCTCAAAATATAATCAAATTCCAGATCTTATTATAATACAAATGTCCTAAAGTATCAACACTTATCAATTTTCTAAACCTTCAAAACTTGTGTCAATACAACTCTGTTTTTAATAATAACAATAGACTTTTAGACTTGGTTATATGTAAGGGACATTGCGTTGTGGAAAAATCAATTGAATTATTGGTTTCAGAAGATATACATCATCCTGCTCTTATTGTTAACTTCGAAACTCAGTTTGTGAATCCGAATATGAAATTTCCAATGAAATCTACTAATTCTTTCAACTTTCGAAAGGCAAATCTTCCTCTTCTGTATGAACAATTACTGCACATTAACTGGTCGTTCCTAAATGACTATGATTATGTTAAAATCTGTGTTGACTTATTTTATAATAAATTACCTGAAGTTTTTAATGAGAACATACCCGAGTTCAAAACTTCAAAAAATATAAGACAGTTTCCCCCTTGGTTTAACGGTGAAATTATAAAAAATATAAAGCTAAAGCATAAAACATTGATATTATTTAAACGCCATTGTAATAATGAATCGCTAACTGAATTTCGCAGACTTAGATCACAAATCAAGTCGGATATTAAAATTGCATTTCAAATTTATACAAATCGAATCGAAAATAATTTCACATCTGAACCCAATAAATTCTGGCTTACATCAATAGAAAAAAAGGGAAGACTAGCATACCTAAAGACATGACTTATAACAATGAGCATCTAGAGACCCCTAATGATATCGTCGATGCATTTGCTAACTTTTTCGAGCAATCTTACTGCCTTAACATCTCGGACGCCCCTGTAACCTAGTCTAATAATCTTTCGTTTGACTGTTTGGACATTAAACGCTATTCGAGTGTTTTCCGTTTTTTAGTGGCTGTGGTAAAATAATATTGTGATAATGTTCAGGCCTTGGGAAGATCCTCAACCTAACACCAGCAGAGAATTTAACGAAGTTATGGGAAATGGTAATGGCTCGTAAATTACAGAGAAAAGTTCTAGACAATATTTTTGCGAACATACTAAAAAAGTAGTTTTAAATGTTTATAAAAATATAAAAGAAAGTGAAGGTGAAAAAGAAGCCGTGGAAAAAACGGCCTACTTAACAGAAATTTCAGAACGGTCTATCTATAGAATAATTAAGGATGTGGTACCTAATCGAAAAGTTAGATCGGATAAAGGAGCAGCACGAGCATTAGATTCGTCTATGGTGAAATTGTTAAGAGATTTAATTTATAGCAAGTATATGGAAAATGAGGTACCAACGGTGGAATCAATACATATGGAACTGAAAACAAATGGTGCTTCGACGCTGGATAATAAAGATAGGATTTAGGTGCAAGATTATTAATAAAAGGGCAGGCATTATCGACAGCTTCAAAATTGTGCAGTGGCGTAATGAATATTTGGAAAATATTAAAAAAATTCGAAATGAACAACGACCTATTTATTATTTAGATGAAACTTGGTATGATACCCATGATACAGTGAAAAAAGGGTGGATAGATGGTTCAAAGAAATGTAAAGTTGATATGCCTGCAAATAAAGGAACCAGATTAGTAATTGTACATTGTGGATCAGGAAATGGATGGGTGCATAATGGTCTCAAATTAAGTGGAAAAAATGGAAGAATCAAACGTTGACTATCACCAAAACATGACTGCGGATATTTTTGAAGCATGGTTTCAGACTTCATTGCTATCAAATATCGAAGAAAACAGCGTAATTGTTTTAGACAATGCTTCTTATCATTCACGACAAATTGAGAAAATACCAAATACGGGAACAAAGAAAAAAGAACTGAATTTATTTATTTTATAGTTATCTATTTATTTGCTGTCCATAATTGAATTTATTTATTTCAATTATTTGTTTGTTTTCTAGAATTTTATTTATTTATTTATTCTGGGTTAATTAGATTACGGGTTATTGACATACATTTAATATTTTCTTTATTTAATGAATTTAAAAATTTACTTTATTTCTTTGACCTATTTTAATAATATCGATAACCTTAACTCTGAACCCACATTTTTTGGCAAGGAATTGCTCGTACCTCCTCGTGGTCCTTGCTGGGCAACAATAATAATTCGATAGGTATATTAAATTATTATTGGCGAAACTGAGCAACAAAAGAATATTTGGTATAATTTTAATTTAGACTAATAAAATTCATCAATGCTCCACCAATATATAAAATATTATTCCTATCTCAACACAAGCAAAACAGATTAATTTTTTTAAATTTATCATTATCACTGTAACAAATAACTATTTATTTATCAACCATACATTAAATTAATGAGATTGTAACTCACGGCACAATAATTTTAAGTACGGTCCTGAGCCGCAATAAACTGCGTCGGCTTTGACATTTTTATGGCCGAGTTTTATGGCTTTTTTTGGGTGTCTGGCGCCGTTTTTACTCCTTTGTCGGGAATTTTTTATTTGACTTAAAAATATGAAGTTCACTTTAATATGTCATTACTGGTTTCCCCCGAAAAACTCATATAGGGGTAGTTTTACTGATGCACAATAAATCTAAAATATCGATTTTGTCGAAAACTACTACAACGATCTTGCTCAAATATTGTACATTGTAATCTAACAATATGCCATTACTGGTTTTCCGGAAATTTACATAAAAGTAGTTTACTGATGAGAAAAAATTTTTCAGTCACACCAAAAAAGTTCTGCGTGGCTGTAATATTAATATCAATGAAGTTTTGTAGGGCTATAAGTAGCTTTAAAGTGATTAAAACAGATTGAAGGTAAAGTAAATTTTGAGCTCCAAAAAAACACTTAATTTATAAATCAATAATTTTAATTGGTGCCATTAGGAAGTGACTACATTTGAATATTCATTGCTATATTATATCTAAAACCACCACCCAATTTTCAAAATTCTTAAACCGTTAAAATCTACAGAACTTTACCAGTTAAATATATTCAATCTTGCACAAAGTATGTACCTCAGTGTAATTTTTTTTTAAATTATTTCATTTTAATTCATATATTTTTTGTTATATTCTATGCAGAGGATAGCAATTAAAGATAATGTTCGACTTACATGTTTACCATTCTTTATGAACGAGACGCACTCTGTCCTTAGGAATAACGTCAGAAAAATTGTTGTAAGAGTCCAAGCCATGTTGACTTTATTGACTCACTTATTTATAATATGCATTTACTCTAATAAAGTATCTTATTACTAGTGAAATTATTATTTTCTGAACATTGTACACAAGGATATTTATAGTGGTGAAGTACATTTGTATGTTATAAAGGTATATAGTGGCTCCCAAAATAATTGTTACTATGAAAACTTATTTCATTACTGATTAAAAAAATATCTTCCTAATGGGCTCGTTCGGCATTTTTTTTTATTTCATAAATCGAAAGTGCAAGTATAAAATAATGGATCTGCAAAAAATCAGAATCTTATTCGCACGTTTAGTATCTTAAAAACTATTACAAATCTCCATCTCGCGAAAATGGGGCGTGGCCAGGCGCTACGTCACTACACGCATAGACTCGGCGATCTCAATAGACTTGATGCTCCTTACTTGTTATAATTATAAGTGTTTTCGAAGTATTGCTTGTTTTGCTTACTACTTGACAATTTGGTGAAATGTCAAAAAATTACAATTTTCTCTCACTCCAATTCCATGTTTTTCGACTTTTCAGGTTCAAGAATATCATGGAACAAGCCCATTATTAGATAATGCCACTCCTAAAAATTATTAATCTATCATATTGTTACAAATTATCCGCCCTTTGGAAACACCCTGTGTGAATCCGTGGGTTCTAAATAATTTCAACAAGAGATAAACACTACTAACACTTTATTTAACAATTTACTGACTACACAATACTTCAAAATAAACCTTATTTACTTTTTATTTAACCTCACTTTTCACTTTCAAACTTTTATAAACTGCTTTCTTAATGAAACTTCTCTTCCACGCTGGTAATCGCGCCTTATATACTCCGAATTTGACTCTCTAGATCCATCTAGAAGCAATCAAGAATTTTCTCCAACAATATTCCAGAAAAGTCCATTTTATTCTGACAGCTTCCAGTCACAATTAGTAGGCATAGGCGTATCATCTCCAGTTCCAAGGGGGTGTAATTCATAACAATATACAATATGTCTCACTTTTCATGGCCCTCCCTTCACAGCGCCCTTATTAGCAATGCGATTCTTTTTAAAATTTGGAAGGAATAAAGCACTTATACCCATCAGGAGATTGTGTCACGGTAAAATATTTAAAAATCCACTAGTGGCGTTCGTCCTTATAAAGAAAAATGAACCTAATTTTCTAAAAATATATATTAGGCAAAGTTTTAACTGTAAGACAATCTAATAATCATATTCGTTGTTTTTGGAAACTCACTATTACCGAATTTCAATAAGATAGTGTACTTGGTGAAAAACAAAATAAAATTCTCCTATTTAAAATAACAATTATTAGTCGTAACTTTACTTTTGGACGTAATAAAGAGTTAGTTTAGCTAAGGAACACAGACTTTCCATTTATATTTAATCACGTGACGTCATTTACTTAACAGTCTAAATAAAAAATAATTGACCTCGAAATAAAAAGAAAATCAGTTTCAAAACGAATTTAACATTCTTAATGTAATAATAAGCACCATAAGTGCAACTTTAACGAGATTTGATCTATATCCAATTTCTTATATTTTCTAAAATCGTACTGATAGTACCAAAGCACATTTTCAGTGGGATTGAATTTCCACAACATCTACCTTTTAAACATAAGTTGATCATGACATGACTTTGCCTAATATTTTTTTTTGAAAATTAGATTCATTTTTTTTCATAAAGACGAACGCCACTGGAATTTTTCAATATTTTGCCGTTAAACAATCTCCTAATGAGTAAGTATCTGAATCCCAAATTTTTTGAAAATCGCATTTTAATAAGGGAGCTGTGATATGTGAGTCATGAAAAGGGAAACACACTGTATATCCCTGATGTGTGCCTCCGTCTGTTGGCAAAAAGTACGGGATATGTTCTGGTTTTAACTCGATCAAATAAAGACTAAAATTCGCTACGGACATTCCAACTAAAGTCGATGAAGAAAAATCTGGAATATTCAATATGGCGGATCCAATATGGCGACCAGCTTCTTATGCTTTGAATCCTTCCAAAAGAGGTAGAAACTTGTTTTTTTTCTGTAGTGCAACAACGCACGAAAGCCGACAATTACTTAAAAAACACATTGGACCTAAACCATAGGGACTGAAATGGAAAAGTGGCGTTGTGCAAACATATTCTATTGGCGTAACCTGTGGGCTTTATTAGTTAAATAATTTCCTTAGAGTTCAAATTGACTTTAAGCATCAAACCATAAAAAATTAATCACTAAAAATCGTTGAGATTTGAAATTAAACTCAAAAGTGACCTCTGGATTGCGAACTGAGATTGCGCAAGCAATTTCTTCACCCCTACGTACTTTTTCTTTCAATTCGTGATACACTTCTTGCTCTTCTTTAAATGTTTTATTGCCACTTCTATAATAATATTTAATAACTTAATGGAAAATATCTGTACCAAATGGATCAGACAAGGATTGGTTTTGAATATTTCTGTTATAAAATAAAAACTAAAAACCACTGCCTAAGGAATCACTACGTCCACATCCAGATTCCCCGTCCAAGTCTTTTAAACGATTTTTTTAATGTAATGTTTAAAGCGGTCTGCCCCAAAAACCCATAAAGCAATATGCCACTACCCGACCTACCCTTAATAAGGGTGGGGGTGGTAATGGGGTTTTCTGTAGCCAAAATATTTCTTGAGAACCTTTGTTCTCGTACATACACTAAATCAATATTTTATTTTGTTAACCACTTTAATAATGGAGTGGAGGTGGTGGTGGGGGTGGCATGTCATTAAAAAATTCGGCACCTTGGTTTCTAGAGGCGAAGAGTATAATAATATCATTACTGGTTCCAATTACTATTATTTTTGGAATTTTGTAAATTTGAAAATTAGCTATGCTACTAAGCATGAAACAAATTTCTGATAATTAATAATAATAATAGTAACAATTTATTTATATTCATTCCATTACAGCAAGTTGCCATAAGAAAAATGTGTTAATTTTATACCTGAATATAAATAATAGGAACACTCCAGCAAAAAGCCCCTGTGTGCAGTGACGTAAATGACGCCCCCGCAAGCCCCGCGTTGCAAGGGGGCGCACCAAAGCTAGGGGCGCCATTTTTACCCCAGCGAGTACCACTTTAATGTATGTTTTAGTCAATAATATGTTTAGTTTAAATTATCATGAAATTTCATCATTTTTACAACAAATAAATTACTTTGTACAATATTTAATAAACGTTTCAATTTAAAAACGCTTAGGAGTGACATTTTTTACCAAAGTGTAAATACGAAGGATCACGAGAGGTGCAAAATAGCAAGGCGCTTTCAGAAATTTGCAGGGGGCGGGAAGGGGGACGCACATACTTTTTAGGTAAACAGCTGCCTGTGTGGTAGCTTGAGTGCGACAAATGGTGCTACTATTTCCATAAGTAATTTTTTTCAAATGCAAT
Source organism: Stenurella melanura (assembly GCA_963583905.1). Taxonomy (NCBI): domain Eukaryota; kingdom Metazoa; phylum Arthropoda; class Insecta; order Coleoptera; family Cerambycidae; genus Stenurella; species Stenurella melanura. The sequence goes on from OY757310.1 coordinate 181,257,210, forward strand.
GTTTATAAATCTTTACAAAGTTTTGAAAATTTGCTTAATTGCTTCCAACTCTATAACCATGGTAAATGAATTGCAAAGACGTACTGTAACAAAAATTTGTTAATAATGATCAATTTATTGAACATGTATTACAAAATTGCAGTAAACTTAAGATGTATTGAAACCAGGACATGAAATATGATCAAAAGAAGACGTTTCATTTTAGCAAAACACTAGTATAGTCTACCCTGTACGTACCATGAGATAATTAAACATCTCTGTGGTAATAATTTAAATAATATATTTTTCCGCTGTCTGCTGATGATTATTAAAAGATTGCAATTAAAAAGATTATTATTTATTATACCTGTCTGATTATTAATTTAATTAATTGAAATAGGTGTATTACAGTTGGACAAATATTTTTAATAGTCATCGTAGAAAAAGAGTAAGTTTTGCACAGAAATCCGTTTAAATTATTAGTGTTTAAGAGTTGGCAATTTTTGGGAAAACAAGTTTTAATTTATTTTACATGTATTTTTTTTGCCTTGGATTAATTCCAAACTTAGATATGTCCATTGAAACGTTACAAAATTTTGGTCGAACCTTGCATTTTGGGTAGGACAAGATTTTTTCTTTTGTTTAGAGGGGTCACTGTAAGTGTAAAACTCGGTTTTCGGGGTTGAAAGCCCCCCACTTGGTCGCCATCTTAGGAAAGGGGGTATGTAGAGTTTTTCCGCGATAACTTGAGAACCGTACCCACAACTCACAAAAAAAAGTTTATTAAAGTTAGACTAAAATTTTCAAGAAAAATATTATTTAATGGTTATAACTTTTTTATATTAATTTTATTGAAAATACTCATCAGATGTTTCTTATACATCATTTTATTACGAACAATTTCTCCGTTAATTTTTTTAATTTCTCCTTTTTTGAGAGGCGTTAGGACGCTGCAAATGGATCAAGTGTATCAAAAAGGGCATTGAACAATTCTGAAAAAATTTGAAAACATTCCTGGGATGATACCAAGTTCTTTTTGTCTCTTTCAATGTTTGTACAAATCTCTTTTATAACGAGTAAAAAAGTTGCAAAGTTCTAAAATGTTGATTTTGCCTCGCCGGAGGCAGAAGATGTTTCGAACAAAAGTAGTCTTAGTCAGACAATCCAAATTTGCATTAAAATATAGGGGTTCCCATTTAAAAAACCCAATTTGACCTTGAGTGATCTTAACTCTTCCACCCAAAGTCAAAGAGACATACCGCCGACCTGCCCCCATCCAATTGTACAACTTTTATTAATACATTTTTTCGTAGAGTGAACCGGAAGTGACATCAACTTTTTTTTCTTAAGTGGAATGACTATATTTTTTTATGGTTTCTCATTAAGCATACATTTCTAAGTGCAGCAGTTTTTTTAGATGTAAAAAATTCCAAAAAATAAGTGAGATACGAACAATTTTTTAATTTTTTCAATATGGCCGTGTCAGATGAATGCGATGTAAGAAAATTACTTAGTGGGACATGGAAATTATTAGTAAGGCTGTAGGCTTGTCTGCAAAGAAGAAAATAGTTGTTTGAATTACTGATAGGTACCAGTATTTTTAGTTAAAAAAAAAAAAAAAACGGAATTTCATTTTCATTTCCGTAGGGGTCCTATGGAATTTTTTTTAATGGAACTGTGCCATTTCTTTTATTAATCAGAAATAATGGTTTATAAACTATAATTTTTTCGCCATTAATCATTTCTTAACGATATCCTTCATAATAATAGAAGTATTTTTAAAAGTAAGCGCCAACAAATCATTTTAAAAATTGAAATTTAAAAAAATATTTCCCGACAATTACAACCTTTTCTAAAATATTTTACGTTGAATAAATTATTATTATTATCACTGAGTAGGTAGAGAAATAAATGTATAGTAGGTATTTAATTTATTTTTCAATTGAAATTAATAATGTATGTCGCGCTACCTAGTGGCATTCTATGTAATGGCGTCGTTACAGTTTAGAGTATTCTACATAGATAATATTTAATGTTTTTTTTTATAAAACGTATTTCAGGAAATACTTCAATTGAAAGACTTGTCCTATATAAAAAAATATATTTTTTAAAATACTTTTCGTTAAATAGTTATAATTATCAACAAATAAATGGAGAAATAAAGGTGTTATATTTAGTTTCTTAATTCAAATTAAAGGTTATGTATCGCCATCTAGCGACACTCACTGTAACGCCTGCGGTGTAAATTACAGTATCCTACAATATGTTCAATTAAATGTATTTCTGTTACATAAACTACCATATTATAATATTGTATAATCTGTGGCCATAAGAATACAGAACACGTTATGCAGTTTATAGAAGACAGATAGAGAAGGATATGTGTAGCCGGAATACTAAATTTTCAGTATAATCAATAATAATCATAAAGGTTGCGTCACCAATGATGGGCAATAATATTATTGATTGTTTATTAAGGCGGCTACAGACGTATTATAATAATCGCATACTTGAATTAACGGTATGCATACGCAAGTTTATTGTACAAGCTTTGATTTTAGTAGACAGGAGTAGTATGTGGTACACAGTTTTAGTTTTAGTCAAGAATTTTAGTAGTATAAAATCAAAGGTACAAGCAAAGATTAGAGAACTAATAAGATAGGACGGTCAGAGGGGGAAGACGAAGACGGTTGTGTATTCCAATTTAAAGGGACACGACATGCAACGGAAAACGGAAACGGTTTCTGGATTTGTCGGGTACGCATTAAATGAATTTGACCAAGCTTACTGTAAGATAGGTTAGCTCATTAGAATCGACAAGTGCTACACGTATAGACCTCGATAACAGCTAGCGTGTGGCTGTTTTTTCCTCACTTTATAGAAAAAAGTTTCAAAATTATTCTTTCAATGTACAATTCTATCCTAACCAAATAGATACCTTACATATAAACATAGAAATACTTCATGTGACATATATTACAAAGCAACCTGTTTTTTAGTGACCTTGGGTACTGACAGTCAGCTGAGTTCGGTCGTTCTATCGGAACAGTGTTATCCATTTTTCACTATTGGCCTCTCTTTCTAATGTTACTTTCTCCTTCTAATTGTCACATTGTGGCAACTGCATGTGCAACTCCAATTTAAATGTCGAGGTCAATGGCGCCAATGCTATAAAAGATAAAATGTTTTCCACCGGTTGTCCTATCTTGTTAATTCTCTAATTTTTGATTTGGTGTATAAGTTTATGTATTTTCCCTATTATATTCAATTGTAGAACTTGGTTGTGATGTTGTCGTTAACGTTTATAGTGGTTATTTGGTGATTTCAGACTCGTTTGTTACTCGTGTACACGTAATAGTCATGAAGGATATACTTCAAGATTGCACCTAATGTGATTCATAATCTCTAGATGTCCAACACCAGTTCTTGAACCTCTGATTTATATGTGCCTCCAATATTCGTAATTACATATATATATATGAATACACAAAATTTTGGAATAATCTCTAGGAAGAATATACTTACCCCCAAAAAGCCTTTGTTACACACTAAAATATCTGTTTTATATTTAGTTATTAGTAATGAATGATACATTTATACATCGTCATTTCCATGTAAGAATAATATCCACCATTTTGGAACTACTTAGCCCTAAAAACAAAATTGACCAGAAGAGTCATATTATACCCGCAATGAGACTGGAGTTCTTTGAAAGTATAGTGGATCTTGCAAACCGTAATCAAGGCTTATTACCAGAATTTTATAAAATTTTCTCGAATTACCCTAAATGTAGAGAGCACCCACAACATGAGGGTTAACATCATCAGTATATAAGCCCGCCAGACGTTTGATTATCCTTATAATCTATTCACTAACAAACCTATACTATAAAATAATACTTACATTAACTGTGAGGTTGAAACAAATTAACTCAATTGATGACGTATGGTCTAACCAGTCTAACCAGTTCAAGTTAGTGATACATAAGAAATGCCCTCATTAATTTGCTACGTCGAATTTCCGTAGAAACAGAAAAAACAAAACGCATTTTATTGTGACGTCAAAGAATTCGATTCATTTTCTATCTTTTGCTATCACAACCAAAGAAAAAGAGATTGTCGAGGAAATACGATCTGCTTCTGCGAAAGAGCGTCTTGTATTTTGGATCAGGCAGGCTGTTAAGAAAGTGGCGCTTGCGTAATGTATTGTTTAGTAGTATAATGCTAATGACCGTCTAAAATCTACAATTTTAGGAGTATAATAATAATAATTTATTAGTTTAATTATACATGTAAGTATGGGATTATATAAATATTCGGTTTTAAAAAATACGAGGAGCTTAGAGTCTATTTTTATATTCCCTTAGAAAATGGGGTTATGGGTTATGTGGAAAGAAGTTTTTTTGTAAACAAATTGATAATGTATTTTTTTTTGTAGCTTGGAAAATATAGAAAATGGCTGATCAACAGCAATTTTTCCTAAAATGGAATGATTTCCAAAGTAATATGGTATCGTCTTTTCGACATCTTAGAGATGAAAAAAGTTTCACAGATGTAACCTTAGCTTGTGAGGGTCAAACATGCAAAGCACATAAAATGGTTTTATCAGCATGTAGTCCATATTTTAAAAGTTTATTAGAGGTAAGCTAGGTAATTTTTATGTTTCTTTCTGGATTTGTGGGTAATAACATGAAATTATTTTTGTGACGATAGGTTCACGTGTGTTTATTTCAAAAGTTAAGAACTAGTTTTGATTTTGTACTTTCATTCTGCTGTAAGTGTCACACAGGTTTGTGTGTGTATTGGTTCGATAGTTCAAATGGATTAGTTCAATTAGTTTTAGTTTAATAACTCACATTACAGGATATAAAAAAAGTTTTGATAGTTTCTAAGGAAGCCAAACACCAATTTCTTTACTTCTGTTTGATAAATAATCTGTTTAAAATAGTTTATAATGTAATAAATAACTTGTTTGTCTGAAATAGGTACTTTACTATTAACGAATAGTGATGAATTTGTCTGAAATTTTAGCCATTCAATAATATAAGAGAACAATGTGCTCGTTTGGGGACATTTTCCAAAGCATGTCCTCTTTATTTCATAAACATTGCCCCTTAAAAAACTTTTGCAAATCCTTTATTTACGAATATACTATGCTTGACTTGCTACCGAGAATCGACCCAAATAATATGTATGTATAATGCATAAGACAAGCACTATTTTTAATGATGTTAGACAAAGATGTCAGACTGATAAACTCTCTTTTTGCGTTATTGTAAATCTGTGTGGCATCCGCAGAGATGTTACTTTGTCTAACATCATTAAAAATAGTTTTGCTCTTGTCTTGAATAGGTACCATGACCCATGGTGAATTGTACTATAATGGTGGCTAGTGCACGAGACATATTGGAGATTTTTACATTATTGTATAGCCGCTTGTCTTCTAATTGCAAATTTTATGATTGAATATCCACTGAAATATTGAAATAAGTTCCGAAATAAAACACCAGCTTATTCAGATATCAACAAGGATACTGTTGTTAGCCTTTTAGACTGGTGAATATTTTCATTGTTAATTTTTATTTAATAAGCTAATAATAAAAGATACAGATAAGAAGACGAGTGAAACCTACCAAGAAATGCCTTAAACGGGGGGTGGGGGTGGTGCCGGGTTGAATTCATATCATTTAGAATTAATTGTTATTTATTTATGTTACCGGGAGTTCCAAAGCTGACAAAAATGCTTTTTCGCGCTTACGTCCTCAAAACTTTCAAATGGAAGTATATCACTGTCGGGCTGCAGTTGAATGTAATTTTTCAATATTAGTCTAATTTGTAAATGTATCAAGTATGCCTTGCCAGCTTACGAAAAATCAAGGTAAATATTGTGTTGTAAGGAATGCCACCACTTCCCGCCTTTCGAAGTTATATACAGCGTGTCCCACTTCGTACCAAGCCACCCCTATAACTTGGCTATTTGCATTTTAATTTTGTATATATTTTTTATAGCACATAGGTAATACCTACCCCTAATTGGAAGGTAGAACTGTTACTCAATCTCTATTTCAAAGCCAACTGTGATTTTTTTAAAATGGGAATTTTACAAAAGTAACATTAGCGATTGAGATAGAGGAAAAATGTATTTAGAAAAATCGTTCAGAAAAATTAAGTAAGTTCAAATATAAATTTTCATTTAAAAATATTGATTTTTTTTTTTGAAAAATGTTGCAAGTCAGAAAAATTCGATGTTTGGGTTAGTTTAGAGCATCCAGATTGCTATGAATTCCAGAAAATAGTAAGTAATAAACCATTTTACATAATGTTGATAATTTATTTAATTAAAAGAAAAACGTACACAATATGAACAATGCTAACAATGATAATTATCTGAAATATTTTTCAACTAGATCGCCTTCAATTTCAATGCATTTTATAATTCTTTTTTATTATGATTCGATACTTTTCTTAATTCTTCAGGAGATATTGATCGACAAACTTCCAAAATTCTGTTACACAATTCTTGTCTTGTGCATGGTCTGCTTTTATAAACTTTTTCTTTAATTGCACCCCATAAATAAAGATCCAGGGGAGTAATATCTGGGGATCTGGGCGGAAATTCGCAAGGTGGACTATTACGTCCTATCCATTTTCGAGGAAAATTCACTCACATCAAGGCATTATGTACTGAGCAGCCATCTTGTTGGAAGTGGATATCTCTTTCCAATGCAAGCGGTAAATTGTCTATAGCATCGGACAATTCTGTGTTAAGGAAATTCAAGTAAACATTAGCATTTAAATTTCCCTCGAAAGAAAATGGACCAATTAGTCGGGTTCCCAATATACCACACCATACATTCACTTTTTGGGAGTACTGACTTTTGCATGTGATTACCCAATTTGGATAATCCGCAGCCCAATATCTACAATTTTGTGACGAAACTACACCATTACTGGTAAATGTGGCTTTGTCTGAGAACAGTATTTTATCAATAAAACGACGGTCCTCTACAAAAATGCCTTTCAGCCAATAACAATATTCTAATCTTCGTTCTGGGTACCCTTCTTGTAACGTGTGAAGAAATTTTGGCTTGAAGGGTTTTAATTTGTGCCTGCGAAGGCAACGCCAGATGTTGTTTTTTGATAAATTTAATTCCCACGCAATTTCTCTTACACTGGTTCGTGGGTTTCCATTAACAAAACCGAGTATAATATCATCATCTGGATGCCTTTTGGTAGCTTTCAATGTTGGCTTTGTAATAGTGCCAGTTTGATCAAATTTCTTATTAAGGCAGCTGCGGTGCAATGATGTAGTGGAGGACGATCGGGATGTCTACGATTAAATATTTTAGCAACCTCTCTGAAGAAATGAACATTATCTCCAACGAGACGAATAATTTCCACATTTTCTGGAATTGTTAATTTCAAAGGCATTTTGACGTAAGAATTGACAACTATGGTGTTTACAATAACTGATGTAAGTAGATTGACATTCATAGCAATCTGGATGCTCTAAACTAACCCAAACATCGAATTTTTCTGACTTGCAATATTTAAAAAAAAAAATCAATAATTTTTAAATGAAAATTCATATTTGAACTTACTTAATTTTTATGAACGACTTTACTAAGTACATTTTTCCTCTATCTCAATCGCTAATGTTACTTTTGTAAAATTCCCATTTAAAAAAATCACAGTTGGCTGTGAAATAGAGATTGAGTAACAGTTCTACCTTCCAAAGGTAGTTCATTATGGGTATTATGTGCTATAAAAAATATATACAAATCCAAATACAGATCGTCAAGTTATAGGGGTCGCTTAGTACGACACTGTAGAAGAGCAGAGATAGAGGGCCCGTATGTTACTACATCCGGACTCCGATTTTTTATCGACAACCCTGCGGTTTCCCTAACATTACTGCGTAAAGTAGCCAATTCTTTAATCTGTCCTTGTGGCTGGGAGAACAACAAAATGCCATTTCGCCCAGGGTGGCAAAAGAGCTAAAATGGCTCCTGATTCGGAGCTACAAAACTATTGTTGCAGGTCATGGAAAGATTGGAAAAATGTCTACTTTACAAATCTGAGTGCAAAAAGATTTTTAAAAAGAATTTTTGACGTTGAAAAAAATGTTTTGAAATTATTATTTTTTAATGTTTGAGACAGCATCTTTCTTATTTTTTGAGTAAAAACAAACAAAAATTGTCTCTTGTGATTTTTCTAAAAAGTTAACTTTTTTCAGTGAAACTGGGTGAAAAGAGCTTCAACACTAAGCTTTAAGAATGTTTTACTCAAAAACAACCCACTTTATGAAAAAATTCATTAATTAAGGAAAAATAAAGCACGATTTGAAAATCGAGGAACTGTTATAAACTTTTAAAGTGGTGAAGTTGAAATCGTCCTTTATTTGAATTATTTCAATACCTCGTTAAAATATGTGTCTTTCCTCTTTGTTCAGTTTATGTATGGTTTTTTAATATATTGATTTTGATGGAATTTTGGAAATAAGTGCTCTAAAACATAAGTACATTCTGAATTTGTTAAAAAGAAGTCTTAAACTGGAAAAAACCACATGTCCTGATTTTAAGTAATCAGTGCACAAGAAACTAGTTAAAACCACTCGAATTTTTCCAATTTGTTTTTTTGCAGTCAGTCCTGGTCAATTTTTTCATTTCACTTTGTTAATTGTCTAGTACCCCAGACAGTTTTATGGGTATGTGATGTTGCAAAAATGTTGAGATTTACAGTACAATTTAATTCGATGTTTGAAACATTACTGAATGCCTCTTAGATATTTAGATAATCAATTGTACTAGGAAATCATAAAATGCTTTATCAAAAGTTATGGGAATTTTTAGAACTCATAGATTAAACTAATGTTTAATGATTAAATGATAATTTTGTCTTTTAATGGATTTAACATGTTTGTTTTTGTTTTCTTGTTTATTAAATGAAGTATGAGAATGTTTATCTTCATAAGAGTGCTCCCATTCTACTTGTTTAATCTGAAGAGCTATGACTCCATTTACACCAGGCAAAAGATAATGATTTTTCCAATGTTATTAGGTTACCAGATTTACACAGAAATGTGCCATTTTAGTTTCCAAAGCCCACTAATCTATTATCTATTAGCCGCATGTTTCTAAAAGCTTGGTTGCATTGTATTTTGGCTGAAATCTCAAATATTTCTGAGCGGATTTTCAAAATTTTGGTATCATTAGATTCGTATGATAATGAGGTATTTAAAAATGTTGGTGAACGATTAAATTCCCATTTAAAAAAACCGAGTTAGTGGGTAAAAATCACATTTAAAAATTTTAAACGCCTCTAGAGAATTAAGTAATGCAATCATATTGCTCTTTTTATTTTTATAGTAACGTAGCACACAAACTAAAATATATTTTGGGCACCACAGCACTCAGATTCAGAAATAGATTTTTTAATACAATTTTTAATGTTTATCAAAAAGTGACCAAAATGGATGTATTGTATTCAAAATTTCCTCTAGATTCCAAAAATGTAAAAATATATAGGGTGCTCCATTTAAAAATCGAAAGTTGTGGGCATTTCCGGTCAAACCGGATGTGCACCAAACTTGATTTTTCATTGAAAAGATGGCATTTTAGTCGTGTAATAAGGCCTCCAAATTTCAATTTTCTATTCCAAATATTTTAGAAAATATTGGGGCGAGCGCAATTCATGACTCACCCAGTATATCTTCCCTACAATTTAATTCGGAATCAACGTAGACTCCTAGAAACATTGTATCATTGGTGGGGTTAAGTTTTTCATTTTTGAATTTGATTGCTACATTTTTTTTTTTAATTCCATAATGTTGGTCTTGCTTATATTCAGCTTCAGATTATTTTGTTGGTAGAATTCATTAAGAGATTCCAATACTAATATTATTTTATCAACAGTAACACCTGTCGTTCATATTACGATCAATGTGTCGTCAGCAAATGATGTTGTTATGTGGTTTAACAATTTTAGCAGCTCGTTTACATAGAGAAGGTATAAGATCGGTTCCCAAACCGAACATTGAGGTACTCCTCTTTCTATTACCAGTATGATTATCTTTTGTGATTAAATATTGTTGTCTGTTACTTAAGTATGATTAAAGGAGTTTAATGTTGGCCCTCGAAATCCTAATGCTTCTAATTTATCAAGTAACTTTGATGATGCACACTGTCAAATGCTTTTGTTAAGTCCACATATAGGCAAACCGTATCTTCGTCTTCATTTATTCCTGTTATTATGTCTTCTAACATTTGAAAGACAGCTTTAGTTGTACACCAATTTTTTATGTAACCAGTTTGTTATTTAATATTTTGAACTTTTTTAGAAAATCATAAATTCTGTTGGCTATTATTTTTTCTATTACTACAATCCATGCACTGCACACATAAAATGAAGTAAATCGGGATATTTCCCTAACCTTAGGCATATATCTCACACTGTCAGCGAGAAATAAAATAAACATATTTTTATTACATTGCTCCGATTCCTGCCAAAATCACGTCTCGTCAGCATGTTTTTTGTTGAGGTAATAATCGTGACTGGATCAGTTATTTTCACAAATTTACACAACACTAAAATCACAGCTTCTCCTTTATCAAAACCCCATAAAAGAGTATTAATTATTTGACAGCCTGTTGCATCGTTCAACAGATAAATTTACATATTGATAAATAAAATTTTACCTAGGAATATAATATTAATTTTCAATGTATTTTTAATATAATTCATTGTACCTTATTTAATGCTGTTGAGTGTGACCCTGTTAAAGTTAAATTCTTCTGACCCTTGTTTGTGAGAATAATTTTTAGAGGAGGTTTATATCTTCCAAAAAAAACATAATTTTTCCTTTCTACTGATTGCTGGTAAAATTGCACTCATCACTCTATAAGTTATTCCATAAATAACTATCGTAAATGCTAGACTTATGTAAATTTAATATGTTTTCCAGGAAAATCCCTCGAAACATCCTATAATAATACTGAAAGACGTTGCCTACAGCCACCTTCAAGCCATCTTAGAATTTATGTATGCGGGGGAAGTGAACGTTAGCCAGGAGCAACTACCAGCTTTCCTCAAAACGGCAGACAGACTTAAAGTGAAAGGATTAGCAGAAGCACCTCAGGCAATTAAACGTGAATAAAATACGTCTTTATATTTTCACCTAATTTTTAATTTTTGATGAAAGGTTTTCTGTAGACACAATTTTTTTTTGTAACTGTACATAATATTACACAACAGTGGTCCTGTGTAAGCTACAGCGATTAGTTTGCAACTACTTATTTAATAAAATACGTCAAAACTGTGATTGTAAAATTTTTTGTATTGCTAAGGTCGAACTAAATAAGTAGCGCAGTTAACAAAATATTGGATGGACCTTTACAGTGATTCTTATTTTTAGGGTATAAGAGAAGTATAAATAACATGTTTAATTTAACAAATATCTATTTGAGATTTATAAATCCCGCTTCTAACATGTTTAAATCACCTGCTTATCTGTGACGTCATCTACCCTTCACGTGCGATTTTACATGCATATATTATGTTAGAGTTGGGTACAGTTTAAGCTGACTTGAGCCATGGCCGCTAAAACGTCTGGACTAAGATTTTATTTGATGCATAAGAAATGCCAGTAGTTCTCAAACAGTTCTCTCCTGTAACAACAATGATGTCGCTAAATAATTATAAAAAAATTGGAAAGATGTTATCGTAAAAGATTATTAATTTAGTAACTTCGTCATTTTAGTGGAATTCTGATTATACAGTGTCCGCTATAAAGTTGGCTACATATAGGAAAAAATTGTATTATCGACCCCTCTATTGGGGGTTCGTTCATGCATGTCCGACACATGTCATGTGATCACCGGTTTGGCAGGATTGTAAAGAATAGTTGACGGTGGTACCGAAAAATGGGTCAAATTGTCATGATAACGAAAAATTTTATTTAAAAAAAGTGGATAGAATACATCAAGGACCACATATACCATTTTGAAGCAAATGCAAATTTTACCCCTACCATTAATTACTATATGAAAAACCATAAATTCTTGTGTCTATTTCACAAATATTTGATTAGTTTCGACAAAAACTATGTATTTTGGTTCAATAAAGGTATTTGCATATAAAAAAAGAAACGAACCCCCAATATATTATTATTTTTTAGAAATCTCAATAATACAAATTTTTCCCATATGTAGCCAACTTGTATCCAGTGGTATCAAGGGTCCTTTGTTTTGCCTTTCTTTTATAAAATAATCCATTAAATTTAATACCAACTTTTTTTAATGTTCATTTAAGACGCCCGCTTTAGTTGCCATATTTCTATTTTATTTTTATAATTTGATGTTTTTCCAAAACTAACGTTACATTCGCGACCTGGTAAATCACTAAATACTCTATCTAAATGGGATGACCCACTTAGTGCTCGATCCAAATTATTGGTGGCAGGAGCGTGTATTTATTGGTTAAAATATAGATAAACCACACCCATATCATCAGGTGATAGGAACGAGAAGTTAAAAATGCTCCAGAAGCCCAGCTTTCTTTGGCATACGTGCCACCACAGAATTGTGGGTTCAACTAGGTATTTATTTAACAAGAAATAAATGCGAAAAGTTGAAGGTGTATTCTATGTAATGTATAATAAATAAAAAATAATGGTCGTAGATATTCGTGTGACAGTCGAATCAATAATCACGCACTAAACGTAAAAAAGTCGATTTTGTTAGAGATAAACACGCGCTAGTAGTAATAAAAGACACGTTTAATTGTCGCGCATTCTATAGAATACTCCGTAGATGTCTGTACAACTTGGTTGCCAATGATAAAAGAAGAACTTCACAAGCTTAACATATTATAAACATTTAAAAAAACTGTTAACTATATCAACAGTTCTATGTAAATAGTAAGTATCTATGGATGTTGAATATAACAAACATTCTTAGAGCTATGTATTTATCATACACAGCAAAAAAAATTTTTCAAAAAAGCCCTGTAAAGAAAACAGATTAGATTTCAGAAACATCGGCAAAATATTTAATTTCAAGTTTTTGTACTTATTTGTGTTATTTATTTTAAAAAAAGCAACCTCTAACTGATCCTTTGGCGTAAAAGTCACAGGCGTAGAGGTTATTTGCGAGTAACATACTGGTTAATTGTGATATTTTGTAAAAAGAAAAAAATACGTCTGACAGGAAGTCCCAAAGAATTGAAAAGAAAAAATGAAGATAATGCCACAAATAACATTTAGGCAATATTTGCAGTAAGTTAAACAAACAAGTAATAAGACAGAAAGTAATATATTTGGGAGGTTAAGGCCAACAGCTCGACACCATATATACTTTTTCACATTTTAGAGCAAAAATTGGATTACTAAAATACAAAATAACAATTTTCTGAATTCATATGCTAGTTTGTTAATATGCATGTGGAGTAGATGGCTTCACGGCGGGTATTGGCATAAAGTATCACTCATTATTACACAAAATACTGTAAAGGTCCGTTATTTTCTCATCAAAGCTGGAACATTAAAAGTTTTTTTGTGTCACCATCTGTTAACAGATTTATTATTTTGCTAGTTTTTTTCTCATTCTCTGATCTTTATAAGATGCAACGTTAAACTTTTGTCCATTATTTGATTTGATTTTTTACCAAAGAAATCATTAGGTTAAGTTGATTACATTCATACAAGTCTCTACGTTCCTAAACTTGTAACTTGTGTGTTAATATTATAACTTTGTGTCTTAACTAAAAGTTGCCTGCTATAATTGTATTGAATGTTTTTAATAAAACTAACAATAATAAGGTAGGATGAAAGCAGAGGTCATCTGTGGTATAATTGTAAACTTAAAGCACAGAGTTCTAGAATATAGGTACTGTTATCAACCCTCCAAAGTTGCTGTCCATATCGGCTACCAGTAATTCGAACACATGGTAAACTCCAATTTTATATAGAATTCAATTTAGATGGTGTAAAATTACAGTAATCATCATATACTGCCAAAACAGTACACATAAATTACATTATTAATAAAATATTTGTTACATGTGTTCTATCACAAGCCGGCTTTTCACAACTGGCATACTTGACAAATGCGCCAATATTTAATCACTTACACAAAGCACCAGTATGTAATTGTCTAATTAATCTCACCTTTGAAAAACATTTAACCACAAGTAACACGTGCCAAGTATCATCAGTAATGGCAGCACAATCACAAGTTGTAATGCAGACATTGGTCTTTTGACTTGTGACATATTTACCAATAGCCAGCGGGAAAGGACAAGTGACCTTATAATCAATCAAATCAGACAATTTGCTGTAGCAGTGAATAATTTATACTAACAAAACACATCCCTAGAATAGTCCCAAAGGGGGTGGAGCCTTCGATGTAAGGCTGCATCTGGAGTATAACCACCAACAAAAGACTTGAGCCCTACACTCGAATGCTATCACTTGATGTGCATTTCATCAACGGTTTTAATCATTCTGATGATGCCTACATGGTTGGCGAAATGTTCATTTGGTTATAATATTGAGGTGTAGCATACAAGTGTTTTGGTATTATCATGAATGTAACCTTCTTTTTGTCTTTTATTTCTAGAATGGCAAAATACCCAAACGGGTAATGGATAAAGAATTTTTGCAGTGCAGAAGATGTGCTGTCAAAGTTTTGGTAGTCTAGGAATCAAGTGATGTCAAAGTCATTGTTTACATAAGTATCTTACTTTCATTTGTCACATAGTTCTTACATCTAAAACAAGGTATAGTTTAGTTCCATTTATTTGCAGTTACATCCTAATTTTTTTTTGCTACTACTATTGCGATTTCGGCGATAAAGGAAGTATTTTTAATTTAGTATCAGAAGTTATTTAATTTTATAGAACTTCGTTTTATAGGTTAGTTTTCAAAAATACCAACAGACAACACTAGAATAGGTAGATTTTCCCAAGTGAATATAGTATTCTCTAGAGACAATGAAATTTTTAACTTTATCTACTAAAGTATTCCTGTCATGGTCTGAATTTAATGCAACACCAAATTTTACTGTTAATAAAAAGTTCTTTTATTGTCTTGTGTTATCAAAGTCTTGCCGCCTTTACAGCAGTATAGGACATGTCCATCAAAATTCACTCAACCACAAATATTCGATTTTTGTACATTTAATAAACATCTTATTTTTTTACATTTGTTTTTGAGATTGCTGACAGTATTATGCTTAAAGATTCGAATAAAATGCAATATGTTGGTAATTATAGTTTTTTCCCTGTTATCAAATAATCATTTAAATTATTACAAATTTCTATTTTATTTTTTATTAAATAAATTCATCATTACCCATTACCCCATATAACTGATTTCTGTGATATATAACTACATAAAATGTAGACAGAACTTTGTCCAAACTTTTACATAATTCAAATTGTTTATTCGCTTTATGCCACAAAGTACATTTATGCATTAGCTTTGTCATGCAGGTAAAGAAAGAAGAGTGAAAGAAAGTAGCGTATAAAAATATAAATAAAATATATGTAAAAACTATTCGACTAAGAACATATAGGAAAAAAAATGTAAGTCTAGTTAAAATTACATATACACAATAACATTTTACGATATAAAATATGAACATAAGACATCAGTATGTGTAAATAAAAATACACTAATATGTACTAATGTAGGCATATAAACTGGTTGGGACTGTGTAACTGCGATAAAATATTCTTCAAATTCTTTTAGACTATAAACATTTCTCTAGTAATAGATTTTTTATATTACTTTTAAATATATGAGCCGATATGCTATGTTTTATTTCGGTTTCTGTGATTCCTGACCGAAAGCATACAATAGCCACCCTGGCGATTATTGCAGCCACTCCCCACAACCTGTGGAGGTAGTGACAGTAAATTCCAGAATTGTGTGCTCTAAGTACACGAAGGTACCCCAAGATAACATGCCATCTACATTTGGCCTCCAGCCATTCGGCTCAGTCATATTATTATTATTATTAATTACATTACCAGATCATTAATACCTGGGCACCTCATACAAGTAACATGAATCAGTTCGATTTAATTTACCAACCGCGAATAATAAGCGACTTTTCACATTTCAGAAAAGTATCAGTAACGCAGTTCATGATGAGTTAGAACGTTGCTACACACATGTCCACGAATACCATGAAAATTATTCACAATGCAAAGTTCTAACTGCACTTTAAGTGGTGTATACATCTCTACTCTTCATAGGTATAAAGTTCTATCTGCAAGGCAGTTAAGACTGTGTCCTTCAGACTTGGCAGATATAAGTTTGGGTAAAACTTCAAGTTATATGCATTCAGGGGGATTCTGTGCTATTGATAACTCCGAAACCATCCACTGGCTAGAACTGGTAACATCAAAATTGACAAGACTACTTAAAATAAAACCTTTTCATTTCAAAGTACCAATGTATCAATATTGTTAGTTACCAAAAAGAAACTGCCACTTATAGGTTAGGTTTGTAACCAAGAAAAAGCCTTGTTTTAACTAACAATGTAGCATAAGGATTGCTTTTATTGAATCTTGTAAGTATGATACTGGCTCTAATCTCGGAAACAAATATAATAGCAATGAAACTTATTTTTACATTTACAAAAATTAAACGTTTGAGGTTATGTGCGACATGTCATCTATAAGCCCGATATATCTTCAAATCTCGCTTAATGCGAGTAATCAGGGAAATGTTCAGATAATAATGAAACTAAGATTTGTGTAATATGTTTAATTTCTGCATTTAATTCATGGAAAAACAATAAATTACTTAAAATACATAAAAATAATGTTTTTCAATGGACCTAAGGTTTTACCAGACTGTGTAATTAGAACAAAGAAAACTTGTTTGTAATACTGGTGGTTGGTTTTATATAATTTTATATAATTTTGTTAGTTATCCAGTTTCCCCAGGTTTACAGTGTTTCAAAGTGATACCTTGTTTTTATATGTTAAAACAAATTCTACATTCTTTATAAATTTTTTTATCAAAACTATAAACCAGTATCGGTCTATTGCAATTTTTGTTCCAGATCTTTGAATTGAGAAATATCGGTAAAACATTAAAGTATAATAATAATATTAGTAGAGGCAAAAATATATGTAATTTAAACTCGATATGGAATATATCATGCAGCTAGCTATCTCTAATCGTTGCTGTAGTATTTTTTATTAAAATTTCCCTTATTTTTTCCATTTGATATCTATAAAGCGTCCGAGTGTCGAGATCTCGAACATGACTTTATATGTAAAATAGTCGAAGTTCTTACGGAAAATGGGCCTTATATTTTATATACTTGAATAATAATGGTAAAATTTTACTCTCGTCTATAAGTTAATACGATAACATATTTTAAAGTTCCCTTATAACTTCCTTATAAAACCAAAAGTCTGGTCATCTAGGGGGCCATTACGAGACCCGATTATGGCCTGCTGGACGGCCGATCTTTTGTGTTTGCTGGGTTATAACTCAAGAATTGTTAAATTACCAATTGTTCATATTGTTGGTAATTAGTTATTTTTTAAGAAATGTGTCTATACAGAAAACTAAAAATTGTATTTGACTTGTGAAAATGAATATAGAAAATTCCTTGACTACCTGCACGTTTTTTAAAATGCAAATACCTGTAATTTCTAGTAAACAAATATAAGTTATGACGTGTTTAAATAGCAGAATTCCATGCCGTTGTAATAAAAAAAGAACCTTTACTCACAAAAGTGGAGATGAAATTGAAAGAAACCGTAAAATGCTGTGGCAAATAATTGACTGAAAAGATGTAATAAACTGTTTCCATTTTATATTTTTCGTCTCGTACCCGAAACAGTCGTCACTAAACTTAACATACAAAAACTGTTATAATTCTCTATTCAAAAATAGAGTGAAGCACAGGCAACATTCTTACATTGCACTATAAATTTTTAAAGGAGAAGCACCATATGAGTAACATAACCTCAAATTTTATGTATTCTCATTTTTAATGTTTTTATTTGCATTTCCAGATTGGAACCAGTGAAACATTAATAAACTCGCAAATATTAGACACAGAATTTTTTATTATTATTTTTTTTTAAATGTATTGATATTTACAGGTTGGAAATCTAACCTATAATAATGGTCTCTTCTTGATATTTAACGATATTAGAAAATTAGATGTATTCTTTTTGAGAGGGTTTATGAATGTTACACTGGTTCCAATCTAGAAAAACTAATGAGAACATTAACAATGAGAATAACTGACAAAAAAATTAAATTTAGGACTCTTGTAGAATACAAAATATTCTTGAGAATGTTAGTATTTGAGCAACAAATAAGTTGGCGAAGGCCGAAACAAAATCTCGGTAGTTGTAATGCATTGTGCAAATGAAACATTAATAAAAAAGATTTCATTAGGGTTTCGCTAACAAAGTTTACATCATTAGATCATTTTCAGTAATTTGGCCAGTGTTAATGAATAAAATTTGATGAAAGGAATCAGTTTTTACTTTTTTTTTTCACATATCGCCTTAAAGCTATTCACTTAAGAGAGTAACTAGGTTCTTATGCACGCATCTCACTTTTTTATATCCATTTTCACAGTGTTGCAGTGAGCTAATGCTATATTTAATTAATTTGAAATAAGCGATACAGTTGAAATCGTATCCAAATTATTGAGAACTACAAGGACTGTAAAGATGAATATATTTCTATATAGCGACTTTCCTAATAGGTATAATTTTTTGTAAAAGATTTTTTATAGCAGTTTGTTTTATAGTTTTATAAAAGAATAATAGTAAGGGTTTTTATTTTTAGTTGATTTCTATAGGGACAAAATATGATCTATTTTATATTTTTATAAGTATTTTATTTTGGATATGTTACAGATACTCTATAATCACTTAAATATTCTTTATTACCATGTTGTTACCACATTATTGACAGATTACTTTGTTCTTTTATGCCCCATTCTATAAAAATGTTCATTCGGACTACTTTGTTTTATTGTAATTGTTTGTAACGTTAGTATTTAAAATTGGTAATAGTGTGTGTTCTAGATTTTTTAAATAAATGTGCATAAATGATAAAGTTTTAAAATATATACATTGTAAAGTAAAAAAGTTCATTTTCAATTTTTCTATACGGCAAGAACGCACAATCCATGATTTCTAGCATTTCTGTCATTGTCATTGACAGTTGCCATGTCCAGGCACAGAAATACGTACTGCAATTTGCTAATGCAATTTTGAATCACTGTAGACAGAGAAGGTCTATTTGTGAATGTCCCTTCAAATAATTCCCTTATACCATTCAATTAATTATTTCACAAGAACAACCCAGTGAAATTAGACTTTTCTGATCTAACAAAATATATCCTTCATTTTTTTTTTATTTTAAATCAATTTATTCTGGTGTTTTAAAGAAAATGTTAAAAATCGAGAGCATAAAAATTTATTCAAGGTCAAAGTTCACAAGAAACTGTTTTTTGCGAATATTGCGCTTTTTTGGCGGAGGCCAATTGAGGTTATTATGAAAATGAAAGATAATGAAAGTCCCCACAGAAATGATTTCTTCCATTTTTACTTCCCTCGCATACCGAAGGGAAGTATTGTATTCGAGAAAAAATCACCCTCCGAGATTTTTACGGATTCTGACGTTTCAGATCACGGAGATTACGAAAATATAGGTTTTTCAATTCCGTCAGTCTGTCTGTCTGTTGGTGCATTTACTAAAAAACTACTTGACGGAGAGCAGTCAAATTTGGTAGGTAGTTGACGCTACTGTCAGCGCAGAAATGGTAGAAATTTCACTGGAAAATATACAGGGTGGACCGTCTAAACGGAATAAATAGTGAACATTTTTTTTTCGCTCAAATTTAAAATTTCCACGTTTCATGACGCGCTAATCCTATTTCGAGAAAAAAAATTTTTGAAAATTTTTTTCAACATTTTTGAAAAAATTTTTACCAAGATAAAAAAAAAAAAATTTTGCTCAAATTTAAAATTTCCACGTTTCATGATACGCTAAACCTATTTCTGAGGAAAAAAAATTTTGAAAATTTTTTTCACCATTTTTGAAAAAATTTTTACCACTAAAAAAAATTGTTTTCTTTGTTCAAATTTAAAATTTCCACGTTTCATGGCATTCTAAAACTATTTAAAAGTAAAAAATGTTACCAACATTTTTGAAAAAATTTTTAGCTCTAAAATGGATGGAATTTTTTTTCTTAAAATTTTAAATTTTCTCGTTTCATGGCGCTCTAAATCTATTTAAAAAAAAATTGAAAAATTTTTAAAAATTTCGAAAAATTTTTTTTTTCTTTGTTCAGATTTAAAATTTCCACGTTTCCATGGCATTCTAAAATATTCAAAAAATTTAAAAATGTTTTTGAAAAATTAAAAAAAAATTTGGAAACATGTTTAGGTAATCTATTTATCACTATTATAGATTAGACGAAACATTTTTTTTTTCAAATTTAAAATTTCCACGGTTCATGACATTTAAAACCTATTTCGGAAAAAAAAATTTGCCACATCCTTTCACCATTTTGGAAAAAAAATTAACTGGAATAGAGCGAAAAATTTTGTTTTGCTCAAATTTAAAATTTTCGCGTTTCGTGACATTCTAAACCTATTCAAACAAACAGTTTTGAAAATTTTTTATATTTTTTAACCGCCACTACACTTCCACTCCATTACGTGAATGTGGAATTGAAAATGTGACAGATGGCAATAATATTTGGCATATGCTCCTATTATATACTTTTATTGAATAATGGCATCCCAAGAAATAATTCAGTCATGGTGGACATTTGTAAAGGTATTTGCGCAAGCCTTCCATATTTGGCACCTGTTATTTAGTATTGAACTTTTGCTGTTGGATGAGCACTCTGTATATTTTTTTGACCAAAAGCTATCAGGTTTTTTTTGTAATAATAGCGATAACTATATTCCGATCTGTATTCTCAGTCATTTCGTAATTAATAATTTTTTAGAGTGACCGCCATGCACAAATAACGAGGGAAGTTCTGTGTAAATAATTTTACCGATTTTTTACACATTTTTGAAAAAATTTTTCTACTGAAATGAAAAAAAAATTTTTTCTTCAAATTTAAAATTTCCACGTCTCATGGCATTCTAAGCCTGATTGAAAAAAAAAAATTTGAAAATTTTTGGAAATTTTTTTTTACCAACATTTTTGAAATTTTTTTACTTCCCTCGCATACCGAAGGGAAGTATTGTATTCGAGAAAAAATCACCCTCCGAGATTTTTACGGATTCTGACGTTTCAGATCACGGAGATTACGAAAATATAGGTTTTTCAATTCCGTCAGTCTGTCTGTCGGTCTGTCTGTCTGTCTGTTGGTGCATTTACTAAAAAACTACTTGACGGAGAGCAGTCAAATTTGGTAGGTAGTTGACGCTACTGTCAGCGCAGAAATGGTAGAAATTTCACTGGAAAATATACAGGGTGGACCGTCTAAACGGAATAAATAATGAAAAAAAAATTTTTTCGCTCAAATTTAAAATTTCCACGTTTCATGACGCGCTAATCCTATTTCGGGAAAAAAAAATTTTGAAAATTTTTTTCACCATTTTTGAAAAAAAATTTACCACTAAAAAAATTTTTTTTCTTTGTTCAAATTTAAAATTTCCACGTTTCGTGTCATTCTAAACCTATTTAAAAGTAAAAAATGTTTGAAAATTTTTTACCAACATTTTTGAACAAAATTTTACCACTAAAATAGATGGAATTTTTTTTCTTACAATTTTAAATTTTCACGCTCTAAATCTATTAATAAAAAAAAAATTTTAATTTCGAAAAAAATTTTACCACTAAAATAGATGGATTTTTTTTTCTTTGTTCAGATTTAAAATGTCCACGTTTCCATGGCATTTTAAAATTATTCAAACAAATTTAAAAATGTTTTTGAAAAATTTTTTAAAAAATTTGAAAACATGTTTAAGTAATCTATTTATTACTATTATAGAATAGACGAAATATTTTTTTTTTTCAAATTTAAAATTTCCACGTTTCATGACATTTAAAACCTATTTCGAAAAAAAAAATTTGCCACATCCTTTCACCATTTTGGAAAAAAAATTAACTGGAATAGAGCGAAAAATTTTGTTTTGCTCAAATTTAAAATTTTCGCGTTTCGTGACATTCTAAACCTATTCAAACAAACAGTTTTGAAAATTTTTTATATTTTTTAACCGCCACTACACTTCCACTCCATTACGTGAATGTGGAATTGAAAATGTGACAGATGGCAATAATATTTGGCATATGCTCCTATTATATACTTTTATTGAATAATGGCATCCCAAGAAATAATTCAGTCATGGTGGACATTTGTAAAGGTATTTGCGCAAGCCTTCCATATTTGGCACCTGTTATTTAGTATTGAACTTTTGCTGTTGGATGAGCACTCTGTATATTTTTTTGACCAAAAGCTATCAGGTTTTTTTTGTAATAATAGCGATAACTATATTCCGATCTGTATTCTCAGTCATTTCGTAATTAATAATTTTTTAGAGTGACCGCCATGCACAAATAACGAGGGAAGTTCTGTGTAAATAATTTTACCGATTTTTTACACATTTTTGAAAAAATTTTTCTACTGAAATGAAAAAAAAATTTTTTCTTCAAATTTAAAATTTCCACGTCTCATGGCATTCTAAGCCTGATTGAAAAAAAAAAATTTGAAAATTTTTGGAAATTTTTTTTTACCAACATTTTTGAAATTTTTTTACTTCCCTCGCATACCGAAGGGAAGTATTGTATTCGAGAAAAAATCACCCTCCGAGATTTTTACGGATTCTGACGTTTCAGATCACGGAGATTACGAAAATATAGGTTTTTCAATTCCGTCAGTCTGTCTGTCGGTCTGTCTGTCTGTCTGTTGGTGCATTTACTAAAAAACTACTTGACGGAGAGCAGTCAAATTTGGTAGGTAGTTGACGCTACTGTCAGCGCAGAAATGGTAGAAATTTCACTGGAAAATATACAGGGTGGACCGTCTAAACGGAATAAATAATGAAAAAAAAATTTTTTCGCTCAAATTTAAAATTTCCACGTTTCATGACGCGCTAATCCTATTTCGGGAAAAAAAAATTTTGAAAATTTTTTTCACCATTTTTGAAAAAAAATTTACCACTAAAAAAATTTTTTTTCTTTGTTCAAATTTAAAATTTCCACGTTTCGTGTCATTCTAAACCTATTTAAAAGTAAAAAATGTTTGAAAATTTTTTACCAACATTTTTGAACAAAATTTTACCACTAAAATAGATGGAATTTTTTTTCTTACAATTTTAAATTTTCACGCTCTAAATCTATTAATAAAAAAAAAATTTTAATTTCGAAAAAAATTTTACCACTAAAATAGATGGATTTTTTTTTCTTTGTTCAGATTTAAAATGTCCACGTTTCCATGGCATTTTAAAATTATTCAAACAAATTTAAAAATGTTTTTGAAAAATTTTTTAAAAAATTTGAAAACATGTTTAAGTAATCTATTTATTACTATTATAGAATAGACGAAATATTTTTTTTTTCAAATTTAAAATTTCCACGTTTCATGACATTTAAAACCTATTTCGAAAAAAAAAATTTGCCACATCCTTTCACCATTTTGGAAAAAAATTTAACTGGAATAGAGCGAAAAATTTTGTTTTCCTCAAATTTAACATTTTCGCGTTTTGCAACATTCTAAACCTATTCAAAAAAAAAGTTTTGAAATTTTTTTATATTTTTTAACCACCATTATACTTCCACTCCATTACGTAAATGTGGAATTGAAAATGTGACAGATGGCAATAATATTTGGCATATGCACCTATTATATACTTTTATTGAATAATGGCATCCCAAGAAATAATTCAGTCATGGCGGACATTTGTAAAGGTATTTGCGCAAGCCTTCCATATTTGGCACCTGTTATTTAGTATTGAACTTTTGCTGTTGGATGAGCACTCTGTATATTTTTTGACCAAAAGTTATCAGGTTTTTTTTGTAATAATAGCAATAACTATATTCCGATCTGTATTCTCAACGTCATTTCGTAATTAATAATTTTTTAGAGTGACCGCCATGCACAAATAACGAGGGAAGTTCTCTGTAAATAACTTTACCGATTTTTTATTTACAACGAACGGTTTGGGCAAAAATGTGCTTCAAAGTTTCCGCGCAGTATATAATATGCTCCATTTCATATATTTATTAGCTGATCTATATATAAAATAAAATACATATATATGTTAACTATTATACAGTATGTTTCACTTTTCATGACTCCTATATCACAGCACTCTTATTTACAATGTGATTTTTATAGAATTGGGTGGAAGGTACTTATCCATCAGAAGATTGTATCACGGTAAAATATTTTAAAATCCACCAGTGGCATCTGTCGTGAAGAAAAATGTACACCTAATATTCCAAAAAAAGATATTAGGCAAAGTTTTAACTGTAAAAAAATCTCATCTTGTTCGTACTTTTTGTTCTAAATAAAAACCTCTCTTAAAATCGATCTTTAGGGCTCCATATCTCAAAACGACCTTTTCCGACCTTGGCTGCAGTTGAACATTTGTTCAGGAGGTTAAGAAGAACATTTTTACGAGGGATAGATTAAATTTGACGGGAGGCAGAAATCCCATGTATGGTGTGCGGGGTCCTTTCCAGAAGTACGTCTTAATCAAACTATTTTATTGTTATATACGGTCTAAACTCGAGTACTGCTCACTTATCTGGAGCCCTATCTATGATTATTAAGTGAAATTAATCGAGTCTGTTCTGAGGAAATTTTTAAAATTTCTCTGCTTTCGCACTGATGGTAATTATCCAAACAGAGGCTGCGACCAGAAGTATCTGTTAAATAGGTTCGACTTCGACTCACTACAATTTAGAAGGCAATTCTACGCTATAAAATTCCTGTATTCGCTCATACACAACAGGGTTGATTGCCCTCCTGCACTAAGCCAGTTGAACTTCTTGGTTCCAAGAGCCGCTAGTCGCAAACCGCTCACATTTTATTGTCAACCAGCACGAACCAATATAATGCTTAAGTCTCCTATATTCGTTATGTGCTCTACCTACAACTCAATTTGTGATACTTGTGACTGTTCGATAAATACAATTTATACTTCTCTTAAGAATTGCAGCATCCCATAGTATTAAAATAACACAAACATGTAGTGTACTTGTAATTAATTTTAGATTGTCACTCATATGTATGTAAGAAGCTATGTATTTATAGTTTTTTTTTTGTATTTTGTTGCCTTCTTGTCCTGTAATTGGTTCTTTTGTACTGTTGGACAAATATATTAAATAAATAAATAAATAAGTAGCTTTTACAAATCCCGTATTAGACATTACGTATTAATCACATGTAAAATGTAAATAAAGAGAATAGAATGTTGTGTTTAGGGGCCATCCATTAATTACGTCACGTAAATTTCATGTCTTTTCTACCCCTCCCTCCCCCTATGTCACAGCTTGTCACATTGGAGTAACCCCCCGCCCCCCTTCGGACGCCACATATTTTACAGCATTCAATTTTGAAGTAGAATTTTCTGATTTTTGTATTTTTTTGAATTTTATTCAATTGGTATACTTACATGTAAATAATGTGATGTCACAAAAGTTTGACCCCCTCCTCCCCTCTTGTCACACTCTGTCACACTATATAAACCCCCTCCTCCCCCTGCAAAGTGTGACGGATGGATGGCCCCTTACCACTGTTTAAATGCAATTTAAACCACTAATAAAAGCAACGATGTCACCGCCAATCATAGCGTGTTCTGCATACTCGCTCAATTATTAAAACTTTATGTTATTTACTTGTGGAAATGTTAATTTGATGAATGCTGGATGAATGCTATTTAATTATTACGAAGTGCTTTAGTATAACAAGTACTTCATTTGAATATTATCAAAAAACAAATTTGCAATTTGAGTGAAAACACCTAATTCCGGCTACTTATTATTATCGTGTTCTGTTTATACATTATCGCACCAAAAATATAAATTATGGTTTTACCGTTGTCCAAGATTTAAAAAATAGCAATCAAATTAGTATAGTGAGCACATAATATGTTTGAAACAAATTTTTGTTTTTGGCTAATTCCCATTAGATGAAGTTTAATTGAATAAATAGGTACGGTACTGTATTAAAATTTTCTTGCTATTCGTCTTTTTAAAAGTGCACACAAAACCTTATCATGACATGACTATGAAGTTTATACTTACTTATGAAATTGTAATAACTGGGGTTATATTTCCTTAATTACATGAATTAAATAAAATATTATCATTGGTATAGTACGGAGTGTCTCAATTACTTTGCAGGCTCCGCCGATATTATAGTACATTAATCAAAGTCGAGACAGTGCTTACCTCTCTCCTTTCTAGGTGTTTGTGTCCTTTTCCTGTAGATCACAAAAAGGATATTTCACAGTTGAGACTTTCTGAATTTTAGATTCAATTTCGCTACGTTCCAGTATTTCTCACTTAAACGCTATATTTATAGAAATAGTGAAAACAAATGAAACAAGAAACAAACGTTTAACGAACAATAATTACACCATACAAGAAAATGAAGTGGTCCGCAGCAGTTTCAAATCTTTAGATGAATCACAGGCCGAATACTCTTAGGTAAATTACATCACATGAATTTACTTTATAACTGAGAAAATATCGAACAATTTTACATAAACTACAAAACTGAAAAGGGTTCGCGGTACAAGAATTTATTATCACCCTTATAGATGTTGACCGAAGAGACACTAAACCAGAAGTGGTAATTTTACCTCTTCGAAATAAGACCTGTTAAAAGTGGGTGGTACATCCTGAAAGCTTTACCAATAAAAACGTTCTCTACGTTAAACTGTACTCAATTTGAAGTTGCCTTACGGACCATGGGGTTTAACAAAAAGGACTATGTGCATCGCATGATGCCGTAAAGGATCCCAAATCTTTTATTAAGTCCTAATTTGCCCTATCTAACATTTATATCAGTAAGGCAGATGAAATAACCCTGTTGTCAATTACTTCATTTTTATACGAAGAAAAACCTACCTTACCCTTTTCTAGTTTTACTGTCAAAATAATTACCTATGCTGGTGAAGTAATTACCTTAGTCCTGAAAATCTACCTTGGCCCTTAGACTTGATGCGTCATCGTAATTTGTGTGAAAACATTTGTCTGAATACTCTTGGTTCCTAGAAGGACTTGTAGCAAAGCAAATTGTTCAGACAAAATAATTTGTCTGAACAATTTAACAATAGTTATTTATTCCTTTTTTAAAGTATCGACTTTGAATAAACTACTTAAGTCAAAAGGACATATTTCTGGAGATTATGACATTGTTATACAACTACGCAATTAATAGTGACACTCTTACAAGATGCACCGAGGTTAAGGATCTAGGCATATACTTTGATTCATCACTGTCATTCTGCACACACATTGATCAAACATGTAAGTCTGCATCGAGAATGCTGGAATTTATCATACGTAACTCTCAGTATTTTATTACCATTGACTGCCTAAAACATTATACTCAGGGCCGGTTTTGAGCAATTTTTATGGGGGGGGTGTGAAATTGTTATAATGCTGAATGACTTCTTCTCATCTGGACCAGTTTTATTTATATATGAAGGTCATTTAATGTTTGGGATACAAAAAAATGTAAATCTGATTGAAGAAAAAACCTTTATTCTAAAGTAAAATGCAAAATATAAAAGATACAAAACGGTTATTCCTTATGTTTGTTGGGTATTTTACCACTGTGAAAATATGTAAAAATATTGATGAAAAAAACCTCTGCGCCAAAAGGATCAGACAGAGGGAGTGGATGGTTCTTAATATTTTCAGTACAAAATGTCTCACACTAGTCACCTAAAAATATATAAACAAAGAAAATTGTTAAATGATAATGAAATAAATTAAATCAAAGGCTGTTAACGTTTCGGAAACTATTTCTTTTTCTGTTATTAAAACTTTTACTTGTGTGACATTTTGTGCTAGAATGATTAAAAACCAGCCTCTCTCTGTCTGATCCTTTTGGCACAGAGGTTTTTTTCATCAAAATTTTTACATATTTTTACAGTGGCAACATACCCAACAAACATAATAAATGAATATTGCCAGAAATTAATTATAAATAAAACGGATGTATTATTATACAACTTAATTTTTTTTAAGCAATTTTAACTTTTCTTTCTTTTAAAGTGGCCCATCGTGCAACTAAAATGTTGAAAGGTATTTATTCCAGAATATCCCTCTCTGATGATAAGATTAATAATGAGTCTAAACGTGAATCGGTCATGGTTGTTCTAACAAAATTTTTTATGAGTTTTAGTTTGCTGAAACTCCTTTCATTTGAAGCCACACTCATCGGCACCGTTTGAATTAAAGTACATAATTTGTAACACAATGGTAGAATGATCTTTGGTTCATAAGCCGTTTCAACAATTTTATCTAGAGATGTAAGTTCTCAACATTGTATTGAAACATTCTTTATAGGATTTTGCAAACAGCAGAAAAGATAACTATCTATAAAAGAAAAACTTTGTGTAGAAATATCAATGAAATCTTTGCATTCTTTCGATAACCTGAATTCTGGTTATGCCAGCAAATCAAAATCCTAAAATGAATTTGTCCAATTTCTTATTTGACAATTCTCACTCTAACACCAGCATCCACACAGTCCCCTACGGCCATGTAGATTAAACTAGTATCCACACAACCCCCTACGATTATGAAGATTCAGTTAAAAATGAGAACAAAGACCTAAAATGAATTTATTTATCTACTTTGTCTTTAAAAAATTTTCATTCCAATGGATTACATTTTCATGAAATCTATCATTCTATTTCCTGGAAATGCTTAGCCTTTGAAACGTTTTTCGCCCTTATTCTGGAGCTCATCAGAAAGACATAAAGCCATTCATAAAGATGTTTCATGCAAAACCAAGACAATTTCTATGAATAAGTATGAAATGATTATATTTGACATTGACTGATAAAAACAACCTCACCTATCTACTAGCTAACTAGTATTGGAGCCTATATACTCTATGCATGTTTAAAAATGAATTATTATTTGTTTGCTTATAATTGTATTGAAACATTCTTTATAGGATTTTGCAAACAGCAGAAAAGATAACTATCTATAAAAGAAAAACTTTGTGTAGAAATATCAATGAAATCTTTGCATTCTTTCGATAACCTGAATTCTGGTTATGTGTGGATGCTGGTGTTAGAGTGAGAATTGTCAAATAAGAAATTGGACAAATTCATTTTAGGATTTTGATTTGCTGGCATAACCAGAATTCAGGTTATCGAAAGAATGCAAAGATTTCATTGATATTTCTACACAAAGTTTTTCTTTTATAGATAGTTATCTTTTCTGCTGTTTGCAAAATCCTATAAAGAATGTTTCAATACAATTATAAGCAAACAAATAATAATTCATTTTTAAACATTCTCAACATTGGTCGCTAAATATTTCTAATTCAGCCTGAAGGCCCTCTAAGTCTACATGGTTATCTGGAAGTAACTTTACAGCTGTCTCTACAAGTTCTAAACTGCAATTGTGTTGACTTAAGGGAACTTTAAAGATTTGGTAAAGTGGCTGTCCAATCTCTAAACATTTTTTAAAATTATCTTTCATTGGGTTGTGATAAGGGTATCTAGTACCATTTTAAATTGTGCTATATAAAATGAATGTAATGTTATGTCACTTCTGACTCTCGATGTGTATCCAATCTTTTTGGAGTTATTTTCCTTCTAAGAAATATTTGAAAGTCAGCGTCACCGTCAACTCCGATTTTCTTAGCAAATACAAGCGCACTTTCAATGAGTGCAACCATTCCGTTACGATCATTATTGATAGTACTTAGTGAAATGATGGTTTAGTCAATTAATGATATCTCTTCGATTATATTCAGTTGTTTGGATTCTAATAATTCTGTTAAGTTTTTAGTTTTTGGTGATCTGTTTTTGATCTGTTGTTATCTCCATAAGCACTTCTATAATTGTCTCAAACGGCATCCAGACTGACTTTACTGACTCTGCACGAGCGGTCCATCTGGTCTTTGACAAGTCTTTAATCTGTAAAGAATTTTCTAAGTCGTTTATTTTTAATGATAAGTTATGGTAACACTTAGTGCTTGCCGTAAAAAAATTATAAGTTGCTTGCAAACTCGCGGTGTTGTATTTTTGATGAATCAAAGTGTCCTGTTCTCCTGTTTATTATATTATTACATTTCCAGCAATTGACAGGGTACTATAGATGCACATATACTCGTGATCAACGCTAGAGGCTAGAACGAGCAGATTTGGCCTCGCTGTTGCGAGCTGCTGTGTTTAGAGGATGATTTTAAGTCAAATACAAGATAGGGGTTGCTCGACAGGTAATAATTATTTATGACATTGAGTTTCTATTGTTTTGAGTTTTTCTATGAGTTTATGTACATAATTGCCGAACGCTGAAAGTGCGGAGTGGTAAACGATTTGCCGAATTGGCTTCAAACTTGGGGGGGTGTGACACCCACCCATACCCCCCTCCCTATATCCGGCCCTGATTATGCTTCGCTTATGTTCGATCTAAATTGGAGTATGGCTCATTAATCTCGAATCCAATTTGTCACTGCTACATAGAGTAGAATCGATTCAACGTAAATTTGTCAAGTTTCTGGCCTACAAAATGGATCGGAGATATCCACTTCAAGATGCAGACCATATTTCTCTGTTGGATAGATTTGGCTTCCTATCTCTTAGTACTATGAGGGTTAATACTTCTCTAACTTTCTTATATAACTTAATTCATTACCATATTGACTGCCCCAACTTGTTAAGTGAAATAAAATTCAATGTACGAAGACTATCTACAAGACATCCGACTACATTTCAACCAAATCTATGTTCAACAAATATGATGTTAAAGTCTCCAATTAAACCATGTGCACAAACAAACCCATACACATTATGTAACTAGGGAGAAGTTCTTGGAGAAATTGGGTAATGTTGGTGTATTACACGAAGAAAAAACAACAGGTTCAACTGGTTATTGCTTTCTTTATTATACATAAGACGGGTACATATATATTTACATATTGTTAAGTTGCAAGTTGATAGTACTTATGTATGATTGTCACAGTAGAAATTGTAGATAAAATATACATTTTTGTGAACAATTAATACTATCTCTATTTTAGATATAAGTTAACGTATAAAATAGATCTCTAGCCTACAGAAGACGTTATATGCAAGTTCACTATCGCTATACATATTTCAGTAATTTAATATTGGCATTAATTGAATACATTATATACGTATATAAATGTTTTTAAATATGTTTCAGGCAAGGGCATTGTAAATATGCCTTAAAAAATAATTAGTAAATAAAAATTGTCACTGCAAAAAATTACTTTGCCAGGAACTGAGAACAGGATTGAAATAGGACAAAAAGACCTAAATTCCTATAAGAACAAAACATACTAAAATAAAAGTCTTCAGCCCTGACTACAATTACCAGAGATCTACTTTATGAAATCTCTCGTAATTACACAACATGCCATCATTTCGATTTATTTTCTACTGTTTCATTTTCGTAGTTTTGTTCTCGTCACTTTCTTTCAGAATGCATTTTCCATACTTTCATTCTAATTTAAAAAAATTGAATGGTCTAAGACGTTACTTTGTAATAATCAATCATTATGATTTACTAAAACACTTTTTACTTTGTTTTTTATCGCTGAATTTATTGTAACCAAAACGTTACTGCAGTTTCGGCAACTTAATGTGCCATTTTCAGATGTAAAGCCTTCACTTGCATACATTTGAAAATGGCAGGTTAAATTGCCGAAACTGCAGTAACGTTTTAGTTACAATAAATTCGGTGATAAAGAACAAAGTAAAAAGTGTTTTAGTAGATCATTCTTATTTTTTTCTTAAGAGAACTGTTCTCAAATATTCATTTTGTGCTCAAAGAACAGAAGTTTTTGTTTCCATTATATTTTGTTCCCGAGGCTAAAAATGAATCCAGAACATAATTCTGTTCTCAGTCCCTGTAATTTACAGAATTTGCCTTAAAAAATATTGAGGCAGGCAGGCATCCAGGCAGTATACAACTGTGTTATGTGTCGAGTCATTTTAGACGACAATCTAAACAAAAGCAAATCAAATTTTTTTGATTTTGTTGTGAATATTATGATAACAAACTCCAACAAATGTGGTTCATACGATACATTTATAACATGAAAATGTTTATCTCATTTCTTAAACGAATAACTATCAGCATTTTTGTCATAAACTTTAGTAATTGTACACTTTTTTAAGATTCAGAATAAGTAAGAAGGCGGGCAACTGTTGTTAAATCAAAATTAAGTTTATGAATATGAACATATAGTAAAGAAACGTCAGTGTGTAGTTACCTTATATTTTTATCAGCTAGATACTTTACTAATCCCGTGCCTTAAAGCATGGCAGACAACGTAAGTGGCGAGAAATTTTCTTGTGGTGGAAACTTTGAACAGGTTCGGCTTTTTAATAAAGCCGATAATCTTGTTGGGCGAGAAATCGTCCAAATCCTCTGGCTCCAGTTGCATTTTACCAAATTAAGAGAACCTGATTCTTTCTGCAGCCAGATAGATATATAAAACATGCTCTGCCATCATTCTCCAGACAGATCACACTCGAAGCTTTTCGGCCAGTCCAATTCTGGATGGGTGATGATTTAATCTGCAGTACCTAGTATACTACTGCTGGCAGTTAGAAAACTTGGGTCGATCCCAATGATAAGATAGAGTGAAATATAAATAGAAAAATAATGTACGTGAACGAAAGGAATATATTCACATCCATGCCGAGCATTTGAACATGTTAAGAGTTTGCCCGTTAGCCCCTCTTAAAGTGGCAACAGCATAGGTTAACTGTTCTTCTTCTTCTTCTTTTAGGGGGGCGCCTGGAGCTCGCCGCACTCAGGCCTTGTGGCCCATTGTGCTACCGCTAACAAATTAAGGAGCTCCCCCGTACAGACCGGATTCCAGCCCAAAGGCTGAAATCCTTCCCACGGGAGAACTCCTTATTTCCTCCAGCACTGGAAAGCCAGCGCCGAAGTGCTTGTGCCTCAGGTTCATCAGTCCTGGGCAAGAAGTGAGAACGTGGATGGAAGTCTCCTCCTCGTTCTCACAGAACCTGCAATCGGGGTGGTCAACCACCCCCATTGTGTGTAGGTGTTTCCTAAAAGAGCCATGTCCAGTCAGGAGGCCTGTTACGGCTCTAATTTGCTTTCTGCTTAGACACAGAAATTGCTTTGTTCTCTCCGGCAAGGGTCCTGAGATTAGGAGCTTCGCTTGCCGGAGTCCTGGATAGGAATCTCAGAGTTCAATGAACTGGGAGCGAGTCCAGTTATCTATCAACCTCTTGGCTTGGGATCTAGGGTAGCCGAGAGCTGGCTCCGGACCGAACAGAGGTTTACGAGAGCCCCTTCTGGCCAGAGCATCGGCCCGCTCGTTACCCTCAATGTTGCTGTGTCCAGGCACCCAGAGAAGCCTGACCCAGTTTGATGAGCCAAGTTCACAGAGGGCCTGTTTACAGTTTTGGACCAGTTTTGACTTGGTCCGATTCGATGCAAGGGCCTTGAGGGCCGCTTGGCTATCGCTACATATATATATATATATATATATATATATATATATATATATATATGTGTTTATTGGAGTATTTCCTTCGGATGTTCTCCTGTGCGCAGACCAAAATAGCGAAGATCTCGGTCTGGAATACCGTGGCGAATTTGCCCAGGGCACAGGAAAGCTCAGCCCTGGGCCTTTCCCCAAATATACCCGCTCCGGTACTTTCCTCTAGCCTCGATCCGTCTGTGAACCAGACAATATCTGCAGGACTTAGTATGTCCTCGAGTTGTCTCCAGTCTTCCCTTTTCGGGAAGACTACCTCGAAGAGTTGTGCGAAGGAGAAGGAAGGCATCACGTCGTCACTCCTGGCCTCCAGAAGTGAGTGGGCTCCTATCGCATCAGCTAGGGCCCTTATGTGACCTGATTGTTCTCCTCCTTTCTTC
Organism: Stenurella melanura; assembly: GCA_963583905.1. Lineage (NCBI taxonomy): Eukaryota > Metazoa > Arthropoda > Insecta > Coleoptera > Cerambycidae > Stenurella > Stenurella melanura. Next base: position 181,291,284 of record OY757310.1, read on the forward strand.
CACTGACCTCCGCATAGGTTAACTGTTTCTTTTCAGCATATTATTTGTCCTTCTCTTCTAACTTACATTGGCATCGACCCAATTTTTCTAACTGCCAGCACTGTATAAGCCGATTAGAGTTCTTAGATGTAGCCTATCTTACTATAGTTTTTTAGTTCTTGATGTCAAGAAGTATGTAATGAACTTCTTTGAATGAGACAATCCTGGTAGTTCCTGCCAGTGCTGGATTGTTTTCATCTTAGCCCAGGCTAGAATAGCTGCCTTGGCTAAGTTTGTTGATATGTCACAGAATCGGTAACTTTGTTGCCTTCTCTGCCAGAGTGGTCAAGTATCTAGACCAGCGTCATTTGTTGTTTCTTCCCAGTCGGGTAAGAGCTTTCTGGCAATTCCAAACCATTTTAGAATTGCAACCGTAGGATCCAAGGGCTTTAGAGCTGCTTGGTTTCCTGTAAATATTTTTATTCTTCTGTGTTTAGGATGCGTCTTTTCCAGCTTCCGCACACACAGCTCAATGGCGTGGATTTCTCCCTGAAAGATAGTCACATCATCACCCAGGCTCGAAGTTTTTTCGACCTTTGGATTGCGACTACATACACCAACTACAATTTCCTAAGGAGTTTTGGAGCCATCTGTCAACCAACAACTGTCTGCCGTTTGCCTGCACTTAGTAGTTACAAAAATATGATTGGCATAAATCTTTATTACTGCAGGTCCAAAGGCAGACATATTGAACCCGCAAGCTGTGTATTTTTAAGCCATGATTAGTAAATATCAAGCGGATTGTTTTTTAATAGGCCAGGTGTTAGAATAAATTTAAAAAAAAGTCGTTACAGCAAACTGACAGCAGAATATTTTAGGACATATGACAACTAAAGAAGGAAAAATAGTCCGAACCACCTGCGATTTCCTGGGGTGGATTTTTAGGGGTGAAAAATGGTTCTTGCGATTCTGGCTAAACTATGCATCCTATCGAAAAAAGTTTAATGTAAAAGTTGTAGGTAATAAAGAGCTCTATAACCTTAACATTAAACAAATTAGTTGCAAAACTAATTATGTCCGGAATTTTTCCAAAGTGAAAACTTTAATTGACTCCTAACATTTTATCAACTTAAATATTTTCTCCCTTTCTTTTACAGAAAATAAAGAATCAGATAATGCAACCATTGCAAGCAGGATTTCAATGTCTTCGACCTCAACCATCAGTTTTCAAGGACAACCGCCAAACTCAGCTTCATCAACGTTAGGTTTGTCTGGTTTTGATTTGTCAATGCCATCAACATCATCATTACCATTTACTATTACTACTGATTCAGTCTCTAAAAAGAAAAACAGACGCTCGTGCTAATCTGATGAACTTTGTCATTCGAACATCTGCAGATAAAAAACAAGAAATAGATAAACAAATCGCAAAAGCTGTATTTGCAACTAATACTAGCTTCAGGTGTTTGAACAATCCGCATGTGATAAAGGCTATCGATATGTTAAGACCTGGTTATAAGCCTACTTCAGGAGAAATCATTTCACGACCTTTTTAGAAGAAATATGTAAGGAGGAAAGATCAAAATGTTTTTGAATTCTTTCCGGATAGAGTGTAAACATGTCTATTGATGGTTAGTCTAATGTTCACAATGATCCTGTTGCTTGTGCCACTATAACCACAGAAAATGGACAATCTTTTTTATTTGAAATAATAGATACGTCTGGAAATTCCCACACAGGCGATTATTTAACTGAAATTACTTGCAATTTAACTATATCTTGTAAATCTAAATACAACTGTGACGTGAAATCTTTTGTAACGGATAATGCCGCGAACATGGCACTTATGAGAAAAACTACAGGATTCAGACTCGTATGGAAAATCTGGAGAACCTGGAAAACTCAGGGAATTTAAAAATCTTTAAAAAAAACCTGGAAATATCAGGGAATTTTATAAATTGTATAAAAAATCAGGGAATTTATCGTCTCGATATGGAAAACCAGTTTTTAAGAATTTTCACTGAGCCAATTCAATTCAAGGAATTGTTTTATGTCAAATAAAAAATTAGTTCACTAAAAAATATATGGAAATTAATATTTTTGGTTATGGAAAACCTGGAAAATTCAGGGAATTTTTTTCCGCTTCGCAAAGTCTGAACCCAGAACTATAACAGAAAAACTAGACTATAATCATAACTTATGGATGCTCAGCTCATCTTTTAAACTTACGTTGCAAAGATTTAGAAATAGAAGATATCAAACAGCATGTTTTGCAAATTGTTAAATACTTCAGAAATAATCATCTGGCTAGGGCAAAATATGTGCAGGCTGGTGGAAAACCATTAGTGCTTCCGAGTAAGATGGAATAGTATGTCAGATTGTTTAGAGGTATACGTAAGCCAATGGGAGAAACTATTAAAAGTATGTGAGGATAATAAAAAAGAAGTTGATTCAACAATATATCAAAAAATTTCAAACATTGGTCTTAAACGATCAGCTGAAGAATACCTAAAAATCTTAAAGCCTATAGCTGTGGGACATGATAAATTACAGAAAAAAAATGCTTTTCTATCTGATGCAGTAGAAGTATGGAAGGAATTAGAAAGAATATTCCAGGAAGAATTAAACTTATCGTTGTCTCAAATACAAACTTTTGAAAAACGATATAAACAAGCACTTACGCTCTTTCATTTTGTGGCTTATATTTTGGATACAACCAAAACCAAATTTAAATTGACTAGTGCAGAAAAAGATCAAGCATTAAATACCGTACAAGAAATGTAAGGAAATATTGAAAATAGTGAATTAGGATTACTACCACTCATTATAAAACTTGGAAGCCAAAATGGAACCATTTTCAGTAGTTATGTTTTCAAACGAGATAATAAGCTATATTAGTGCCTTACAGTGGTGGGTTTCACAAAAGAACATGCCTGATATTGCTAGACTTCTTCCTTTCGTGAAGCAATTTTTATGTGCTGTTTCTTCGTCAGCTTCAGTAGAAAGAGTATTTTCTACATTTGGACTTGTTCACTCCAATTTAAGAACTAGATTAGGAGTGGAAAAGGCAGGAAAATTAGTATTCCTATACAAATATTATAACGAGAACATTGAAAACCAGTAATATCAATGGTTAATGTAATAATAATAATACTGGTAGTGTGGTAGTATAAGTGTAGTTAGGTAGTTATGTATTGTTAGTGTTATATTATTTAAATGTTTAAAAACTTTTCTGTTTCTCTGTTAAGTGTTTATTATCTGTCATTATTTATTAAGAATATAATTTTATTTGCATTTGTATTTTGACTATTATACAATAAAATAAATAAATGGTATTTATTTTTTTTTAAATTTTGGTCAGATTAATTTTAAAAAATCACTTGATTAAAATCGGGCGAACCCTGATATATAAGGTATTTCACATTTGAACTGATGGTCGGTTGCATTTGTGTACAGATTCCGGTGTTGTCTATAGTATAACTGTATCCGAAAATTTCTAGCTTGTGATGTAATTCGTCAAAATGTTTGAATGACAAATATGAAAAGTAGTTAAAAAAAATTGTTCCTCTTCTCTTAAATTCGAATATAATGTGACAAAGGGACGTTTTATACCTCGCGCTAATAACAGGATCTACCCATAATTTTTTTCTCTCTTCTTCGTTTATCAACATAACGGCAACAGCGACTGCCCGGTTGCAAAATACATTTTGATAAACTGACCACTTTAACTGCTTGTGAAAGCAGTACGTCGAACGGGACAATCAATGCTGGCGGTCAGTGCTGACCATACGTTCCATGTGAAACGTCACTTAACGTAAAACATTTCAAAAATTTTTATATAACGTACCCAGCAAATATTTTGGTCAAACTAAGCTATGTTAACCAAGATAGGTAAAATTATTCATAAATCTACCTTACAGCTGCACACTGGTATGATTATTAATACCCGATTACATAAATTTGACTTCAACTTCAAATATGCTGTCACATTTCTTGCATTTGCCTTTTATCTTTTGGTTCCAGAATACCATAATAATATATTGACCTTTGAACAGTTCTGAAATTAAAGTCTAGCAACCGACCTGAGATGCCATATTACACTCAATATAATTCTTTTGTTACGACTGACGGTTCAATTAAATTATAGTATAACTACATCTATCACAATAATTATAATAAATACTATTTCTAACATATTTTTATTGACTAAATGTACGTTTAATAAATAAGCACAGTATAAAAAATATATCATAGTATAAAAGGCAGTGGAAGTAATAAAATGGAAATGAATTAATCGATTTTAAATTTACTAAATTGTTTAATATTGTTGTGTTTTGACTTTTGTTTTAGCAAACTTAGTGAATATGTATATTTTTGTTCTTAATAACATATTAAGTTTGCATCCTTATGTCGCCATATTCGTAAGATGACAGTACTTTTAAAATGTTTTATTTCCAATGCACCCTGCAAAAACAGCTGTTACAAATATTAAACAGAATCATATTTCTTACAAATTATCATAGTTTTAACACGTAGGCTTCTCTGCAATTACACGTGTGAATTATGTGTTTACCAGCTTGGATGTTGAAATATTAAACAATTTAGTAAACTTATTGAGATATATTTTCTTTATTACCAAATTGAGCATTTAAGACGACCTGAATATTTATTTGTAGTTTTGTGAATGTTGCTTAAAAACGTTTGAAAACAATCTAATGAATCATTGTAAATGCCAGCGATTTACTATATGAAGAATGCCAGTTATTCGATGCAAGAACAATTATTTTACACGAAAAATCACCATAATTATAAATGAAATAAACTAAGGCCAATTTTTAATATGTGAAAGGGGGTTATCAGAGAAGCTTTAATCCGGATTCTCGTATTGCTATGTGGTGGTGTCCGGTCGCCATATTGGAGAACGCAAATTGCTCCATATCCAAAACTATTCGCTTTAGCGGAAAAGTATAGACTAACATCAGATTTGCCTTTTTTCTCCCCCTTAGGATAGTTTACAGAAATGATTTAGGTTACAGAGATATTGTTTCCAGAGTCCTCATCTTGTGTTCATCTGCACTGTTGGCACCGTCGAATTCAGTATCGTCATCTGATTCATCGACTCGAATAGTATCTTCAGTGATGTTGATACAAGATGAGCCATTGCTGAAAGTGTAACTGCACACTTAAGGCCAGCTTTCCGGCATCTAACATTGTAAATAATATCTTGAGCTCCAAAGAGTGATTGACGGGTAACACGAATTGCTGCATTATTACTCACATTTACACTTGGACCGTTGCGATTGTTGTATGATATCCAGTTGCAATGTTGATCAACAAAATTCACTATTCCACGGCACTACATATAGAAATTGTAAAATGTCACTCTGAGAAGGTGCAAAGGGTGAACGAAACACCCATGGCCACACAACCGCGCGCGGCTCACTTTGTGGAGTTGTAACTTTAGGTTGCTTTATCTCACTATCTCTGAAGATATATGAAAAGTGAAATTTCACGTACTTTATTTTTCAAAAGGTGTTGTATGTAAGTATAACTTCTTCCGGAAACGAGAAAAATGGGAATGCGTCAAAAAGAAATTTTTGAAATGCACATGATCTAAGAAGTATTGTTCACACAGAAAAAAAAATGTATATGAAAATGAAAGATAATTTGATTATCTACAACTTTGGTCCTTAGAACTTTTGTCGCTAAAACTAATAGTTTCGAAGATATGGAGCAATACCTGTTTCTCAATATGGCGACTGAAAGCCACTACATAACAATACGAAAATCCAGATTTAAGTTTCTTTGATATCAAAAAATGGCCTTAGTGTATTTAACTTACAATTAAAATCTAACCTTACATCATGCTTAAAATTAAACATAATGTCACGAGATTAAAAAAATATATTTGTCTAAAACCAACATGTATAAAACTGCTGGCCAAAAATTATATGCCTATCTGGAGTCCCAAGTAAATGCTTTAAAAAGTGGATATTGTTACACATTTACATGATTTACGTTAAATGCTCGATACGATCCTTTAACATAGATTAGAGATTATAACTTTTAAACAATCCATAAATTTTAAAAACAACAAGGTACACCTTATCCCTAACTCTTAGTCCTTCCTGTAAGCCATAAAACTGTCGATCTACAAATTTCCATCGACAGCAGCCCCTCTTATTTTATATTATAAACAGAGAGGCTGTAGCAATGCGATCTGTCGGTTACTTGTGTTTATTAGATTAAGTGCATTTCCCTTTTATGACATACAGAACTAAGAGTTTTTAGTTAAGAGTACTCAAAGGCAAGGTATATTATTTTCATCAGAAATGCTTCAGGTTGGTAATAACAAGAACACAAAGAGCAAATGTAAAATAATACTGTAGAATTAGCGAAGAGGTATATAATATAAAAAACATGAATCAGAAAGTTAGAAATTACGCAAGCAGTCTTAAAACAGTTCAAATTAAAAGTTTGACTTACATTATTTAGGCCTTAACTACCTGGATTGAATCATCAAATTTGATAATTCTTAAAAACTACTTAAAGATCTTTACCAACTCAAAAAATATTACACTATAATGTACAATGTGTTACCTATAATTTAATGATTTGGGCTTGGACCTTCCAATTTGTTTACGTCTATTAGCAAAATGAATTACTTGCCAAGCAGAACTGTGCATGTGCATCAAAATGGAATTGTCCATTTTTATATAATTTTTACACAGGAGAAGTCCGAAGATATTCACTTTTGATATTGAAAAAATATATCTGAAGCAACGCATTAAAAATTATTTCTAAATAATTCGAATATGAATTTTAGAAATGCAAAGATCTCACAGAATGTCCCTAAAACAGACTGAACCATAGGAAACTTCTCTGTAAACTTGACAAGTACCGATTATCTGACGGTTTACTTCAATTTCCTGAGGAGTTACTTGACTGATAAGAGTTCAATTCGTATCTTATAATGGATATAAATCTGTTGAATACTGAGCCACGTCAGGAGTACCACAGGGATCAATACTTGGACCCCTTTTCTTTAATATTTTTATTAACGACATCAGTGATCACTTCTTAATATATGCCGATGACGTCAAGATGTTGCATAGGATTAATGATTTTAATGACTGCAAAAAACTTCAAAACAACTTAACTACGTTATCGGCTTGGTGCGATGAAAATGATCTTCACCTAAATGTTGGCAAGTGCAATATTATGAGTTATACAACTAAGGAGTCCCCAATTATATATAATTATAATGTTGCGACACGCTGAACAGACCATCTACGTTCAAGGATCTAGGTGTAACTTTTGATAATAAATTAACCTTCACTAACCATATTGATGCTATAATTTTGCATGCATACAGAATGTTAGGTTTCATTTTGTGTAACAGCCATGATTTTAATGATGCGAAAACCTTAAAGATGCTTTATTTTGCTTTCTCTCGATCTAAGCTGGAGTATGCTTCACTTGTCTGGCAATCTGGGTATAATACTCATAATGATAAATTGGAAAATATTCAGCGCCGCTTCCTGAAATTTTTCAACTGGAAAACTGAGGGTACATATCCACCGATTGGAGCTTCTCAAAATCAATTACTTGAAAAATTTGATATTTGCCTAGCAGCCAGAAATTTAATCTACTGTCGTGCAGTCTAATCACCTTCAGAATTTCTATTTGTATTTCTTAGTTAGGTTAGGTTAAGTTAGTTCAGATTTCCATCGTATAAATGGCTTTGTACTGTTGGATGATGTATGATTAAATAAATAAATAAAATTTAAAAAAAAAACTAGGAAGCTGTGCCCATTTTGCGTTTGTAATAGTTGGATAAGTGTTCTTAAACCAAAATTGGTAACTACAGTCTAAATCATTAATGTTGTCATTCACGTCATCAATTCTTCTATCAGCTTAAATACTACTGCATTACAATGTCAATGACAGAAAGTCATGTCTGCTGGGGCTACGACAGAAGTTCCAAGCATAACGATGCATTTCAGCGATGAATAAACAACTGCTTGTCGGAGCCACAACCAACGGTCAGCATTGTCAGTTCAGTAGCGTGTAGTTGGCGCACTCGTTAAATTTAATGATTTCTATTTCCTCTTGTTATTTATATAAGCTCGTAGTGTTTTTTACTGTGGTGTTTTAAGTTTCCTGTAATTATGCAAATTGTTGTGTAAATATAGTTTGTGAGTGTAAAGAAACTAATCTCAAAATGCCCAGCAAAAGATTGAATGCAGTAGCCAGAAACATGGTGGTGAAACCAGTTCAGTACTTCAATCAGGTAAAATGCAATGGAGGTTCCCTTCTCCCTTTACAAGCAGTCTATGAAGTGAATCGCAAAATTAAATGTGGCAGATGTTTATAAAGTAAATTTTCGCTTAGCAGACTTCTAATGCATTGGGTATTTGCGGACAGTGCAACAGATTGGAAAGGAAACCCGTGAGGAGCAGGACGCCCCAAATATTACTGTGGCAAAATATGGACATGGATCCAGAAAGAAAAATAACACTAAGGACTTGGTGGAGGCAAGGAAGATGGATATGAGGGATACAATTCATAATATGTACTCCGAGAGTAAGTCTGTGACGTAGTTGATATTGTAGTTAGTGTATCCGACTACTGAAGTAGTGTAGTCGCTTGGTGAGAATATTATATTATAATATTAAGATTGTATGAAGTAATAATTGCCATATTGCAGAAAACTCCTTTCAAATGGTACGCCTATGCGTGCTATACTCTGTGATGTCGAGTCGATTTGATTGGGAAATTTCAAGATGACATGAACGACAACATTCGCGATTTGAACTGTACAATACTCATAAAGCAACATGTGCTATAGTTTGTTTTTAAACCAGGAGGAGTAAACATGGAAGTTCCATTCACACCATAAAAGTAACCAGAAAATACACTAAAACCATTTTGGCGTTTTGGGCAACCAACAATAGACGACTACAGTGTTTTTGTGTGTATTTGATCTCTAGGTATTTTTTACAGCATCCATACCATTTACACAATATAAAGGCACCAAGTAATTAGCTACTTTTACTTTCAGATTTATACAAAAGGGATTGCAAATGATAAAATAAAAATGATAACCAAATAATTCATGACATGAAATTAAAATTTTTGTATGTCACAATTTACGACTATTGCCTTGTGTAAAACTGATGAGGGCGTATCCAATCACAGATGTAAGATTTAGCGCGTTAAATTTAAAACGCTCCTCCTGGTTTAAAAACAGACTATAGTAGGGCTAAATAGCTTCCTAAACATAAAAATTAACTTAAGCTGTCGATGAAAATTACTAACAGATCAACCCAGAATTGTTTTTTCGGGTATGTGTACAGAACTCCCCTCTATAATTTTCAAGGCATGTCTCTTTCTTGTTAGTCACAGATTCATATCTGGAGCTCTTTTGTCAAGAAACGTCTCAAGATTTGTTTTGGTCCACCATTTCTTGAAGATATATTTATGTTAACATACAGACAGCTCTGTTAATAATAAAGTATTTAAATATTGCCACCAAATGGTAATAGTGAGGCCGCTAGGCGACGAATCCAGCTACAACCTTACACGACGTGATGGAGAGATTCCACTCGTACGAATGTTAGTCGGACCCATATCCCGCGACCGGGCTCCAAGACAGGTGGTTATCTAACTTTCAGGGGTAAAACGTCAAAATTTCACATTTATGGGCCTTTAACTCAGTAACTGTTCCCTGCACCGTCCTGAGGGTAGTCTCATTGGATTCGCCATACTTGATTCTATAGGGGACAGTCCTCAGATCACCACCGAATCTTTCCCCAGCCTGCGTAAAGGGGTGAAATTTAAGGGCATAAGTGCAAATTTCGTGTTTTCTCGAGAGCAGAGTTTACTGAGGTACCGTTGGACTTAGCTCGTCACGGAATAATCAGGTAAGTTAAAATAGAAAAACAATGAGAACTTCACTTGATTTCCTATCTGAAACATCAGGGTGCGGACGCTGATTGTTGTGCGGTGATGTTCAATGACCTTTTTTAACTTACCTGATTATCCCGTGATTATCCCATCCACTAAAAATTTTATTTAATTTGGCTATAAAATGCTGTTCTTTTCCTGATATCTGGAAGTATTCTAAAGTCTGTCCAGTTTATAAAAAGGGCAACAAAAATGATGTAACAAATTTCCGACCAATCACTATCATTTGTAACGTTGGCAAAGCTTTTGAAATTTTGCTGCATAATTGCATATATCCACATGTCAAAAACAGTATATCCTCTCAGCAGCATGGATTTATGAAAGGTCGATCTATAACCACCAATTCAATACTCAATAGATATCTGAGTCCATTGAGATGCAAGTTCAAACAGATGTAATATATTTCGATTTCACAAAAGCATTCGACAGGCTTAATCATAACATTCTTATTAAAAAACTGTCCAACATTGGAATGTCATCGAATCCTCCACACTTTTTAAAATCATACTTGTCAGATAGAAAACAGTACGTCGCGTTTAATGGATTCAGGTCTACTGATTACTTATCTTGTTATGGTGTACCTCAGGGGTCTGTCCTTGGGCCACTTTTGTTTAATATATTCATCAATGATATGACATATGAACTAAATGTTCATTTTTTAATGTACGCAGATGACCTCAAGCTACTACATAGAATCTCTAACATAAATGACTGCAGTAAATTACAAAATAATATATCTAAACTCAGTGCTTGGTGTGTCGAGAACAGTCTCACATTAAATGTGCAAAAATATGTACTTATTGTAATGACATTTTCCTCAAAGGATGTTAGTTTTACATTTAACTACTGTCTAGAAAACGAACCATTAACTCGACCGTCCTCGTTTAAAGACCTTGGAGTAATTTTTGACAAAAAACTCAGCTTTGTCAATCATATAGACATGTTAATTTGCGACGTAAATAGAAAACTTGGTTTTATTATATGCAATGGGCGTGATTTCTCTAATATTTCAACGTTAAAACTATTATATTTTTCTTTTTTGCGATCTAAACTAGAGTAGGTATGCGTCTCTTGTTTGGCAGCCCTGCTATAACACTCATAGTCTTAAATTAGAAAACGTACAACGCCACTTTCTTAAATTTCTACATCTAAAATCTCATGGTATATATCCACCAATTGGTTTTCCACAGTGATTTACTTCAAATGTTTTCAATGCGTAGCCTATCTGAAGGATGCAACGAATTTGCCATAAATTTCTTAAAAAAGGTGATTCATTATGATATTGACTGTAGTGAGATACTCCAGAGACTTAATTTCCATATTCCGCGAATAAATTCAAGACAAAACCAAACTTTCTACCTTGCTATAGCCCGGACTAATACTGTAAAGTTTTCATCAAGCTACAGCATGTGCTCTAGCTATAACCACAGCCAGCGTGATATCAACATCTTTAATAAATAGGAGATTCTGTCTAAATCATATATGTATTTTTTATTCTCTCTTTTTACTGTAGTGTCGGGGGTGATCTGAGGACCGTCCCATATGGAATCGAGTATGGTGAATCCAATGAGACCACCCTTAGAATGATGCGAGGAATGGTTGCTGAGTTACAGGCCCATAAATGTGAAATTCTAGTGTTTTACCCCTGAAAGTTAGGTAACCACCTGTCTTGAAGTCCGGTCGCGGGGCCCAAAGTGCCTCCACATCTTAAAGTGAAGATATGGGTCCGACCAACATTTGTACCAATTGGCATCTCTTTATCACATCGTGCAAGGTTCAAACGCTTAATGGCGCCACTATAATTTAGGATATCACTTTATTAAATATATTGAACTTTAGATGTTTGTTCATTTGGACATGCATATGTGTTACAAAATCTTATTATTGTATGTAACACATTGTACAAAACGTAATACCATATTAAATATTTTAACTTAGTTATATACCAGTAGTTATTTTATAAATATTATAATAAACATTTAAATAGCTGGCCCAAGAACGGTAGAGCCAAATTGTACAGAACAGTAACACATGTTTTCTTTGCATAGTTTTTGTAGTTCTTGTAGAGGATAAAAATGCTTGATTAAAGTTTGTATTAATGTTAATGATGGAAGAACGAGATTTAGTGTGGATATAATTTTCACTCATTTCATACGGAATTCAAAGAATATTGTCAGTATGTTCTCTACAATATGGCTACGTCTCGGACTATACTGTGAGTTCTACATTTATTGATCTTTGAATAAAATACTGTTAGAATAAATAATTATAATATAATTATGGAAATGTAATCAAGTCAGTAGGTCCAGTACAATATCATTAAATATATAGTCACCATGTTTTAAAATGACTTGAATATTTGAAATAAAAGTGAAATTAACAGTGACCTTGGCAACTAAAAAATCCTTACTCTGCGATAGAGAAGATGTTCGGCAAATTTTACATCTTAGGATTAGCTCATCTTCTGGGATCAATGATTGTCCTTAATAGTGGTAATAGGCCGATGTTAAAAAAGTAACCGTAATCAGAACAAATTTAATATAAATTTTGTTCTAGAATGGATTCAAACTAATTACTACTGAGTGTTAGTATAAAGATCCTCACCCTCTCCAGAGCATTTTTAATCCAGCTTACACTTAACATATGAAACGGAAAACACAATAAATAAGCCTTAAATCGGAGCACTGCTAAAGTGGTATAGTTCAACCAGTTTCAGTTTGAAAATCATAAGAAAAGACCGATAACGCCGACCGACAATTTTCATATTCACTTGTTAATTATTGTAAATATTATTCTACTACTTTATATTAATGAATAGACATGATGTAAATTATTTATTTATAATACATTATTTATTTATAATAAATAATGTTAGTTTAATGAACGACTCCATAAATGATTTAATAAAAGTAAATAAATATCACTTAACCTACGGCTGTGCTACCGGCAATATTAAGAATAAACCAAAAGCAGATAACGAACTTGTGAGCCACCTAAACAATTAAGGTAAGCGCATAACATATCCGGTTAACTATATTTGTATAAGTGTATCGCTTGTAATATTCAAGCATTGTCACCGTGTTATTCTATCATAAATGTAATGATTTATTCTGGTAGCAACGCTTTAGACTGAATTTTTAAATTGAGAATAGAAATACTATACAAGACGTGGAAAAAATTATTTAAAATTGAAGAAATAAGAATTAAATTTGTCTATCTTGCATATATCTCAAAGAAACATGCATAGTGAATTAAAACAAATACTTACATATTTCCAAAAAATAAAAGGTATGTATATGCCGTCTATGTGTAAATTTAATTATCTACAGCTTTGTTTTTATAGTTTTTTCACATCTCTTATAGTATTTCTATTGTCAGTTTAAAAATTCAGTCTAAAGCGTTGCTACCAGGGTGTCATTACAAAGTCTGCTGTGACAGAATAACACCGAGACCGGGCATGAATATTACAAACGATACCCATATATGAATATAGTTACCCAGATATGTTATGTGCTTACCTCAAACGAAAGTAGCCAATTGTTTACCTGGCTCACCATTGCAAGTCCGTTACCTGCTCTTGGTTCATTCTTAATATTGACGGTAGCATAGCCGTAGGTTAAATGATATTTATTCAATCATTTATGAAGTTGTTTATTAAACCAAGTAAAACAATATTCATTTGTTACAATAATAAAGTGACTAAAAATTGTCGGTCGACGATTATGACATCGCTGGTATTATGAACTATTTCTCTGTTGGTTTTTATGTTTTTCAAATTAGCATATAAACTACAATTCTGGCAGTGTTTTACTTTAGCGAGGGTCTTGCCATTTATGTATATAGATTGGCCGCCATTTTAAGCTTTGTACATTTTTGAGAGGTTGTGAAGGTACTTCAGATAGTACTCAAATTGACCAAAAACATATAAGTGTGTAAAAACATAGTTAAACTCTCTTTTCTATAAATTTAAGAAGCATGATATATAGCAATAGTTGGTAGAGCTCCGTTGACTAGTACTAATAGTAGAAGGAGATTGAGGTTGCTAGATACCTGCCAAGTCCCTCAAAAATTAAAAATGTAGAACTCACGTGTAATATCACAATAATTAAGTTTGTATATAATACAATATTGGCTTCACAAAATCTACTTACACTTATAACTATTTCAACCACTTCTAAACTACACGTATACGTTTATACAAATCTACTGCTTTAATATGATAAGTACTTCTTTCATATTTGAAAAATTTGCAGCAATACTTTTTAGGACAGTAACTCGTGAATAATAGAGAACAATCATTCTTTTACAAGGTGAAATATGCTCTTAAAAAAGATCACAATAATTGGCATATAATATTTAAAAGATTATATCTTTTGAAAAAGCTACCTTTAGTATTGATTTTTTTTTACTTCTGTACTTGTACAGAATGGTCTTATAGCTCAAGTGTTTAAAAGAAATAAGCCTAAAAGAAGATAGTTCTAAGGCACAGATATAATCAAAAAAGAAAAATCCAGCAATTGGTTATATTCTATTATCTACATAGTGATTTAGATTTAATCTGAATACATTTAAAACAACTTGAATAGACACAAATTCTATATAGCAGTAGTATAAATACGTCAAAGTTCCGTGGTAAATCGAAACTGTATAGGTGGTTCTAGTGATATCCTGCATTCCCCCACTGTCTTTATTAGCAAGAGACACGAAGTACACGAAGGGAGAAATAAGACACTAGAAAACCTCTGGAGACCATGGCAAATGACATGGGATGAGTCTTAAAAAGGTAAATGGATGAAACAACTCATACCAGACATCAGAAAATGGACAAAGAGCTTAACTACTACCTCTCACAGGTTCTGTCTGGACATGGCTTTCTAGGGGAATGCCTAGATAGGATTGACAAAACTGGCAGTGACGAGTGTATCTACTGCGGTGAGAACGATGAATGCACAAAGCTCATGTGCAATCGGTGCAAGAACGAGAGGGAATGGGACGCTGCAGAAGACTTAGTTGAAATAATGTTACAATCAGTGTAAAAGTGACCAACCACTGAGAGCACATATCATGAAAGCTAAAGAAGAAGATAAGGAAATAGGTCCGAACTCCTAAATCAATCAGAGGATGTAGAAACACAAGTAACACATGTAAAATGATAAAGATTTTTCTTAGTAGTAGGGGATTCAGAGACCATTCACTTTCAATCCTATGCGTCTCTTGGACACACTTATAAAATTAGGTATATATTATGTATTATGTCTGCTGAATCCATTTAAAGAGGGCGGTTTGTGATATTGGCTTGTGTTCATCCTCTATGTTAACTTTATACCTTCTTTCGGCAATACACCATGTTTAAAATTTTTAGAATGTAACTCGTGCTATCTCGAAAATATAAAAGCTATAAGGGTCAAATGTTAGATGGAGGTTAAATGATGTATGCTAATTATGATAGCAGCTTTGACTTAGTATTTTGGTTATTTATTCGCCAAGAAAATATAAAGAAAGCGAGGGTGCTAAAGTATTGTAAAGAAAAATGTAACATCAAGGTACTTTTTCTATTTCTAGAAATATTATATGAGTGGTATTGTAGTAAAAACTACTAATTTAATTTTAGTGAAAGAATTTTTAGAATCGGATTAGTACAACGAAATATGTCGATTTATTTTGGAGAACTATAAGTAGCACAGACTGAATAAGAGTCACTTCATTCAAATCGGCCAACATTCAAAACTGTATATTAATTGATTTCATGCACTACTGTAAAAGACATTTCGAGTTTCTTAGTTAAGTTTGCACCACTAAGAAAATTTCTCACTTTCTTTGTCTGCCAAGCTGTAAGGAACATAATAATGTCTGTAGCTGACACAAAGGTGTCGAGTAATTGCCCGCTCTACCTCCTGTACCATAAGGTATATATTATTGTTATCTGCTACTGCTATAAGTATGCACGTTGTCCATTCCTCTTTAAGTTATGGACTATTATCTATTCCTAAGCCAATATTAAATACAAAGAAGAAAAATTGAATAGACAACTCTGTACAAGCAATGAAGTAAGATATGTTTATGTGGTAGCATACCTAAGAATTATACATCAAAACGTAAACTTATTATTTTGACTATCAACTTAGAAATCATTTGTACGTATGACTAGAACTCGTCCAAATTAATTTTCATACACAGCAGTTAAATATACTGACAACAGGTAACCATGATTTAGATATTTTAATATGCCTAGAGAACCTAATGAAGTCGTAAAAATTCTATATAGATTTTTTTTTAATTATTAGAAAAATATTTATTTGCCATAATGTTTCCTAAATAACACGTTTATAAAACGTGTAAATTTTCACAAGACTTTGATTTGCTTATATCGTTCATGCATATTTTTTGTAATATTTCACGAGCTATGTTCAGACTTAAACTGGTTTTGGATCCATGTAGCTTATTGTTTTCCTTCTTTAAGTTGGACTTCTTCTTCTCCCTTGATTCCCGAAGCCTTATTTGTTTCAAGATCCCAACTAGAAGCTCATCTACATTGTGCTGGATACCGCTTGATGTTTCGATGAATTTGCAGTCTCTCGCAACTGCAAGAGATTTTCCTTCTAAAAAATTAAAACAAATTAATAAACACTGCAGACTACAAATGTCAATTTAAGGAGTAAGATTACCTCTAATTCAAAGTAAATATCCGATACATAATGAATAATGAGTGATTTATACACATGTCAGCAAATTCAAAGGAACAGAAATAAATTGGGGCTTTCTTTTCTAAATATTTTTTTTTCTCCTAACAACAAAGGTCTAGATAGCCATGAATTTCTTAAATGTTTGTTTATTTTGCACATTTTGAAAACCTGGTTAGTCAATTTCAAACTTCATGTGTCAACGTGTTAGGATCCGCACTAGTTGCATTGCATTTGAAAGACTTATTTTCTCTGTATTAAAGTGTCATAAGTAACTGCTCACTATGTCGTCACCTTAATTCTGAAACGGTCCATAATATAGAATAGAATACAATCGAATTTATTAGCCTCCAATATTGTCAAAAATTAAAGAAAATGGCTTCGTCAAAATTACACAGAAGTCTCGGCGTAGGAATAATTTGCTAAGTATAATAAATAAATAAACATATAATAAGAATACAAATTTTTATACCTACAAATATAAAACATAAAAGAGGTAAAAATATATAACATTATAAACGTTCATACCTACACTAAAATAAAACAAAAATTATGATCTCATTGCGAACATTGGTCAAGAACTTAAGGTATAGAACTAATCAATGCTATAGAAAGAGACTTGTGATGATTAATTTTTTAGCTCATTTTGAAAAAATTTAAATTTTGGTATAGTTTTAAATTAAACGGGAAGTGTACTGTATAGATGAGCACTAGCATAATAGGGAGATTTTTTTATATTTACTAAGCCTAAAACTGTCAATGTGTATTTTATTTGCTCCACGTGTGTTATATTGGTGTATGTCTATGTTAGAACAGAAGGCTTTCTGATTACTGTGCGTGAAATAAAAAATTTTAAATACATATATACAGGGTGTGATCATAATTCTCTTCTTTTTGAAAGTGTCATGGCAGGTCTGACTGTATGAAAGATTGAACATTATTCTGATTATACGCCTTTGCATAACAAAGACTCTATTGATTTCTTGTGACTAATCCCAGGTAATAATGTCATAGCTAAGTCTTGCGTAGACTAAGGAGTAATAAGCTGTGATTAAACAAGGTTGATCTAGTTCTTTTTTAAGATTTATTAATGTGTATGTACTCTTAATCGAACACATATTGTCTATATGACTAGAGAAACCAAGTGTTGAGTCTAGAAATTTCGCCTATCACTAGATTCTACGCAGTTTAAAACTGGAACTGATTTATTTAATAAAACAGAGACATAGACGAAAATTGTCTTGCTGGTATTAATAATAAGTGAATTTTTCTGGCACCAGTTCTCAAATTGGTTAATTGTTTTTAACTGCCATAGATTCAAATTCCTGTACACCTTTAGCATGTATAACTACCGAAGTGTCATCAGCATACATAAAAATGTCTCCTTCGATAAGAAATGATGGAAGGTTATTGATAAATATTTAAAAAAACTAATGGTCCAATAATCGACCTTTGCCCTGTACTGATATCCATATCATATGTGTCGAAAATTTCTGAATCTATGGAAACGATGGAACGATAAAGCCCCCCATCGTACTTGCATACGGCGACGATATACTCATCATCACCGAGGAAGAACAAGACATCGTTAAATTTCTAAGAAACATGACACCACATCTGGATTCCTCTGGAATGAAAATAAACTTCAAAATGAGCCTAATAATGGTCCGAGACCCATTGACAAAAACAAGTCCAACAAGTGGGGAAGAATACAAAATAGGAGACTACACCCTGAGAACCACGAATAGAATGAAATACCTAGGAACATACCTAACAAATCAACTAAAAAGGAGGGAAACAGTAAGTGAAAGAATCAAAACAGCCTACAGAGTCACAAGAGCTCTACTACCCTTCGTTGAGGACAACAAACCACCATGGTGCCTAACCAAAAAGATATACACGACCATCATAATGCCTACGATGATATATGGAGTCAAAAACGCAGCAACGTCAAAGGCCAATAGAAGAAGCCTGAGAAGAGCTGAAAGGGACATTATCCAACTGCTAGCAAAAACAGGAAAACCACAAAAACGACAGAAAACGTCAACATTACTAGAGGGAAGAACAATAATCAAAAGAATAGAATCATACGCAATGAAATACTGGGGACACGTCCAAAGACGGGACACGACACACCTAGTAAAGAAAGCGCTGCGAATGAACAGCAACAAACTGAAAATAGGGAGGCCATGCTACACATGGATAACAACAATCGAGAGGATTATGAATAAGCTAGGAAAGGATTATACACACTGGGAAAAGTTGGCACAACAAAAAATGGAATACAATAAAGAAATATCAAGGATATACACACTGCCAGACTCAGAAACAGAAGAAACAGAAAACTCAGAAGTAGAATAGGAGAGAAGATGATCACAGGCAGAAACTAAAAGAAACATATCACAAAAACCTGAAAGTAAAAAGAAGCACGAAAACCTAAAAGAAGCATCTCACAAACGCCTACACTTTCCATCCGATGAAGACAGAAGGAAAACAAGAAGAAACATCTCACAAACACCTACACGCTCCATCCTATATGCTCCTACCCCATGCGCCATGCGGGTCTCGCTGCTGACAACAAGCATGTCCAATGTCCAATCCAGCGTATGCAGCTGGTCCGGCGATATATAAAAGCATCGGGGGTTTGTTCCGGCACAGGGTGGGATGATCGGTGGGCGATCGGGCTGCGTGGTGGAACAAATCTCCCTGCATCGGAACGGCAGCAATGCCCACCTTACGCTGGCAAATCAATCAATCAATCAAATCAGTCAATTTAGATATGGTAATAAGGTGATTTAACACTGACTGCATGATATCGCTATATCGCTGCAGCAATGATCGAAATGGTCAATCTCACAGTGATGTTGTCGATATGTTTGGTAAATCAAAATCGACGATCCATCGTATTGTTGCACATTGGAGGCAAACTGGAGGAAATGAAAGAAGACGAAGTCAAGGCAGAAAATGCTCAAGCACGGTTGTAGATAATATTGATTTACAATAATACAATAATACTTCCCTTCGCTAAGCGAGGGAAACATCCTCAGGAGAAGGGTCAATAGAAATTATAAAATACAATTTCACCGTCTCTCAGTTAATTGATATTACTATAATATTGAGGTTCATGTAAAAAGGATCAATTAAGTAACGAAAATAAACATATTTCTAAGGAATAATATGGCGACGTGAAATGATATACCTATTCTCATTAATTTGTAGTGATATTTCTTTTGAAAGCGGTTGAATTTACCGAAAAACTTTTGTTTGGGTGATTTATTTATTTAGAAAAGAGAAACTAGTCATAGTCACCAGGAAGAAAACTCTTCCTAATGCTAACAAACAAAACGTGTTTTATACAGAATCAATTGACCAGAGTAGTAGGCTGTGCAAAAACATTTAGCATTTTCACCAAAGAGTTTAAAACCTAGAGAAGACAAGCTGGCGATTTGCCGGGAGTCGCGGTTTGGTTGCCTTGGAGACGGTAGGCTCTTCGTCCTTGTCGCACACCCGGCACACCTCGTACCCTCTCTCTCCCACTGTTTTATAAAGCAACACAGCCTTACCTGGCGCTCTTTGATTTCCAACAAATAACGTCAATTGTCGTCAATCGTAACCACCCCTCATGTACTATGCGACAAAGAGAAAACTAACCGTGTGAGAGGGATGAGAAGCCTACAGCCCACGATCAGTAAACTATACGGTTGCCTCAATCAGCAGCATTAGGACGAAGGAAACGCGCGGAGCGGGGAACGGAATTATGACGTGTATTGTAGACCCAACCAGGGCTGGCACTAGATATTTTTCTGCCCAGCGAAAATTAATAAAAGCTGCACCTATAACTACTTACGGTTTTCCGTAAAAAAATATATCTGCGACCTGCGAAGGGTGTGATCTCTGACGGAGCAAGACCAGATAGCTTAATGTATTAAAGAGTTCATAGATTACTATAATGAAAAAAAGATTTAAACGGTAGCGCCGGCTCTGGATGTAGCTAAATTCTGTCCTTGATCTGCAATTATGTTTATGTTGCGCGCACTCTCAGATGTGTCCAGGGTCTACAAGTGACGTCGCCCGTCGCACATGAGGTAACCGTATAGTTTACTGATCGTGCCTACAGCCTCCCGCTGCTTATACATTGCGCTTATGGAGCTTGTCTCCTCTATTTGTTAAACTCTTTGATTTTCACTCCAATAGCACGATTCTAGCTTCCATTTTAGTAAAAAGCTCGCAGGTATCAAGAGATTTGCATTTAGATTACATATTAGAGTTTTAGTTTTTCACGTATTTTAAATGTTTTGATTTAATGCATCCTGTTTGTATAACATATGTGGTTTTGTTTTCATTCTTTCATTTGTCGCTCTATGTCGGTGTGATTTTTACCGGTAATAAATAAAATACAAAGTGAATAGGCAGCTCGTTTGTAATTACTAACGATCATACGAAAATGGAGACAATATTTTCGAATCTGCTTGAAAGGTAAACAGTTTTAGTAATTATTATGGGACTTAATTATTGTTTTTATCATTTATATTCTCGTTTAATAGGGAGAGATAGGTTATCCAGCCAGAGAGGGCGGAAAGTGCGAAGTGTAGGAAGCTTCAGGCAAGGTAAGATTTTTCTGAATTTTATAGGGCGTCAATTATAAATGTATAGAAATTACGAAATTAGTAAATTGTCTCTTATTCCAAGAGCCAGTGACACCCAAAAACAGGGCCGGCATCTTTTCAATTTAACATGTGGTGCTCAGTTTAGTAGTAAGTATTGAGAGAGGGGGAATGAGAAGGATACCAGAGAAGAATTCAACTTTGCAGACTTTGTTAGTTATTTATTATAGTCATATAAGTATAGGGTGGTCGCCGGATAGATAGAACCTCTTTTAACTTCGTTAGTTTGGAGTTACGTAAAAAAGTTCAAAAATAAAAATCAATGTTTTCCAAAAATCGCATCAAAAAAACAATTAATTGAAAGTCGTATTTCGGAGATATGAACTTTACTTTCTTTTTTTTATATACCCGTTTATTTTTACACCATTTGAAAGATTACGAAAAAGCTTTTTAATGATATATAAAACATAATATTTATCTTAAAAATTTTTTGTCTAATGGGCTTGTTCGGCATTTTTTTTTTAATTCATAAATCGAAAGTGCAAGTATTAAATAATGGATCTGCAAAAAATCAGAATCGCACGTTTAGTATCTTAAAAACTATTACAAATTTCCACCTCGCGAAAACGGGGCGTGGCCAGGCGCTACGTCACTATACGCATAGACTCGGCGATCTCAATAGACTTGATGCTCCTTAGTTGTTATAATTACAAGTGTTTTCGTTGTTTGTTTTGCTTACTTCTTGACTAGGGGAGTACAATTAGGTGAAATGTCAAAAAATTACAATTTTCTCTCGCTCCTGTCGGAACGAATTTTCGATTTTGACCTTGCAATTTGCGATTAGGATTCATCGCCGATCTTCTCCCTTCCGTAGAGACATAGAACGAACTTCCACTCGACGTATTTATTTAGTTACCAGCGTTTGAAAATTCCATGTTTTTCGACTTTTCAGGTTAAATTTGAAAGGTTCCAGAAAGCTACTTTTCTTACGTCACTTGCGTAAAGTGACGT
The DNA here is from genome assembly GCA_963583905.1 of Stenurella melanura. Classification (NCBI taxonomy): domain Eukaryota; kingdom Metazoa; phylum Arthropoda; class Insecta; order Coleoptera; family Cerambycidae; genus Stenurella; species Stenurella melanura. Next base: position 181,313,527 of record OY757310.1, read on the forward strand.
CACAAATGAACGCTCGGTTTTTGCAACTATTACTAATTTCAACTCCTTATATCTCGAGAACGGAAAAAGTTAATAATATGAAATTTTAATGAGAATATCGAGTACTATATGAAAAAGTATAAAAACCATATAAAAATAATATCATGGAACAAGCCCATTTATTATAAATTGACAATTTATCAAATTAGCCGTGAAAAACAAAAACATGTAATTTAAAGTAAACAATATGTTGGTTACGTCAAGATTATTGTTGATATATTATACATTATTCAAAATCAGTTTGAAGATCATAAAAGAAGACCGACAAAGAAATACTTCATGACACCAACGATGATCACGGGCGTCGACCGACAATTATTCATTATTATATTGATATTGTTTTACTACTTTATATTAATTAATAGGCATGATGTAAATTAATTATTTATAATAAATACATCATTTATTTGTAATAAATAACGTTAGCTTAATGAACAACTTCATATATAGTTAAATAAAAGTAAATAAGTATCATTTAACCTACGGCTATGCTACAGACAATATTGAAAATGAACGAAAGGCAGGTAACGGACTTGTAATGATGAGCCAGGTAAACAATTGACTACTTTCATTTGAGGTAAGCACAAAACTATATTCGTATATATGTGTATCGTTTGTAATGTATATAATATAATATTCGAGTATCAGTCTCGGTGTTATTCTATCATAAACACGCTTTGTAATGATTTATCCTGGTAGCAACGCTTTAGACTGAATTTCTAAATTAAGAATAGAAATACTATAACTAATTTCAATAATTCTAGTCAGTAGAGCCAGGGGCTTGCGGTTTTACGAATTTCGTAAATTGGCACGTACGTAATTCGAAGAAACGAAAGCACTCGAATTGTGTTAATTATGCATGAGCTACCATATGTCTTACATTTAAAATATTATGTTTATATCTGGCAATATTATTTCCACGCATTATAGCAGCGCAGCAGTAAATATTTGTCCGTTGCATTACAACCGTTACTATTGTAAATATACAGTATGTATCACTTTTCATGACTCCCATATCACAGGTCCTTTATTAATAATGCGATTTTTTTTAAATTTGGGTGGAAGGTACTTTCAAATCAGGAGATTGCGTTACTATGAAATATTTAAAAATCCACCAGTGGCGTCCATCGTTACGAAGAAAGAGTACCTAATTTTCCAAGAAAAGATATTAGGCAAAGCTTTAAATGTAAAACAATACCATAATTATATTCGTTGTTATCGAAAACTCACTGAAACCGAATTTTAATAAGGTAGTGTACTTAATAGGAAAATAAAACTTCCCCTTTTAAAGTACCAACTATTACAGTGATAACTTTATTTTCGGACGTAATTAGGAGTTAATTAAGCTGGAGGGAGACAGACTTTCCATTTAGAATCAATCACGTGACGTCAGTCAGTTTACTTAACAGTCAAAATCAAACAATAAAAACAATAAAAAGTTCAATTTTAGACAAATTTGATTCATCAACAATTTCAATAAATAATTAAATGTATTGAAACATTCTTTATAGGATTTTGCAAACAGCAGAAAAAATAACTATCTATAACTAAAAGAAAAACTTTGTGTAGAAATATTAATGAAATCTTTACATTCTTTCGAACCTGAATTCTGGTTATGCTAGCAAATTAAAATCCTAAAATGAATTTGTCTAATTTCTTGTTTGACAATTCTCATTCTAACACTAGCATCCACACAGTCCCCTACGGCCATGCAGATTAAACTGGTATCCACATAACCCCCTACGATTATGAAGATTCAGTTAAAAATGAGAACAAAGACCTGAAATGAATTTATTTTACTAGTTAGCTAATAGATAGGTGAGGTTGTTTTTATCGGTCAATGTCAAATATAATCATTTCACACTTATTCCTAGAAATTGTCTTGGTTTTGCATGAAACATCTTTATGAATGGCTTTATGTCTTTCTGATGAGCTCCAGAATAAGGGCGAAAAACGTTTCAAAGGCTAAGCATTTCCATGATAGATTTCATGAAAATGTAATCCATTGGAATGAAATTTTTTTTAAGACAAGGTAGATAAATAAATTCATTTTAGGTCTTTGTCTTAGAATTGTCAAATAAGAAATTAGACAAATTGATTTTAGGATTTTAATTTGCTAGCATAACCAGAATTCAGGTTATCGAAAGAATGCAAAGATTTCATTAATATTTTTATACAAAGTTTTTCTGTTACCTAGTTATAGATAGTAATTTTTTCTGCTGTTTACAAAATCCTATAAAGAATGTGTTTCAAAGTAGAAAATTTTCTTGGATTTTTATTTAATTTGGAAGAAATAGTAAAAAAACTATTGAAATGGATAAAAATCGTCAAAATAAGACTTTTTTATTATACAGTATTATTTTTTTTGGTTAATTTAAATAAATAAGTTAGGAAATAAATAAGAAACTTTTGGACATTTCCATCACTTTCGAGAGCGAAAAACTGTTGAAAACTCGGGAAATAATATGCACGTTACCAAAAAATTACAAGAGACCAAGGTTTTAAAGAATACATTAACCCATACGTCTGAATTTTTCCAGATTTTTAAATGTCAGTCTACGAGATTTTTCATTTTCCGATAATGGTCTCTTCTTGTGTTTTCTGGAGAAATTTGGACAGAGTGCACTTTAGAAAAAAATCGTTAATACTACCTTCACCCGAATTTTGGAATTTCTTCTCGTCACGTTTTATTCCTCCTTTCCCCTTTTTGGAGAAATTCGATCCACTATATCTCGGAAAATATGCATTTTTTCGAAAAGAGTAAAAAGTTGTTATTTTTCGTCAAGTTATCTAAGACTACATTTTGTTTTTTAATTTTCCTCAATTTCGCTAATTAACAAATTAACAAGAAAATCATTGTTTTTAACAATTGCAGGGCACTAGCGGCCAATTTTTTTTGGAATTTAATCTAGACATCAAAATGAACGGAATCCACAAAGTTTCGTGAAAATCAATTCATTCAGTAAACTTTTCAGCCAGAAATGCTAATTTGCCTGCACTAAATGCTAATAAAATTACCTATTGAAAATGTATACTAACCGTTAGCTGAGATAACTCTTGCTCTGGCGAGGTCGGCCTTGTTCCCAACAACGATTACACTCTTTTCATGCGTGTAGCCCTCCCTCCATAAATAGTTGAGAGTCTCTTCAGCGTGCTGAAAGCTGGATCTTGAAACAACGGAGTAAACCATGACGCAGGCATGCGGTTCGTACGTGCTCAGGGAATTCTCCACCTGTTAACAGAACATGCGATTTTATGCCTTATAATTTCACGGTCCCATGGCACGCAACATGCCACCATAACTTTATTGCACAATTAAATTCGTCCGTACGCCACCAGAGGCGGCTCCGATAACACCGACTTAATAGAGTTTTTATCACAAAAGAATAATGGTTTATGTTTCACGCAATGTGAAATTGTGTTGCATATTTTTTAATTTGTTGTCTTTTTTTTATCACTTCTGCTTTCGTAGGTTCTGAATTTTAAAACCAAATATACTGTAGTTGATTTCTGATATCTTAATATTAACAGAAACGAATATAAATCAACCCCAATACATTTATCCTACGGATATCCATAATTGGATCTTTACAGGACATTAATATCCAGTGAGGTCAACCCAGGGATGACCTAGGGATATGTCTATTTGATTATCCCGAACCTAGGACATCGGGAGTATAATAGGCTATCCTCAGGATATCATGTGCACTCTGGGTAATATCCTAAACTTTTGTTAAAGTATGTATTTACACAATCACAAATAAGTTTAGAACTTTCGCGGCCAGGACAGAAAAGTAAAAAAAAAGACAAACGAAATTTAACTTTTTGTTTCAACGAATTAATGCATCTAAACAATTTTGTATTAAGGTATTAGCGAGGGACAAGCAATATTGGCTGCTTTTGGATCCCACTTTCATCGCCACCAAATGCGCCAATATTCTTGACTAAAGACAACGGTCTCGGATGATTAGGGATTGAGCTTGAGCTATTTGCTCCAATCATCGCTGTAGACTGGACTGGCCTCGTAAGGGGTGGGCCTGCTTTTTCGCCTACCCCCCCCCCCGCAAATGCGGACGGTATAGGCGATGTTAGCAAACCTCCCCTGGTCCTGACTGTTGGACCCTGCCAGCTGGGTCGTTTCTTCTGACGCTCTTCTGTCTTGGTCTTCTTTCTTCGCTGGCATGTAGGCTGGGAGCCTACATGCCTTCGTCTGTCGTGAGAGGGAACGGCTGTTACCGAGCCCTATCGGAGTTTGAAAGGGATTTGGGGATGTTGACTAGTGGGAAGCCCAGGGTATCAGTTGGCATCATATGCTCCGATTTCGTCGGAAGGAAGTGTGAATTGTGTAGCTCAGGATTGTGTTCGGTCATAGACGCTTTCTTGGCGCCAGAGGCTGGCACGGGTACCGAGCTCGTTGTTTGCTTGGTACCCCCGGGATCGGGTAATTGGGTGTTTTTGGTCATTATCTCCTTGCGGTGTGGCTTGAAGATCGGACTGAAACAGGTAAAGGTTAAGTTATACTTTCCCATTATCCAGGATCTGGAGCTTCGGCGTCTTGTGTCTCGGAGTATCGTTAGGGTCATAGTCAGTCGCCTATCTAACCAGCGGATTCCCATGCTCTACTGCACGGGCGTATAGGTTCTTGGCTCTGACCCGGATGACTTCAGTTACTGGGGTGTATTCCAGGTCTCTGAAGTTGTCGGCGTTTCTGACAAACCATGGTGCATCCACGGCGCACCAAAGTGCGACGTTTTCCACGGCTTGTATCCTCTTGAGATGGGTGGCTGTTTGGTATCCCCAGGCAACGGAGGCCTAGGTCAGAATAGGTGCAATGAGGGTCCTGATAAACAATTTCTGTGAGCTTATTCCTCAGGTTGAGTTGGCTCTGTCTACCTATTATAGGGTAAACTAGAGTCCTCCTCGTCCTCGCTTTCTGTATTATCGCTTCCGTGTCTGTCTCCACGTCAGGCTTCGATCCATGATAACGCCAAGGTACTTGACGGTATCGTGCCATTGCATGTTCTCGCCGTCCAAGGAGTTTGCTTCCTGACTCTCTTGAAGAGGATTGCTCTCCTCCGTGTTGATTTTGACTTTCCCCTTGTTGCACCACTCTTCCAGAAGGGATGCTGCTTCCTGGAGATTGCGGGTGGCAAGTCTTGCACTCCATGATCTTGCGATTATGGCCGTGTCGTCTGCATAGAGCGCCAAAGAGGTTCTTGCGGTTCTTGGCATGTCGGAGGTGTAGATGGTAAACAGGTGGGGAGAGAGTTCCAATCCCTGCGATACGCCTACTTCCATGGGCCTGTAGTTTCACAGCTTGTCGACAATCTTCACACGGAGTTGCCTCCAATGAAGGTAGGATCTCACAAGCTTGACAATGCCGACAGGGTAACCTATCGACAACATCTTCGCTAGGAGACCTTCATGCCAAACCCTGCCGAAGGCTTTGGCTACATCCAAGAAGATCACTGTGACTGGACGGTGGTTGAAACCTTCCGTGATGTACTCCGTCCACTTGGTGGGGAAATAACGTAGTCTCAAGATGGCAGTGATGATGTTCACCATTGCTGCTACTCCTCGCTCGCCAACTATTATATTTAATATTCTCGGAATTCCAAACGTCCGTTTTCATTATAATGTGAAATTTCGATTTTTGTACATCATGCGTTATAATTATAAATGAGAATGTAACATTAAGTTCAGAAAACAAGACCTCAGAGTATATGGAAAATCTGATAGTTAGGGAATTCTATAGTTATCTCAAAATGCGGACTCTTAAGGCACATATAAGCATCTGAATATAAATATCGTTCGAAACAATCAACAATTATCCGGTATTGTTTTCGGTTCTGTTTATGCAAATTACCGCTAGTTTAAATATAGGAATAACGTTTTGTTTTACAATAGGTAATTACTTTCCGATAATTGACGTTCATTATCATATTATATTTGATTTTAATTAGTATCGATCCTGATTTTAATGGTTGTAAAATGTATACTTCATTCCATTATTGGTGGTTGATTCAGTGGATAATAAATACAATTTTCCACGATGAGATAGGACAATAATGTTTTTAACATAACAAGTGTTATGGAAAATTAGTAAAGTAGTAGTAAAGGCAAAAATGAGCAAGTTCTCAAGTCGAGCCGTATGTATGTTTTTGTACATCTACAGGGTATCAAGAAACTCTTCTGCCAAACGAAAATCCAAATTTTGAAAATGTTTTTGTCGATCCGACGTAAATCACTTAATTCAAAATTGCTTCCTAAGGGAACCACAGCCCTTTAATGTTTTCAAAAGCGTTTTTGTCTCGAAAAGATAAAACTTGGTATATACACTGTATCTCACTTAAGAGTGTAACAATGTAGTAATTGTTTTATTTGTGTCAGATTTGAATCAAACTGATCTTAAAAACCGCTGCCTAAGGAATCACTACTTCCACATCCAGATTTTTCCCCCAGGCTTCTGTAAAGGTAAAATTCTTGACTATATTTGCACTTTCGTATGCAGAAATAACTGGTCATGGAATTTTAATAATATTTGAGGCAGATGTCACACATTTTTCTTACAGATGTTGCACTTTAGCAAGATGCGTTAAGACATTGAAAATGAACTTTGCTAGGTTTCAAGCCCGGCATGATATTTACAAAATCTGCAAAATGTACAGGGGATAGAAATAAGGAAAAGTTTTATTAAACTGCGGATAAAAAATTTAAAAAATTACACAACTCAGAGTAATTGTAATAGGCTTTACATTAATATTCTATACAAATGGGTTTCGTAAAAATGCGAGAACATGAATCTGGGTATCAAAATTGATAATACACAAATTTATTTATTTACCCCCCAACCTTCACCGGATAATATGTTCAAAAAACAATCCAGTTCCAGATCTTCTTATAATATTTACGTGTATAAAATTTCAAGTCAATATCTTAAACCGTTCCAGAGAAAACGTGCGGACAAGAAAGTTACAGACTGACAGACCGACACAGACCGACAGAAATTTTTTTTCGCTCAAATTTAAAATCTCGACGTTCCATGACATCCTAAACCTATTTTAAGAAGAAGAAACGATTACTATACTTCCAATCCACTACGTGAATGTGAAAGTAATAAAGAAGTGGTGGCAGGAAAGTGATCCCGTTGACACCCTGTATGTTCAATAGTTACTCTGGCGTAGTCGAAGCGATTTCTTGTCTTGTTCATGAATGAATGAATGAACTTTATTGAATTAGGAAGACCTATTATACATATAATAAAATAATTATACGACAAAAAAATATACATAGCTATTAAGATTAAAAATAAAATATTAAATAACTTAACCTAAACAAATTGTACTTTACAAATTACATAATGCTTAAGACATTATATTCTATTCTTATTTAATTTACTTTAATCACAATATATTCATAATAAATTCCTTTAGTTTAGTTTAAGGTTGTAGCGTCTTTTTAGATGCGGGTAAGTAACTCGATGAATTTTTGAAAACATTTAAAATACAATGTATTCATAGAGTTACAGGGATGTTCACTATTTTTTAATTGTAATAAAAAATGATAGTCCTAAGGCTACAGAAACACGTAATAACGATTAAAACGCCTAGAAACTTTTTTCTTTCAAATAAACTAAAAATAAAAACTCCGAAATTAACGAGGCTAGTAAACGATCCTGCAGTGAGAGTAGCGCGCGTGATGTCAAAATGCTCATAGCAGAACTCGTATACCAACGTGATAGGGATTGTTTGTTTCAGTATTGTTTTATGTCTGTTTTTGTAATGATGGGAGACTCAAAAAGTGTGAAAGTTAATAGATACACGTGTTGTCTTGTTCCTGGATGTACAAATACAACAGTAAATAACTCAGAAAAGGTTTTTATGTCTGTGCCACAAAATGTAAAAAGAAAGAAGCTTTGGTCCTTTTGTAAACCAATGATATTTAAAAAAAATGTGTGTTACCTTAAACGCATTTATCAAAATTGTTCTCCGATTATACAATGTTTTCGCATCTCTGTTTCCAACGTAGCAAAGCACATTTAGTATGGAACATACTTTATAATATACTACTAAAGGTTTGATATTATATTATAGTACTTATTACTTATTTATATAAAACAGTACTTACTGTTTCGTTTTTTGTACCACTAGATTGAGGCTGATTGAAGTCTATCACCATAGCCAAAAATTCTGAAACCATGGTAACGTTCACAGTTGGCAGATTATGTGAGTCCGCCTTTTGAAAACCTTCCTCCATTTTAGAAGTATGCCTTAATTCAAATTAAAAGTCGCAAAACGAAGAATTACACGGACACACACAAACACACACAGTTCGCAGAAGTCAGTAAACGCAGACTAATTCTCATTAGGGATGGCAACAATGTATCGGTATCGGTATAAATAAATGTCGATATATTAATCCTAAACCACCAATATATATACATCTATATCGTTTTTTTTGCTCCAATATATCGGGTTGAAATATCGATATTTTTCTAAATATATCGAAACGGGTCATCTTGCATATTATGTAAAACTTTGTAGATATTACTATAAGACTATTTTTAACCATTTTATGAATTTTAAACAGGATTTAATTTTTTTGTGAACATCCCTAATGCTATATGAATATTGTTTGTACTTCTCGTATTATATGTATGAATATCTTTGATGAAAGTAATGAAATGCTGAAAATATTCAGAAGCCATACGATTTAATAATTTAAATACAAAAATCGCGGTAAAGTACAGTCTAAAATACAGTCTAGTTTTAACTGAGAACCAACAAAGAGATGTCAACATTAAAGAAATTGAAGTATGGCGACTTGCCTTTAAAATGGCTCTTATTCCACGATTTTGTAGTTCTTGCAGCATATTTAAATTTATTAAAATTGAATAAGAATAATATTGATGCACAATAATCAAGATGCGGCTAAATAACAGTATTACAAACCATAATTTTAGTTTCAGTTGATAAATGTTGCGCTATTCAAAATATAAAAGTTATCAAGTTGAAATCCCAGATATTTTACTGTAGAGACAATTTTAATTTGTTCATCATCAGTATTCAAATTTATGTTGTCAATGTCAAGGTGTAGTCAGGAACGAGGTTAATAAACTCACATTCTACAAACAGTCCAATATCATTTATGGATAATAAAAATAGAAGGGGGTCTAACACACTACCCTGTGGAATTCCAACATTATAATCCATTTCGTTTGATATTTAATCATTAAAGCGGACGCGTTGGTTACGATTTTTTAAATAGTCACAAATCCAATCAAGTACCTTACTACCAATACCACATTGTTCTAATTTCTAACCTATATTGTTCTAACTTAGGTCGATTGTCTCAAAAGCTCGTTTTAAGTCCAAGAAGATAGAAATAACATATTTATTGTTATCTAAGCTAGTTTTGTTATTACATAGTGTAATTTGTAATGCTGTTTCACCTGAATATTTTTTTCGAAAACCGGATTGATTATTTCATAATATTGAATTCGCAGATAGTACAGGCAATGAAGGAATACATTTGTAAACACCTCGCAAAAATTAATAAAAGGATCATCTCCGGGATTAAAGTTATAACTTGTAGAATGAAGTGATGCATTCTTTTCACTTCCAAGTTCCGGGAAAATTCAAGAATATTGTGAGAAACTTTTTGATTTTCAGTTCTTTGCTCTAGCAGCTAAGTTTCGTACGACCGGGCTGATCGATCGACAATTTTTACTATGCAGAGCCGCTAAAAAAATGAAAATAACATAAAATGTAGAGAACACTCTCAGCTTTAAAGTGGAACTAATCCCAAAATTCGTAAAACATTTTAGCATTGAGAAAAATGTGTTAGAAGATAAACTTTGTCAGTTGATCCACAGATTTATTCATATCTTTACAGTTTTATGCATCCTCCCTACTTCTCCCATAACGATAGGTGCTTTTCCACTGCATGGACTCAATTCCATGCACTTTAATCTCCATTTCGTGAAAATCCCATTGAAAAATGTTAAGAAACAAATAAATTGTGTATAATTGTGCATTTTCTGAACTTGTATGAATAATGTAGACAAATCCAAAAAGCATGTACGCATTTAAAAAACTCCAAATTTATTCGAAAGAATATGTTTTGCTGTACTTATAATCTAAAAATGAATACTGCACTATTATTATTAATTAAAATATAGCGAATTGAACTCCAAAATCTGGAGGTTACTGATCGATGAGAAATGTACCCTCTGCTTTGATCGCAAGGCATATTTTTCCAACAAAAGTAATTGCAATAAAATGTTAATTGGATTAATTTGTTATCATATAAGAATATATTAACAGAAGGAATTATCATTCTAACGTCTCCCGGCAATGATGAATAAATCTGTGGATCAACTGTGTAAGGTTTGCTAAGCTATCTTCTAACACTTTTTTCTGCATGATAAAATATTTGATGAATTTTGTGATTAGTTCCACTTTAAAGCTGAGACTTTTCTCTACATTTTATGTTATTTTCTTTTTTTTAGCGGCTCTGAATAGTAAGAATTATCGATCGATGAGTCCGGTCGTACGAAACTCCCGAAGAATTTTCATTTCCGCGCATTTCGGAGCAGCTCAAAACTATAAGTGGAAAACTGGATTTATTTTCTAGATGGCTTGAGTAAGACAAAAAATTGTAAAGACCGTTTTTGTGGAGAAAGAGACGAGGTGCAACTTTTGTATATTGAACAGAATGGGACGTTACTTGATGAAAATCAATGATAATAATTGGGAAGAAAACTATGTTACTTTTCTTCCCAATTGCAACTTTTGTTGTAAACTTTTTCTCTATTTTCATTATTTTACCCGCTAGAGCAACAGAAAAACGAAAATCAAAAAGGCTTCTTCGGATGTCGAGTACTGGTACTGGTACCAGTACTCAACAACCGAAGAAGCCACTGTGTGGCGAAACAATTGTCATGTTGACAAGAAATAATGTGAAAATCAAAAACTAATATAGTTTTCTTCCCAATTGCAACTTTTGTTGTAAACTTTTTCTCTATTTTCATTATTTTACCCGCTAGAGCAAAAGAAAAACGAAAATCAAAAAGGCTTCTTCGAATGTTGAGTACTGGTACTGGTACCAGTACTCAACATCCGAAGAAGCCACTGTGTGGCGAAACAATTGTCATGTTGACAAGAAATAAAGTGAAAATCAAAAAATAATATAGTTTTCTTCCCAATTGCAACTTTTGTTGTAAACTATTTCTCTATTTTTATTATTTTACCCGCTAGAGCAAAAGAAAAACGAAAATCAAAAAAGGCTTCTTCGGACGTTGAGTACTGGTACTGGTACTGGTACCAGTACTCATCATCCGAAGAAGCCACTGTGTGGCGAAACAATTACCATGTTGACAAGAAATAAAGTGAAAATCAAAAAATAATATAGTTTTCTTTCCAATTGCAGTTGTAAACTTTTGTTGTAAACTTTTTCTCTATTTTCATTATTTTACCCGCTAGAAAAACGAAAATCAAAAAGTTTTTCAACATTTTTTTGAATTTTCCCGGAACTTGGAAGTGCAAAGAAGGCATCATTTCATTTCTTTTATTATTTTTTGTTCCCCTATATGGCTCATTTGCCCGTACTAAGAAACATGATGTAATATAATTGTTCGTTGACAGCTAGTTCTATAAGCTTTTCTGTCAGTAGTAAGATATTAATTAGACGAAATTCTTCAGCCTTCGTGATGTTGACAACGTTCTAGATAGGAATAACTGTACTAATTTTTAAATTAGGTTCAACATAACATGATCAATAGTTTCAAAAACTTCTTTAACTATTCTACAGTTTAATGTTTCATGTATAGACGATTTGTTATATAAACTACTATTTACCTCTTACATGGAAAGCATTTCAAAGCGGTCCAATTTCAAACACAAATGATTGTTTAAATTAGACCAGGTTTCAGTAACATCGATACCCTACTTTGAACAATATCCATCAAATAAATATTCGCAGTCGGCCAGGCTCGATTGCAACTTCCACTCGTTTGATATTAAATTTGCTAATTAAAATCTATCTGGCTATTTAAGTTTTTCAGATACTTAAAATTAGCTACGCTGAATAACTTATACGTAAAGAATAAAACCTACGCACATGCTTTTTATGTTGCCAACAATAAAGTTGAACAACCTGCCGCGTACCAGTTCAAAAGCATAAGTCACCACAGGTGAGAAGTTCATTTGTTATGTTAATAAAATAGTCACGTGGTTAACATGATTTATAATCCATGTCACCACTGAAATGGAAAATCTTGTTAGTTCATTGCTCGAAAAGCATATAGAATTTCCATATTCTGAAATAGCTTTTCCATTTCCTCTGCTACCAATTTTCCTACCCATTGCGCACTAAACGACCCAGTCCCACCTGTTAGACAGTGATGTGTGGCAGTAATGACTACTCTTTCTTTTCAAATTAGTCTGTTCACGTAGTTAATATATTTATTCTGTAACGAATTTTATATTTATTACTTTTCAATCGTTTTTTTTTTATTCACTTATTTTTTTTATTCACTTATTTAACGTCGGCCTATTTCCGCTACCAAGGCCAATCACCGACGCCAGGAGACGAGCTACCCCCAACCTGGAAATTTTGCCGAACCTCTTCTCTATCGAAGAGTAGGGATCTTTTACTTGCCTAACATTTAATAGACAAGGGACCGACTGCTTTACATCCCCTCCGAAGGATGGTATATCCGCTATGTAACCCCCGCCTAAAGTTACATACCTTCTACGCATGCGCTGATATACAAGCCGTTAGAAGACGGAGCGAGAACGCTGTGTTTCCCTGGAGAGGCTTACCCATCCAAGTACTAACCGCGCCCGACGTTGCTGCATTTGCGTATCGAAATACGAGTATATGCAGACGTCTCTACGCTCGCTTACGAAGTAGAAATTTTTAAACTGAAAATTTTTCGCATTTGTGATATTTGATTATTTGACTGACAATGAGTTGTTCTTGGAATTTACAACTAACCAGAGCAAAATTTTGCAATAATTCTTGTCCTAGTGCAATTATCACCTTATTATGAAAAAACTGAAACTAAAAATACAAATATTAAAATCATTATCCAAAATAGCGGTGAATTTGAAAATAACACAGAGATCTCTAATTACTGTAATGATTATTTTATAAATATTGGTTCTGAAATGGAAACGAAAATAGACATGCCCCATAATACTCTTAACCTAAATAATTATTGTACAGCTTCAATGTTTCTAAAACCAGCCACCGAAAATGAAATTATAAAACACATTTCTTCTCTAAAAAATGACAGTGCCTCTGGCATAGATGGTATCTCAACAAAAGTGATTAAATTGGCAAACACTAAAATCACTCAGCCCATAAAGCACATTATCAACTTAATCTTTAAAACGAGTCATGTACCTAAATATTTTAAACAATCTATAGTGACACCTATTTTCAAAGAGGGCTCAGGAAATAAAACACAAATCTATCGCCCTATAATATTAGCGTGATAAATAATTTTGCAAAAATTCTAGAGAAGTGTCATAAAGACAGACTAATATGTTTTTTCAAGAGTAACAACATCCTAGATGACAATAAATTTGGATTTGCTGAAAATGTAAGCACAGTCGACGCAATGTATTTCCTCACCTTTGAGATTACAAATAGATAGATAGATAGATCTTTATTGGTCATATATACACACAATTATGCTTTGACACGTCAAATAAATGTAAAATATAGCAAAAAAACCAACGAAATATTGGTTTATTTAAACAGTAATTATAAAAAATACACAATAAATAAAACAAATAAATAACACATAGAGTAAATAACAATATAGTACATAGAGAACGAACAAACAATAATCGTTGTCATATATAGAGTAGTTTTATAAAATTAAACAGGAAAAATCAGTCAACAGGAATTCGTCAAAATCATAGAATGCGCTATCAAGGAGGAATCGTTTAATTACGTATTTGAAACGAGTACAATAAAGTGATTGTACAGCAATCGGTAACACACTGAAAAATTATACTGCGCAATAGCATGTCCCATTTTTGGTTTTTAAAAGTCAGAAAAAATCCAAATATATATTACCCCTATTACGAGTTGAGTACGTATGTACACTTTCACATGTGTAATTATTTAAGTTACTTTTAATATATACAAGGCACTGTAGAATATATTCGCAGGGTAAGGTAAGTATCTTGAGGATTTTAAAAGCATTCCTACAATCATCCCTATATGATAACCCAGCAACGATTCTGACAGCCTTTTTTTGTAGCGAGGAAACTGTTGAGGTATGTACCGAGTGGCCCCATATTAAAATGGCATAGGTAAGGGAAGATTGAATTATAGCATGATATGCCATTAAAACCGTTGATTGTGACAAACAAATTATTAAGTTGCGCAATAAGAAAATATTACGTGGTATATTTTTGCAGATATAGGACGTGTGTTCTTCCCATGTTAACTTACTGTCCAAAATAACGCCCAAAAACTTAACGCAATGAGAGATCATCTGTACAGAGTTCTGTCGTAGGGAAAAAATCATAGTCTCTGACTTATCATTATTTAGTACTAGCTTATTATTTAAAAACCAGTTATGAACCATAGACAGACTGTTTTGAAACAATAAAATGTTACAATCAATATGGGAGTCAATGTCGTGTCATCAGCAAATCATTTACATAAATAAGAAATAAAACCGGTCCCAAAACTGAACCCTGAGGGACACCAAATCTAATATTAATGTTACCAGAATCAGCATTATTAAAATGAACAAATTGATGACAATCAGTCAAATATGACAATCAAATTTCTGCTGCCCTCGGAGAATTTGTAAAATTTCAGTTTGTTTACTAAAATATTGTGAGGCACACAGTCGAAAGCTTTACTTAAATCTAAAAATTGCACATGGACAAATTCTTTCGCCTTGAAACCTTGATTTATTACATTCATCAATGAATTAATTGCTAACGACGTTGACAATTTTGACCTGAAACCATACTGACAACTATTAAATAAATTAGAATTTTCAAAATAATTCGTGATTTGAGATTTGAGAACTACCTCAAAGATTTTGGCAAATAATGGCACGATAGAAATAGGTCTGTAGTTAGCCGGATCATCAATACAGTTTTTTTTAAACAAAGGTAACACTTTTGACAGTTTCAGACATTTTGTAAACACATTCTTTCTGGGGCATTCATTAATTAGTTTTATGAGTGGAACTATAATGATGTATTTGATACAATTGATAATTTTAATGTTGATATAAGCATCTTTACTCTGTTTGTTTTTCAGATTAGCGATTACATCTAGTACTTGATAGTAGTGACTTCTGTAAAAATAAAATCCTTGTCAGCACCAATTTTGATGGAACTTGTAAAATAATTTTCAAAATTCTCGGTGGCAGGTGACAAGGAGTTAACTAAATTTTGAGCAATGTTTCCAAAATAATTATTAAATTCGTCAGGAGAAATAATTTCTGACGAATTGTCTGTTTAATTTTTATATATATATATTAACCAAATTCCACGTTTCTTTTTGCTGATTCTTATTTCGACAAATGTAATTATCGTTTGCTGCTTTCTTGGCTTTCAATATTTCGTTTTTATAAATACGTTTTTTGTCATTAATCAATTTTTTCAAATCGCTAGTAGGATTTGTCTTATAAATATCAAGAAGAAAATGTAATGTCTCTCTCAATTGCCGCAAATCATCAGTGTACCAAATTAAATTAACTTTCTTGTCACTAGTTAAAGTTTTAGACTTAACTGGGAAAAACATATCCAGGGCACAAGTAATTATATTCAAGAAAAATTCAGATTTAACATCAATATCTATCGAAGAATCATCGATAAACCCCCAATCGATCTGCTGCAGATACCTGTTTAAATTAAACAAGCCTCTATCGGAAATAGATCTGTAAGAAATTATCTCTGATGCTCGTGGAGGCTTACAGTTGATTATACTTAAATTAATACCACTATGATCAGACAAGTATGTTTCATGTAATTGCAATTTACAACTATTAAGACAAAAGCTAATTAATATATTATTTAAACAATTGCCCAGGCGCGTAGGAGCATCACTACACGCAATAAAACCAAAACAACTGAATAAATTTGTAAGTGCATGAACAGGGTTATTAAAATGAACATTAAAATCACCAGTGAAAATTACATTGTTGGTTTTTTATGTGACAAAATTCAAAGTACGCGTAAGCTTCTGTAAAAATATATCAAAATCCCAAGCGTAGGGGATCTGTATATAGTTATTATTTTAAATTGTCACAAACAACAGCAGACAGTTCACAATGAAAATCAACAGAAAGTTTATTAATTTGAGTTATAGGGGAACACTTATACGTTTTTCTAAAGAAAATTGCAACGCCGCCATGAATGCTATTTATTCTGCTAAAATTTGAAACTAAATTATAGTCTTCAAGTGTTGCAAATTTAGATTCGTCCTCAACGAGCCAATGCTGATTAATACATAAGATACCAAAATGATTATCCATCAAAAATACATTAAAATCAATTACTTTATTTCTAAGGCATTGTATATTTAAGTAAAAATCATTAAACAAAATAGCCTGAATGATGGCAAAGGGATCTTATACGGTACTTCATTAAAAACTTCTTGATGCTTTATCACATTATGGTGTTCGAGGTTTGGTACTAGATATTTTTTAAAACTATTTAGGCGATCGTGACCAAGTTCAAAAATTAAACAATACTCTTAGCAATCCTCAAATATAAAAGCTGGTGTACCCCAAGGTACTATATTAGGACCAATACTATTTATTACACATATAAACTCATTGTTTAGTATTAAAATTAATGACAAAATAATATCATACGCAGATGACACTGCACTTATTTTCACGGGTAACACTTGGGAAGAAATCAAAGAAAAAGCAATACAAGGCTGCAAAATAGTAAAAAATTGGCTAGACTCTTTCAAACTATCTCTTAATGAAAAACACCAAATATATTGCATTCTCTTTAACAGAAGCAAATAGACCAGAATTTAATAATATGGCAATAAATGATAATAATAAAAGTTACGAAATCAAAGAAATAGAGAATATAAAATACTTAGGAATCATTATAGATAAACACCTAGGTGCGTCAAGGCATATGCATCTCCAAAGGCAATTTATACAGCCGTAGGAACTAAGGGATCAACTCTGGAACAGACTGTTATCATATGTGGAGAGCACTGGTCTCTTCTAGGAAATCCCACACCTCGCGAATGCACAATGGGCCGACAGACCTGAGTGTTGTGGATCCTATAGGTCTGCTCGCGTTTGTAATAATAATAATAAAAACACAGGAGTATGATATAGATACCCCATCACATTTTCATAGACTTTAAGGCAGCATACGTTACAGTTGGTTAAGCACTACTTTATTCAGTAATGATTGAATTTGGAATGCCAAAGCATTTGGTAAGACTAGAAAAGATGACTAGGAATAGAGTAGAATGTAAAGTATGGGTACAAGATGAACTCTCCAGATCTTTCACCTCTAATAAAGGGCTAAGGCTGGGAGACGCGCTGTCCTGTACACTAGTCCTCCATCAATTCTAATATATTTTTCAATTCTCCTCTTATTATTTTTAACAATTTCTCTTAATTCTTCAACTGTTACTTCATTACATCCTTCTCTAATTCTGTCACATAGATCCGCTCCATTTCGTGGCCTATTTTAGTAATAGCTACCAATTTTCAAATATTCATTTCATAATAGTGTTTAGGATAAAAAATGTGTTCCAAAGCTTAATTAGCGTCATCATTACACGACTACCAAGTCATGTAAATATCCGACAATAAATAACTCGAATAGTAGGGTGATTATTATTGAAATCTTAGGTAATTTTGTTCGTAAAGTAATGAATATTTATAACGAAATTTGGTTTACAGGGGGTTTTAGGTCATGCTAAACAAGATTCTGTAAATACAATAGCCCTATCTCAGTTGCTAATATACATTCCTAATGTTTGCCAATTTCTTTTGATCACAGTAGGCGTATATAATTTCAATTTTTTTTAATAGGTAATTTTCTAATTACAATCTTAAGCAAAAAAGTATACCAAATTTGATCTAAATCGATTCGCAAACGGCCGAGATATTGGGGTGTAGTGGTGAAAAGAGAGACACACTGCATAAGACGAGAGAGAAGGATGTTCTTAATGAAAAGTAAGGTTAGAAAATCCGAAGTGATACAAAGTGAACAGTAGAGTGTAAATATCAGGTAATCAACATTGTTAAATGTTATTTTAGTCAGTAAAAGTTTATTTTAGTTAATACAATTATTGTAAAGTTTTCAGTGTTATTGAATAAAGTGTGGTTTCCTAGGCGTGGAAATACGGGACAATATAATCTTAACCCATTTCCAACTGTGAAGATGTGGCGTAAATAATAAAGAGAAATGTAGTAAATGACTAATTACCCCCATTTTACGAAAGATTCAGTTCTGTGAAGACTGAAATATTAATAAAAGCTAATTCACTTAACTTTTCAATTGAGTTGGTATTTTAACCACCTAAAGACCATTTTGTAGCTAAAGTCTACATTTACAATGCTTTGAGTGTATCTAACTTTGTGCTTGTATTTTCGGCTGTTTATGACTGAGCTTTTGCTTTCGTGAGCGAATCCATTAGTGTAATGTAAGAATGAGTTTCTAAGGAAGTTTACAAATTCCGAGTATAATTTACCCAAGAATTTTGGAGTCAATAATTATTATTAATGGGTATACAATTTGAAAGCATTGTATCGGGCGACAGAATTGATTACCAGTTGTTTACATATTTTTCAGCTGCTAGTGCATTAAAAATGGCCTCTCTACTTTCTGTTCTAGTAGTTGTGAAAAATGTTTGACGACTTCCCACAATTCTGTAAACATTCGAATATGGTAAATTTTGATTAATTTCACTTGTTTCATATTCTTTTCGTTCTATGTGAATTAATGCTGTAAAATATTTTTAAAATGATCGTGTTATTTCAATGAGCTCTTGCCAAAAATGTAATAAAACATTCTTACTGAAATAACAGGCACTAATGATAAATCACATACATTTAACTTTTCTATTACGAATGTCAACTGAGGATTTCACATTCACAAATTGTTAAAACATAATAATTTGTGCAACAAGAGTGGACATGGATAATCCACTCGAGTTGTACACTATACTTTTTCTACGACCAGCTTAAGAAAAAATTACACAATTGATTTATTGAACATTAACACACACACTGAAAATTATTTTGACAGCTTACACACTAACTTGAATTTTTTAAAACGAATAGTTGGCTATGTACTTAATACACGAACTGTGATTGGTCGGTTTCATATCCATCCTAGATGAAATATGTCCGTTCAGACAACTGGAATTGCCTACTTATGCATTCTATAGAGCGTATAGAAAACAGTAAATATGCATAAGGGAGTGGAAAAAATATATTTATAACTTGAAATTGTGAAGTTGAAATTGAATTTCAGGAAAACCAGCATTTTATTTTCTTCAAGGGCAATTTCTATCAATAATAACAACAGGTCTAAACTACTTATTGACATTCGGTAGGTGGTCAATTTACAGCTGAAAACCCATACTTTACGATAGAATTATTTATTTTATCAAAAAATAAAAATGTTAACGAATAATTATTATTCCTTGAAAATATTGAATATTTCAGTGCAATTAACCGTCTGTTACTGTACAAAATGTTTTTTATTAACGTTCTAAATACATAGAGGTTGTAGCTGAGATCTATATCTTTCAATATGTGCTTTCTAAAATTTTTTAAATAATTTGTTAACCATTACTTATAACATTATTTTGTAAAAAACGTGGATTTCTTTGAAAATCATGTGAAATAGAGCATAATTTATGTTTAAACACATAAAAAATTGTCACTGAGGCCTATATATTTTAGTGTATGCTTGTTCAGATCATTCCTCCATTCCTCAACAACGTAGGTGTTTTTAATAATTTTGTCATGTTTTCTTTTAATATTCATGATTCGATGGCCATTCGGTTTTTCTATGGATATGTGTTTTGTGGAATTTCACTTTCGTTGTGAAGGTGATCATTATCGGGTGTGAAAAAGTTAAAGTCCTAGAAAAGAATCTGAAAAGTTCAGGGGTACGTAGGAAGACGAGAGAAATTGGATGGCGAAAATTGCAGGTCGCTATCTGGATTTGTTTTGGAGATAGGACCTTCGGAAGTTAGAAAAAATCCTATCTCTATCTTCGTATTCATAATCAGCGACCTCGAAAACCCCCCACTTGCATTTTCTGGTTTCATTCTTTTAAGTTTTGCACGCAATATCAATAATATGACGTTTCATTCATCATTATGCCAATTTGAGTTCGCCATTTTGAAGGTTAAACTTCATATTTGTAATCAGCGACCTCGAAAATCCCCTACTAGCATTTTTTCCGGTTTCATTCTTTTGAATTTAGCATACAATGCAATTTATCTACTTTACAAATTGTAAATTTAGATTTAATTAATTGTATTATTGTCAATAATAGTATTCATCATCTGTATTTCCACATATGACTTGTCACACCTCTCCTACTGTATAGCAAACGCGAATAGAGAAATTATTATTCATATTATCATGCATCTTTCATCACAGTTGCCTTTGTCAACTGTTTTCTCCGGGGCAGATAGGTAGCATACCCTGCTCCTTAAATCTATCCCGCATCGTATTTGTGTTTCGCTAACCCTTTGCATTTAGTACCCTACATATAATATATGCTATTCCTAGAAGCACACTTTTTTGCAAACTGGTTTTATAGTTTTGACCTGGTATCTCATTTAAGTATTTCTTCAGTTTGTTTGTGACAGTTCCAGTGGCCCCGATTACTATTGGTACTACCGTAGATGAAACACCCCACATTCGGCCTATTTCTATATTGAGGTCTTGATATTTTAAAATCTTTTCTGCCTCTTTCTCCACCACTAGTCTCTCACCTGGCACAGCCACGTCGATAATCAGCGCTGTTTTTTCCGCTTTGTTTTTTATCAGGATGTCCGGTTTATTTGCCCTGATCTCTCTGTCAGTTATAATCGGTTGATTCCACATCAAAACTTTACCGTTTTTCTCGATGACTGGCTTGGGGTCATGTTCATACTAACGTTCACCTACTGGGACACCCATTTCTTTGCAGATGTTGTAGTGCAAGTTTTTGCAGATTTGATCATGCCGTCTTACATATTCGTTCTTTGCCAATATTGGACAACCGGATATCACATGTTCGATAGTTTCTTCGAATAACCCGCATAGTCTGTAAACATTGTTTATATTTTGCTTTTGTATGTTCCTTATGTGATATCTTGTGGCTAATGCTTGATCCTGAGCGGTGATAATTGTACTTTCAGTAGCACCTTTCAAATCCTCTATTCTTAACCATTCATAGCTGCCCTCTCTATTGATAAGAGGGTTATCAATCAGTTATGGGTATTGACCGTGCATGGGTTTATCTTTCCAACGCTTCTCAATTTTGATTCACAGTAGGATCTTCATTTTAGAGCAGAATTTGTCATCTTGTAAATCATTTACATTTAACCCCCTTAGGGTTCGCCTCAATAAGTGCACGGTATTGGTCGGCCGGTTGTTGGGTGAGGTAAGGATACAGTTCGATAATTGCTGATATGTATTCAGTTTCTACATTAGCTCTTGACCGCGGCACGTATAGTCTATCCACATCTGCGCGTGGGTAGGCAAATTATAACTGTTCAATAGTTTTCGGGTTTTTACATCCCATTTCTCAACTTCCTTGATTGTTCAATCTACCAGACCGAAACTATACCGTAACACCGGGAGCGTTATTATTATTATTATTGTGATTTTTTTTTCGGTTTCCCGACGCTGGACAGTCTTCCGTGGCCTCCGACATCACACGGAAAGAGCGCCAGCAATATATCCGCAGCCACTCCACACATCCCGCAGGGTTAGTGACTGTAGATTCCAGAATCATGTGCTCTAAGCAGGCGAAGGGACCCCAAGATGACTGCCTTCTGCATTTGGCCTGCCAACCAATCAGCAGACTTCTGACAGGCCGGTATGATCTTCAATCCTGAGAGCAGCGTAGGCTTCATACCTCCGAGTACACCGATTATGAGGACGACCATCTTGACCAAGTAGCCTGGGTACAGCACTTGGAGCTCGTACCGGAGATCACGGTATTTGGTCCGTTTTTCCTCCTCTTTCAAAGCGATGTTTGGCTCAGCAGGTGCCGAGAACTCGATCACAAACATCACCTTGTTTTGATGGTCGAGGAGGACTATGTCAGGCATGTTGGCTTGAATTAGCCTGACTGTCGGAAACGAGTAGTTCCAATAAATTCGGCACCTCTCGTTTTCGACAACGGACTCAATATCTCCGGGGACGTAAGGCAGCACTCGTGTTTGGTCTATCCCGTATGAGTGCCGTAGATGATAGTACAGCACCCGTAACGCCGCGTTATGGCGTTTGATGTAGGCCAAAATCGCATACAACGGACATGCAGAAAGTAAATGCATGAGCGACTCCGGCGCCTGATGGCAGGTCCTACAGTTTATATCAGGAACCTCTACACCCATTACGCGGCTTCGGTAGACCAACGTGTTAATTACACCATCTTGGTAGGCCACAATGAATCCCTCGGTCTCCGACTTTAGCCCGGCTGACCTTAAAAAGGCAAATGTCAGCCTGGTCGATACACCCAGTGTTTCTACGTTCTTATAGTATACCCCGTGCATGGGTTTATCGACGTGCTGCCTAAACAGAAGTTCCTGCTCGGCAGCTTTTATTTGGGCCTTCAGACGAGTTGGCTGTAGTTCAGTGACTGACTCTGGATCAGCACCGCGCCGGCCTCCTCGCATATCGTCGAATACGACACCAAGTTCATCTGCGGCTCTCTTTGCCGCCTTAAACAATCCTGCACCCACCCTTGCGTTTTCGTGATCTCTCACTAATTGCAGGAGCGGGACTGAGCTCCTAAGGACATTACATGCCATGCTCAGTGCCACTCTGCCATGCATACACTCCAACCCCAAGAGCCCTCTGCCCCCCCGATTTCGTGGGAGGTACACACGAGGGACGGACGATCTAGGATGAATGCTCCTATGGATATTCATCATCTTGCGGGTACATCTGTCCAATTGGCGCAGCTCATCTACAGTCCATTTGACTACTCCAAAGGAGTAGAGCAGAACAGGAACGGCAAGCATATTAGTGGCAGATACCTTGTTTTTCCCCGAACGTTCGGATGACCAAATCTTTCGGAGTAGGCTTCTGTACTTGCCGCGGAGAGATTCTTTCACTTGTTGCACATCCTGGATGCGATGTTGCTCCACACCCAGGTATGTGTAGGTCTCTCCGGCATCCAGATGTCTCAGGATGCTTCTGTATGCGAGTTGCGCGTCTTCAGCAAAGTCCCCGCATCGTCCTCTCTTGACTTGAACGACCGCGCACTTGTCCAACCCGAACTCCATACCAATGGCCCGCGGGTACTGCTCGACCACCCTTAGACCATTTTGAAGTTCATGCTCTCCGGAGGAGTGAAGCGAGTTCTCCAGAGAGGCAGCAGTTGTTCTATGCATCTCACTAGTGGTTCTGCTACCGCAAGACACTTGAGCAAATGCAACAATAGTTCGTGCGATGTTGTGTCAAATGCCTTACGATAGTCAATCCAGGCCATCGATAGATTCCGCTTGTACTGCACAGTATTATTATTATTATTATTATTATTATTTTTTTCATTTCATTTCTCAGTCTGAGCTGGTAGCGGTTATATCGCGAAATGGAAAAGCAGTTCAGCTCCTCCCATTTAGCTTAGAACCTTACGAACAATGTGACAGGTTTGCAGTAGCACTGCACGCTGTCCCACTATGGTAATGGTTTTTGAGAGTCCAAGGTTACTTAGGTTCCTCGTGAAGTTTTTACTCATAAGGCCTTCAGCAGATATCACAAATGGTACAATTTCAATATTTTGGAGATTCCACTGGTTTTTCAGATCGTAAGCCAAATTTTATTTTTTTATTATTATTATTATTATTATTATTATTATTATTATCTTCCATCTCTCGCTAATACGGTTTTTGAACGATATCTTCGGCTTGGTGCAAGAAAATATCATTGACTTAAATGTTTTCTGACTATACGACATGTATTAAGAATAACTGATTGCTGTGTATTTCTTTAGGTATTCCAATATTTGCCAAGGAGTATTCAAAGTTGGTTGGTGTTACACCGGTTGTGGACATGACTATGGGAACTACGGTGTCTTTTTCTTGCTTCCAAATCCTTTTCAGTTCTATTGCTAGTATATTTATTTATTTTTTCCGCAATTGTTTTCTGGATGCTATTATTATTATTATTCTCATCATTAATTTCTGCAATAAGTGTGTATAATTGCAACAATTAGAAAGCAGCGGTATTTTTTAATGGGTGGGCTTTTATAGGTAGAGTATTTATAATAATTTTTAAAAAATTTGGAGACAATACGACTTGTTACACGGAATTCCGAAGTGTTAAGCCCGTTTTTTGTCTTATTTGACTGCACTATTTGATCCATTTTGAATGAAACCATCCAAAAATATTTGAATTTAAAACATCTATAGAATTAGTCCGAAGAAAGATCAAAAAGTGACTGTTCTAATGTATTAACCACCACTGCTGGTCGATATAAGAAGTCGACTCGATAAAACAATCATTTCAGCCTTCATTACATTTGATTTTAAAAAATAGAATTTTATATTTATTCCGTTCAGCCGGTGATTCAGATGCTCGCAGGGAATGTTGTAGATCCTTATTGATCCTCTGTCTAACC
This sequence comes from Stenurella melanura, assembly GCA_963583905.1. Classification (NCBI taxonomy): domain Eukaryota; kingdom Metazoa; phylum Arthropoda; class Insecta; order Coleoptera; family Cerambycidae; genus Stenurella; species Stenurella melanura. The sequence continues at coordinate 181,338,393 of OY757310.1, forward strand.
TAAATGGATTTGTTTTGTTAGACATATTGCGGAGAAATAATAAAGAGTCGCTTTCAGTCCTTTTTAGTTTCAACATCAGTCAGTAAATCCTTTATATTGGATACCGGTTGTTTTGTTTATTTAAGAACACAGAGCATGGAATAAGATATTAAAATTTAAATTGGTTGTCATCGATCGTGGAAAAATATTGTAATTGAAGCTGTATTGTAATAGAGTTTTCAGGATGTTCAATTGGACAAAAAGGCGAGACGAGAAATTATAGTTTTGGTCACATAACACATATACAACAGGGTGTATCCGATCAGACTGTCTCCGATCTCATTATTCATTTTTGCGCTTTTTAAGGGGGGAGGGTGGACAGGGTGGTTTTACTATTTATTCGTTTGCGGGAAATATAAATGCAAAATGTCCAGGCTTGACCAGGGTATCCAGGGGTTTTTGTGGTCGCTGATTCCGAACCAGAAGTCCGTTGACCTGTATCACATCATTTTTAAGGTCATTTGAATGCCAAATTGAAAAAAGATGACAAAGAAATCCAGAGAAATAGATAATTGCGTTTTTGGCGTCTCTGAATTCGATTTAAGGCTTTTTTGAATAGCACGCTGTCAATTAGAGGTCATTTCAAAGTCAAATCAATATTACGCTAGAGTGAAGTTGTGTAATGAATTTGAATCACTTTATGTATAGGTTTTTGAGGTAGCTGAATCAGGGGATCAGTTAGAGGTAGTTTCAAGGTGAATTTAACGCCTCAAGATTGAGCTAAAAAACGCATTGTATTTTCATACAGTAGATGTAGACATCTGGAATCGTTGATTTACATCAGGGGTCTCAAGATCAACCAGATGTGATTTGTTAGTTGAACCCTTTTTGAGGTTGTTGAATAGAAACAAAAAAACCCGTTTAACCTTGTAACGTTTGATAGGTGTCATTGTAAGATCAGTAGTGGATTATTTTACGGCTCGAAATGAAGGTTTCAGGGTCCTTTAAGCTTACATACCTCGAACTCATAACTCTGTAATATTTAACATTCTAAGCCTAAAGGACAATTTTTAATACGTTAAAGTCAATAACTTCTTCAGCTAACATCTTTACCTAATAGCTCAATTACTTTCACCATTTCAGGATTGGGAGAGGGGCTAGGAGGTGGGGGACCATCCGCTTAGGGTAAAATCGACTTATTATTGCCCAGATCGACCCTCCTCCTTTTCAAAAGTGACATGCTCCACTTTGAGCTTTCTCGATTTATTAAGTTAAATAGGCACAAACAAGAATATTTTTTATGTATTTACAGCACTCAGAACACAACTGAATAGCCAATTCTCATCACGGAAACTTTCCTATTATTATATTACAGCTTACCAACTTTTAATTAAGCAAAATTTATCTAAAGGAAATCTGAAAATTTTTGCGTACGAAATCGCTCTAATTAGTGCAGTAGGAATGGCGATTCTATTTTAAATCGCACTATAACCGTTCCAGGCAAAGTCTGTTTACTCTCGTTTATAAAGTCACATCAAAGCACGTCTTAATTAAATTTCAAACTACTTTTAATTATGCTAATTAAAGCTCGAGTTACATTTAACTTGAAACAACGTTACCCAGCAATTTCCTTGAAAGTTCCTTGTAAAAATAGATGTGATTATTAAGAATAATGACTTAATGCCGACAATGAAACCCACGCACCTTTCTAACATATACGAGGAAAACTTATTGTGCAAAATTGACATCATTCAAGAACTGCAGCCACATTCTGATTACAGTAATGAAAAGGATAGAAGGGTGACTACAAGTAGTATATGTCCAATCAAATACTCCAACGGTATTCTAAACTTGTAAACACCCTTTAAAAAATCTCAGAGAAAGTTATTCTAGAGACTATTAACAAATATGTGAGAAAAAATTCTGTGACACCGATCCAGCAATTTGGTTTCAGGAGTGGACACACCACTATCCTTTCGCTGTATAAGCTAGCACAAACCCTGTGTGCAATGTGCTAAGCAAAAAATAAGATACCACCTGATGAGATACATGGAAGATACAAATAAACAAAGAAGAAACAGAAACCGTCAACTTCAGTACGAGACTCGCTAACACCAAGATCTTTACAAGACTCAAAATTAACAACAAAATCATCGCAAAAAACAACACCATCATGTAACTGGAAGTTTTCCTAGATGCTGCAGACCGTGCCAGCTGAAGAAAGTATAGACGCGAAACAAACTATCCGTCTGTTGATTAACGTGAATCTATACATCAGCATCGGCGAGCTACATAGGCAAACAAAGATACTGCGAACCAGCGATCTCGTCAGGGAGGCCTTACAGAAATATTTCAAGTAGAAAAACCGGACTTCCAAACCGAGAATCTACGCAGCAAAATACGGATCACCTATCTCATATACAGGGAGTTGCATCATGAGAGGGACATAGCTTAACAGGAGGTACAGAACATCAGTGGTAATCAGAAACTCCCATAGAAATTTCTCATTGGCCCTTCATTATGAAGTTACAGGGTGTTTTGTCATTTTTGGCAAAAACGACTTTTTGTCATTACTTTGACAGGGATAATGGATTCATATTTGGTACAGCTAATACAGTAACAATCCTTCAGAAGTACATGTGACACATAAAAAATTTTTATTGAGCGTGAGTGATTTCTAATTTCGGCACGTTTTAAAGATTGATTTTAGTAAAATATGTAGCCCTAATAGGTAATCGGGTATAAATTAACAAAATATTTAATCAATCATAGTAGGCTTACTCAAAGTGACAGATAATAACAACAAATCTCCTAAGCAGTTGAATAATTAATTGTTTGTAATTTAATGTGCCAATAATCGGCATTTAGTTTGTGAAGTACATTAAATTGTGAAAATTTAAGGTCTCCTAACATTAACCTTTGCGACTACTTTTACTGGGCCATTTAAAAAATGTAGTTTATAGTCGAAATTGACACTAGGCAACAATTAACCGAGCTCATCGTCATAACCTGCGATGAAATACGGAATAAACCTGCAATAATACGTCAAGCAATTGGTGACCTAGCTAAACGCTCAAGGAAATGCACAGAGATTGAGGGAGGCCACTTTGAAAATTTACTTTAGTGTAAATTGTATTTTATTTTTAAACACATTCAGTTATTGGCTGGTTGTTTATTGTTACCGGAACGGGAATTATTTTACTAATTTCGGGGTTTTAGTTTGTTCTGCTTTCCAATTTTTATTAGGCGTGAAATGTTGCCGATTTTCTTGATTAAAGTAACTGGTTCCTTAGGCCTAAATATTTAGTTTTATTATCTGTCATTCTGAATAAGCCTACTATGATTGATTAAATATTTTGTTAACTTATACCAGATTACTGATTAGGGCTACATTTTTTACTAAAATTGATCTTTAAAACGTCCTGGAATTAGGAATCACCCACGCTCAATAAAGTGTTTGCAAATTTTAGTTACAAAATTATTTGTTTCACGTGCCTTTCATGTAATACCGTTCTGAAATTCATATTATTGTACATTTAACACTGTATTTAAATAACCACAAAGGTATAACAAAAAAGTGAACCAGGCCATTTTGCTTATTTTTTTGTGTTCTTTTCGAATAAAGAAGAAACCCAAATTCTAGAGACTCCGGACCTGGAATTTTTTTCCTATCTCACATGTACCTCTGAAGGATCTTTACAGTATTTGCTGACCAAATATGAATCCAATATTCCATTCCCTGTCAAAGTAATGACAAAATATAGTTTCTGCCAAAAGTGACCCTGTAACTTGGTAATAAAGGCCAAGTGACTTTGAATGTTTGATTAATAAACAAAGTTATATAAGAATAAGAATAGGAATACATTTATTTGTGCTGTTGCGTATTTCCACCTCTTAGGAAACACCCTGTATGAATCCGTGGGTTTCAAAATAATTTCAACAAGAGATAAACACTAACACTTTATTTAATAATTTACCGATTACACAATGACAGTACTTCTAACCTCACTTTCGTTACCGAACGTCACTTTTATAGAACTTCTTCAATAATAATACTTCTCCTTCTGTGCCGGTGCCCGAATCTTCTCCCACCACACTCGAGAAAACTCTATATTTTTCTACAAGTTTCCAGTCACTATTAGGCATAGGCATATCAATCTCCAGTTCCAAGGGGGTGTAATACATAACAGTGCTAAACATCTACAAAAGTTACAAGAACCTACACCCCTTTCGCGTGTATACTCCATTAATGCTCGACAATACTTAGAGAGGAATGGATGGAAATTTAATAGTAGTCGAACTGTACAAGAAGCGTGGCTGCCAGTGAAGTTTGGGGCAACTCTTAAAGGTGGGAAAGTGATTTTACTCTTCTTCTCAGTTTACACGTCTACCCTCCTCCCTCGTTTTCGAGAATGCTGATGACGAAAAAAATGTATTGAGGATGGGGTGGATTTTGGTCATTTGAGGTCATTTGAAAATGGGGGGTAAAATTTCAACGAGAAGAGATATTTAACCACCTTCCCACCCCCTGGAAAGGTAGATTTAACTTCCAAGGGTGCTTACGGTCATGTCTCTGAGATTATCCATCGCCCTTTATCATGTACCGGTCAAATATGTATAAACTCGTATTAAGACCCTTGCTGTCGCGCGTCCGTGCACGAAAACCGATAAAAGGGGTGGTTTTTGGCCCCGAATACAATTTTCTTTTACCCTCAGGGGGGGAGGAGGTGGCCTGGTTGCGTTACTCACTTGTAACAAAATTCCGGCTCCTTGACTTTACTATATCTTTAACTTTGGATACCACCATTTGGAGCAGAAGATCGATAGAAAAAGAGTTATTGCACAAAAACCTGATTTTGGTACTTACCTTGCATAATTCAAGATAGCTCCGTATACCTGCAGTTTGCACATTTTCGACATGTTATCCCCGACCCCGAACCAAAGCTGTTAAATAAAAAAAACCAAAGCCGCCTCAATTTGTCAAAACTTGGAATTTTCTCTCCCCGCGCCTGGACTATTTGTACATGACCCCTATCATATTTACAATTAACTATCATTAGCCATAAATCACATGACAATAAAGGTTTATTACACTCCAACAAAATAATACTGCTAAAGTAAAGCTTATAAATAAAATACTACAAAATATGTTCCTACAATAAACTAACATAAAAAGTTATATAATTTCCTAATTCTATAAATGAAAGTATTTAATAATATGGATCGAAAATCGGATCTAGATAAATATTAAGTCAAAATTTGTATTTGAATTTTTAATCCACATCATAAGTTTTTTCTATATAAAATGTTGAACAGCCTAAGCTAATTTGGAAGCACATTGTAAATTTTAGTTATGTGGCTGCAGCAACATTGCATTGCATGGCCCTATTGTTTTCTCAAGTTTCTATACCTCAGGAGCAAAGCACATGATAGAAGAGGCAGATCCTCCGAATTTCGGGAGCCTTGAAGACAATAACTCAGGAATCCAGGACCATGACGATAATACAGTGTAAACCTAAATAAACTCACAAAATTCATATCTTTGGTATGTGGCATTTGTCAAAAATATCATCGAACAGGTCAATTTTAGTTTTGTAAATGCTGCATTTTGTCACTGTACCAAAATTTATGAGGTCATTCGTTTTTGAATTATGAGGTCATCATATTTTTTTTTTATGGAAACAGACATTTTTGTTTACTGTTTTTGGTGGTATAGTCCTTTAGCTTTCTGGTGATATGAGAAAAATTGATATTACCTAAGCCATTCTTTTGGAAAAAAATATTTTTATTGATTGATACCTTACATAAGTAACTGTGAGAAAAAAAATCATCTCCATTGCTCAAATTGCGACCTTCCAACCATTTGGCATTGACAAGACGGGTGTAGACACTTTGCACACTGTTCTGAATCATCTCATGGGCAATTCGTCTCATCTCCAAGCCAGTTCTGTCTTTCAATTCCTCTATGGTATACGGTCTGTTAAAATACACCCTTGACTTTAAGTAACCCCAAAGAAAAAAGTCTAAGGGGATTAAATCCGGTGAACGCGGGGGCCACTCAATCGGACCTCGACGACCTATCGACCTTCCAGTAAAAGTGTCATCTAAGAACTGACGCACTGCCATGCCAAAATGAGGTGAGGCCCCGTCTTGCTGAAACCAGACGCTTTCAGCAGGAATATCTTCATCTTCATTCTTCGGAAACATAACTGCTAAGACTGGCACTAACTCAACTCGCAAAAACTGTAAATATCTTGCGGCCGTAAGATTTTCTTAAAAAAAAGGTCCCAATAAACGATCACCAATCATACCTGCCCACGTATAGTTTGCCTCGTCGCTGTGTGTAGGGTTCTTGAGTCCAATGAGGATTTTCGCGTGACCAATACGTACAGTTATGCCGATGAAAATGTAGCTTCATTAGGAAAAACAATGTTCTTTAAAAAATTTGGGTTTTTATCGCACAAGGTCATCAACTGTTCACAAAACTGTAAGCGCCGATCTGGATCGTCCTCATTCAATTCGTGGATTAATTGCACTTTGTATGGATGGTATTTTTCTTTTTTCAATAGACGTACAACAGAAGTTTGACTCACGTTATGATTTAAAGCCAGCTGCCTTGTCGAAAGATGGTGGTTGTCCTCACTTTCTAGAAGAATATTTAATTTGGTTTCGTTGCTTGTGCTTGGGCGACCAGATCGAGAGAGGATCAGATTCATCATATCTATAGTTTGTACGATGAATCTTTGCGTGTGCGTCATAAACAAGAACCGTATGAAGTAATCTGTTGAAGGTCACTGCTCCTCTTCAGCAGTGACGTGCATTAAAAAAATTAAAAATTTTTTTTTACTCTCAGTCATCATCCGACAAATTGGAAGCCATATTTCTTTCGTAAATATTCATGAAATGACAATTAATTTTGTAGAATAATAATAGATGTATTATTTACCACTAAACATGGTTATAACAATGAAGCTTAAAAACGAATTTTCATCAAAAACGCAAGAACGCCACTGGATCTAAAATGACAGATATTATAGCCGTTGACAGCACTTCACTATGACAACTGTTCATATCGACGTCTCTTTTTAATTCCGCTTGAATTTATCGTTCGGCTGTCTTAGCATGCTCGAGCGGTTAGAAGACATACGTAACTAAATATTTGCTCGTCTCAATGCGTTCAGCAACCGCACATATGTCCTACCTAATTTCATTCACTAGTTTTACACTGTCTCAGAAGTGTCACAAAACCGAGGTTCCACACGTGTCAAGAATAAAACAGTTATCGATACTTTTCACAAAAAGATCTGTATCTCTCTGTTGTTAAGGTGATCGTTTTTTTATTATTTTCTTTGTTTTGTTTTTATGTCAAATGTTTTTATGCTAGTTAAAACAAAAATGTAGGCAACAGGATTTATCAAACCATAAGAAAGTAGAACATTACTCGTGAATTTGCGAAAGGTAAGCTATTTTTACATAAAATGTAATTTTTCCAAAAGAATGGCTCAGGTAATATAATTTTTTCATATCACCAGAAAGGAATATACCACCAAAAACAGTAAACAAAAATGTCTACTTCCATTAAAAAAATTTATGATGGCGTCATAACTCAAAAACCAATGACGTCATAAATGTTGGTATAGTGACAAAATGTAGCATTTACAAAAGTAAAATCGACCTGTTCGAGGATTTTTTTGAAAAATGATACGTACCAAAGATATGAATTTTGTGCGTTTCTTTAGGTTCATACTGTATAGAAATTTTGGAAGATATTCACGCATAATTTCTATTATCAGCCAAGAGGAAATATTTCTGTATTGTCGTCTTATGCGAGATAGGAATCATATATGTCTTATTTTTTGTGTGTTCAGTTACCAATCTGTCAAAGTGGGTCACCCTGTAAAAATCGATTTAAAATGTTGCAACCGAATTGCAGACAGTCGCAATTAGCGAGTATTAAATATATGTTCATTCAAATTAGAGCATTTAATATCCGGAAATTGCAATTAGTGTCATGCTATTATTGTGGCCGCCACATAACGATTTAATCAATTTTCTTATTACTGTCAATATCAAGCTAGGAGCCCTCAGCACAAATTAGACAGCTTAAGCCGGGGTAATATAAATTAATATCGTAAAGGATGACAGAATGAATCATGATAATTTTATGCACGGATTAACTAACAGGTATTACCGTATTCCATAACGTTTCCAATTACTTACACAAAACGGCCATCACATTTAATTTTAGTTGCGGCCCAGTTTGGCCACGTTTATAGGACACTAACTGAGTTATATTTATTTTATTTGCGAAATAAAAGTGGAAAGAAAGTAGGCGAAGAAGAGGAGAATCCTCTATTAAACCACGAAAAGTGCTTTAAAGAACTTCCACATAATTCGTTATTTAAACGATTTGACAAAACCAGATCGATAAAAAAACTATCAACATTTCTTGATTTCGTTTAGTGGAATTCGTGTTCAATACAACCGTTTATTTAATTTGGATAATTAGTATCAGGAAAAAGTAGTTTTAACGTAGGCACTAAAAAGTGCGTCAAAAAATCTAGATAATCATCACAGTAAGTGTGCCTTAAAGAAAATTAGAGCCAATAATTTGATTAATAATGATACCAGCCCAAACATTTACTTTTTGAGAAAATTGTGGGTGAGCCTCCATCATCCAATGAGGATTATCCCTGTTCCAATATCGACAGTTTTGGCGGTTTACTGTTCCCCTTACTTGAAATGTGGCTTCAGCAGAAAAAAATGTTTATATACTGCAAATCTGCTAGAATTCTGTTCATCATTAATTCACAGAATTCATGCATTCGATCAGCATCCTTCTGATTTAACTCCTAAACCAACTTAACTTTATACGGATGGTATTTTTTTTTCTCTAAAACTCGCCGACTCACTATTTTAAAGCAAATAAAGGGCAGAGGGATGCGCTGGCGTGTCACCTTCTTTAACATAGCATTAGAAAAAGTACTCAGAGACGCAGGGGTGAACAGCAGGGGTACAATATTTAATAAGAGCATACAGATAATGGCAAACGCAGATGGCGTGGTTGTTGTTTCAGGCACAATGCGACATTCCAAAGAGACGTTTGCCACACTCGATGGTGCAGCAAAAAGTATGGGTCTGACGGTGAATGAGGAAAAAACTAAAGTTATGGCTTCGACATCAGGTAATAGAGCCAGAAACATTGGACCAAATATGAGTATCGATGATTACAACTTTGAGGTGATACTGTCGTGAGCAAAAAAAATAGGACATTTCTTTTTTCCAATGTAAATCTATCTCTGATTGAATACGTAATGAGTAGCCGAACTGAAACAGTTAGCACTTTTGTTATATTTTTTATTGTAATGCTGTTAAAGCAGAAGATGGATTGTCAATAAACATATTTCACTGCGTTATAACATTAACGCCAGCGGGAGCTAGAAGCCGCGGCAGGCCAAGATTACGGTGGATGGATAGTGTCGATGAGGATGCACGAAAAAAATCAGTGAAGAAAATTGGAAGCAAGAGTCGCGGAACCGGCAGGAATGGCAAAGAAATTAGAGAAAGTCGGAGCTCACAGAGGACTGTAAACCTAAGGATTGATGATGAAAACTCGCAAAGTCGATGATTTACTTACATCATTATCGGGAGCAAGATGTCTAGTTGGTTTATGAGGATTTTCTTCAATTTCTACCTGTACATCTACTTGTTATTTCTCATCAAATCGTGAAGTTCTATTTTTTAGACAAGTGACAATAATTAGAAACACTCTAGTGCTTGTGCCTGGTGAAGAAAATGTTTTTATTAAATTTAAAACAAAGTTTGTTTTGACTCGATGTGATGATTTGATTTAGAAACACAAATTTTCCATGGCCCACTTGACAGTTTTTGAAAAAGCACAGTAAATGGTACTATTTATTTAGGCATTTTTTACAAAGTCTTTTGTAAAGAAACTTTCTGGTGACTACAATTTTGTATTAAAAACGTTCAAAACAACAATAAATCAGTTTTAGCTTTTCCTCAAAACCAATTATTTAACAAAAAAATACGCCAATTGAGTTTACGAGGCATTAACAAAATCTTACATCTTTAAGATTAATTTTCGCATTAATTAACGCACCAAATTAAAAAATATATATATATATTAGCGAATAGAGAATCAAAATTACTTTTGAACGAGGTGCCGCACGACGCTCTTTCTAATTTAAAATTGTTGGGGAAGTAGTCATAATAAAATTGACCTGATCAGGATTTTTCCTACAAGTTTATAACTGCGCTTGAAACGAATTTATTCCATACATTGTAACCTATTTTGATACCTAAATATTAAAACGTGTTACATCGATGCGAACGGCAGCCGATTTTTGGTGGAGAGCATAGGGCCATGGGTTAGGATTGTGTGGACACTCAAAAGGGCGCCACCGGCTGTATGTTACGTAATATGATTTAAATAAGTTTGCCAGCACGGAACAAAATTAAGTTACTAGCAACCATACGATGGAATTCTCAAAATATCTCTACAATATCAAAACTCTTACTTTACTCTATTAAATCTCAAAATTTAAGCAAATATCAGGAGTACCAGTACAAATAATAAGAACATGTAGACATTAGACATTTATTACAACACACATGAGATGTACAACAGTAAAGGGTAAAAACAAAAAAAACTTCAAACCTTACCTAATCGTGGTTCATACGTATGAAAGAAATTCTATACAGTTGATAAAAAAACTTGATTTGAATTCAAACTTAGATCTCTGACTGAGATACTCTTGCAACTACGAGTTTGCCAATATGCAACTATGAGTTATAACTTACAACACGAATTAAAGATTCACCATGAATTGAATTTTATATGTGTGACATAATAGTAGGTGAATTAACATCTCACGGTACCATGGGTGTTTTACAGTAAAACTCTTAAATGCATCATCATTCTACACATAAACTTAGTGCTTAATTTATAGTTGCAAGATTGTAGTATAATTTACTTCAATATACGAACAAAAATCACTGAATTAAACTATAATATTTTCTTTAAAATATTTGACTAAAATGAACAAAAAATCCTGGTTAAGGCCTTGGCATTTTCTGTGACGACTGCAAAGGGACTCGTCACCACTTTTCTAGATGTTCTCGACGTTGGCTGCAACTGCGACTCCGTGTTACTCCCAAAACTCTGCCCAAATCTCTTGGAGACTGCTGCGAACAACTCTCCAACCAAAACTTCTCTAAATGTCAGCAGGACCCACATAAAACCAAATGTCTGAGTAATAGACTTCCTCCTATTACTCCTCTAACAATACTGGGCCCCCTTACATAACCAAAATTACAGCACCAAACATGTGCTCATCCCAATTGTAAGCCTCTCCAAAAATACATGCCTCTCCAAACACATATACCCCTCCAAAACACTCTCATATAGAGTATGGCATAACCTCACGAGACACGTGGCGATCAGATTTATGGCAACCAACAGAACTCCTTCTTGGAAATTCACAAATCTTCACAGCAAGGCGATGAGGATCATTGGGTACATCAATCAAATCCCTTTTCAGTGTAAACAATGTAAAACCCAAAAATTCCACACAAAATCGGAACCGCCGCTGTTCACTCGTGGCTGTCTAAGAGACCAATCCTCGACGGAAATCCCTTGACAGTTCTCCGTGTTGCCAACTTGAACATCTAGAGAACACTTTCTCTAGCCAATGAAAATCGACTCGGTGGCGCAATGCTAAGGCGTTTGGCTTGCGACTACGGAGTCCCGGGTTCGAATCCTGGCGAGGGTATGGATGTGTAGTGGCGTTTTTATTGTGTTACCGAGATGGTAGCAGTGGACTAGACCGCTGTTGGGTGGCACCACATGTCTAGTCGCTATTATCTCTCCTGAGTTCGAGTCTCAGCTGCGGTAGATGGCAATATCGCAGGGAATGGTTGTTGTGTTGATGTCTATGTGTACGTGTCCTGGTTGAGTGGTGGAATAGCATTAGCTAAACTCCGCCAGGACGTTAATATAAATAAGACGATTAAATAAAAATAAAAAAAAAATAAAAAAATGCGCCAACAAAGGGGCTTGTAATATAAAGACTGAATTACACCATTGTGTAATATCCCAACAACAAGAACATGTGAGTAACACCTCTGTCTTAAAAATAATACATAAAAGAAAACACGCTTTCTTTCCTTGTTGAGAATTGCAGATATGCGACCTGCTATGCCCCTTTGAAGTACGAGTGGTTGCCTACCTCTCCACTCAAACAAATGAACTAATGGGTTAATTTACTGTATTTAACCATACATATATTAATGTAGCCTTTTCAAATGCTAAAACATATGGACCGCCCTATATAATATTTTCCAATAAACTATGTGACTATGAAATTCAACTTACCGACATTTCTGAAGAAGGGTGATCAATAAATATCATTTCCGATTCTTCCCCATCTAGTAGAACAGATACCGTTCTTTCTCCAAATTCGTCATCTGAAATTAGTAACAAGAGTAATTAATACAATAATCAATTAATACAACCATAATTTTTTTGTTAGCTGGGAATACTTTGCTTGCGGACGGTGCAACGGATTTGTAAGGAAATCAGTGAGGCTCAGGACAGGACAGAAAAATAAAACTAAGAACTTCGTGGAGGCAAGGAAGATGGATGTAAGGGATACAATTTATAATATGTACTCCGAAAGTAAGTCTGTGGCATAGTTGATTTTGTAGTTAGTCTATCCTACCGCTGAAGTAGTGCTGTCGTTTGGCGAGAATATTATACATATTATAATATTAAAATTGTATAAAGTAATCATTGTTATTCTACAGAAAACTCCTTTCAAATGATACGTCTATGCGTGCAATTCTATGTGACTTTGAGTCGATTTAATTCTGAAATCAAAAGATGATGACATGAACGACAACATTCTTGATTTGAACTGTACATAGGATCCAACTTTCAGATGTTAGTTTCGTTAAAAAATATATAGTTTTTAAATATTTACTTTTATTTATAGACGATCGCGACTTGTTTAAAGTTATCAAAATTCGATCTGCAAGCACCTGTAGAATATTTCTTGAAATGTTAAAATCAAACACGATTTGCTCTTCATTAGGTGGGTTTGAGAAATGAAATCAACTCAGGGCCAACTTATTCACAATAATTATTGTTTAAGAAAACATTAATTTCTTAATTACTGAATTATTTCAAAGAGAAAGTAGACAATAGCGCACCATTCTTTTCGTAATTCAAAGGCCTAATTAAATAACAGGTTGGGTCAGAGGGGTTCCTGTTAAAGAAAATTGTTTTCGTTGAAAAACTAATATCGCTGAACTTAATGAAGAGTAAATAGTGTTTAATCCTAACGTTTGAATAGAAAACATGTTATAGGTGTTGGCAGAACGATTTTTAATCATTTCGACCAAGTCCCAACCTTCTATGATTAAAAATAAAAATATAATAATACCTCTTTTGCAAATGAAAATAATATTTGAGAGTTGGATCATATCTATTTTGGCCTGCACAATTCAAATACGCAAAAACATAGGTTGTTCTATTTAAGAAATTTATTAGGAGGGAAGATATGGGGGGAAAACCAAAATTATACGTTGATAACTTCCTTATTATTAAAGCTACAGCAATCTGGCCGGGACCAATTTCCGTTTTTTTTTATTTGTTAAAAAATAGCACTAATGGAATTTTTCATTTTTTGGAAATAAACGCCTGGCGCGCAAAATGAAAAACGGCCGATTTCTTGCAAGTCTTTCTCGGCATGAAGGAAAGGGGTGGGAGGAATAATGTTTTCACCAATTAATAGCATTTTTTTTAACTTCAATTTCCGCCCGGCGTGGTCGTTTATTGACTACAGTACCAAGTAGAGTTTACAGACCGACGAAGTCTAACGCTGATTCGTCATCGCTATCTTCATATCTTTCACGTCCACAGCTTCTGGAAAGAAGGATAACAAAAATCGGAATCAGAATGTGCATGCTGTCTCAGAATACACTCATTGTCTACAACCGTCTCGGCGAAGAGCTGTACGATGTTTATATATGAAAGAAATAAAATATTGTAAATAGGACTCACACTCCAATATTATATATAGTAAGAGAAATCTTCGTACACCCGTATAGATCTGCCAATGCAATTATAAACAGTTCACTGACAGATGCTGACAATTCGAAGAGAGCTAGAAAGCGGGAGCGAGTAAGTGTCACAGGCGCGGCGGCTCAACTGACTCGCTCGCCCGTTTTCGTTCTGTTCTTTCTCTCGTAACTCGCGCGGGCGGACAATGTATGGACATCGGGTACTTATAAAATAGAAAAGTCGAAAGAAAAGACTTTTCTCAAAATTTTCATCCCGGCCCAATCCCCCACCCCTCTCCGTTCTTCTGCTATACAGCTAAGGCCTGTATCTCTCGTCCTAATTATCTGATCGCGATCTTGCTCGCAAATTGAAGATGAAAAAAAATGCTATTGGTGAAAAAATTATCCCCCACCCCCTTCCTTTATGCCGAAAAAGACGTGCAAAAAATCGGCCATTTTTTATTGTGCGTGCCAGGCATTAAAAAAAAATGTCAGTGCTATCTTTTAACTAATAAAAAAATACGGAAATTGGTCCCGGCCAGTTTGCTGTAGCTCTATTAATAAGGAAGTTATCAGCGCTTTAATAATTTTGATTCCCCCCCCATATCTCCCCTTCTAATTGTCCCACCATCCCCACTCTCCGGTCTCATTAATTGTTCATCAATACCCTCCTACTCAGAAAAAATTGAGGCCCCAACTCCACCCATTCTCGAGACATAATTAAATTTTTCGTTTTTTCGCAACTTCAATCGCGATATCTCGCGAACTAATTTTGCGATCGGGTTCGGGTTAGAACAAACTTACGTGTTTTGTCTACCTCTTTATTTTTGGTAAGTATTTTTTTTTTGTGGCACCAAGACCTGGGGAGATACGTCGAAAAAACTGCTTTCCCATACATTTAATGGGCCGTTTCTCCCACCCTCCGCCGACTCCGCCCTGTAAAAACTTGTCGGAATGATGGAGGGGACCTAATTTTTTCATTCGGAGCAGTCACTTTTCAAAACCCAGATCTGCCCGGCTAATAATTGGAAATTTTATTTTATATCTCTATAGCAAATTTGAAAATAATTCATTGATCCATTTTTATATCTTCGTTCAACCCTTAATTTTCATTATACGAATAGAAAATTCAATAAATACTACATTGTACTTGTATTGTTAGCAAATTTTTAGAAAATAAAATTACTTTCAGAATTAAATTGACACTTCAAGAAAACCCCGGATCCTCCGCCAAATCATAGGATTATTAAGGCAACGTAGTGCACGTAATCTTAAATTAAATAATGTGATATTATGTGTTAACAATGTTTGTAGTTTATTACTGAAGATACTGTAATTGACTTATAGTTGAAGTCAATTACTTTATATTCAATGTTTAAGTCTTAAACATTAAGTTGAAACTTCAAAGACAAATGCAGCTTTGCAAAACTATAGAAATCCCAGCTCCTCCGCCAAAACATAAAATGAAGGTACTAATATACGATTCAAATGTATTGACCCCCTCACTTTAACCGCGAATATCTCAGAAACGAAGGGGCAGAAAAAAATGAAAAAATTACAAATTTATTATGAGTGTATTCTAAATCAATCGCTGAAATTTAAATAATGTAAATTAGACTCTTTTGAAGTTCTGCTAAGTCATATTGAAAAATGTCCTATTTCTTAAAGAAATTTTGACCATACCAGTTTTTAATTCTTTATATCTTTAAAAATATGCATACTAAGTAAATAATATTTTAGACATCGATAAAGCACCTCATTTTTTGTAGGGGTAAATTTTTTCAGAATTTTTTATTTTAAAATTTTGCAGTTATTCACAAAAACGTGACGTCATATTTATTCGGTTATTTATCAGTGTATTTAAAAATGTTTCGCTATAATAATTATGTTAAATGTAAGCATTTCCAGGAAAAGGAATTAATATATATCAAATATTTAGTTATCAAGCGTAAAGGATAATATCATTCTAAGTTTGCACTAATATTATCTACTACGTTTGATAATTAAATTTATGTTTGATATATACCAATTATTTTTTCTGAAAATGCTTGCATTTTACATAATGAACTATTTTAACAAACATTTTTTAAATACATTGATAAATAACCGAGTAAACATTACGTCGCGTTTCTGAGAATAACTGCAAAATTTTAGAATACAAAATTTATGAAAAAATTTCCTCTGACAAAAAATGCCGTGCTCTATCGGTGTCTAAAATATTATTTAGACAGGAGGCATATTTTTCAAGATATAATGGATTTAAAATTGGTATGGTCAAAATGTCCTTAAAGAGTAGGACATTTTTCAATATAACTTGCAGAACATCAAAAGTGCTCAATGTACATTATTCAAATTTCAGTGATTGATTTAGAATAGACTCATAATAAACACATATTTTTTTCAACTTTTTCTGCTCCTCCGTTTCTGAGATATTCGAAGTTAAAGTGAGGGGTCAATACATTTGAATCGTATATTAGTATATAATAATACACTAGTAGGCCAGTTCCCAGGGATTTTTCAAAAATATTGAAATTTCAAGGATGTGTTTTGTATCCTACAGCGCCTACGTAGCTAGAACGGTAATAAATACGACAAAAGTGAACTGGACGTTTTTACTGTTGTAGTTTACCAGCTTACATGCACTCGCGCCCAGGTATAAAAATGACAATTCCTCGCGTTATACTCCAACTTGTCCGGGCGCCGACTTAAATAACAAACAAGATAAAAAAAAGAGGTATATGAAATATTTGAAAATAATCACGCGGCTTCTAAATTGCATGCATAGCCATAGTTTTCTGGAGAAGTTTGGATCGATTTCTGACATTTTTAGAATTTTGGCGATTCACTTTTTTTAAACTTTTCATTTAGATACTAACTGTCCTATATGGACCCAAAAATGGCCGATTTTCTCATTTTTGGTTGTAAGATTATGTACTTACTTTCACATCCACGTAGTGGATTGGAAGTATAGTAATCGTATTTTTTTTTCTTGAAGTAGGTTTAGAATGTCATGAAACGTCGAGATTTTAAATTTGAGCGAAAGAAAAATGTATGTCTGTCAGTCTGTATGTCTGTAACTTTTTTTGTCCGCATGATTTCTCCGGAACGGTTTAAAATATTGACTTTAAATTTTATACACCTATATATTATAACGAGATCTGGAACTGGATTGGTTTTTTAACATTGGGGAGTAAATAGGGGTAAATAGGGGGAAATAAGTATAGCAATCTGGTAAGAGTACAGATACTTGAAATTTGGTGTATGTACTAGAAGCCAAGGCCTCAAAATTCATTACAATATTCTTCACCCCTCCCCCCCCCCACCCACCACCCCCTCACTTCATTATTAAAGGGGTTGATAGAATAAAATTGAGATATTCACTTGAAATTTGGTACACGTATGTATTATTACATCTGGAACTAGATTTTAAATAGGTGAAAATAAGTAAAGCAAGCTGGTAAGAGTACAGAAATTTGGAATTTGGTGTATATACTAGAAGCGAGGCCTCAGTTTTTTTTTATAATATTTTCCATCCCCGACCACTAAAAGGTTGATAAAATTAAATTGAGATTTTTCACTTGAAATTCTGTACACATATGTATTATATTGGCACCTGAAACTAGATCATATTTTGACATGATTCCGTTGAAGGAGTGGGGGGGAAGTAGAGGTAAATAGGGAAAAATAAGTTAAGCAAGCTGGTAAAGTACAGAAACTTGGGAATTGGTGTATATACTAGAAACCAAGGCCACAGATTTCTTTCTAATATTTTTCAAGCCCCCCACCCCCACCACTTCCACTCCATTATTAAAGGGATTGATAACATAAAATTGAGATATTCACTTGAAAGATATGTAAGTATTGTAGTGACATCTGATTGAAATGTTCCCATTGAAGGGTGAGAGGTGGTAGGTTGTGAATAAGGGAAAATAAGTAGAGCAAAGTAGAAACTTCATTTTTAACGTATATGGTAAAAACCAATGCCTCAAATTTTTTTATGACATCCCTGCCATGACATGACTGCCCCAAAAAATTATTAAAATTCTATGATCAATAATTTCCACATACTAGAGTGCAAATATAGTTAAGATGTTTCCTTTAATGCGACTTGGATGAAAAATCTAGATGTGGAAGTAGTGATTATTTAGGCAGCGTTTTTTTTCTTTAATATGCATTTTTAGTAAAATATCAATAATGGCATTTACACAAAATTTCCCACTTTATTTATACAGGGTGGTCACTAAAAAATTAGTAATGTGGCATATATGAATATTAATAGGAATATAGTTATCATTATTATATTGCTACAACGAAAACCTGATAAATTTTAGTTAAAAAAATATATAGGGAGTGGTCATCCGACATAAAATAAATAATAAATAAAATATACTAAATATGAAAGGTTTGAATAAACACCTTTACAAATTTCCACCATAGTTGAATTATTTCTTAGGACGACCACCCTGTATATTTTTCATTAAAAGTATAATAGGTGTCTTCCTTGACAATTGTGTTAACTATATGACAAATATTATTTTCATTTTTCACATTTACTTTATTACTTATTCTCCTTAGGCAGTCCACCTTATTATATTTTCCAGAAAAGCCTATCCATTTCTTCGCTGGCAGTAGCGTCAACTAGCTACCAAAGGGTCCAGCGGGGTAAGCTAGACGAAACGGCCCCAGAAAGCAATATTTGAAATAACTTATATTATAATATTGATGTCTTAAGAACACGATTAGTAAACTGTTTTAGTATAGCAAACACTAAATAATAGGAAATTGATTGAGGAAGCCGTTACTCTGTGGTAATCCATAACAATAACGAAATTGAGTAAAACACTACTATGTTTTTTTACCACTGATTCAATTAAGAAGAATTCTTAATTGTTTGAAAATGACCTAAAAAGGGTTGAAACTGCAGTCACGTTTTTGTGCAAATATAGTGGTAAAAAAACATAGTAGTGTTTTACTCAATTTCGTTAACACTAAATAATATATTTAAAAAATATATTTCAAAAATACAACTTATATTTAAAAAAATAAATAGACAAATGTTTTCCTAGGCACACAAACCACAAAAAAGCTGCTTCAACAGCAATACTGACGTACAGATCGCCGAACGGCACAGTGTGGGAGATCATTTTATCTTGTGGTAATCAATGAAGATAGTGATGTTTAAAAATGAATTATTATTTGTTTGCCTATAATTGTATTGAAACATATTCTTTATAGGATTTTGCAAACAGAAAAAATAACTATAACTAAAAGAAAAACTGTGTAAAGATATTAATGAAATCTTTGCATTCTTTCGATAACCTGAATTCTGGTTATGCTAGCAAATTAAAATCCTAAAACAAATTTGTCTAATTTGTTATTTGACAATTCTCATTCTAACACTAGCATCCACACAGTCCCCTACGACCATGCAGATTAAACTAGTATCTACATAACCCCCTACGATTATGAAGATTCTGTTAAAAATGAGAACAAAGACCTAAAATGAATTTATTTTTCTACTTTGTCTTAAAATTTTTTTATTCTAATGGATTACATTTTCATGAAGTCTAGCATTTTGTTTCTTGGAAATGCTGAAACGTTTTTCGCCCTTATTCTGGAGCTCATCAGAAAGACATAAAGCCACTCATAAAGATGTTTCATGCAAAACCAAGCAAATAAATTCATTTTAGACCTTTGTTAATTGAATATTCATGATCGTAGGGGGTTATGTAGATAATAGTTTAATCTGCATGGTCGTAGGGGACTGTGTGGATGCTAGTGTTAGAATGAGAATTGTCAAACAAGAAATTAGACAAATTCATTTTAGGATTTTAATTCGCTAGCATAACCAGAATTGTAATGAAGTGACCTTTTCATGACCAGAATGCAAGGTAAATTCATAATAGTTTCCTTCATTATGTGTCCCGCTTACAACCAGAGAGAAGTTGCTTTAAGATGAGTATGCTAGATTTCTGTAATGCTAGTTAGTTTACGCCGCGAAACAGCTTTCTATTTTATATCTGAAATTATGTACAGCGAATTCAGCCATCAGAAGGTAATCTGCAATAATTAACATAATTATCGATATTTGGCGCAAGTGGCGTGTGGGTAGCTCAGCCTTACCTGATTCATTAAAACATATTTCTCGCCCCATTCCGTACCGATTCTTAGAACCATCAATCACGCGTGCAGCAGAGATCCCTAAACCGAGTCCGCAGTAAGTACACATGTGGTTATCAGCACTACGTTGTTCTTGTCGATGTTTTTGCAGTAACAGATAAAACAATTCACCTAAATGCGTGTATTAAAACCATGTTTTAAAATAATTTCCGAGTAAATGTACCGACTGTATTTTTCCGTTTTGACCAGTTAAATTTCAACTTTCAAATATAGTTATTAACAAAGTGGTGTGCTCGAATTAGGTGAATATTATATTCTCGCGATTTATCCAAATAGCTATGGTCCCAAGAATTTCCAGAAGGGAAAGGAACATAGATGATATTTCGAGGGAAATTGGGACAGTAAATATAGTTTACCAGATTTTAACTTAGACCGTTTAGTCATTTTACCGTTTTGTTTATAATAAATATTTCATACTGCCTCGAGTCAAAACCACATGCACCGCTTTCATATATTTATTTGCTTCTATAAATTTATAATAGTCCAAGGATTGTGCATCAAATCTGGGTGAAATAAAATTAATTATTTATCCGTACATTTTGATACTTATAAAATTTTCCGCATCAACTCCGACAAGATACCACGTGGCCGAATTAAATTTGCACACAAATGCACCGAAATTAAATCTTGCCAACTCTTCATACATTTATGCTGATCGCTCCTATAAGCTAGATTTTACCGTAAATAATTGCTTGCTATCGCTTGGTATTTGCACACAGTTTTTTTTTGCTTATTGCTTACTGCTGTTTTTACCGATTTATTTATTTCTTTGCTTTTTTTTTTTACTTTTGCTATCAATTAAAATGCTGATACAAATGACACTGCTTACCTGCCTGCCGCCACTAACTTGCCAATAGTCTCAGGAAATAGTAAGAATTAGCTACTCACGGCCTGATTCGCATTTGCTATGTATTAATGTATTTTTTTCTAAACATAATTTTGAAGTACCTGACATATTATTTCGTTATTTGTTTATTTGGTCTTGTTTTCATTGTGGTATTGAATTTTATATGTTAATAAACTTTGTTATTTACCGATATGTGTTTTTTACTGCTGAATGTGAGTGAAAGTCAAATTTTCCGTCCAGACCCCTGGACCTACCATGTCTCCACTGTAGCTATCCCAGCCCTACTGCAACAGGCTGCGTTTAGGAGGCTAATGTGGGACCTTTGCCCTACGTAAAAATTGCAAAGGTGGCGCTCGAGATAACCGAAATCACGCTCAGCGTCAAAGTGACGCTTCCGCTTGTTTATGCGCTAGACAAACGGAAGAAAGCACGTCACAGAATTCAAGTTATCGAAAGAATGCAAAGATTTCATTAATATTTTCACGCCTAGTTTTTCTTTTAGTTATAGTGACGATGATTTATATTTAAACAATGTTTAATAATAAAATTAATTTAAAAGTATTTTTTAAGTCTTGCGCCTTTTCTTTTATGGGGAACTTTTACTATAACTTCATATGTTATTATGTAGGTGTATACAGTTCGTGCAGCGGAGAATTAGACATATACATTCATATAGTGCGAGAGATATGACAACCCAACAGCAGCAAACTCACCCGATGCGATGGCACAAGGCCACGCCACCACCGGCCACTGAAGTATCCCAGCTGTAGTTATTCATTGCTCACTGGCACACGTGATATTGCAATTAGGTGTTTTAACAAATTTTAAATTTACTTTCACTGCGAAGATAATGCTTTATTATAGTTAAAAACACTTGAATTTTGAGAAATGCTGCCTTAAAATAAGCTATTTTAATTTTGTGTTGAAATGTTTTCGCCAAAAACACTACATCAATTCACTACGCACTCATAGCGTCATCAGTTATATTGTCAGTGTCATTTTGTGTTATAAACACGTTATTTTGCAGATAAATTTCCTAAAGTAGCTTTGACAAATCCCGTATTAGGTAGGCGTTACTTACTTAATCACATGTAAAACGTAAATAAAGTGAATACAATGTTGTGTTTAACAATTTTTAAACCCGATTCACGAAACTAATCTAACCGATGACGTCACCGCGTGTTTTGTGTACTCGTTCAATTACTAAGACTTTATGTTATTTATTTGTTGAAATTTTAATTTGATGGACGATAGAATGCTGTTTAAGTATCAATAAGTGCTTTAGTATACCAAGTACTTCATTTTAATAATATCAAAAAAGCAAATTTGCACTAAGTAAAAACACCTAATTCTTACTTCCTATGTCTAGCTTACTATTACACGCACTGTATGACATAATTGCATTAACTAAGAGGTACAAACAACCAATCATAAACGAACTTAATTTTTTCAAAAGTGATGCAACCGTTTGTTTTTAATGAAACAACTTGTAGAAACAGTAAGTGTAATTAGCCATATTATATATATTTTTTGGCGATTGTATTTAGGCTGTAACCGTACAAAATTCATCCTCAAATTTTTATTTTCATTTTATAGATAATTAAAATTATTTAAAAAATCTAAAATAAATAATATATAATATAGATCAACTAACGCTCTAGCAGAGCCTTCTTGTTTCATTCATCTAGCTAAAACAGTTTTAGAGAAAAACAAGTTTAATCAGTAGTCATGCCAGCGCATGTATTGTCAATTACCTTAAGGACCGATGGAGAATAGGAAAGTTTGCCAATCGTGTTCTTATGACATATGTTATTTCAAAGATTGCTTTCTGGGGCCGTTTTACTCAGCTTATCCTGTTTGACCATTTGACTGTTCTCCGTCTAATAGTTTTTTTAGATATAGCGCCAACAGACAGGCAGACAGACAGACAGACTCATGGAATTGAGAGACCTTAATTTTCGAAATCCACATGGTCTGAGATATGAAAATACAAAGAAACCTCGAAGTGATTTTTTCCCGATTACAATTACTTCACTTAGGTAAGCGAATTTTAAAATTGTAAACTTAAAAAAAAATTTAAAAAAAAACTATTTATTACATTAAAAGTATTATTTGAAAATCGATCAACAAAAAATAATTTTTCGAGTAATGGGCAATAGACTTAGAATTTAGTTAACTGAAGTCAGAAATAAAACGAAAAACTATTTATAAAACCGAGGAAAATTAAGTAAATAAATTATACCATACCAAGGCTGGCGTCGTAGGTGTTCATGTATTCAGACGTCATAAACTGCGAGACCAGTGCGGTCTTTCCGACACCAGCATCTCCCAGCATTACCACTCTATACTTGGGGACCTCTACCTCCTCAGGGGATCCCAGCGGGGTCGAGTCCACGGTATGGTAGCCTGACCCACAACACGAGCCCTCGAAGGGAGATCTCTCACCCGAGACGTTGCTTGCCCTAAAAACAAAAGCATGTTCGATAGAGCTTTGAAAAGAAAACATGACATTAGTACACTGGGGGAAATTGTATAGAATGATGGTTGAATTCATGAAAGGTGGCGAAAATGTCATTGCTTTGTTATTGTTTATTTTATAAAAAATAATTTAATTTGATAATTAATTCAGGATTTGATGAATTTTATTCTTTGGAAAATGTACTAGTTGTGATTTAGGGTTTTATATCTTTCTCATACTTTTTGCTTTCAGCTTCCCCTAATTTGAAATGACGGTATAGTTGGATGAGAAAAGTTTAGTATGTTTTTTAAATACATATTTTGTAATAATTTTCTTTTCTTTCCTCATTCACTTCGTCAGAATGCTAATAGGTCAGGCGTCAGGGAGTTCTGGATGTGTAAATACCGTTTCAAATCGGGAGAAAGATTTTACTGTTGGAACCAATTCATTATAGGCCTCTTTTAAATATGCTAATTTTTCCCCCTCGCTGCCCCCCTTGGAACATCCCCAATCTTGGTGCAATATCGCTCAAAAATCATTTTTTCGCTAATATCTCAGTTCTGAATGGTCCTACGAAAAAAATATAGTTATTGAAGTTTAAGATAAGTAATTGGTCTTTTGAAATGGTTCAGACACATTTTTACGTAGTATTAATTAGTATTCTTGGAGTTACAGGCGGGGAAGTCGCATTCGCCCTGTATATCGACACTTTTCTACACTTCCACGCTTTCTAGAAATATTTAAAACAATTAGTATTTACAACCATTCAACATTCTACAATATAGCGTTTGTTGTGGATAACATATTAGTCCTCCACACATTCAGTGGATGTGACACAACTTCTGCATTTTATAGGCAAGGCAAAGCAAAATTCGTTAAATTATTACAAAATTCTGCAGGATTACAAAAAAACGTGGAATGTTTTAAAGACCCAAACTCTCACCCCGATGTTATAGAAATAGCAGGCCAAAAAGTTATCTTAGCTCTTCTTTACGGAGCAGAAGCCAGTCGGCATTCTTTGAATGAATTCAGGCACAAATGCTTTATTAAGTCAGTGGCAAGAAGTATAGTATTTATGAACTTAATTGGAACAGCACGGAACTAGAGGATCTTGCGGGGTATTGTCAATATATCGCTTCGCATTGAAAGACAGAATTTTACAGATTTATATTCACCGCTCCTCGTCTATATCCACGTGGACTTGATCCGCCTGTCACATAGAAATATAGGTGGGATATAGATGCTAGCGAATTTGATTTGTCAACATCAACCTTGTTCAGAGTTTTTGCATGCCATAGTATACAGGGTGTAATTAGTTTCATGTCATTAAAAAAAAACTGGTAGTAGGGAACGACAAACCAAAAAAAAAACCTTATATAACATGGGGTCTAAAGCTCATAGTTTTGGAGAATAAAATTTTTTGAGAACTGCTGGAAAATTGAGGTAGGTTTAGATCTAGATCTGATCTGAAGAAAACTAGACTCTAACTCTCCCTTGTGCAATATTTTAGTTACTGTCGGTGCTTCGTTATGTACATACGTCCAACCCGCCGTTCGTTGTTTTCGTTATTTTTGAATTTCGCGTCATTGTGTATTTATAGTTAAGATTTATTCTATTGACTTACCGTTCAAGTTGTCAAATTCTTGATTACGTACAGACACAACTTACTTGTTCGTTCTTTTTGTATTCCTTTTTGGCTTTTGTACCAAGTTTTTATTTTATTTTTCTTTATTGACAACGTTAGTTGATAGTTTAGTGTTTAGTGTTGAACGAAGTGCGTATGTACTTAATTCGACGTAGCGAACTGTGTATTGATACAGATTCAGAGATTTTGAATCATTTAGGTAGGTAGTAAGCTTTTAACCCAGGACACTCATTTATGTTACAAATGTTAATAAATCACATTTAAATTTTCTAAATTATAACAATCCAATATTTTGTTCCAAATTAAAGAACACACATGTAAAGAAATGCTCTGTTTAAACCTCTATGGCCATTATTTGCTTGCAATTGTGCACGAAGAGAGAACGAATTATTTACCTCTTTATACCCTCAGTTCAGTTGAGGTGGTCCATCAAAGGCGGTCGATGATCCTTTGATACCGCGTGTGCCGGCGAGCACTTTTTTATGACAATTTAAAAATTGTATAATTGGGAAGTACAAGTCCATCGACAAAGAAAATCAGTTGTTCTCAATAGTTGTCTACCATAATATTAAATATGTTAACCCAGATCAGTTTTTTCAAAGTGCCCCTAGAGGGAAAAGTCATAAAGGTTTTTTGTTTGTCTAGTCGGTCCCCATTACCAGTTATTTTTTAATGACATGAAACTGATTACACCCTGTATAAAACAGAAAATACGTATGAACTATTTGTATCGTATGATCTGTACGAGGCAGTACAGCCAGACAGCGTTATAAATTACTTAATTCTAGTGAATATTTGAACAAATTATTAATTTTATTACTGTGTTTGAGTGATTTTTTGCAAGTAATTGTGTAAAATGGCATTTTGGAGGCCTTTCGATAGTAGTGACAACGAAACGGACGATTTTGATACAGGAGGAGTTTTAATGAAACCGACATTCGTAGTTTTAAAATCCAAACTAATGTAATAATTGGCAGTAGAGAAAAAGAGAGTCAGAAGTGAACCAAATAAACAAAAAGTGGATTAGGCCTATTGGGGACACCACTTAAAAGAAAGAAACGAGCGCATAATGGTAGTAACCACCGATAGTTGTAGACATTCCCACCTATAACTCCAGCTTTAATTAATACTACGTAAGAATGTGTATGAACCATTTCGATAGAGAATTTACTTATCTTTAGCTTTGATAACCATCTTCGTGGGTCCGTTCAGAACCGAGATATTGGCGAAAAAATGATTTTTGAGCGATATTGCCTCAAAGGAATGATCCGGGGGGTCGGCGAGGGTGAACATTAGTATTTTTTTTCCTGCTTCAATTATTTGGGACTCCCTGTCACATGTATGTTTTCTTTTTAAGCGGTGCTAGGGGAATCTACAAAATATATCACAATTAACCAGTATATTACTGGTAAATAACCTCTACGCCTGTGACTTTTACGTCAAAGGATCAGTTAGAGGTTGGTTTTTTTTAAATATACAACACAAATAAGTATAAAAACTTGAAATTAAATATTTTGCCGACGTTTCGGAAATCAAGGCTTTTTTGAAACATCTTTTTTGCTGTGTATGATAAATACACAGCTCTAAGAATATTTGTTATATTCAATATCCATAGATACTTACTACTTACATAGAACTGTTGATATAGTTAACGGTTTTTTTAGTTTTAATATAATATTAAGTTTGTGAAGTTCTTCTTTTAACTTAAATAAAGTAAATAGTAAGTATCTATTGATATTGAATATAACAAACATTCTTAGAGCTGTGTATTTATCATACGCAACAAAAAAGATTTTTCAAAAAAGCCTTGAAAAAGGAAACATTAGATTTCCGAAACGTCGGCGAAATATTTAATTTCAAGTTTTTATACTTATTTGTGTTGTTTATTTAAAAAAAACGAACCTCTAACTGATCCTTTGACGCAAAAGTCACAGGCGTAGAGGTTATTTACCAGTAATATACTGGTTAATTGTGATATATTTTGTAGATTCCCCTAGCACCGCTTAAAAAGAAAACATACATGTGGCAGGAAGTCCCAAAGAATTGAAGAAGGAAAACAAATTAAGATAATGCCACAAATAACATTTAGACAAAATTGGTATGTCTAAAAGAGGCCTATAAATAATGAACTGGTTTCAAAGGTAATTTGTTTTTCCCGATTTAAAATGATGTTAATCTACCTGACGACTGTCCTATAAGTTTTTATAATTTAAAATAATACATTACAATAAAAATTCATTTTCATTATAATTTTTTTATAAATAAAATTGTTGTAATTTTTATTATTAGTACTGTCATTGTTATTATTACTGGTATAATTATAATTGTTGTTACTGCTGCTCCAACTATTATTCATTATTATTAATTATATAATCAATTTATACAGAAACATGCGCACTTGTAGCACCACAAACCTAGCGCTTTTGCTTTGTCAACTTCTAGCTGCTTCTGACTAGGTCGGTTCAATGAAATTGAGAGCTGACTATATTAATCTTAAATTATATTAAATAAATAAAAATTCTGTAAAATATAAATTTTTACAAAGCAGTTACATAGATATTGGTATAATTTGCTTAATTTACCTGCGCCAGCTGTCCCCGTCCCTTACCTGCTGACTGTAGCATAGTTATGTACACCTTCAGCTAATAAATAAATATTAGATTTTACAAAACTCTTACACCCCCGGTGTCGCGAGCTCTCGGGCTAAAAGTCTATCACAAATAGAACACGTAATATCGAACGGATTGTCCCGAAAATTTGTTGTAAATTGTCTATGGGCATATTTATTACAGTAAAAATCTATCACAAATAGAACACGTAATATCGAACGGATTGTCCCGAAAATTTGTTGTAAATTGTCTATGGGCATATTTATTACAGTAAAAATTATTACAACGAATATAGATACATAGATGAATATAATAATATAGATTCAATTTCATTAGGACATAATGAAACACTTGATGCGAAACACTTGCCCGTGAACTCAAAAACTATCAACAGATCAAAACGTCCTGCTGTAACTACATAATGAAGTTACACTTCAAAACTAGAATTATTACATTAAAATTATGATTTATTTTCTTAGGCGTAAGATTCTAAAACAGACTTACTTACAACAATTATTACCTGATGTCTTAATTGGCTTTTAAAGTAGGAGAAATTACTTTCACATATTTATTTAAAAAGTGCGTTAGCAATGTTAGTACTTTTTTTAGAAGATAATGTAATTGGCTTTAAAATTAAATTGAAACTACAAAGAAACTAAATGTTAGAAAACTACAAAAAATCCCGGCGCCTCCACCAGAATTAAAACTAGCAACAGCGTGCTAACCACTAATATACAATTCAAATGTATTGACCCCTCAATTTAACCGCGAATATCTCAGAAACGGAGGAGCAGAAAAAATTGAAAAAAATTCGTGTTCATTATGAGTCTATTCTAAATCAATCACTCAAATTTGAATAAATGTACATTGAACATTTTTGAAGTTCTGCTAAGTTATACCGGGTGAGTCACGAATTGCGCTCGCCCCGACCCGATATTCCCTAAAATATTTGGAATAGAAAATTGAAATTTGGAGGCCTTATTACACGACTAAAATGCAATCTTTTCAATAAAAAATCAAGTTTGGTGCACATCCGGTTTGACCGGAAATGCCCACAACTTTCGATTTTTAAATGGAACACCCTATATATTTTTACATTTTTGGAATCTAGAGGAAATTTTGAATACAATACATCCATTTTGGTCACTTTTTGATAAACATTAAAAATTTTATTAAAAAATCTATTTCTGAAACCAGAGTGCTGTGGTGCCCAATATATATTTTAGTTTGTGTGCTACGTTACTATTAAAATAAAAAGAGCAATATGATTGCATTACTTAATTCTCTAGAGGCGTTTAAAATTTTTAAATGCGATTTTTTCCCACTAACTCGGTTTTTTTAAATGGGAATTTAATCGTTCACCAACATTTTTAAATACCTCATTTTCATACGAATCTAATGATACCAAAATTTTGAAAATCCGCTCAGAAATATTTGAGATTTCAGCCAAAATACAATGCAACCAAGCTTTTAGAAACATGCGGTTAATAGATAATAGATTAGTGGGCTTTGGAAACTAAAATGGCACATTTCTGTGTAAATCTGGTAACCTAATAACATTGGAAAAATCATAGTAGCCATTGAATGTAATAAA
Organism: Stenurella melanura; assembly: GCA_963583905.1. Lineage (NCBI taxonomy): Eukaryota > Metazoa > Arthropoda > Insecta > Coleoptera > Cerambycidae > Stenurella > Stenurella melanura. Next base: position 181,367,787 of record OY757310.1, read on the forward strand.
ATAATATCAACTGTCAGACAGACTCGTGTAGTTATAGGCAATCTTGAGCTATCAAACATTTAATAATTGTGAGCGCAAAGAACGTTACAATTAAGTTTAGCATAGGTATGTGGAGGTAAACACAATTACATCCACAAGGACATTTGCAATAGAATGCGACATCAGTTCGGTTTTCAGAGTTTTATTTAAATGAACATAAATATCCTGCCTATAAATAAATAAAAATCAATTCCGTTTGAACAATTAAACTTAAACTAGGTAACAGTAGGTATCTTTAAAATATTTAATATAATTAAACCATAAATTGACATTTATAGATATTGTTGAAAATGTCCACCATTTTTTTCTATACACAATTCGGCTCTGCGTACAGTTGCTTGAATGGCCCTACGCAATTCAGCCGGCGTTATTTCATTAAGAGCCCGTACAACTTTATTTTGCAGCTCTTCACGGGTATTTGAAGAAGTTTTATAAACTTTATTTTTGAGAGTGCCCCATACATAATAGTCGAGGGGTGTTAAGTCAGGTGACCTAGGAGGCCACCTGATATGATCTTGATTTGCGATAAGGCGTTCACCATGCAAGTTGTTTAAATATTCCATCACTCTTCTGGAATTATGTGGGGGAGCACCATCTTGTTGGAAAAACAGATTTTGTAAATAGTCAAGAGGAAGTAAGTCAAGAAATTCTGCTGTCTGGTTTTGTAAAAAGAATAAATATCGTTAGCCAGTAAGTGGTCCATCAAAAAATAAGGGTCCAATTATTCGATCTCCAAGTACTCCATACAACAGCTAAACCCAAATCTTTCCTGAATATTCCCCCGCCCTACCAACCTCGGATTTTCTTGAGCCCAGTACCTAGTATTATTTCTGTTAAACATACCTTGGTTCGTAAATCTACTTTCATCTGAATATAAAATATGAAAAGGAAAACCTGGGTTTTGTTGTACTGCATATAAGAACCAGTTGCAATATACTAGCCTCCTGTCGTTATCATCTCCATAAAGATGTTGGTGTATTTGGTATTTATAAGTCCGAAACTTATGTTTCTTTAAAATTCTGCAAACCGAAGACTGACTAATGTCGCATTCCATTGACAATTCCCTTGTTGATGTTGTTGGGTGTACCATCACAAATCCTAATACATCAATTTCTTTGTCCTCACAATAAATGTTTGATGGTCATCTTGTTGATTGGGTTCGTTTCTTAATTCTTGTTCCACTCTGGCAAAGAAGTGTCTGCTTGGATGACGTCTGTTGGGATATCGTTGCTGATACAGTTCTGCAGCTGCAGTTGAATTTTTGAGACGCTCTCCATATATCAGTAACATATCGACCTTTTCATTTCTACTAAAATTATTCATTTTCTTTAATTTTTACTCAAAGAGATTTCCGCAACGCTTTATTTTGTATCTGTCTGACAGCTGATATTGTTTTATTACATTCAATGGCTACTATGATTTTTCCAATGTTATTAGGTTACCAGATTTACACAGAAATGTGCCATTTTAGTTTCCAAAGCCCACTAATCTATTATCTATTAGCCGCATGTTCCTAAAAGCTTTGTTGCATTGTATTTTGGCTGAAATCTCAAATATTTCTGAGCGGATTTTCAAAATTTTGGTATCATTAAATTCGTATGAAAATGAGGTATAAAATGTTGGTGAACGATTAAATTCCCATTTAAAAAAACCGAGTTAGTGGGTAAAAATCACATTAAAAAATTTTAAACGCCTCTAGAGAATTAAGTAATGCAATCATATTGCTCTTTTTATTTTTATAGTAACGTAGCACACAAACTAAAATATATTTTGGGCACCACAGCACTCTGAATTCAGAAATAGATTTTTTAATAAAATTTTTAATGTTTATCAAAAAGTGACCAAAATGGATGTATTGTATTCAAAATTTCCTCTAGATTCCAAAAATGTAAAAATATATAGGGTGTTTCATTTAAAAATCGAAAGTTGTGGGCATTTCCGGTCAAATCGGATGTGCACCAAACTTGATTTTTTATTGAAAAGATGGCATTTTAGTCGTGTAATAAGGCCTCCAAATTTCAATTTTCTATTCGAAATATTTTAGGTAATATCGGGGCGAGCGCAATTCGTGACTCACCCGGTATTGAAAAATGTTCTACTTTTTAAGGAAATGTAGACCATGCCAGTTTTAAATCCACTATATCTTGAAAAGTATGCCTACTACGTAAATAATATTCTAGACACCGATAAAGCACGGTATTTTTTGTACGAGGAACTTTTTTCATAATTTTTTATTCTGAAATTTTGCAGCTCCCGCTGCTAATGACAACGCATAGCCGTCTAAATTTTAATCAGAAAAGGAAAACTGAAGGAAATCTATTCCTTTATATAGACAGCATATTTATGGAAGAAACGAATGTTGTCTTTAATTACACTGTCAATTATTTTCTCTTCAAACGTCTGAAAAACATGACATTTCTTAAAATTTAGACGGCTGTGCGTTGCCATTAGGAGCTGATTTACAAAAGAGATCGAAACTGCGAAAAAAAAAAGAATTCATAGAATTTTATTAATTGGTTTAGGGTAAAAGAAGCGTTTTAGAGAAAAACGCCAAGAACCAAAAGTTGCTTATTTTTGCTCAAAGGACACGCCTGTCGGTTTTCAGAATTTTTTAGACAAAAATAATTTCGACCAAGAATTTCCATAGATTTTAATTTTTTTTCTACTTCAGAAAGATCCCAAAATATTCAGGCATATTCTTTAGGTAAATATAATCTACTTATGCCCCCCCCCCAACTTCTTCTTTAAAGTGCTTCCTTTTCCCGTAAAAAAATTAGACAAAAATAATTTTTTTTGTTTGTTATTTTTTTCCGAGAGAAAGAAACACTGAAAAAAAAAACACCGAGAGATGTTTATTTTTCTCCAAAAAATGAGCCCGAATATTTTCAGAATTATTATGGAGCAGTTAAGCAGACTTTCGCAGATGTTCACAATTTCAATCGCCTCTAGATGAAAAAATCGAATTCGGTCGGACTGGTGGTCAAAGAGAATATTAATTAGGGGGCCCAGGAGAACATTTTCCCCAAGTTTCAGAACAATCGACTAAAACCCATTTTTACTATAAAAAACTGCGGGGTCCTTTGAAATCTCGATGTTTGATGAGATTCTAATCATGTTTAAAAGTGAATTATTTATTATTTGTTTTTCTTTCCGCTGTTTGTAAAATCCTATAAAGAATATGTTTCGAGATTCTAATCATATTTCATAAAAAAAAATTACGAATTCAAAAACTATCAGAAGACCAAAACGTCCTACTATAACTATATAATGAAGTTACACTTCAAAACTAGAATTATTACGTTAAAATTATGATTTATTTTCTTAGGCGTAAGATTCTAAAACAGACTTACAACAATTATTACCTGATGTCTTAATTGGCTGTTAAAGTAGGAGAAATTACTTTCACATATTTATTTAAAAAGTGCGTTAGCAATGTTAGTACTTTTTTTAGAAGATAATGTAATTGGCTTAAAATCAAATTGAAACTACAAAGAAACTAAATGCTAGAAACCTAAAAAATCCCGGCTCCTCCACCAAAATTAACACTAGCAACAGTATGTTAACCACCAATATGCGATTCAAATGTATTGACCCCTCAATTTAACCGCGAATATCTCAGAAACCGAGGAGCAGAAAAAATTGAAAAAATTATGTGTTCATTATGAATCTATTCTAAATCAATCACTGAAATTTGAATAATGTACATTGAACATTTTTGAAGTTCTGCTAAGTTATATTGAAAAATGCTCAACTTTTTAAAAAAATTTTGACCTTGCCAGTTATTATTTTCTCTTCAAACGTCTGAAAAACATGAAATTTCTTAAAATTTAGACGGCTGTGCGTTGCCATTAGGAGCTGCATTACAAAAGAGATCGAAACTGCGAAAAAAAAAGAATTCATAGAATTTTATTAATTGGTTTAGGGTAAAAGAAGCGTTTTAGAGAAAAACGCCAAGAGCCAAAAGTTGCTTATTTTTGTTCAAAGGACACGCCTGTCGGTTTTCAGAATTTCTTAGACCAAAAATAATTTCGACCAAGAATTTCCATAGATTTTAATTTTTTTCTACTTCAGAAAGATCCCAAAATATTGAGGCATATTCTTTAGGTAAATATAATCAACTTATGCCCCCCCCCCCCAACTTTTTCTTCAAAGCTCTTCCTTTTCCCGTAAAAAAATTACAAAAAAATAATCTTGTTTTTTTGTTATTTTTTCCGAGAGAAGGAAACACTGAAAAGAAAAACACAGAGAGACAAAAGATGTTTATTTTTCTTCAAAAAATGAGCCTGAATATTTTCAGAATTATCATGGAACAGTTAAGCAGACTTTCGCAGATGTTCACAATTTCAATCGCCTCTAGATGAAAAAATCAAATTCGGTCGGACTGGTGGTCAAAGAGAATTTTAATTAGGGGGCCCAGGAGAACATTTTCCCCAAGTTCCAGCACAATCGACTGAAACCCATTTTTACTATAAAAAACTGCGGGGTCCTTTGAAATCTCGATGTTTGATGAGATTCTAATCATGTTTAAAAGTGAATTATTTATTATTTGTTTTTCTTTCCGCTGTTTGTGAAATCATATAAAGAACATGTTTCGAGATTCTAATTATATTTCATAAAAAAAATTTACGATTACTATGCTGTTAACTAACAAAGCAACTTTATTAGGGCTCTTTATACATGCATATAGTAGTCAGCCAAACGCTGTGAACTAGCAGCATATCACCTTTATTTGTGAAACTATCTAAAAGATAAGTCCTATGAAAAACTCTGAGGACAGTTAAAAAATAACTGTAGGTACATTAAAGTCAATTAATTATAGTTAATAATATACGTAGTGAAAACGAACAGGATTCTATAGGCATTAGGTCATTTAACGAATTAATACAGCGATTTAATGCTTGAATAAAATCCAAGACTTGTACTGTGAAATGAATAGGTATCCTTAATATCCGAGAGTTCTTTAGTGAAATTTTCATTTAACTGGAAAGTAAATAAAGGGGCAAATTATATTTCGTTCTAAACAAACCTGGCTTGTATTTGGGTATAAAAAGGAGCATTCGCTCGAAATTAACTTAATATTTTAGCTAAATTATTAATTACACCCAAAACATTCCTTATCCTACGCTTATTCTGTTGTTTTATAAAATTCATTTAATTTTATATTGAGCCAGTTATGTCAGATTTGTGCTGTAAACTTATTAAAATCCAGGAGTCTACAGGGTGGAATATCACCGAATCTATACAGATATTACTTCTACATGCACGCAGTGGAGTGGAATTACTATACCAATATTATTGACGTGAACGACAACATATTTTTATCAGTCATTAGATTTTTCTCTCAGCTTAAATACTACTAGTACAGGCAAATTAGCCATTTAGGGTAACAAAAATTGATAAAAGGATCATCTCTGGGATCTAAGTAGGTAATAATCTGTTGAATGGAATAATGCATTCTCTCAATAATGCAAGTTCTGGGAAAATTCAAGAAAATTTGGAAAAACTTTTTGATTTTCGGTTTCTTTGCTCTAGCGGCCAAAATAATGAAAATACAGAAAAGAGTTCCCAGCAAAAGTTGTAGCTCGTCTCTTTCTCTACAAAAAAGGTCTTTACAAATTTTTGTCTTACTTAAGCCGTTCAGAAGATAAATCTAGTTTTCCACTTATAGTTTTGAGCCGCTCCGAAATGCGCCGAAAATGAGAATTCTCTGGGAGTTTCGTACGACCGGGCCCATCGATCGATAATTCTTACTATTCAGAGTCGCTAAAAAAAATGAAAACAACATAAAATGTAGAGAAAAGTCTCAGCTTTAATGTGGAACTAATCACAAAATTCATAAAAAAATTTATCATAGAGAAAGAGTGTCAGAAGATGGCCTAGTAAACTTTGTACAGTTGATCCACAGATTTATTCATATCTTTGCCGGGAGTCGTTAGAATGATAATTCATTTCGCTTATATAGTCTTATATAATGATATATTAATCCAATTAACATTTTATTGCAACTACTTTTGTTGGAAAAATATGCCTTGCGATCAAAGTAGAGGGTATATTTCTCATCGATCAATCACCTCAAAATTTTGGAGCTCAATTCGCTATATCTTAATTAATAATAATAGCGCAGTCTTAATTTTTGGATTTTAAGTACAATAAGATATATTCTTTCAAATTACTTTAGAGTTTTTTAAATGCGTGTAGTACTTTTTAAATTTGTCTACATTATTCATACACGTTCAGAAAATGCACAATTTTACAGTAAAACATATACAACTTATTTGTTTCTTAACATTCTTCAATGAAATTTTCACTAAATATAGATTAAAGTGCGTGGAATTGAATCCATGCAGTGAAAAAGCACCCATTGTTACGGGAGAAATAGGCAGGATGCAGAAAACTCAAAGATATGAATAAATCAACTGTATAAAGTTTACCAGCCATCTTCCAACACTTTTTTCTCTATGATAAAAATTTGTATGAATATTGTAATTAGTTCCACATTAAAGCTGAGACTTTTCTTTACGAAATTCCCAGAAAATTACCATTTTCGGCGCATTTCGGAGCGGCTCAAAACTATAAGTGGAAAACCGGATTTATCTCCTAAACGGTTTAAGTAAGACAAACATTTGTAAAGACCTTTTTCGTAGAGAAAGAGGCGAAAACTGCTTTCTCCATTTTTATTATTTTAGCCGCTAGAGCAAAAAAACAGAAAATCAAAAAGTTCTTCCAATTTTTTTTAAAATTTCCCGGAACTTGGAAGTGCAAAGAATGCGTCATTTCATTCCACAGGTAATTACCTACTTAAATCCCGGAAATGGTCCTTATATTAATTTTTGCGATGTTTTTACAAAATGTTGCCTCCATTGTCTGTACTATACCACATCAGAATGTAAATAACAAAAAGTAACGTTTGATGGGGTTACGACAGAAGTTTCAAACGTAACGCTGCGTTCTTCAGACGATTAATATGGGAATTCGGAAACTAAAAGATGATGACATATGCGACAACATTCGTGATTAGTATTATACAGGGTGTAATTTCGTCTTGGCTCGCCCTGTATGTTAGAAAATAATTTCCAGTTATAGACTTTTTTATCTAGCTTACTTGCAATTAAAAGAAAAATTCTAGCTATCGTAGAACTCTAGATATCGACGTCCGACGAACTATTGCCCCACCCTGTATCGTACCTACTTAATAGTAAAGAAATTTTCAAAAACTTTTCTTGTTGATGGAACTTTTAGAATGTCATAAAACGTCGAGATTCTCAATTGTACACGTATGAATTATAACGAGATATGGAACTATATTGTTTTTTGAACATATCCGGTGAAGGGTTGGGGGGTAAATAGGAGTAAATAAGAGACAATTAGTAAAGCAAGAAAAATTTGGGATTTGGTATATACCGGGTGACACAGGAGATATGTAACACCCCGTAGCATGTTTATTTAAAAAGACATTATTTTGAAATTTGGTACACTTATATAATGCGTGATTGTCCTTTTTTACGTACAAAAAATTTATGTCCACCACTTCCGGTTTCACCGGAAGTGACATCAATTCTGTTATTTTAAATAGCACCCTGTATATTTTTTTTACCTATCTGATTCGTCCCTAGATTCTTTTTTCAACCACTTATCGGAACATGGCATTTGTTTTTAAAATGACAGTTAATATCAATTTTAGTTTGTTAAGTCTAGGTGGCCCTGATATGAACCTTGGCAGATATTGATGCGTAGTGTGCCGTGATATCGAAAGACCTCTGGCATGCAACTTTGTGCCTTATATTTTTTTGGGAATAACCAATAGCTGAACAGACTAATAAGATCTAACTTATTTAAAAAAAATATCTTTAAACAACCCACGATATCTTAAAAATCAAGATAGGAACCCCATTTTTTCCTTCACCTAGTTAAAAAATACTTCTTTATCTTTTATTTATGTCCAATACAATTGCTGTGCCTATCATATTTTGCTTTCTTCATTAAAATTAGTATCGAATGTTATTGCATAGTAATGAATATTGTACTGCAACAAAAATATTTACTAAGCAGGCGGTGGAAACAAAATAAAAGTAGGTAAAACGATTTTTTTAATAAATAAGAAACATCAGTAAAACACATTTAAACAAAATTGATGAAAAACCATTACACTATGTAATATATTTTTACAACGAATGAATGAAATTAAAATAAAATATTTACTGAAGTACTACATAGAAAAAACATTTTTTTACTACAGATGTTCAAAATGTTGTCCGTTATTATCTCTGCACAATCGTGTCCATCGATTGCTCTTCTGACTCTCATTTCCATGTCTTCTCTGTTTGTTGGTGGAGTCCTATAAACGTTTTCCTTGAGGTGGCCCCATACAAAAAATCAAACGGCGTAAGGTCTGGTGACCTTGCAAGCCATTGAACGGGCCCATTTGTTCCCATCCAGTTTTCTCCAAACCTTTCATTTAAATAATTAACCACAACTCTGCTGTTATGTGGTGGAGCCCCATCCTGTTGAAAAATTATTGGGTTAACATTAGGTGGCAGTTCTTTCAAAAAATCTTGTATCTGGTTTTGCAAAAATCACAAATATCTTTCTCCATTTAATGGAGCATCAAAAATTATTGGCCCAATAATTCTTCTGCCAATTACTCCTAACCATACATTAAAACTAAATCGCTCCTGATATGCACTTTCTCTCATATTTCTGGGATTTTCTTGTGCCCAATAACGGGTGTTGTTACGATTAAATAATCCCAAATTAGTGAACCTGGACTCGTCGGAAAATAAAATTTGTTCATGAAAATTATTATCCAAATTGTGTCTGTTCAGAAACCAATTGCAATATTTCAATCTTCTTTGAAAATCATTTTCGTATAAATGCTGGTGTATTTGGTACTTGTATGATTTAAATTTATGTTTTTTCAAAATGCGTCGAGCTGATTCCCGATTTACACCGATTTGGTCCTCAATCTGCCTTATCGAAATCGTGGGATCTACCTCGACAATTGCAAGTACATTGATTTCCGACACTTCATCGATAATGAAATTATTTTCCGGTACTTCTGGTTCACTTCTGAATTGCCGTTCAACTCTTACAAAATAGTTGTTTGGTGGATGAATTCTTTCGGGAAATCTTTCTTCATATGTCATACGTGTGACACTTCTTCTACGTCTTTTATATTACCAGTGAGGAATCTTAATAAAAACAAATATTCCTAGATTTAGTTGTAAATCGTAACGTCAGAAGTTAATAAAATTAGAAATTATTGACGGTACTTCCTATTAATTTATGAATAATTAACAAATAATAAAGAAATAATATTTACCAACACATTCTTGTATATTCTACTATTCAAATTGATAAATATTTTAAAGTTTTTCTTTAACATAAAATAAGCCTATTGTACTTAGCGTTAAATGTATTCCGCCAGATTATTTGGAAAATATCTAGTTCTTAATAAAAATCTACTAAGATATTTGATATGGATATGTAAGACTTATTAATGTATTTTTGTTTCTTTACATATTTCTGACATTTCAATTGTAAGGGAATGATATCTGAACATGCTCTTTAAAATACATTTAACTCACTGAAAATCTATGTAAAGCTAAAGGTAACACAGAAAAGTTAACAATTCTGTTGCCCTAAGCAGATAAGATTTGTCCTTAATTAATTTTAACTCTCATCTCTGCTAATTACGTCATCCCCGACTTTATCTTTAAGCGAAAATGGAAACAAGGGAAGTTTTATTAAAAAGGACTTTAACTTATGATAATAATTGTTTTTTTAATAAAGTTATAGCTGTACAGTGTACAGCAATAAGTTTGGAATGTTTTAAAACACGTTTTAGCAACCATAGAATTTCCTTAAAGTGTTGGACGAGATGGAGCCAGGTCGAGTTTTAAAAACAACAACAATAAAGAGTGTTACTTTCTTTACTGGAGGGCAACTGAATAAAACAATATAATTAAAAAATGTTTAAAAATATGTAACAGGTACATATTAACTAAAAAGCCGATTTTAGGTATAATCAGAGGCGGCTATGCCAGATATATTGAAATTTTGAAATTTATCTGAAAACTTTGAGGAAGGCGACAAGAAAGGGTCAAATATTGAAAATTGTGTTGGTGAGTTGCTATAGTTGAAAAGATTTTTTTTTTGCTATAAATACTGGCGAAAGTTGGCAACGCTTGGTATGGTAGGGTGTACTTAATACGAAATGGGATATAGGCTATGTGCAAGGTTTCTGGTAGCGCCGCTCGCGGCAAATGGTATAGAAATTGGACCTCCCTCTGTCAGCGTCACATATGGAGAAATATATAAAAATGTATATATATTTTTTTAATGTAGTTGTGTTTTTGGGATATTAATATTACTAATATTATAGAAGGTACGTAAAAATCGTGCATTTGAACTTTCTTTTACTTCCACATCCACGTAGTGGATTGGAAGTATAGTAATTGCAAAAAAATTTTCAAATTTTTTTTTGCTTGAAATGAGTTTAGAATGTCATGAAACGTGGACATTTTAAAGTTGAGCGAAAAAAATTTTTCCGTCTGTCTGTAACTTTTTTTTGTCCGCACGTTTTCTCCGGAACGGTTTAAGATATTGACTTCAAGTTTTGTACACGTATATATTATAACGAGATCTGGAACTGGATTGTTTTTTGAAGATATCCGGTGAAAGGTTGGGGGGAAAATAGGGGTAAATAGGGGGAATATGTAAAGCAAGCTGATAAGAGTACAGAAACTTGAAATTTGATGTATCTACTACAAGCCAAGGCCTGAAATTTTTTTAAAATATTTTTAATCCCCCCACCCCCTCCAATTCATTATTAAAGGGGTTGATAAAATAAAATTGAGATATTCGCTTGATTATATTTTGGCATTATCCTGATGAAGGGTTGGGGGTTAAGTAGGGGTAAATAGGGAAAAATAAGTAAAGCAAGCAAGAGTACAGAAACCAAGATGAAAAAAATTTTTTTTTGCTCAAATTTAAAATTTCTACGTTTCATGACACGCCTAACCTATTTCAGAAAAAAAAAAAATTTGAAAATTTTTTTCACCAATATTTTTGAAAAATTTTTTACTACTAAAATGAAATAATTTTTTTTTCTTTCTTCAAATTCAAAATTTCCACGTTTCATGGCATTCTAAGCCTGATTAAAAAAAATTTTTTGAAAATTTTTGAAATTTTTGAAAATTTTTTTTACCATTTTCAAAATTTGTTTGCCACTAAAATGGATGGATTTTTTTTTTATTTCTTCAAATTTAAAATTTCCAGGTTTCATGATATTCCAAACCAATTTCGGAAAAATAATTTGCAACATTTTGTTACCAGTTTGGAAAAAAATTTGACACTAGAATGCACAAATTTAAAAGTTTCACGTTTCATGACATTCTAAACCTAGGCATTTCAGAAAAAAAATTTTTGAAAATTTTTTTCACCAACATTTTTCAAAAAGTTTTTACCGATAAAATAGATCGAATTTTTTTTATTTGCACAAATTTAAAATTTTCACGTTTCATAGCATTCTAAACCTATTTTAAAAAATATATAATTTTTAATTTTCAAACTTTTTCAGCACTACTATAGAATAGAAGGAAACTTTCCTTTTTGCTCAAATTTAAAATTTCTAGAAAAAAGAAAAAATTTTGAAAATTATTTTACCATCTTTTGAACAATTAAAAAAAAATGAAATTATTTAACCACCACTATACTTCCACTCCATTACGTGAATGTTGGATTGAAAATGTGACAGATGGCAATAATATCTGGCATATGCACCTATTATGCTTTTATTGAAAAATGTACAGGGTGGTCATCCCAAGAAATAATTCAGTCATGGTGGACATTTGTAAAGGTATTTGCGCAAGCCTGCCATATGTGGCACCTGCTATTTAGTATTGAACTTTTGCTGTTGGATGAGCAATCTGTATATTTTTTTGACCAAAACTTATCAAGTTTTCTTTGTAATAATAGCAATAACTATATTCCGATTATTATTTTCAATGTCATTTCGTAATTATTAATTTTTTAGAGTGACTGCCATGCACAAATAACGAGGGAAGTTCTGTGTAAATACCTTTAACGATTTTTTTTATTGTACAGATAAGAAAATTGAAGTACAAAATTTACAGCTAGCTCACCGCAAGCGCTCACGTCGAATTTACTAGTAACTCCACTTCCTTCTTACACATAGTCTATTAGCTCTCTGATTTAGGTATTGTTTGTAAGCGAGCTTTCACTAAGTTTCGTTTCAAGAAATTTGACATAACTTTGATACAGTCCGCTAGGGGTTCTATGTCGTTACAATCTGCGTAGAGGCCTGTTAAGGAGGTGTATCATGAGGAATTTAAATGATCCGCATAAACTTATGTTTCAGAATTCTTATTTGTTAAATGTTCGTGACCGATGCGCTGCACCACGCTGGCACTGCATAGTAAGGACCGCCCTCACAATAACATTATATATTAATATTTTGTATTTTCTGATAAGTCTGCTATTCCTGACCAAGAGAGGATACAGATTTCCGGATATGGAATAGATTGTGCAGTTTCGTTTATACAGGGTGTAATTAGTTTCATGTAATAAAAAAAACTGGTGGTAGGGAACGACAAGACAAACAAAAAAAACCTTATATAACACAGGGTCTAAAGCTCATAGTTTTGGAGAAAAGAAAACAAATATTTTCAAAATACTTAATAACGTAGTTTGAAAACTGCTGGCATATTGGGGTAGGCTATATTGCCTCGCGTCGTGTCGCACATGATACTCTGACATTCGTGCAAATAAGGTATGGTGAGCCTAAGAGATAATTAAGCCGCGACGGGGGTCATCGAAAAGCATGCCGACAAAGCAGTTAAAAGCGACCGACAGAGGGCACCGCCATGTTTTTTGCTTCATCGCGGCCAAATTATCTTATTACGCATGCTATACTCTCCCTTGTAATATTCTCAAGTAATAATTTGAGTTTGTGTCCTTACCTGGTAAACAACGTACACACGACGCGACCTACCCGGTCCTTGGTTTTGTCTGTTGCTTTTGTTCTTTTTGAATTTTGTGCCAGTTATGTTAAGATTTATTTAATTAATTAAGACACTACTTTCTCGTTCGTGCTTTTTGTGTTACTTTTTGGATTTCGGACCAAATTTTTCTTTTTGTTTTCTTTATTGATAACGTTAATTCACAGTTTAGGGTGGTGTTTTGAAACGCAGATTTTGGACATTATGGGAGATTACATTTATCCAGAGTTCGCGGATATGCACTTGGTGTATGAAGAAAGTGGTGGAAATGCAGCTGGTGCGGAAGAGCTTTATCGTTTAAGGTTCCCTAACCAACGGCATCCTTGGGCTCGTACATTTGTTAGTATTGACCAGCATCTTCGAGGAACAGGTCGGCTCGATGGACATAGAGGAGAACGAGGTCCACAACGCGAAGAAAGGGTAATTGACGCAGAGGTTCAAATTTTGGAACTTGTAGAAGAGGAACCAACTTTAAGCACCCGCGATATCGCGAACCGTGTGGGAGTATCCCATTTAGTGGTATGGAGAACATTGAGAGATATCAACTTACATCTCTATCACTATCAACGTGTCCAAGCACTAGAACCTCAAGATTTTGCAGAGCGAATGCAATTTTGTAGGTGGATTTTAAGAAAACACGCGGCAAATGAGGATTTTTTTAAACGTTCTGTGTTTCTCCGATGAGTCGTGTTTTGCCACGAATATAGTGTTTAATTATAAAAATATGCACTATTGGGCAGACGAAAATCCATGTGTAATAAGAAGGGCGCATTTTCAACGACGGTTCATCGCTAATTTGTGGGCAGGAATTTGCGGTAATGAAATAATTGGACCCCATACAATTACCCGCTAGATTAAATGGTGATGTATACTTAAATTTTTTGCGACAAACATTGCCAAATTTGCTGGAAGATGTACCTTTGGCTACGCGCAGAAAAATGTGCATTTGAACGAT